>JBBGZY010000635.1:5350000-6067500 GCA_037952925.1 Lithobates clamitans
ATATGCAGTGGGTAGTAGAGAGTGTAACTCTAGCTTGTAGAGCTTGAAAACCATGTCTCTTACCCAAGTATCCAAGATGCTTTCAGACCAGGTGTCCGCAAAGGCCAATGGAAGTCTGCCCACCTTGAAGAGTGGGGGCATCCCTTCATGATGAAAGAAACTTGTCTGTAAAATTTGGAGATTTAAATGCAGGTTGCAATTGAACTGGTCTGAAGCAAGTGAGTATTTTACTGCCAGTGACATCCTTTATGAATGTGTCCAAGGAATTAACAAAGACATTTACCATTAAAAGTTTTTTTACATTGCTGCTCCACAACATTTCACCCAAAGAGTTCTCTACATATTCACAGACAGGAGACTCATTCAGCATGAATCGAGATTTACTTTATTTAATTGTTCTGCTTACCAATGTCACCAATAATGGAAGTGAAGGTAAATCCAAAATTTTGAGTTGCCATAAGAACAGGAAGCGAGGGAAAATCTTCCACTGAAGACTTGGGTATGACCTGAGAAAAAGCACACTATCACAAGTCTGCTAGGTATTAAAAAAGGTAAGAAGGAGCACAATAGCAGTATGTCTGATAGTATCCTTATGAGGTTGGTTGTTTGATTGTTGATAATTTATTACTCTAAACGTATTATTTCCTACAGGGTGAAGGAAAGGGAAATTAACCCTGTTTGTATGTGCTGCCATAAAATAAAAATAAAATGTGTACCTGTATGACATATGCATATAAAATCAAAAATATCTAAGGAAATGGCATGGCATCTCAGGAAATTCTAAAAGAAAGATATTAGGCTCTCTCTAGAGTAATGTAATTTTCATAGCTGCCACTCGAGGTTGCCATTGAGTTATTCCAGTTATAATTGATTTTATGCTTGCTTCTGTCAAACTGCAAATATGTGAAGGATTGAAAACATAAACCATCTGGGTTTCTAAATGTTTGTTTTTGTTTTATTTTAAAGTGCTGACTTTCCAACAGTGCCCTAGCATTCAAAACAATCACACTTGAAAATACATAATGTAAGGTCTGGCAAGGATGACTTATAAAAAGCAAAAAAGAAAAGGTAGGGCGCTGGATTGTCTGTGCTATTTATCCCCATGGTGCTGGTCAAAGAACATTGCTTTTAGGCCCATATTTGAAGAATGATGGCCAGAGGTTGGCTTGTATCTAAGGGTGCAAAATGATGTGCAAGCAATAAAGGGCCAAACAATGTGAACTCGCTTTAGAAACAGATCTTTTTAACCTGTATACTAATTTTTGGGATTACTTCACATTCACCAGTCCAATATGAACTTCGTCCACAACATTTACCAAGGTCTGATAAAGGGGGACCGTTTGAACCCCTGAAATTAATTGACTGTTAACTGAATGTAACTTCTGATGAAAATAAAAAAAAAAAAATGGGAAAAACTGACAACTTTAAAAAACTCACCATACCTTTTACTAAATACCTTGGACTGTCTACTTTTCAAAATGTGGACATTTAGGGAGTATTTGTATTGTCCTGGCATTTTCAGGCCTCAAGAAATGAGGCTGTCAGTGCATCAGGATTGATCGATTATCAGATATACAGTACTGGATATACCATAGTTTGTGGACTTTCTATAACTTTCCTACAGACTAATTAATATACCGTGATTTGGGTTATTTTCACCAAAGAAATGTAGCAGTATATATTTTGACCTAAATTCTTTATGAAGAAAGATTATTTATTTATTAGCAAAATTCTGTAACAGAAACGAAGAAAAACTACCTGTTTTTCAAAATTTTCTGTATTTTTTCTTTTATATTACAAAAAAAATAAAAAACCCAGCAGTGATTAAATACCGCCAAAAGAAAGCTCTATTTGTGTGAAAAAAAGGATAAAAATGTCATATGTGTACAGTGTTGCATGCCAGTGCAATTTTCATTCAAAGTGTGACAGTGCTGAAAGCAGAAACTTGGCCTGGGCAGGAAGGGGATAAAAGTGTCCGATATTGAAGCGGTTAAAGCTGACCACTTCCAAGTTTATAGTCAACAGAGGAGACCAGAGTTCAGGTGCTTCCTGAGCTTCTCTAGTTTGCCATCCTAACAAGATTTGTTCTGTCCTGGGCGAAATCTTTAAAATGCTAGCAATTCTTTTGCAAGGTCTATTCTTCTACTGTGGTATAATATAGATCTACATTGATATTGTGTGTAGTGCTCTTTTCCAGTAGAAGAGGGAGGACACTGAAAGCCTAACTAAACTTACAGCTTAAATGAGCTAAATACATACCAACTGCATCAAAACAAAATGTGTGCAGGGTCCTATAGTTTGTGTTCTTTAGAAAGTAGCCCCTTATACTGTAGCTCTGTAATAAGTAAAGCTCCCTGCTAAATGAAGAGCTCTAGCTTTGACTCTGCATGCAACGCTACAGAGAGACCATTGTTTCCACACAGAGAGCAAGGGTCCTTCTGTCACAGCATGCTGGTAGGAAACAGGCTTTTCTTTTCATGTTGTGACTGTTATTTAAAGAAAAGGAACTTCAAGACTTTGGAAATCTTTTGTTTTGATGCACCTTGATTGAATTTAGCTTGCTGGCAGAATGGGGGAACAGCATGCTGTCAAAATTTGTGAGTTAGCACCCCTCATGACCGAAGGCCAATTTACTTCACTGGGCCCCACACTGATAGATATCTTTTTACTTGCCAGTGACACCTGTCCCAGCACCAACTACAGAGTCACTTTGAAACAAAAAGGTCCGGATGGCCGCACTCCAATAAAAACGATTTCTTTATTGTTATAATAAATCCTTGCATCATTGGAGTGCGGCCATCCAGATCTTTTTGTTCAATTTTTGCATACAGAGTCACTTTGGACTATCACTGATGTGGCATGGATGATCATTGATGTGGCACGGATAAGAACTGATGTGGCATGGATAAGCACTGATGTGGCATGGATGTGGCAGAAGTGATCACTGATGTGGCACGGGTCAGCACTGATGTAGCATGGATGTGTCATGGATGATCACTGATGTGGCATGGATGATCACTGATGTGGCATGGATGAGCCTGAATGAGGCCTAAATGAGCCATGGATGGGGATGGATGAGCCATGGATGGGAATGGATGAGCCATGGATGGGTATGAATTAGCCATGGATGAGGATGGATGAGCATGAATGAGGATGAATGAGGCAGGAATTGCCACAGATCATCACTCTGGGCACTTCAGATTCAGCCCACAGTGCTGCTGCACTTGATCTCTCCCCTTTCCTCACACACTGTACTGATCGGCACAGAGAGGGGAAGAGTTGAACTGGGCATGCGCCAGCTTGTTGACAACTGAACTCTCCGTCATTGGACGGAGCGATCAAGTGGTAAAGGGTCGATGTCATTGACCAGCGGTCACGGACATTCCCAAGTGTGCGCCCCAGGGGGGAAGCGGGAGCGCGATTCTGGGAGGAATTCATAGTACGCCTTCCCAGAGTTATCCGACCACGCTGTAGCCGTCATTCGGCTATGGCCCGGTTGGTAAGTGGTTAAATGCAGTGTGACAACTTGGGGGTTTAGTAGTGAAAAACAGTGATTTTACTCAACACCAGAAGTGTATTTTCAGGGCTTTTTCTGCCAACTTTTATTTAAACAAAAGAAAAGTTCCACAAACAGAATATCAGTTGCCCATACAGGGGCTTTCACCATCAAATAAACAAAGGAGTATTCAGCCTCCTGGCTCTCTTTGCATCTTTACTGCTCACACTTAGTATCTTTTGTCCTCCTGGCTATCAAACACATCCCAGTGCTCGTGCACCAACCGCTGTACCTCTCGCAGCTGGTTTCTTATCCTGCAACTCTCTTCTGCTCCATCTCTCACAGACTCGTGCCTCTGTCTGCATGGTGCAGACGTGCACCTCTCTCTGCTCTCAACACACTCTGACCCCCTCGGGAGGGTGGGGCCCTGACCTCTAATCCTAAAAACTACTATGAAACCAGCACACACCTCCATTACTAATGTGCATGTGGCCCCAAAAATCTGGACCCTGGCATGGGCTTGCCCCTCCACATCGGGAAGCGCAAAACCTAAACCCATCCTTTCAAACTTGTTACTACAGTGATAGAAGAGACAATGTTATTTCTAACAATAAAGTGTATGTCTAGCCAAAAATGTGTTGGTTTTGATAGAGTGGAATAGAATTAGGACCCCTATTAAATTTTACTGTTTTTGGAAGTTGGAGAGATTTCTGCTCACTTTATTGTCAAAGTACCAACAGTTTCACCAGGCAGACAGTAGGATAAATCTGTAGCAGAGAAAATAACCAAGAAAGCTAATATGGGTTTTGTCTGTGTTTCTGATTGTATCGCATTTCCTTTCTTGTCTAATCCTTGTCACTGGGGCTGTAAGTGAGGCAAAATCTGAAAATTTGTAAAAACCCAGGGGGGTGTGAAGCCTTCTCCACTCTATCCAAAACCAAAAAAATATTTGGCTGAACATGCACTTTAGGCCAATTTATCTGAATCAAATTAGTACACAATACTGGTATGCTACTATACTATATGAATAGGGTAAACCAGCATATAAAAATACAATATAATGATACAATTAAAATGCTACCGTAGAGACAGTGCATTACAAAGAGTATAATTAAATGTGTGATAACCAGTGTGATTAGTATTTTATGGAAGTAGCTGCTGACAACTCAATGCATGACATAAGAATAAATACTGCTGTGCCGGTCTGAAGGGATATATCTTGGATAGAAAGTATCTATTTCCTTGATTTTGGAGCTAGGCCCTTTAAAAGTCAATACAGGGTTATGAACTGGCAAAATGAAAAGGAAATGGAGAGAAGGAGGTCAGGTGTGTGTAGACACGCCTGAGTTTAGCATAAACAAGGAGGGATTCCTTTCCTGCATTGCCAGGTGAGATTGATGCTGTTGCTGTTATGTATTTGAACTTTTGTTTGCTTTATGGACATTATACTACTAAAGTAAGCCAGCATCTTTTGTGTTTAAGACTTTACTAATGTAGCGCTGGTAGATTTCTAATCTACCCCTTATATGTAAATTCAGCGGTTCTGTACATAGTTTAAATTTAATCTATGGGTAAATTAGCCTCTGTTCCAGCATTGGCTGTGTTGCGTGCAGTTCCACACTGTCACCTGTAGGTGTCGTCACCATAGGTCAGTGTTAGAAAAGCAACAAGCTGAGGTATATTGAGTGCTCTTCTTTCTCTGAGGCAACTCGGCAGAGGTGGTCCGCTGCTGTGCAATCTGGGAGAGGGTACTTAAGGGCAGATGCCATTTTTCTTGGTCTTTCACCTGCTGGCCCTCCTGGCCTAAAGGTATGTGATGGAGAGTTCTACCTCGTGGCCCTCCAGGCCGGAGGGCTGCGATGCTTCAGCCGTGCAAGTAGGCCCAGTAGCTTGTCCTGGGCCTACTGCTGCGGAGATGGTCCTGTGCTGTCTGTCCTGCGGGAAGAAGCCGGACAATTGAGAAGACCCAGGGGAGGACCCGTCTTTGGAGAGGACCGTGGGGAAGGCTGGTATCCCAAGAGGGGCCTGGTGACTCAATTGGAGGACGCATCTTAATCTAATCTACCACACAAGTACTGCTGGGTCAGCTTAAAAGTTCTGATACTGTGTTGCTGTTCATCTAACACTACATCCTGTGGCAGAGGATAGTACAACAAATTTGTTCATTTAAAGTCTGTGGTAGAGACTTTTGTTCGTGCGCCATTCCGGCTGCTAGGTTAGTGAGAGAGACCTATCCGGGTGGGCAAAAGATCTTTGGACTGAAAGTTTAATCATCTCTAAGATCTCCAATCCCTCAATGATCTAAACAAAAAGGTATTTGAACTTTCCTGAAACTCTTCTTCTACCTCTTTCCTGCTACTTCTTCCAGTTATTTCCTATTAAAGCATTGGAAAATACTAAAGTGACTGGTGTCTACATTATCAGATACAAAGCTCAACATGGACTCTAAGTTCTGATATTGGTGAAACTACAGGTAAAGGGGTGACGGTAACAGCCCGATATAAATCAGCAGCTCCTTCGGGGGTTAGTGCTACACTAAGTTGCCACAAGAAGCACTGTTTATGTTTATTGTATGCAGCTGAAAACATATCTGCAAAGGTCACAAAAAAAAACTAAGTTTTGTGGCAAACATTTTGGTGGAGGATGTGGGCAGATTGAGGTGCGAGGATATGCGAGACTGTAGTGCATTGACGGCTGCTGATTGGCCAAAGCATGTACCTTACCTACATGCCTTGGCCAATCACAGTGTGCTCTGCTGTAAGAGCCATGATTGGCCAAAAGTGCCGTTGGGCAATCATGGCTCAGGGGGCCCACGCCCCACACTACGTAAGGCTGCTCACACGGCAGCCGTACATAGTTTTATGAATGAGAGCAGCAAAATTACATTTGTAAAGAAAAAAATGTAATTTAAAACCTGGCAATATACATAAAAATCATTGAAAAAAATGGCATGGGTTCCCCCCAGTCCATTGCCAGGCCCTTTGGGTCTGGTATGGATATTAAGGGAAATCCTGTGCAAAAAGTAAAAAAAAAAAAAAAATGTGCGGGGGTCCACCACAAAATCCATACCAGGCCCTTCAGGTCTGATAAGCCCCCTGCCCGTAGACCCACTCAACCACCAGGCAGGGGTTGGGGGGGAAGAGGCCCTTGTCCCCAAAACTCCCTCCCCATGTTGAGGGCATGTGGCCTGGTACAGTTCAGGTGGGGGGGTGCTCTCCCTTCCCCTCTCTTTTCCTGTGGCCTGCCAGGTTGCATGCTCAGATAAGGGTCTGGTATGGATTTTGGGGGGGGATCAACACACCATTTTTTAAATTTTGGTGCGGGGTTCCTAATAAAATCCATACCTTCGGGCCTGGTATGGATTTTGGGGGGGGGGGGCACCCCCACACCATTTTTTAAAAAATTTTGAAGCAGGGTTCCCCTAATATCCATACTAGACCTGGAGAGCCCGGTATGGTTTTTTTGGGCGACCCCACACAGTTTTTTCTTCAATTTTGGTGTGGGGTTCCCCTTAATATTCATACCAGACCCAAAGGACCTGGTAATGGACTGGGGGGAACCCATGCTGTTTTTTTCAATCATTTTTATCTATATTGCCGGGATCCGACAATTCATTACAGCCGCAAGCAGTTTTAAATTACGTTTTTTCCTTTAGAAATGTAATTTTGCTGTGGTATTGTTCTAAACACGGGAAAGATGCACTACTTTACAGGCATAATAAGGACACCCCCAGACATGATATTTAAAGGAATATTTCACTTTCATTGTTTCACTTTAAGGATTATTAAATCACTGCTCCTGAAAAAATTGCCTTTTTTAAAAACTTTTTTGCAGTGATACATGTCCCTCGGGGCAGGACCCGGGTCCCCAAACACTTTTTATGGCAATAACATGCATATATGCCTTTAAAAGTAGCACTTTTGATTTTTCATGTTCGTGTCCTATAGACTTTAACGCTGTTCGCGTGTTCACACAAATGTTTTGCCTGTTCACAAGTACTGATTCGAACCAAACCGGAGGTTGTTCGGCTCATCCCTAAATCAAAGCTATAGCTTGTGAATTATTTTAAATGTTGTCTCAGACAGGTTTTTCTAAGAAGATTTCCATATACCAGGGCACATTGTTTATATCAAGAGTTATGGCAGAAGTGCACAAATTGTTCCAAATCAATTCTGTATACCATCCACTGAGTTAAACACAGGGTACAAAAGATATGAAATAGAATTGGGACTGCCTTTGCACAGCAATCATATTTGCTATAAATGAGGTGCTGGGGTTCTCCCCTTTCAGATCGGTCCTCGGCCGGTGCCTGCTGGATCGGGTAAAAGAGACTTGGGGGAATGAGTCTTCCCCAACAAAAGTGTTTTAGAGTATGTTTCCCAGATACATAAATGGATTGAAAAGTAATGCAATTGGTTAAGGAGCACCTACAACATGCAAAGTTGGCACAATGCTATAACTGCTCGGTGACATTACCAGGTAGGGTACTTATGAATGTTAGTACTAATCCTAACTGGACAGGGTAAGTTATTGGCTTAATAACAAGGCCCTTTAGAAGTCAAAGAAAAAGCTGGAGATGAGAATTTAAAATTCACCAACCAGGTGAAAACAGAGCACAACTTAGTTGAATTGCCATAAAAAGCACATTTAATGCTTATTTTATGTAGTTGAAGACAAACCTGCCAACCCAAAAAAGACTATGGAGCTGATTTAAGAAGCATTTGTGCCATGACTTGCGGTGCACGCCGATGCGCAAATGACATTTTCGTATTTGCAAAGCATTTGTGCCGGTAACACAGCGCAATCCCCCATTTACTATTCTCTTCCCCACGCACGGGAAGAGGTGATCTGTATGCCACTATAGACCTGGTGCATGGCATGTTTAACTTGAAATTTAAACAAGCTGGAAGTGCCAATAATATGGGGGAGATGTGGGGTGATGTGGGAAAGTGTTGTACTAACTGCCCAAGTCACAAATATGGCCAATATAGAACGAGAAAGACTTTCTCGAAACAAGCCGGCAGCACTGGCAAATAAATTTAAACTGCGGGAGGTGAATTTATACACTGCGCATGCTCAAACGGCATTTGCGCTTGTTCAAATACTTTAGTTTAGTGTGCCGGCAATGTAAAAACATTTGCATAGGTTGAACGGGCGCACCTCTAGACTTTTTTTTCTTTTTTTTAACGCTGGTTCACTTCGTGCGGCTCGAATGAAATGTCGGTCCGGCAAAACACATACAAGTTCATTGATAAAAACAGCATTAAGAAAACAAACAATTCAGAAAAAAAAAATGCGTGGGGTTCCCCCGAAATTCAATACCAGGCCCTTCAGGTCTAGTATGGATATTAAGGGGAGCCCCACGCCAAAAAAAAAAAATGACGTGGGGTCCCCCAAAAAATCCACACCAGACCCTCATCCGAGCACGCAACCTGGCAGGCCGCAGGAAAAGAGGGAGGACGAGAGAATGCCCCCCACCCTCCTGAACCGTACCAGGCCACATGCCCTCAACATTGGGAGGGTGCTTTGGGATAGCCCCCTAAAGCACCTTGTCCCCATGTTGATGAGGACAAGGGCCCCATGGTGGCATGGAGGGAGGCTCCTGCTGTGTGATGCTTCTCCTTTTCTGACAGTTCTTAAATAACAAGGGGGAGGCAGGGCCGCCCGGTGACCCCCCCCCTCTGACACACGGGGACATGACGGGACTTCCCTGTGGCATTCCCCATGACGCCACAGGAAAGTCCCATCAAGTCACCGTGCATCAAGAAGAGAAGAAGATGAAGAAGAGAAGATGAAGAAGAGAAGATGAAGAAGAGAAGATGAAGAGAAGAAGATGAAGAGAAGAAGATGAAGAGAAGAAGATGAAGAGAAGAAGATGAAGAAAAGAAGATGAAGAGAAGAGCAGGAGCCTTCCTCCATGCCATGAATGCGGAGCGGCCCGCCGCGGAGGAGATGCTGGATGAGAACACCGGAGGAAGAACCAGAAGAAGAAGGAGGAAAAAAAAGAAGGAAGATAGAAGAAAGATAGATAATAGAAGAAATAAAGGAATTGTCAAAAACTGTCTGTCATTTTTAACATTGACAGTTTTTTAGTGAAATGGTAGGGGTACTTTTGTACCCCCTTACCATTTCACACAAGGGGAGGGCTGGGATCTGGGGATCCTCTTGTTAAAGGGGGCTTCCAGATTCCAATAAGCCCCCCTCCCGCAGACCCCGACAACCAATGGCCAGGGTTGTCGGGAAGAGGCCCTTGTCCTCAACTTGGGGACAAGGTGCTTTGGGGGGGCCGCAGCGCGCCCCCCCTTCCTCAAAGTACCCATTCCCCATGTTGAGGGCATGCGGCCTGGTATGGTTCAGGAGGGGGGGGGGCGCTCGCTCGTCCCCACCCCCTTTCCTGACCGTGCTCGGATAAGGGCCTGGTGTGGATTTGGGGGGAACCCCCACGCCGTTTTTTTGAAGGGGGAACCCATGCAGGTTTTTCTCGCGCTGCCTTAATAGGAAGATGTCTTTTTCCTATTGCAGCCAGCGCGAGATGTACCTCGCCGAGAACCAGCGTGGTCCTATCGCGCTGGAAACATTCTCACGTGCAGGTACTCCTGTGTGTGTGCTGGTTCACACGCTGGATTAAGGATCTATTCATCTTAGTAAATGACCCCCTATGTTTTGTGACACATATTTTGGTGTCTTGCATGTCAGCAAATCGCCAAATATGACACTACTTATTGGTGTTTTTGGTGATTTGGTTTTAAAAAGTCTCTTAGGTCTTCAGAGAGTGATTTACAAAATCAGAAACAAATTTAGCTTACTATTAGATGGAGTGTAATCATTTTAGAATTGTTTAATGGATAACAACTTTAAACTATCATTTAAGGACTGAAAACGTAGAGGTGTGGACTATGTAACTGTAAAAACAATCTGGTGCCTTATTGTATTTAGGAACAAATCCTGCTCACCCCTAAAATGCACAAAATAGTGTTTATAACTTTTGGGTTTACATTCAGGTTGGGTGGGCAGTGGTACAAAGCTGAGAATGGGGTAGCAGAGTGGGTGCCAGCTTTGCTATTTACTATCACCTAGCTTAAAACAGACTCCACCCTTTTTCTAGTTTGTCTGGGACCTGGAAATCTTAGAAGGGAAACCTTGATATAAAATACAACCTTGTATGTGCAAGTGATTTGGTATATATGAGCAGTTCCGTATTCTGTCAATAAAAGAAAACATAAACGTCTCAAGCTACTTGAAACATGTTTCTGCAATCAGAGCTGAAAACCTTATTTTTATTTATTGCTAACCGAAATGAACAGCGTTGTCACCCTGTTATAGGAAGTAATTAAAACACGGATTTACTAGCAGGATCAACAGGTTATAAAATTAACCTGCTCCTGACCAGCCGCCGCAGTTACACATCTCCGGAGCCGATGCGAGTGCCCGGCAGGCGCGATGACCGCCAAGCACCCACGATCGCTCGTGACAGAACGAGAACCGGGATCTGTGTATGTAAACACACAAATCCTGGTTCTGTCAGGGGAGAGGAGAGAGATCAGTGTTCCTACTAAGTAGGAACACCGATCTCTCTCCTCCCCTAGTCAGTCCCATCCCCCCACAGTTAGAACACACCTAGGAAACACAGTTAACCCCTTGATCGCCCCCTAGTGTTAACCCATTCCCTGCCAGTGACATTTATACTGTAATCAGTGCATTTTTATAGCACTGATCGCTGTATAAATGCCACTGGTCCCAAAAATGTGTCTTAAGTGTCCGATTTGTCCACCGCAATATCGCGGTCTGATAAAAATCACTGATCGCCGCCATTACTAGTAAAAAAAAAAAATATATAAAAATGCCATAAATCTATCCCCTATTTTGTAGATGTTATAACTTTTGCGCAAACCAATCAATATATGCTTATTGCGTTTTTTTTTTTTTTTTACCAAAAATATGTAGAAGAATACATATCGGCCTAAACTGAGGAAAACTTTTTTTTAAATTGGAATATTTATTCTAGCAAAAAGTAAAAAAGATATTGGGGGTTATTTAATAAAGGCAAATCTACGCTGCATTACAAGTGCACTTGAAAGTGCAGTCGTTGTAGATCTGAGGGGAAGATCTGAAATGAGAGGAAGCTCTGCTGATTTTATCATCCAATCATGTGCAAGCTAAAATGCTGTTTTTTACTTTCCTTGCATGTCCCCCTCCGATCTACAGCGACTGCACTTCCAAGTGCACGTTCAGTGCACTTTCAAGTGCACTTGTAGTGCAGAGTGGATTTGTCTTTAGTAAATAACCCTCATTGTGTTTTTTTCAAAATTATCGCTCTTCTTTTGTTTATTGTGCAAAAAATAAAAACTGCAAGAGGTGATAAAATACCACCAAAGCTTTATTTGTGGAGAAAAAAGAACGTAAATTTTGTTTGGGTACAGCGTCGCACGACAGCGCAATTGTCAATTAAAGCGACGCAGTGCCGTATCGCAAAAAATGGCCTGGTCAGGAAGGGGGTAAATTCTCCTGGAGCTGAAGTGTTAAGGATACTTCGAGACTAAGAAAAAACAAAACAGCTCTGTCAGTGTTAATGACAGATTGCATTATATATGCCATTTTTAATGTTCATTTATGTGCAGAACTCTTAAATCATCAAGTTTCTATTCAGATAGTAACTTCGGGAAGGATGTTTTATGCATTCTTGGACCATAATTTGACTCCAGAATGTACAGTGTGCTCCGTAAGTCTGGCATGAAAAAAAATGTACAACGGTATCTTTAAACCTGTTAGTTATTGTATGCTCCTAATCACCGCTGATGGGTAATTTGTCCTTATGTTGCTAGGTAAAGTCTTATAATTGAAGGATCAGCAAGCATTTTATTATTCTCAGTTGATGCATTTGTATGCAGAGATTTTACAAGTCAGGTTGACAGATATCTTGTTGACTTTGACCTCCATCTGTAGTGTGTAAAAAAATCTCTACCTTCTTTTTATACAAAACAAAAAAAACAAAAAAAAACTTGTGGGTTCAACAGGTCAAGGCTGTTAATCAACAGTATATTAATCCATAAAGTAAATAGCAAGTTAATTATTGTAAATTGAATTTAATCAAATGTGCACAAAAAGAAAATCTATGTATGGCAAACACGTATGAGTAAGGGTAGCACACTGGTTAGTACAAAAAAAACAAAAATAGTAAACTTCCCAATTATACACACACACACACACACACACACATATAGTAACATTATGAAAGGCAAGGTGATAGGTGATTGATGGATGTAATGCTTCACCTCGCATGCATTCATTTGCTGACAACTAAGGTGGAATTTGGTCCAAATTTACCAGCCACATTGGCAGGGTTGGTTCCGGAACAGATTTTGCGGTCCACTTGTGTCCGCCAACAGGTGGTATAAATAAAGCAGGACTGGAGCAAAGAAATGCTCTTGGCTTTTGAAGCCAAAACCCTGAGAGAGCTGCTTATGTGAAGTTTACTTTGTAAGAGAAAAGGTTTGCATTATCTTTGTTTTGTGGGTGACTGGGAGAAGCCCTTCACCTGTGAGTTAGGAACCTGCAATGTTCATTTAGTGCCTGGATGGCAAGGATTTATTTTCGGTTTATGTTTGTGTTATTTTCATGCAACCTTTTAAATAAAACTGGGTACAAGTCAGATTTTTAAGAAACCTGCCATTTGAACTACCTTTTTCCCAGGGAAGGTGATCCCCTTTGAGCTAACCTTTGAGCCCTGACATATGGTGGAGAATGCGGGCAATTTTCTGAACAAGTGGAAAGATGGAAGAGGTGTTAAAAGCCCTGCTGCAAGCCATGCCAACAGCAGGAGGCCAACCGCCAACAGCAGGAGGTGAATCGCCACTTTGCGGAGACCCAGCAGGGAGCCAACCACCAGATCACAAAGGTAACTGCAGCACAGCAGGAGGCGAATCGACAGTCTTCGGAGGCCCTGGTGGAATTAAAAAAGGGGTCTGCAGGTCCGTTGCCAGTGGAACAGAAAAATGGTGCATGGCAGCTATTTCCTGCAGAAGATGACACCTGTCGATGATGCGGAAGCTTACCTCACAACTTTTGAAAGAGTCACTGTTTGGGAGGGATTATAAAAAGAGCAATGAGTGGTAGACATGTGCATTCGTTTTTGTCCTAATGCATTTTCGTCCGAATTTCAGGTATTTTCATTATAGTTTTAACAAACGATAACGAAAGTGCAGAACCTGAAAAACGAAAGATCCGACAAAACAAATGCTTTATTTTCGTTTTCGTTACTACAACAGTTTGATATAGATAGGAGATTCGACATGATGATGACAATAACAATCTGTGTCCATCAAACCTGTGGTCGAATGTGCCTAACCTTAACTCTATTAGTCCAAGATGATTCGACGTAGGGGGGAGAAAAGATTTGACATAGGGGGGAGAAAAGATTCGACGTAGGGGGGAGAAAAGATTCGACGTAGGGGGGAGAAAAGATTCGACGTAGGGGAGAAAAAAAATGAATAAAAATAATGATGATGATGAATGTTATTGGCTGATTGTAACCAAAGAGGAGGAGCAGTAAAATAGCTAGAACTAAGTACACACGTACTTTGGCTTATGGTGTCTGTTGAAAGTTCTAAGAAGATTCGACGGAGCAGGTAAACTATACAGCGTTGTACAGTTTAGCTGCTCCGTCGAATCTTCTTTGAACATTCGACAGACACCATAAGCCTTCAATGACAGATTCAACCTTAATTTGGATTTTCGGACAAATGCAATTTTTAACGAAAAACAAAATAAATAAAAACAAATTTCGGGAGTAACTAAATAAATTTATTTTTCGGACGAAAACGAAATTCCGAAACGAAATATTTCAGTGTGCACATGTCTAATGAGTGGGACTGCTAGCACCCTTTTTTATCTTAACCAGTTGCCACCCGCCACACGACGATGTACGTCGGCACAATGGCACGGGCAGGCAAAAGGACTTATATACAAGTCCTTGCCTTCCCGCGGGCGGGGGGTCCGATCGGACCCCCCCCAGTGCCCGAGGCGGTCTCCTTCTGTCTAGAAGCGTTCAGACGTGAGGGGGAGGGCATCCATTCGTGGCCCCCCCCTCGCGATCACTCCCAGCCAATGAGAATCTTCCTCTGCATAGTAAACAGAGGCAGAGGAAATGATGTCATCTCTCCTCGGCTCGGTATTTTCCGTTCCGGTGCAGAGGAGAGAAGACATAGGTGTGAGTGCACAAACACTACACACACACACACAGTAGAACATGCCAGGCACACATTGCACCCCCCCATCACCCCCCGATCCCCCCCTGATCACCCCCAATCATCCCCCCTGTCACACTGACACCAAGCAGTTTTTTTTTTTCTGACTACTGCATTGGTGTCAGTTTGTGATAGTTAGTGTGGTAGGGCAGTTAGTGTTAGCCCCCTTTAGGTCTAGGATACCCCCCTAACAAAGTTTTAACCCCTTGATCACCCCCCGTTGCCAGTGTCACTAAGCAATCATTTTACTGATCGCTGTATTAGTGTCACTGGTGACGCTAGTTAGGGAGGTAAATATATAGGTTCACTGTCAGTGTTTTATAGCGTCAGGGACCCCCATATACTACCTAATAAAGGTTTTAACTCCTTGATCACCCCCCGTCGCCAGTGTCACTAAGCGATCGTTTTTCTGATCGCTGTATTAGTGTCACTGGTGATGCTAGTTAGGGAGGTAAATATATAGGTTCATGCAGATGAGGGTTGGCGCAGTCATCCACTAAAATTACTACATTGTACATCCCTTACCGTTGGTGGGAAATTTGAGATTGCAGCAGACCCAACATTTAAAATAACACATTTAGTTATTAATTTATTCAATATTTAATTTTGCGCCAGTGACACAATTTCACATATAGTATACAATTGTATACTACTAACGGAGAAAGTTTGTATTTATTTTTTGGAAAGTTTCCTTATCCTTGGTGTTGCAAGAGTTGTAGGAAAAAAAAGGCAGAAGACCCAAATTAACTCTTCAGTCAAACACCGAAATAAAAGGAAGGCTAATATACATATAGTTTTTGGATTGTTTATTTTGTACACCAAAGTAATTTATACACCAAGTTTAATTTGCACAGATTCAGGGGAATTTGATAAATCATTTACATCACTATTCATGTGGAATAGGCCCTTGAAAATGGACTGTGCCTAATTAAGGTTAGCTTTATTCCAATTTTTTCCATGTTCGGGTCTGACCTGTTTGTTTCACTTTAAGAATCTGTCACTATGGCTGCAGCAGATTCAAAAATAATTTCTTATCGGTTTATGTATTAGAGAGCTGACGGTAATGAATACTAACTTTGAGTCAGTGTACAGAGACACCAGTCCTCAGAAAGGGGCATATATGTTTCAGGAAGCTTTCATGAATGTGACAAGTTCCTCCACAGTGCTTCTTGTTGCTAGGATGCTGGTGGCTTCCTGGCAAACAAATGACTCATTCACGACCCTATTCAACTGCTGGCCAGGATATTTTCCAGCCCAAAACAGAATGCTTGGCTGATGTCATTACACAAATATTGTCAAGGCTATATTTGGGTAATGATAGGAATTTCTCAGGCAGTAACATAATGGAGCAAGTGAACAATATCTTAGCAATTAAAAACATTTTGATGTTTGACTGTGCTACTGGGACTGAATAGGGATGAGCCCGATGTTCGAGTCGAGCGTAAGTTCGACCCGAACATTGGGTGTTCGCCGAATTTAGAACATTATGGGGCATTTGTGGGAAATTCGAGTGTCCGCGGAAGGCCCCATAATGCACCGTGAGACCGTCAATGCACTGTTAGATCGCAGTGCATTGATGGCTGCTGATTGGCCAAAGCATGCACCTGACCTGCTTTGTCCAATCACAGCGAGCTCTGCTGTGAGAGCCATGATTGGCCAAAGGCAGGGTGCCTTTGGCCAATCATGGTTCAGGTGGCTAAGTCCACGTGCACACTATGTAAGGCTGCTTACATAGCGGCCGTACATAATGAAATGAATGAGAGCAGCAAAATTACATTTCTAAAAAGGAAAAAATTTAATTTAAATCTGCTTGTGGCTAAAATGTATTGCCAGATACTGGCAATATACATACAAATCATTGAAAAAAACAGCGTGTGGTCCCCCCCAGTCCATTACCAGGCCCTTTGGGTCTGGTATAGACTTTAAGGGGAACCCTGTGCCAATTTTTTTTTTAAAACAGCATGGGGGTCCCCCCTAAAATCCATACAAGGCCCTTCAGGTCTGGTATGGATTTTAAGGGGAACCCTGTGCCAACATTTTTTTAAATTTTTTACTTTGACACTTTACAATGTTCCCGATACCCATTCACATAGGGGGGGTCTGGGATCTGGGGCCCCCCTTGTAAAAGGGGGCTTCCAGATTCCGATAAGCCCCCTGCCCTCAGACCCCCACAACCACCAGGCAAGGGTTGTGGGGAAGAGGCCGGCCCTTGTCCTCATCAACATGGGGACAAGGTGCTTTGGGGGGACCCCAAAACACCCTTCCCATGTTAAGGGCATGTCACCTGGTACGGTTCAGGAGGGGGGTGTCACCCCCCCTTTTCCTGTGGCCTGCCAGGTTGCGTGCGTGGATAAGGGTCTAGTACGGATTTTGGGGGGACCCCATGCCATTATTTTTTGGTATGGGTTCCCCTTAAAATCTATACAAAACCTTAAAATGCCTGGTATTGATTTTGGGGGGACTCCCATGCCATTTTTTTTATTTTAGCACGCGATTCCCCTTAATATCTAAACCAGACCTGAAGGGCCTGGTATGGATTTTGGGTGGGACCCATGTCTTTTTTTTTTTGGTGCGGGGTTCCCTTTAATATTCATACCAGACCCAAGGGCCTGGTAATGGACTGGGGGGACCCACGCTGTTTTTTTCAATGATTTTTTATCTATATTGCCAGTATCCGACAATACATTACAGCCGCGAGCAGTTTTAAATAACATTTTTTACTTTAGAATTGTCATTTTGCTGTGGTACTGTTATTAACACAGGAAAAATGCCCTACTTTACAGGCAGACTAAGGAGACCCCCCCCCCCAGGCATGATATTTAAAAAAAAATAAATCATTTTTATGGTTTCATTTTAAGCATTATAAAAATCACTGCTATCATTGCATTGATACATGTCCCCTTTTGCAGGACCCAGGTCCCCAAACACTTTTTTTGGCAATAACTTGCATATAAGCCTTTAAAATGAGCACTTTTGATTTTTCATGTTCGTGTCCCATAGACTAATGGTGTTTGCACAAATTTTTTGCCTGTTTGCATGTTCTGCTGCGAACCGAACCGGGGGGTGTTCGGCTCATCCCTAGGACTGAACATGCACTCAGGACTGGTGTGTTCAGGGTACATCCAAAAAAATTAATGTACCTGTCTTTAACTGGCACCGACATTTGTCGTAGACAGTCTTTATTCCTCAGATCATCCTCACTGCACAGCCAGACAGTAGAAGCACAAAGCTTCTGATTAGGCAATTCATCTTCCCTGTTTAGTGATTCAGCTTTCTATGTCACATCTATTCCTCCAACTTCCTCAATGGACGGTAAATTTAGCAGAATCGTCATTTTAAATCATTTAAGCTGATCGAGGAGACAGTAAAGATAACCTGAAAAAGGTTTTGGTCTTTCAGAAAATAGCATTATTCTTACTGACTAGCAGAAATGTTTATATCACAAGACAATCAGGACAAAACTACAAATCCGTCAGAATAGGAAGTGTCCCGTCTGTCTAATGCCCCGTACACACGGTCGGACTTTGTTCGGACATTCCGACAACAAAATCCTAGGATTTTTTCCGACGGATGTTGGCTCAAACTTGTCTTGCATACACACGGTCACAGAAAGTTGTCCGAAAATCCGATCGCTCTAAACGCGGTGACATAAAACACTTATGTCGGGACTATAAATGGGGCAGTGGTCAATAGCTTTCATCTCTTTATTTATTCTGAGCATGCGTGGCACTTTGTGCGTCGGATTTGTGTACACACGATCGGAATTTCCGGCAAAGGATTTTGTTGTCGGAAAATTTTATATCCTGCCCTCAAACTTTGTGTGTCAGAAAATCCAATGGAAAATGTCCGATGGAGCCCACACACGGTCGGAATTTCCGACAACACGCTCCGATCGGACATTTTCCATCGGAAAATCCGACCGTGTGTACGGGGCATTACTTGTCAATACCGATAGCAGAGCTTGTTTATGGGGATATCACACGATTTTACTATAGTGCACCTGGAAAGTGCATAAATACGTGTGAGTTGCTTGCTTTATTCTTATAAACGGATTTATATTTCATATGCGCAATGAACTCAACTTTTTGTCTTTGAGCCAGCCAACATATTGTCCCCATGGAGGGAAAAATCAGGAGGGGAGGAGTGGAGCCAGCAACCTTTAATGGAAAAACATACTGTTAGACCTAATTATTTTGATAGGTCTATATCCTGAAATGAGGGCAACATAACAATGGTGGTGGAAATCACCGGAAGAAGTGAGGGTAATATAAGAATGGTGGTGGAAATCATCGGAAGACGCAGAGAGTGAAATATCACTTTTAAGTTGAAGAATTTTTTTTTGTTTTAAAATTACAAAATTGTGGAAAGAGACAGCAATACATTGGGAGAATTTTTGGTTTATTTAAAGACTCAGTGCACATTTGTACTTTTACTATAATGTATCTATTTGTTTGATACACATTTTTATGTGAATATTACTTAGCAGTCACTGTGAAGATTTCATTTGTGTTATTTGCACAGAGTTTATTTTGCTTTTGATGATTCTTTTTTTGTATGATTAGCTTAAATCTGGCCACACACCAGTAGAATTAGTTCAAAAATATTTGCTTTCCAAATGCTTGTTCGATTTTCTAATGGTCAGTGGGGTGAAATCGATGTTGGTTTTAGACTGTCATGATGTGAAATTTTGTTTAAAAGGAACCCCTTTTTCTAACAGTAAATGTGGTTTTTACTTGGTAAAAATAGTACATGTTACAATAAAACCTGTTTAATATGTCTGGGATTCCTTTCAAATGGCAGGTCTGGACAAACTTTTAAGGGTTTTTCATCAAATTTAGCTGTCTTAATGATGGAAAAATAAAATGTTTTGATGAATGTTTTTTCTACTTTTGAATAAAAATCGAACCGCATACACACAAGCGGAATTTCCGTCAGAAAAAACTTGGATGGTTTCTCCGACAGAATTCCTCTCAAGCTTGCCTTGCATACACACGGTCACACAACTCTCAGAACTCTCGACCGTCAAGAATGCGGTGATGTACAACACTACGATGAGCCGTGAAAATGAAGTTCAATGCTTCCGAGCATGCGTCGAATTGTTTCCGAGCATGCGTGATTTTTGCGCGTCCGAATTGCATACAGACGAACGCATTTTCGGATAGGAACTTTTTCGGACCGAAAAATAGAGAACCTGCTCCCAATCTTTTTCTGGCTGGAATTCTGCCAGCAAAAGTCCGATGGAGCATACACAAGGTTGGAATTTCTGACCAAAAGCTCACATCCAACTTTTGCTGGCAGAATTTCTGATCGTGTGTACATGGCCTTAGAGCTCTTATATAAGTGTCCGGTGTATGTAAAGCATGATTTACTGTTGATGTCTCCTACACAGGTGAGCTGAGGAAGGGAGCATATAGACTAGAATACACTAACACTGCAGCCCTCATTCAATTTTTACATTACATGTTACAAAGATATAAAATATTTGCAAGCATCAGGAGTTGTTCGACATTCTAAATTCTCCCTCTATGTGGATATGAATGTTGGTTTTTTTACTCAATGCTTTTTTCGAAATTTCAACTTTATTGAGTTGAAATTGTATGCACAAGTCCATAAAGCATAGCAAAAATACATATTTCAAAAAAGTAGTACACAACATAGCCCTTCATTACATTGTGTGTAATGCATTATGCATCAATGCCTTTATCTAAGACATTTTGCAATTGTTTTTTTCTTGCAGTGATGTCTTTCTTTTGATATGATCCACTGTGATTATTCTTGACAATTGTACTAATTTCCGCTGCCATGCTGGGCTGGGAATAGTGGGGGTGGTGCAGTAAAATACATTTTTGCTCCATATGTTTTTACACTGGAACAGCTGTGTATTTTTACATTTCATAAGGAACAGAAAACATACCAATAGCTCTACTGAGTTGTATGTTGTAGAGCACACCATGTTGAGTGTCAGTGTTCATAAGTTACACAATAATAAATAACTTCATAATTAAAACGTATGTTAGATAACTGCTCTAAAGTACACCTGTGCCCTGACTAGAGACAATAACATATTTATACATTTGTAACAAGCAGCAAAAGAGCTTTTAACACTTTCACTGTCATTTTTTGCATTTTTTTTACACACATATATTTTCTGAAAGAAAAAACCCTAGAGAATAAAATAGTGCCAGTTCCAATTTTGTTACACGATATTACCGCAAAGGTCTAGGATACACAAAATTTCAGTAAAAAATACACTAAAGTTAATTTTAGAGCACATAAACAATACATTACCCAATTTTTTTTGTAAAATATAAAATATGAGTTTGCACCAAGTAAATATATACCCAACATGTCAAACCTTAAATTTGTGTGTGCACATGAAATGTTAAAAAACTTCAATACCCTATCTTTTCCATAGACGATAATTTAAAAACTCCCTATAGGTCATTAGTTTACTGTTAAGGAAGTCTGGTGCTCTCACTCTGGCATCGGCTGCGATATAAAACATGTGCACCACAACCAGCGTTTTCGTGGGTAGGCGTCCGCGAAGAGTGGGTTTATATTTGTACATGCTGTGAAAGTATGAGATGCTGTCATTGTGAAATTGGTAATTTAAAGGACACAGGGTGTGTATACATTGGTTCAGTGCAGGACTAGAAAGCATAGATGTGGAGTAGAGAAAACTGCTTTTGCAGCTTTCTCCAGGTTTTGGTAAACCTGGATAGGGCTCTGTAGGTGGGAGATTTCATAGTGTCTTGGGTGGGATGGAATCTCCAACCCAGTGTCCAGGTTTTGTGGAGGACCAGCAGGGTGTGTGCTCAGGTACCTACAGCCCTTATAATGGAGGTATAGGAATACCTCAGGGCTCCCAGTTGGAGACAGTAGGTCTCCAGGAGTCAGAGAGGCTGCATGTGGGAGCCAAAGTATGTGTGTCTGAAAGACACAGATAGCGGTCTGAGGACTAAGGCTAGAGATGTGGGTACTAGAGTGAAGCCGTCTGCATGGAAAAACCTATGGTCTTGGTCACAAGCATAAAGAGAGGTACTGCAACTAAAGCTGGGTGAGAGCTTAAGATCTAGGCGGGCTTGCATTTTCCATTTATTCGTATTTACTGGAGAAGATCCCCTGTGTGGGAACCCCTATATGTTACATACTTTCCAATTGCCTTTTAATAAACAATAGGCTGCCATGCCCTAAAACTGAACTGCTGACTGATGTGAATCACTTGATAACCCATCTACCACTAGAGCTAATGATCCCCCATGTTACAGTGCATACATGTGGATGTAGGGGGGGCCAAAAAAATGTTTGGGGGATTTTATCTGCTTGGGTGAAACTTTAATTTTTTTACAATTTAAAAAACAAAATTGTGGCATCCCTTTACATTGAATAAAGGGCTAGCTCAGTTAAAAGCCTCCATTTACCTGAGAAAAAAAAATACAAAGTAAGCAAAAAGAGCATTACCTACCTACAGTGCAAAGTTTTACTTGTGCTTCCGTCTTTTAGTTCAGTTGTAATCTTCCTTCTCCGATGACCCCACCACCACCAAAATCCTCTGCTGTGATGGGGATTAATAGAATTTAGGTGCTGTCACAGATAGTGACAGTTATGCCTGTCCTTTCTGTTCAACTCCTCCATCCATAGAAACCACAATACAGCTTCTATGAATGAAAATGATCTATGATTAGTGGAGCAGACCTTTCAATAAGCTGCCATTCCTCCATTTGTAGATTTTATTTCAAAGAAGTTGTAGTATGACTTCTATGAATGTTGGAGTTGGGTGGAAAGGGTGGGTGCTCTTGAAGTGTTCCTTTGACAGTTTCTCAGTTCCCCACTGCACTGGTGTAGCATCACAGACTTTGCACAGTTTTTTTCTAACAGTATCCCTTGCTTTCATTGCTATAATTTGTTATAAATAGTCTGGGGCCAATTTGCAAACAGTCGTAAACGTAATTGTATATTTTTTTTGTAATAATCATTATGATAATTATATGATATTTGATTGTATGTTTTATGTAATGAACCCTCTCAGTTATGTTTTTCAATTTTGTACAATAAATAAAATTGATGTATTTTACCTTGTAAATTAATCTTTTTGTGGTGCCTTATCCATTATCTAGGTTTTTGTATTATATTGCATTTGGGGATGTGGCACTTCAAAAATATAGTCACACGGCTGATGCAGTTGGGTTATGAATTTTTAGTCTTTGCTCTTACTTGGGAATGTCACTTTGCTACAGCCATACGGCTGCCTTACCAGCATGCCTGTACTTATTTAGATATTCCAGTGTTAGCATGATGTTTACACAGACATAAGTGCAACAACCATTCTCCTATACTGAAGTAGGCTATCTTTAGGAGTTCTGCCACTAGGTGAAAGTGTTAAGCATATGTTATAGCTATAAGTCCATGTCCCCTATGTAAAAATATGTTTATGCATTTAGTCAAATTTTTTTTTTTATAGTTGATATAATATGAGTCTAGTGGATAAAACGTTCCCAATTTCTAGTCTGAAGACAGATCTCATCATAAAAAATTATGTTGTGTCTAATAATGCAGCAATAGAAGTAATAGCAGGTAAGCCTTTAGCTTCTTCAGGACCTAATTATTGTAGCGGTGCTGCCTCCCATCATGTTCCATTTTCTTTTTTTCACCCAACACATTAGCACCGTAGTTCCTCATTTTTCCAAAGCCTTTGGCTTCTTGACGCTGCAATTGATTTACAGAGAAAGGCAGTAATAGACAACTTGCTGGGATTACCAGGTAAACATAGCAGGTAATTTCATATTGGCAATGGTTTGCTTTAGAGGCAGGCAGTTTCTGCTCTGGAGCCTGAAGTTTTGTCATAAAAGTTATTCAAGGTTTGGAATGATATTGTAATGATAGGAGCACTAGGGAATGCTTCTGGGGTTGCAATGTTAAATACTCGTAGCCAATTGCTAAGGATGGGATATTTAAAAGTATGTATGCACAACAGTGTGAAACGTGTCTGCTGAGGACACGCATTGTAGTAGAAGGTATTTAGCATGTGTTCGTAGGACAGGGATTATACAAACTGAATGAACAGAGGGAATTTCAATCAATTTAAAAATCCAAGGTTGGTTGAAAAAGGGAGGGAAAACCAATAGGACCTCTCCAATCCGGTCCTTCCCTTTTCTAAGGATATTAGGACTATTGCGGTACCAAAGGGATATAGACCATGATATATAAAATTTTAGTTTATTAAAGGATAAGACATTAAAAAAGTCCATACAAGGACACAATTGTGAATAAACAAAGACATAATAACAAAGAAATTGTTTAAAAATCCATTGAGAAGAGGTTTATAAAGTGCACATACTATAGTATAGTTTAGTGATTTATTATTTTAATACTTTAATGCATTAATACTTTAAATTAGTACAAATAATATGATTTATTTTAATCTTTTTGACAATTTAATTTCTTATGAGCTTCACAGTTCCAGTAGTTTTTCTTTGTATGTTTAAACAAATATATCCCTGATCGCAGGTGATGATCAGATCGTATTTAAATACACAAGCGAAACTGCAAAGGTAGTGTGAGGGTCAGTTCACACCAGATGCAGTTCCGTGCACTTTTTTTCTGCACTAAGGGTCAGCTCACACCACAAAAACGCACTCCAGATCAGTTCCGGATGCGTTTCTGCATGCGCGTTTTTGATGCATTTCCGGGTGCATTCCAGGCTTTTTTTTTTTACTATACTAGGGTCCAGTGCATTTTTTTGTGGTCCAGTGCGTTTTTCATGCGTTTTACTGCGTTCCAGTGCAGTCCAGTGCAGGAAAGATGTAGCATGTTCTACTTTTTTTTTCTGGAACTGACTGCACTGGTGTCAACTGTGCCATTGGAAACCATATAACCTACTTTCCATGCGTTTTTGATGCAGAACAAAAATGCCCTGGACTGCATGTGGTGTGAACTGGTTCTGAAAATGCATGCACAGTGTTTTCCATGTATTCCAATGGCTCTAGTTCACACCAATGCAGTCAGTTTCCGGTCAGTTTCTGCACCCAAAACTGACTATAACTGACTGCACTGGTGTGAACTAGAGCCAATGGAATACATGGAAAACACTGTGCGTGCATTGTTAGTGCACAGAACTACATCTGGTGTGAACTGGCTCTGAAAGTAGATATAGAAATCCATTATAGAACAAATTATGTTTAATTACATAGCTATAAAGTCTAAGCTGATGCCATGCCTAGCACTTGCAGGGCTTTATAAGAGGTATAGACAAAAAATAAATAAATAAATAAATAAAAAAAACCTCAAAATAACTAATAAAACAGTTTAATTTAAAAGGTTGCACAGAAAACAAACAAATAAATCCTTGCCATCCAGGCACTAACTAAACAGTACAGGTTCCTAACTCACAGGTGAGGGGCTTCTCAGTCACCCAACAAAAAACAAACCTTTTGCAAACCTTTTCCTTCCTCTAAGTCCCCATTCACACAGGGGCAACACGACTTGCAGGTCGCCTCACCGAGGTGACCTGCAAACGACTGCCCGGGCGACTTGCAAAACGACTTCTGTATAGAAGTCTATGCAAGTCGCCCCAAGTCGCCCCCGAAGTCGTACAGGAACCTTTTTCTAAGTCGGAGCGACTTGCGTTGCTCCCCTTAGAACGGTTCCATAGCACAGAACGGGAGGCGACTTGTCAGGCGACTAGGTCGCCTGACAAGTCGTCCCTGTGTGAATGGGCTCTTACAGAGCAATCTCCACATGTAGCTCTCTCAGGTATTAGCTTCCCTGAGTCCCAGGCCAAAGCAACCTCTTGCTCCAGACCTTCCTTATTTATACCACCTGCTGCTGGTCACAAGTGGGAAGCTGGGATCCTTCACTGCCAAGGGGGGCCAGAAAACCTGGACCAGATTCCACCCTAATTTCCCACATATGAAAGCATGTGAGATGTAGCATCCCTAATCACCTCACCTTTGATTATGTCACAATATTTAATGGCAAATTGTGGATGAAGACATGTGCAAGAAAGCGTAAACATGGAAAATGCTCCTGTGGCAGGATCTGCAATCAGGGCCGGACTGGCCTACAGGGATCCTGGGAAATCCCCCGGTGGGCTGGCTGTCTGGCTGCCCCTGGGGCCGCTGTGAGGGCAGCTGATGATGTCATTTCTGACGAAACGGCCGTAGGGTAGACACGCACGCACGGACTGCACATGCGCGAACTTTCGTTTTCCACCGGAGCTGATTTTAAACTTTCCTTGCAAGGATTTTTTGTGTATTTGAATGCCTGTATGGCGTTTTTAATAAAGGAACCATAAGCTTTATTACACTATCGGAGCATCTCTTTCTTCTCTCCTGGACATCCATTATTGCTGGGAATGGCTTTCCTCCATGGCTGACAATCTGAGAATATCCACCCAGCACTTTACAGCAGAACCCATCCACAGAAGGTACAACATCTAAAGAGGAGATCGGTTCATGCCTTTTTCTAAGGGCTATCTGGTAAGCCTTTAATCTCTCTGTGGTGACGGGTTTTACAGCGGTGGAAGTCGGATATCCAATAGCGATTTATATAAATGGATTAGCACGTTTTATTTGTACTTATTAGTCACGGACATTATTTTGGTGAATTAATGTGCACAGTTTTCTACTCATATTTATTTTTACTCTAGGTATTTATTTGCACATAGCACAATATTTTTCATTATTTGTTTATATCCAGCGCTGCGCTTTTTGTTTACATGTGAGGGCAGCGGCGCCTGAAAGAAATATGGCTGCGGGGCCGTCGGGCTGACATGCAACTGCGCATGCGCTAGAGCTGTTCTCAGAAGTGTGTACGGCTTTCCCGAGCTAGCCGTGCTCGGGAAAGTCCGTACACACTTGGCAATTCTTGGAAATGCGGGCGCATGCGCAGTGACACGATGGCGCCGAGCGGCGTCATTTTTAAAAGTAAAGCAGTTACAGCTCTCGCCGCAGTGAGTACTCGTCTGGTGGCCTCTTCCTCCTACCCCCCTGCAGCCTCTGACCTCCTGCCCCCCCTGCAGCCTCTGACCTCCTGCCCCCCTGCAGCCTCTGACCTCCTGCCCCCCTGCAGCCTCTGACCTCCTGCCCCCCCTGCAGCCTCTGACCTCCTGTCCCCCCTGCAGCCTCTGACCTCCTGCCCCCCCCTGCAGCCTCTGTCCTCCTGCCCCCCCTGCAGCCTCTGACCTCCTGCCCCCCCTGCAGCCTCTGACCTCCTGCCCCCCCCTGCAGCCTCTGACCTCCTGCCCCCCCCTGCAGCCTCTGACCTCCTGCCCCCCCCTGCAGCCCCTGACCTCCTGCCCCCCCTGCAGCCTCTGATCTCCTGCCCCCCCTGCAGCCTCTGACCTCCTGCCCCCCCCTGCAGCCTCTGACCTCCTGCCCACCTGCAGCCTCTGACCTCCTGTCATCTCCCCGCAGCCTCTGACCTCCTGTCATCCCCCCGCAGCCTCTGACCTCCTGCCCCCCCTGCAGCCTCTGACCTCCTGCCCCCCCTGCAGCCTCTGATCTCCTGCCCCCCTGCTGCCTCTGACCTCCTCACCTGTACCATCCGCAGCCTCTGACCTCTCCTGTACCATCCGCAGCCTCTGACCTCCCCTGTATCATCTGCAGCCTCTGACCTCCCCTGTATCATCTGCAGCCTCTGACCTCCCCTGTATCATCTGCAGCCTCTGACCTCCCCTGTATCATCTGCAGCCTCTGACCTCCCCTGTATCATCTGCAGCCTCTGACCTCTCCTGTACCATCTGCAGCCTCTGACCTCTCCTGTACCATCTGCAGCCTCTGACCTCTCCTGTACCATCTGCAGCCTCTGACCATCTCTTGTCTTATATCACGTCTGCAGTCTGGAGTGGAGTCAAGAGTGGGAGTGCTGCTGGGATGGGGGTCATGGGAGAAGTCAGACATGTATGGACTGTGGAGAGGAAACTATGGGATAAAACCAGAGCCACCGAGCTGGAGCTGACTGACTAAGCCCTGTACGGTGCACCTGAAAGGAGGTCAGTGACAGCGCCACCAGGCCAGCCTGAGAGGGGGGTCAATACAATATTGTAAGGGGGCACTGATATAAAGGTTTACCCCTTATATCAGTAAACCCCCTTACTTTAGTGTTTTTTTTTCTGCGGAAGGTAGTGTCTGGTCACCAGAGTCCTCCCCACATTCCCAGAGTTCCCCTTTACATCATAGTCTGCAGGTTTCCACCTTACAGTGCAAGGGGGAACTCTGATGTAAAGAGGAATGCAGTGGACTCTGATATAAGTGGGGTCTCTGGTCACCACTGCCCCCCTTTTATATCAAAGTTCCCGCTTAGATCATGATCTGCAATGTTCCCCTTTATGTCAGAGTTCCCTTGCACTGTAAAGGGGAATCCTCCTGATATATGGGGGAACTCTGTGTTGGGTTATATTAATCTGACTTTCATGTAAATGGAGAAATATGGTTTTTGACTTTTGTTTAACTTAACACATTGCTAATAGCAGTTTATAGCTTAAATATTGATATTTGCACTGAAAACTGCCATTTACGGCACCTTTTTTTTGCAGTGTCAATAAAAAATGTGCCAGTAAATGGCATGATTTTTGCCAGAAAAAAATTGCTACTGTTTGTAAATTCCATGTCTCTCTTATCTATATATAATACACTCTTCAAATGTGCTTTAAAATGCATGGTTTTCCCTTTTGTGAACAAGAAAATAACGACGTTATGCGGTTGGGCTGGTATAAAAATACTATGGGGCTGGTATGAAATTATTTCCAGGGCTGGTTTTTATTCCCAGTCCGGCCCTGTCTGCAATGATACCCAACGATCACTAAAAAATGAGTGATATTCTTCAGATAACAAATCTGCTTTTCACTCCAAAGAGGGCTCCTTTTTATATATTAGCTGGTGCTTTGACTCTGAAACACATGTAACCATTGATAAAAATGTGTTCACTTGAAAGCAAGATGGAAATAATTACAGCTATTGGAAAGTTTACAGTCCACAAAGCAATATGTGAAGGTTATCTTTTTTTAAACAGTCACCAGAAAGATACATATTAAAAATGTAGTATTACAAAATTAAATGCAGTATTACCAATAAGCTAAATAATGGCACAGGGCTTGGGTGCAAATCATATAGAGGAGAAACTTGTAATTATGAAATGAGACACTCCATAGGAGTCGGAGCTCTGGCCAAGGGTGGTGTGCTTTGAGGAAGGTGGCCTGCACAAAATCAAAATTTTGGTCAGCATTGAAGCAAAGTTAAAAGCTAGAAAACATGTTTCTTACGTAAATAACATCTGTGGGGCCTGAAGAATCCTATTCATCTAACACATTTCAGAGGGTGTTGGATTCTTGGCCCCTCAGTGAGCACTGTGTATCCTTTTGCTGGCCCCTTTATCACAACTGTGTTCTGCAGTGACATTTACAATGAACAACTAATTAACCCTGCATAAACATAATTTTACCATTACATTGCCACCCAGTGCAAATAACAAATCCCAGTTTAATATGTGAAAATGGTTCCCACTGTATGTCTGTATAAACAACATGCTAACATGCTCCCTAATCATCAACTGTAAGTCCCATCTTCTTTCAGAACTCTTCAAACTTTGACTTTGGTAGTGGTTTAACTAAACACATTTGCAGAGAAGTGATATGGCAGCACTGACACCTGAATATGCAATATGCAATGGCTGCAATGTGGGAAAGTCCCCCCAATACTACTGTCCATTGTTAGGTAGAATCATTAACAATACTACTACTCTCTGGACAGTTTTCCATCCATTTATAAACTGATCTTTCCAAGCCTGTAGATTTTATCTTACACATTAGTTGTGTGTGGGGAACTGTGCCAAATACTTTTGCAAAATCCATGCATACCACTTCCACAGCCACCCCTCTGTCCAAGGTTTTACTTACCTCCTCATAAAAAGAAAAGGAGGTAGAAGATCTTCTCATATAAGTTTTAGGTAAGCTATTTCCATTGATGTAAATTTAAAATGGATTCCGCGCTTAGGATAGTGTGGGTTGCTGCCCACCCTTTTTGGGTTCCCGAGGGAACTTACAGAGGTATTTACAGAGAATGGGGTGATTGGCGCTATCCTAATATGGTGCTAAGTGGTTTGTCAAGAAGCAGTACAAATTATTATACTGAACTCCTTACACCAGATCAAAAGTGAGTGTGCTCCCACGTGGGAGTATACTAAGTGAATAGTAAAAAAGTCAGTTCTTAAATAGAAAGTGTATATATCTCCAATCTAAGAAGTGAGTAGTGTTAAAAAATGTAAGTACATGCTAACTCCGATTAACTATGATTCAACCAAATACAAAAAATGAAAATAAATTAAAGTATAAATATAATAACTGTATAACACAAGGTGCAAAGGTGTCCAGGGGTATCCACACCCTAACATACAAGCGCTAAGTGTGTGAACATACCCCACTTGTTACAGTGTAATAAATCCATAGTTTGGGCATAAATGTGTTAAGTGTCCAATCTGATAACCCAAAACTTGATAAAAAAAAACAAACATAAGATGAAAAAAAACAAAATTATAATATACGTAGTCCCAAAAAGTTCAGTGTTCCATATATAAAGTGACTTCTGTGCACGGCAAATGATGTGACTGTAGTGATCCCCCAATGGGTCCCCACTCACCGGACGTAGTTACCCCTGCAGGGGTAATAGGCATAGAGTGGGTGGTTTTGAATGGGTCTCCTCCTTAGTAGCTGTACCGGCCCATCTGTTCCTCCATCGGGCTTGTATCCCTATTCAGTCAAGGATCCGGGGTATATGCTATTCAGGGCTTCCCAGGGCATCCTCCATCAGCAAGCGGCAAAGTCCTCACAGATAAAACAAGGGGCTTCCATAGTGCAGTATTTAAAATGAAGTTTATTAAACTAATAGCAGTGCCAACCCCCATCTGTATGCAACCAATGAGCGATTAGCAGCGGCCAAGGATACGGGCGGCCAGACTAGCAGCCCTTCATACTAAATTAGCTTAAATCCGTTTGTCCATAAGAGATAACAGATATTAACATAAAGGGGGTTTAACAGGCATGATACATAAACAGACATAAATGGGGCACAGGAGATACAATAGCACACCATAAAGGTGAATCCGCTGAGAGATACTAATTTGTTAGACACAAATAATTTAAAATAAGGTTAAAAAATAATATATGTAAAAAAAAAAAAATGATATATAAAAGATTATATATAAAAGGAAAAAGGGGAAAAAACGAAAAAAAAACGGCCAAGTGGTTAAGTTGGGTACTACATCCAAACCCGATGCATTAATAAAGGCTGAAGTGTTGGCAGCCAATCCTGTGTATGCTCAAGGTACAGCCACAAAAATGCATGTAAAATGAGTTGCCTCACATCCTTTAGGCAATCACCCTAAGCTACTATTAAAGGGGCTAAAAAAAGGTAGTCTACTAGGTATTGTGTCTCAGGCCAAGTAAGATGACCTATTACCAGGTTTTTATTTTTACTTGTGTATGTCCTCATATGAAGATATAATTAGTACTGACTAGGGTGTGGAATAGAGGTGTATCTGGAAGATTGTGCATAAAGCAAATAAATCGAGTGATGGAAGGGTCCCAACACCACAATTGCCGGTTCAGGGTCAGGTTAATTTAAACAAGAATAAAAAATATACTATTAAAATCTACCACCACTAATTAGTAATCAGTGAGGATCACCCCTATGGTAAGTTATAATCAGCAAATGGGGACATATGATGAAATGAAGGGGAACACTTAATAAAATGGAGGTGCACCATTATATGGCAACTGCAAGGATGTATACATGTTTAGAGAGAGGGAACCATACAAGCCTAGCCTTTCTCTCCCTGCACATGCAGTATCCCCAATGGCCCATCTTCCAGATACCCCACCCATTGTCTCACTGTACCAACACTGCCAAATAGCCATTTAAAATCACATGTTACAATGGGTGTGGTCCCTAGATGCTCAAAAATCTGAAGAGGGATAAAAATCAAATGGGGGAGGGGGAGAGGTGGTTATTGGTTGTGTTATAAAGAGGGAGCATTCTATAGGGCAATTAACACTATATGTAGATAACCATGCCCATTACGGGGTGTAGATCGCTCCTGCCCGTAGGGGAGAAGGGAAGACTCAGAGTACATACAGACAAACCTCAGAAATAATTCCATCTTCAACACGAAAACGCCAGGAAATCAATGCATGGGTGCATTTAAGAAGATGGTAGAGGAGGATATCAGATCATTGGGGACAAGTAACAAGAAAACACATAACATTTGGAAAACTATTAAGGAAATAGGAAGCAAGCATGAGGTGGTAATATGGCCTGCAGACAAAGGGGAGGACTGGTAATCTTAAATAAGAAAGATTACCAAGAAGAGATGACTGATTTATTGAACACAGAAAACACCTATAAGAAGTTGACAGGCAATCCCAAGAAAAAGTATGAGAAGAAATTGAAGAACTATGCAGAGAAAGGGAAAAATAAGGGTATTTTAAATCCTAAAGAAGTGGAATATCTTGTCTCAAACTCCACCAAGACACCAGTGATATATTATACACCCAAGATTCATAAAAGATTGGATAAACCCCCAGGGAGACCCATTATTAGTGGAATAAATTTGGTGTTCTCCAGACTTGGGGAGTACCTGGACAAATACCTTAAACCATTGGTACAAAAAGGCAAATCTTACTTACGGGACAGTATGCAACTTATCCAAGAGCTCCAGAATATAAAGGGTATAGAACACTGGGTGCTTGCCACAATAGATGTCAATTCACTGTATACTAGTATCGAACAAAAAGATGGCCTTCTGGGAGTGGAAAAAGCATTACATGGTGATACAGGGATGAAGCAACAACAAATTAATTATATTCTAGAAGGCCTCAAACTCGCCATTGAATGTAATTATTTCTGGTACAATAAGGAGTACTATGTACAAATAAAAGGTTCTGGCCAGTGGTCCATCCTCAAGATCCAGTAACCCAGTGGATGGTCTGTTGGAAAGGTTTCTAAATCTGCTCTTGCTCCTAGATATTCCTGCAACATGTAATGCAGACGCTGGCGATGGTTGCTTGAACGATCAGACCTTGGCACCGAGGACTGAAAAATTGTCTAAATACATCGGTCAGCCGGCCACCTTCTCCACTGCTCTTCCTCTGACTGAATGAAGGCTCAGCAACACGTTGTCCAGCACCAAGAAATTGTAACCTCCCAGGGTCTGGAAATGCATTGCAGAAACCTTTCTTTGAGGCCTCCTGAAGATGTTTAATCCTCTGCTCCCTCTGCGAAGGCAGGATGAGTTCTGCAACCTTACCCTTGTAACGTGGATCAGGAAGGGTTGCCAGCCAGTAATGATCCCTCTCCTTGATACCACAAATCCTAGGGTCCTTTGCAGAATCAGGGAAGCCACGCAGCATAAGTTTGCAGAGGCATCCAATTCTGAGTCCTCTGGGTCACTAAGGATCACATGATCCATACCAACCTCCTCCCAGCCACATACAACTCCTTGGGTTTCTGAGGACTGAAAACTTTCCCTTGAAGACTGCTGCTGAGTGTTATCCTCCAAGTCCATGCTGACACAATCCTCCTCCTCCTCTTCTTAATGTGTGTTTGGCAGGCCCGCAGGATTACTATCTGGATAAAGGGGGCCTTGAGAGGTAAGGAAGTCCTCCTCTTCCTCCCGCTGTTCTGTCTCAAGTGCCCTGTCTATTATTCCAGGAAGCATGTGCTCCAACAGGAAGACAAGAGGGACAATATCACTGATGCATGCATTGTTGCTGCTCACCATCCTTGTGGCCTCCTCAAATGGTGACAGGACATTGCATGCATCCTTGATCAGTAGCCACTGGCATGACCAAAAGAAGCCAAGCTCCCCTGACCCTGTCCTGGGGCCATACTCACGCAGGTACTCATTGATGGCCCTCTGCTGCATGTGCAGCTGCTGCAGCATTGCCAAAGTTGAGTTCCACCTGGTGGGCATGTCACAAATGAGGCAGTTGGTGGGCAGGTTGCAATCCCTTTGAATGTCAGCCAGCCGAGCACTGGCATTGTATGATCGTCGGAAATGCCCACAGACTTTTCTGACCTGCCTCAGGAGATCCTGTAAGCCTGGGTACCTGCTCAAGAACCGCTGCACCACCAAATTCAGGATGTGTGCCAAACATGGAACATGGGTCAAGTGTCCCTGTCGGAGGGCGGAGAGAAGGTTTGTTGCCATTATCTCATACAACCATTCCTGGCTGAAGCTGGCGTGGCATCAACCACCTCTGAGCCTGCCCCTGCAGAGCTGACAGAGACTCTGCCCCAGTGTGGTTCCTGTCTCCTAAGCAGACCAACTTAAGCACCGCATGGCATGTTTTTGCCTGAATGCTTGTGTAGCCCCTTGAACGCTTACGGAGCACTGCTGGTTCAGAGAACAAATCTGCAGAAGAGGCCATAGAGGAAGAAGAAGAGGAGGGGGTGGAGGAGAGTGCTGTGGCAGAATCACCACTAGCATTTTGAAGGCGTGGTGGTGGAACAAGCTCCAACAATACTGAATCCTTCCCAGCTGCCAGCAGAGTTACCCAGTGCGCCATGAAGGAAAGGCAACATCCCTGCCCATGCCTGCTGGATCATGAGTCAGCAGTAATATGCATCTTACTGTTGACCGCCCTGTCCAATGAGGCCAAAACATTGCCTTCCAAATGCCGTTAGAAAGCAGGAATGGACTTCCGTGAAAAGAAATGGCGTTTTGGAACCTGCCACTGAGGTACAGAACATTCCACAAATCCACGAAAGGGGGCAGAGTCTACCACCTGAAAAGGCAGCAGTTGCAGTGCTAGCAATTTGGCCAAGCTAGCATTCAGACGCTGAGCATGTGGATGGCTGGGACCACATTTCTTTTTAGGGTTTAGCAACTGGGGTAGGGAGATTTGCCTGCTAAAATCAGATGGTGTTGTACTGCTAGCAGATTGGCTGCAGGTACTTGGGACACCTATTGCTATACCATCATTCATCTCAGTGCAGGTTTTTGAGAGGACTGGACGTATAGTGGGGCTGGAGATCCCAGATGATAATGGAGTCTGCCTTTTTCTTTGATGTGGGTCTTTCAATTGCTGTTGCTAATGGACTGCATGGGAGGTTGTCATATGTCTGGTCAAGCATGTGGTACCCAAGCGGCTGCTGTTGTGGCCACGCTTGATCCGCTTCAGACATAGGTTGCAAACAGCAACGGCGCGATCTGCTGCACACGTGTCAAAAAAGGCCCACACCAAGGAACTTTTCAAAATCAGCGAGGAGTCAGCAGCGCTCTGCACCTGCGGAGCTTTGCGGTGTGATGCAGTAGGGTGGCTGCTTTTAAGCTGCCCCCTAGAGGACATCCTGCCTCGTTGGAGTTGTGCCTCCTCCTCCTCCTCCTCTCTTCTATCAGGCACCTAAGTAGAGTCAGTGACCTCATCATCTGTCATAAACCATGAAATTAGACAGAAGTACAGTTAAATCACACTTGTTTAATAATAAAAGTAAAAAGAACAAACATAGTCAAAACATAGCCAGAGTTCAGTAACCGGAAAGGATAGTCAGCCAAGCCAGAAGTCAGGGATCAAAGTAGTGCAACAGCAAGCAGGATCTGGATTCAGAAGGGATGTTAGCAAAGCCAGTCTTTAAACAGGAACGCAGGAGATGTTTCTTGTGATGTTGACCAAGGCTAAGGCAGAGACCCTCTGGACTAGACGGCTTAAGTAGGCAAGACTGATGAGCAGCATATGAACAACAGCTGAGTAACTGTGGAGAGAGATGGGAGCTGGCAATTAACCGACAGCTGAGTGGCCAGATCAAAGAAGGAAGGGCTGAGCCCAGCCTTGACAATCACCCCCTCCCTCCTTGTCACTGGAGCAAACATGGCAGTATGCTGCAGCTGGGGGAACATGACTGCCAGTTTCTTGTCCTTCTTGGGCACCCCCTCTCTCTAGGCTCATGTTACTCCCTTCCTCAACCTGGGAACCAACATCGGATCCTTCAAATCACTGTGCATCCTCCAGCAGCATGTACCCGACACTGTGGTCGAATAGTTCAGTGGACTCCTCCGTGCATGATGATGGAGCTACGGAAGGAGTGACTGTGGACAAGGAGCTGGTCGAATAGGCCACTTTGGCAGCTGCATTGAAAGGCAAACTACTGTGAGCCTGGGAGACAGAGGAGGATGAGGACGGCTTTGTTATCCACTCCACCAACTCTTCTGCATGTTATGGCTCAATAACACAGCCAGCAGCAGAAAAAAAAGACAATTGTGCCCCAAGACCACCTGCAGAGGATGCACCATGTCCACCACCAGCACTGTTGACTGTAGACACAGAGCCTGCTTGCCCTCTTTTAGTGGCCTGTGAGCGTCTGCCTCTTCTTGGTGGCCTTCCGGACATGATGTATATTTTGTTTTGTAACACCACACTACACTGTATTGTGTACTGTGTACACCATCAGAAGTGTAGTAGTAACTGTACTATGGCTGAACTGTATTGTTTACTGTGTACACCACCAGAACTATGTAATGTGCACACCACAAGAAAAGTAGTAGCAAATGCACTACAGCTGCACTGTATTGTGTACTTTGTACAACCCCAGAAGTTTAGTAGCAACCGCACTACAGCTGCACTGTATTGTGTACTGTGTACACCACCAGAAAAGTAGTAGCATCTGCACTTCGGCTGCACTGTATTGTGCACACCACCAGAAGTGTAGTAGCAACTGCACTATGGCTGCACTGTATTGTGTACACCACCAGAAGTGTAGTAGCAACTGCACTATGGCTGCACTGTATTGTGTACACCACCAGACATGTAGTAGCAACTGCACTACGGCTGCACTGTATTGTGTACACCACCAGACGTGTAGTAGCAACTGCACTATGGCTGCACTGTATTGTGTACTGTGTACACCACCAGAAGTGTAGTAGCAACTGCACTACGCCTGCACTGAATTGTGTACTGTGTACACCACCAGAAGTGTATTAGCAACTGCACTATGGCTGCACTGTATTGTGTACACCACCAGAAGTGTCGTAGCAACTGTACTACGGCCGCACTGTATTGTGTACTGTGCACACCACAAGAAAAGTAGTAGCAACTGTACTACAGCTGCACTGTATGGTGTACTTTGTACAACCCCAGAAGTTTAGTAGCAACTGCACTACAGCTGCACTGCATTGTGTTCTGTGTACACCACCAGAAAAGTAGTAGCAACTGCACTACGGATGTACTGTATTGTGTACACCACCAGAAGTGTAGTAGCAACTGCATTACGGCTGCACTGTATTGTGTACTGTGTACACCACTAGAAAAGTAGTAGCAACTGCACTACGACTGCACCATATTGTGTACACCACCAGACATGTAGTAGCAACTGCACTATGGCTGCACTGTATTGTGTACTGTGTACACCACCAGAAGTGTAGTAGCAACTGTACTACAGCTGCACTGTATTGTGTACACCACCGGAAAAGTAGTAGCAACTGCACTACGGCTGCACTGTATTGTGTACACCACCAGAAGTGCAGTAGCAACTGCACTACGGCTGCACTGTATTGTGTACACCACCAGACATGTAGTAGCAACTGCACTACGGCTGCACTGTATTGTGTACACCACCAGACGTGTAGTAGCAACTGCACTATGGCTGCACTGTATTGTGTACTGTGTACACCACTAGAAAAGTAGTAGCAACTGCACTATGGCTGCACTGTATTGTGTACTGTGTACACCACCAGAAGTGTAGTAGCAACTGTACTATGGCTGCACTGTATTGTGTACTGTGTACACCACCAGAAAAGTAGTATAAACTGCACTACGGCTGCACTGTATTGTGTACACCACCAGAAGTGTAGTAGCAACTGCACTATGGCTGCACTGTATTGTGTACTGTGTACACCACCAGAAGTGTAGTAGAAACCGTACACCATGGAATGCACTGTAGATATAGGCTACACTGGATGCAGAAATATATACTAGACTGACTGTCTAGATATTAAATACACTGCCGCTAACTGAATAACCTGCCTGCTTTGCGGCGCCTCCTCTCAGAGCCGGGTGGTTGTTGTGTGTGCCATGGAAGGGTTTATTCAAGATATAACAGTTGGTACAAAGAGTTATCCTGACCTACAGCCCGGTGTTATCTGACGGAATTCCTGACATCTGAATTGGACCTTCTTTTGTTTGACCCAGTGGCGGAATTATCAGGGTCGCTGCAGTCGCACTTGCGACTGGGCCCTGTAGTTCCGCCAATTCGGGGGGGCCCGCCGCCCGCCAGTGTGAGAATCCTGCCGCCCATCCGTTCGCTCTGGCTGCTGTTGTGAGGGCAGCATGTGTCAGTTTGTTCCGCCGCGGGGAGGGGGGATTTCGCTCGCTGAGCGGAGAGAAAGAAGGCAGAGGCAGTGCTGATACTGTGGATCTCCCCGCCCCCGCCTATCCAGAGACAGAGAGAATGTAGGGAGGCGGGGCGGACACTGCTAACATCAAGTAAGAGAAGGTGGGGGAGGAGCTGCAGGAGGTCGCGGCCGCTGTTTAGGGACACGGAGCAATGCAGGGGAAAACGACTAAACACTGAAAGCAAGTAAGTGTCTCTGACCCTGGCACCCAGCGCTGCCAGTGAACCCAGTCCCCATCACCACCGCTGATTCCATCCCACCACAGCCACTTATCCCTTCTGCCCAGCACTGAAACTGATCCCACCCCCAGCACTTGTACTCATTCCACCCCCCACCAGCACAGCCAGTCATCCCCCCAGCACTGACTGACACTGATCCCACCCCCCAGCACTGACACTCATACCCCCCCACTAGCACAGCCACCCATCCCCCCAGCACTGACACTAATCCCACCCCCCCAGCACTGACACTCATACCCCCCAAGCACAGCCACTCATACCCCCCCACCAGGACAGCCACTCATCCCCCCAGCACTGACACTGATCCCACCCCCCCACTCATTCCACCCCCCACCAGCACAGCCACTCATCCCCCAGCACTGACACTGATCCCACCCCCCCACACTCATTCCACCCCCCCACCAGCACAGCCAATCATCCCCCCAGCACTGACTGCCACTGATCCCAGCCCCCCAGCACTGACACTCATACCCCCCCACCAGCACAGCCACTCATCCCCCCAGCACTGACACTGATCCCACCCCCCCACTCATTCCACCCCCCACCAGCACAGCCACTCATCCCCCAGCACTGACACTGATCCCATCCCCCCACACTCATTCCACCCCCCCACTAGCACGGCCACTCATCCCCCCAGCACTGACTGACACTGATCCCAGCCCCCCAGCACTGACACTCATACCCCCCCACCAGCACTGACACTCATCCCACCCCCCCACTCATTCCACCCCCCCACCAGCACAGCCACTCATCCCCCCAGCACTGAAGCTCATCCCCCCAGCACTGACACTGATCCCACCCCCCCCAGCACTGACACTCATCCCACCAGCACTGACACTCATCCCCCCAGCACTGACACTGATCCCACCCCCACCCCCACTCATTCCACCTCCCACAGCACAGCCACTCATCCCCCCAGCACTGACTGACACTGATCCCACCCCCCAGCACTGACACTCATCCCCCCCACCAGCACTGACACTCATCCCCCCAGCACTGACACTCATCCCCCCAGCACTGACACTGATCCCCCCCACTCATTCCACACACACCCCACCAGCACAGCCACTCATCCCCCCAGCACTGACTGACACTGATCCCAGCCCCCCCAGCACTGACACTCATACCCCCCCACCAGCACTGACACTCATCCCCCAGCACTGACACTGATCCCACCCCCCACCAGCACAGCCACTCATCCCCCCAGCACTGACTGACACTGATCCCAGCCCCCCCAGCACTGACACTCATACCCCCCCACCAGCACTGACACTCATCCCCCAGCACTGACACTGATCCCACCCCCCACTCATTCCACCCCCCCACCAGCACAGCCACTCATCCCCCCAGCACTGACACTGATCCCACCCCCCCAGCACTGATACTCATCCCCCCAGCACTAACACTCATCCCCCCAGCACTGACACTGATCCCACCCCCCACTCATTTCACCCCCCCACCAGCACAGCCATTCATCCCCCCAGCACTGACTGACACTGATCCCAGCCCCCTCAGCACTGACACTCATACCCCCCCACCAGCACTGACACTCATCCCCCAGCACTGACACTGATCCCACCCCCCCACTCATTCCACCCCCCACCAGCACAGCCACTCATCCCCCTAGCACTGACGCTCATCCCCCCCAGCACTGACACTGATCCCACCCCCCAGCACTGACACTCATCCCCCCAGCACTGACACTAATCCCACCCCCCCACTCATTCCACCCCCCACAGCACAGCCACTCATCCCCCCAGCACTGACTGACACTGATCCCACCCCCCAGCACTGACACTCATACCCCCCCAGCACAGCCACTCATACCCCACCACCAGCACTGACACTCATACCCCCCCACCAGCACTGACACTCATCCCCCCAGCACTGACACTCATCCCACCCCCCACTCATTCCACCACCCCCCCAGCACAGCCACTCATCCCCCCAGCACTGACTGACACTGATCCCAGCACTGACACTCATACCCCCCACCAGCACTGACACTCATCCCCCAGCACTGACACTGATCCCACCCCCCCACTCATTCCACCCCCACCAGCACAGCCACTCATCCCCCCAGCACTGAGGCTCATCCCCCCAGCACTGACACTGATCCCACCCCCCCAGCACTGACACTCATCCCCCCAGCACTAACACTCATCCCCCCAGCACTGATCCCACCCCCCCACTCATTCCACCCCCCACCAGCACAGCCACTCATCCCCCCAGCACTGACTGACACTGATCCCAGCCCCCCAGCACTGACACTCATACCCCCCACCAGCACTGACACTCATCCCCCAGCACTGACACTGATCCCACCCCCCCACTCATTCCACACACCCCCACCAGCACAGCCACTCATCCCCCCAGCACTGACGCTCATCCCCCCAGCACTGACACTGATCCCATCCCCCAGCACTGACACTCATCCCCCCAGCACTGACACTTATCCCCCCAGCACTGACACTGATCCCACCCCCCCACTCATTCCACCCCCCCACAGCACAGCCACTCATCCCCCCAGCACTGACTGACACTGATCCCACCCCCCAGCACTGACACTCATACCCCCCCAGCACAGCCACTCATACCCCCCACCAGCACTGACACTCATCCCCCCAGCACTGACACTCATCCCCCCAGCACTGACACTGATCCCACCCCCCCACTCATTCCACCCCCCCCCCCCCACCAGCACAGCCACTCATCCCCCCAGCACTGACTGACACTGATCCCAGCCCCCCCAGCACTGGCACTCATACCCCCCCACCAGCACTGACACTCATCCCCCAGCACTGACACTGATCCCCCCCACTCATTCCACCCCCCCCCCACCAGCACAGCCACTCATCCCCCCAGCACTGACACTCATCCCCCCAGCACTGACACTCATCCCCCAGCACTGACACTGATCCCACCCCCCCACTCATTTCACCCCCCCACCAACACAGCCACTCATCCCCCCAGCACAGCCACTCATCCCCCCCACCACTGACACTGATCCCACCCCCCTACTCATTCCACCCCCCACCAGCACAGACACTCATCCCCCAGAACTGACACTCATTCCACCCCCCCACCAGCACAGCCACTCATCCCCCCAGCACTGACACTCATTCCACCCCCCCACCAGCACTGACACTCATTCCACCCCCCCGAACTGACACTCACCCCCCCAGCACTGACACTGATCCCACCCCCCCCAGCACTGACATTCATTCCACCCCCCCAGCACTGACACTCATTCCACCCCCCCCACCAGCACAGTCATCTCATCCCCCTTAGCACTGCCACTCATCCCACCCACCCACCACAGCCACTCATCCAATTCCCCCAGCACTGACACTCACCCCCCCCAGCAATCCCACTTATCCCATCCTCCCAGCAGGGGTGTATGTACAGGAGTTGCTGGGGTCACAATTGCATGCTCCAGGGTTCCCGTGCAGCCCCCTGTACACCCTGGATAGGAGGGGTGGCATATAGAGGAACAGTTCCCCTTCATTTTCCTCCTGCAGCCTGCAGCTGAAAGGATGCAGGAGGAAAATGAAGGGGAACTGTTCCTCTATATGCCACCCCTCGCTATCCACCACCTGCTGCCCCAAGCTCCTGTGTACTCTTTGGCCCTCCTCATCCCCCATAGTGCTGTCGGGTTCCCCCCTCTCCTCTCCTTCCCGGCTGCTGCGGGGGGAATGCTTTCTGGATGGAGAGTGGGGAAGGGGCCGATAAATGTGTAATTTACTGGCTCCTCCCATGTCTTAATGAATAGAACCCAGTTCGTTTATAATTGAGGCATAGTAAACTGTGTTTACTATGCTTCAGTTTGTGAATGAACAGGAAGCTCTGTATGGAGCTATTTCTGTCCATTCATTCTGTGGAGCTGAGGCTGCAGAGATGGAGATTGTGGGCTGTGTCCTCAATCTCATTTCTCTGTTTCAAAGATGAAACATCAGAGGTCTGTTTAGACCCCCTGATATCACACCCACAGTCCATATTCCCATCGCACACATTCCACAATTAAAGCCAGTTATTTTCAGTGTTTTCATGTGTGGAGATATGTTTTTAATTGATCTATTGTAGCAGTCATCGATAAAGGACAAGAATGGTGGTGTGTGGGGAGGGGGGCGGCATTGAAAGACCCAGCCTTGGGGCGGCAAAGGGAGTAAATCCGGGCCTGCCTCCAGTACCACCACCACCCCCTCCAGTACCACCCCCAACCCCCCTCCAGTCAGTACCACCCCCTCCAATACCACCACCACCCCCCTCCAGTACCACCACCACCACCCCTCCAGGCAGTACCACCCCCCACCAGTACCACCACCACCCCCCTCCAGTACCACCACCACCCCCCCTCCAGTCAGTACCACCCCCCTCCAGTACCACCACCACCCCCCTCCAGTACCACCACCACCCCCCTCCAGTCAGTACCACCCCCTCCAGTACCACCACCACCCCCCCTCCAGTCAGTACCACTCCCTCCAATACCACCACCACCCCCCTCCAGTACCACCATCACCCCCCCTCCAGGCAGTACCACCCCCCACCAGTACCACCACCACCCCCCTCCAGTACCACCAGCACCCCCCCTCCAGTCAGTACCACCCCCCTCCAATACCGCCACCACCCCCCTCCAGTACCACACCCCCCCCCCCCTCTAGTACCAGTGGAAAAAAAAATATAGTATCAAAATCATGCTTTTCGGAGGGGGGGGGCCTTCATGATTTCTTGCACCGGGGCCCTGAGGTTTCTAGTTACACCACTGGTTTGTCCCTTATGAGAATGCTTTACTCACCCTCTGTAATTAAAGGGTCCTGATCATCAGGTGAGAGGCCAATCAGTTTATCGGTGAAGGGCACGCTCATCAGTCACTTTTACTGGCATGCTGTCACGTTTGGTGGAACCTCACAGAATAGTTTGGACATTATTATTGCTCTATTTTACTTATTAACAGAAGGACTATATGTTATGTTATATTGTTATCTTCGTATCTTGTTCCTGGAAGTTTTTTTATATATTTATTTAGCGCTGCACCTTCTTTTTATATATTTGATCTAAGGGATTTGATTATTTGACCCTGGTGTACAGCCACTTTGTTGTTTTGCATACACGCGCTGATTTATTTTCATTTAAAAACCTGCCTGCTTAATCGAAATCACACTATCTCTCCGTCCACACCAACAACACTACACAGGGCCGCCGTGTAGGCAGCCGTATATAGTGTGGGGCGTGGACTTAGTCCCCCTGAGCCATGATTGGCCAAAGGCACTTTGGCCAATTATGGCTCTCTTAGCAGAGGGCGCTGGGATTGGCCAAAACATGCAGGTAAGGTGCATGCTTTGGCCAACCATCATACAGCAATGCACATTATGGGGTGCTTCGCGGTGCTGGAATTAGGCGTGAATGCCCCATAATGTTAGTTCTTCGGCGAACGGGCGAACAAAAAAAAACTTATGTTCGACCCGAACATCGAGCTCATCCCTAGTCGGCATTAATAACTATGCACATATAACATTATCTCAGAGGATCATATACCTAATTGTCACAAATTTTGTAATACAGAAACATATATATATATCTATATATATATATAGATATATATATATATTGTGCATTTTATATATTCAACTGATTAAAAAATGCCAGGAAACCACTCATATTTTATTTTGGTCATAAAATGTTTGCAATGAGCTGGATGAATGCTAGAAGATTTTTGTCCAAAACTGTAGTAAGAGTAATACTGCCTTCTGTCATACTTCTTATGTAAGGACATTGAATGGTTTTCTCATCAGAAACTCACTGAAGTTCCACCCTGAAGTCAGGCTGTGCCCGATCTTGCATGCCGTTTAACTAACATTGGCCCTAGGTGGAATATGTCAGGCTTTAGTATATCTCAACATTGTCTCCTTATCTCTGCTTTCCTTTCCTAATGTTTCCTTGATGAGCTGAGACAGCAAAGGTTTAGAGGGGAAGGAAACAGCTCAAGCTGGGGCTGGATACAAAAAACACAATTCAGCATCTTTATCATCATTTTGAGTCTGACAGTGATTTGTGTAGTTAGACTCAGAGAACCACCAGGAAAGTTTGGAAAGTAGCACAGGAAGATGCAGATGTATTCCTGGATTAAGTGTCATGTGTGAGGGCTAAAATTAAGCCGACTAGATGTACTGTTAGAATATTTATCACTGCCTGTTACAGCTGAACCTTCTTTAAAGTTAGATCATACCACCTTTACTGGCTTGCTGTGAATATACCATAAAGAGTGTTCTAGAATGTGTTGGATCTTCCAAGGTAAAGTTGCTCAGGGAAGCAGCTACAAGGCTGTTTGCAGGAAGCTTATCCATACATTCCCCTTTTGATTGTTCTGTGGCATCAAATCAAACCAAGCACAGGGGATACAAAGGGAAATATCTCTGTCCTCACCCTGTAGCTTCTCTGCACAGTATTGTCATCCTTTTGTGAAGATCAGTTGTGCTAAAGAATTAAGAAACAGTCTTTGGCATAACAGCGAGCCAGTCACAGGATGAACAAATTAGATTTCTGAGGGTATTTTGTACACAGAGGGAACTCCTCATTCAATAGCATGTGACATTTAAATTGTTTAGCATTTTTTTTAAATCTTATCTGGCTGCAAAGTATAAAAGAAGGAAATGTCTAATAACACTAGATTGCAAAATGTCCAGTTTAGCAAGTATGTCTGTTCTATCATTTTTTTTTAGCAAAAGTGGATTTTTTAAAAAATGAAATCCATTTCAATTAAAAACTATACACTGCAAGCTATTACTGATAAGTCATAATCATTGAAATTATTATTATTATTATAGTTTAACTAACCTCATTAAATTATTATTATTATTATTATTATTATTATTATTATTATTATTATTATTATAGTTTAGTTAACCCCAATATGTATAGCTGTTTTATACACCAACTATCACACCAACAAGCTATTATGCTATACTAGCGCATGTGAGTCATACATACATGCATATGAACATCCATAAAGCATTCTATCTAGATATTAATCAGTCTTTCACTAAATAGTAAATACTAAGTATACAATTTTAAATTAGTATTAAAGTTTTTGCTCTACAGCAGGTGTAAGAAAACTCAGTGGCTTGAACAAGAGGCAGAAGGAGAGCAGATTTCCAGTATATGAACTTTTATTGGGGACCTTTGAACCCAACTCATGTTTGCTACAGTGCTGCAAGAGCTAAAGCAAACACACTTGTTACATCAATAATTTCTTCCAGGCACTATTGATTTACTCCAAAAGGCTATCCTGAGATATTGTTGGAGCCTCAGTCAGTTGTTTTGGCTGTACAGTTAAAAAATACTTGGATGTCTGGACTTGGGATAAAATGGGAAGAAGGGTGAAAGCTAAAAAGTGCATTTGGGAGAATTTGTGTGGTAGAATTGGGAATATCTTTCTAAAAAATATTTAATTCATATTAAAGAAATAATACCAGAAAAGCATGGCTGGCTGCCAAGGAGTGTGGCCACAGAGTGACAGAGCTCTGATTCCCACAGACACACCGGAGCGATTAACAACATTCCTGAGCCTTAGGATCACAGAGGTTTTTCCTCCCAGACCTTCAGGCACATAGTGGCAGCATGTCCAGGAAGAGAAAAAAACACTGGTAAAATAGGCAGAATGACAGATTTCTTTCACCAGCCCCGCTGCATGTACACCCAAGATGGTGCCGGTAAGCACACAACAGCCACTTGGGGCAGGGTGATACTGCACATCACTATTCTTCCCATAAGCACAAGCCACATCATGATCAAATCCCTCACCCCCAGTCATCCTCCTCCTCAGCCAGCCTAGTTAAGGCAAAACAGCAGAACCTACAAAAGGCTGCTGACAGAGGGAAATGAAGGAGAAACAGACTCCATCTTAGAGTTCCCTACTTAGAATCAACCTGTGATTGACACAACTTTAAAAGACATGTTTGTTTTATTACATAGCACAATCCATGCTGATATTTTATCCCTCACAAACTACTTCAAATCTGAAATTAAAGCAGTTGATGGCAGAGTCACCCATATCGAAAATAAAATGGGTGAATTCGCTGACACAGTTAATGAAGTGATGGATGCCCACAATGCGAGAGATGACGAATTACAACAAATTAAAGCTAAATTGACCGATCTAGAAGTTCGGTCAAAAAGAAATAATATTAAAATCTGCAGGATAATAGAAATGGTAAAACCCCCCGAATTACACGCCTACTTCCAAAATATCTTACAAGGAATGCTCTCTGCTGCATCCCAGACTGATGTGTATATTGAGAGTATTCACAGACTACCCAAACCTAGACACTTGCCAGAACATCTACCAATCGCCAGGATACACTTTTTCCAGACCAAGGACAAATCCCTTATGATCACAAGAAACCTGGAAACTGTACTGCCATGCATTCAAGGCCTTTCTTTGTACCCATATCTATCTGCATACACAATGCAAAGAAGAAGGAATATGGCCACTATTACAAAACCATTGAGGAACCATCAAATTACTTATAGATGGGCATATCCGGCCAATCTGCTTATCACAAAAAATGGAAAAAAATTCACTATCAACTCTGTGGAGGATGGTGTACATCTACTGATAGAATGGAGCATTCTGGAATGTAACAAAGAAGCCCAGTCAACAACTTCCTCTCCATGTTCTCATTCTCCCCAATGGCCGAATGCGGCAAACGGGTGAAGGCTCAGGCTAATCATCTTCCCTACTAATTCATATAATCTCCGGTAGACCCAGGGAACTCTACCTAGTTCTATTTTTGTCCCTTTGAGACCTTGCGGGGTATTATCCCATCAGCTTCGGTTTGAATTGTTCTTTATTTCTCTGAATTATGCTCACACCAGAAATTCTAAGTTTATTTTTTATCTCTGGTGTATTTCAGACTACTGTCCTAAGTTTGATTTCAAGCTTTCCCATCCATGACTCTAGCTCATGGTCGGGACTGTGCTCTCTAGAGGCTCATTTCACTTAAAAACTTTCAATCCACTGAAATGTAAATTGGCTGCTCTCGGGACCCTTGATCCATACAGCCCACATAACGGGATACAACATTTCTCCTTTTAACGTTTGGGGACTGAACAGCCCATATAAAAGGAGCATGCTATGGAAGGGAGCACAACATCTATGCCTTCAAGAGACTCATTTCACTGCACAAAACCCTTCGAAATTCCAGCATCAGCGCTACCCAAAGATTTATTGCTCGAATGCTCCCAAGAAGAAACAAGGAGTCGCTATCATCATCAAAGACACTTTATTTTAAACACATCTTTTAAACACATCCATACGGAGATTGACGAGATGGATAGATATGTTATACTTGTATGTGAAGGGAATAATGCAATTTACACCATAGTGAATGTACAATATTTCACAAAAGTGAGTACACCCCTCACATTTTTGTAAATATTTTATTATATCTTTTCATGTGACAACACTGAAGAAATGACACTTTTCTAAAATGTAAAGTAGTGAGTATACAGCTTTTATAACAGTGTAAATTTGTTGTCCTCTCAAAATAACTCAACACACAGCCATTAATGTCTAAACCGCTGGCAACAATAGTGAGTACACCCCTAAGTGAAAATGTCCAAATTGGGCCCAGTTAGCCATTTTCCCTCTCCGGTGTCATGAGACTCATTAGTGTTACAAGGTCTCAGGTGTGAATGGGGAGAAGATGTGTTAAATTTGGTGTTATCGCTCTCACTCATACTGGTCACTGGAAGTTCAACATGGCACCTCATGGCAAAGAACTCTCTGAGGATATGAATAAAAGAATTGTTACTCTACATAAAGATGGCCTAGGCTATAAGAAGATTGCCAAGACCCTGAAACTGAGCTGCAACACGGTGGCCAAGACCATATTGAAGGATGCCTCTTCTAAAGATGATGCACAAGAAAGCCTGCAAACAGTTTGCTGAAGATCAGCAGACTAAGGACATAGATTACTGGAACCATGTCCTGTGGTCTGATGAGACCAAGATAAACTTATTTGGTTCAGATGGTGTCAAGCCTGTGTGACAGCAACCAGGTGGGGAGTACAAAGACAAGTGTGTCTTGCCTACAGTCAAGCATGATGGTGGGAGTGTCATGGTCTAGGGCTGCATGAGTGCTACCGGCACTGGGGAGCTACAGTTCATTGAGGGAACCATGAATGCCAACATATACTGTGACATACTGAAGCAGAGCATGATCCCTTCCCTTTGGAGACTGGGCCACAGGGCAGTATTCCAACATAACGATCCCAAACACACCTCTAAGACGACCACTGCCTTGCTAAAGAAGCTGAGGGTAAAGGTGATGGACTGGCCAAGCATGTCCCCAGACCCAAACCCTATTTGAGCATCTGTGACGCATCCTCAAATGGAAGGTGGAGGAGCGCAAGTTCTCTAACATCCACCAGCTCTGTGATGTCATCATGGAGGAGTGGAAGAGAACTCCAGTGACAACCTGTGAAGCTCTGGTGAACTCCATGGCCAAGAGGGTTAATGCAGTGCTGGAAAATAATGGTGGCCACACAAAATATTGACACTTTGGGCCCAATTTGGACATTTTCACTTAGGGGTGTACTCACTTTTGTTGCCAGAGGTTTAGACATTAATGGCTAGGTGTTGAGTTATTCTGAGGGGACAGCAAATTTACAATGTTATACAAGCTGTACATTCACTACTTTACATTGTAGCAAAGTGTCATTTCTTCAGTGTTGTCACATGAAGAGATATGATAAAATATAACAAAAATGTGAGGCGTCTACTCACGTTTGTGAGATACTGTATAGCTACCAAATGTGAAACAATTATCATTTCTAAAAAAGGTTTGGAAATTAGTACACAAAGTACAGCAGGGTCAAACCATATTATGCAGAGATTTTAATGCCATCCCTAATAGATCACTAGATGTCTCAGACTTGTAATCGATATGGCAGAGCTACCCTCTCGCACTTTCTGTCTTCAGAAAATCTATATAATGTTTGGCGATGCCAACATTTGACTGAAAGAGATTCCTACTTCTCGAGTGTGCATCACACATACTCGAGAATTGATCTCTTTTTAGTCGACAAATTTCTTTTACAAAATGTGACTGCATCTACTATATACAACATTATGTGGTCTGATCGTGCCCCATCTGTCTGATCGTGCAGTGGAGAGATCACGCACAGAAACTTGGGCAAACAGATAGAAGAACATCTTTTTGTTTGAACACCCGGACCATAACCTTAAAATAGCTAATGACCTCCATGAATTTTTCCACATTAATGCCCCGTCTGTGTCGGATCCCTTCATTATATGGAACAGCCACAAGGCTTACATAAGAGGGGTCCTCATGAAACTCAGTAATGTTATTAAGAAGCAGCGGAAACAGAAACTCAATGACTTATTATCCCAGATTGAAAATCTGGAATTGACAAATAAAAAATCGCCTGACCCTACAATCGGCTCACAGCTCAATAAAATTTGACATAAGCTTCGATTACTGCTCATCTCCCAACACAAACATACACTACCAAACTGGAAAGCAAATTTCTACTGCCAATGAAACAAAGCGGGTAGGCTCTTAGCTAATCAGGTAAACGAAAAAGCAATAAAGCAAAAAATACCTTTTTTATATTCCATCCAACCACAAGAACCAGACTGTCAAACCCAAAAGAAATTGCTAATGCATTTCGGGATTACTACAGTAATCTCTATAACTTAAAAGATGACAAATCAATTAAACAACCCTCCCCTGAGATGATCCAGGATTTTCTGGACTCCATCTCTATGCCTAAACTAACAGGAGAACAACAAAAATTACTTTAACGACTCAATATCCCTAGAAGAGATCCAAAAAATAATCATGTCCCTACCTAAGAACAAATCTCCAGGACCGGATGGGTTTTCCTCCAAATACTACTGCACATTTTATTCCATATTAAATCTGTTCTTATTAAAAGTATACGAGACTGCTGTTTCCAAAGCTTGTTTCCTCCAGAAATGCTAAACGCCACAATCGTGACACTCCCCAAACCAGGCAAGACACCTGATTCTCCGCAAAATTTCCGGCCCATTTCACTACTAAATGTAGATTTGAAGATATGTGCCAAAATTATCAAATTAAAAAGATCAAGTCGGCTTTATCCCAGGCCTATAAGCACCTGACGCTCATTCATTCATATAACAGAGTCGTCAAAGGTCTCCTCTTTTCTCCTGTCTTTAGACGTGGAGAAGGCCTTCGACAGGATTCTTTGGGGATATCTGAAACACGTCCTATCTAAATTTGGTATAATAGGTACAAGAGGTTCAGCTTTATTAGCACTATACACCAATCCTTCAGCTATGTTTTTTTCAAAAAATATGTTCTCGAACAGCTTTAACCTCCCTGGCGGTATGATTATGTCACATTTTTGATGCTGAAAGTGGTACAGTTATTTTGCATGGAAATTTGGCGTTTAATATTGTAAGCCTGTTATTCTTAGGAATAACTCACTTAAATCTGTCCAAACCAGAGTCTAGTAGACATCCCGAGTATGATAATGTTTGAAACACAAAATCATAAATTATAATATAATAAATAACTATAAATAATAACAAATAATAATATAATAATAATACATTATTCAATACATTTTAGTCAATAATGTAATCAAATCAAAAACACTGAAATTTTTTTGGGCCAAACAAGGGTGCAATATTACTAGTCATATTGCTTCAGAAAACATCCCAGGTATGGTAAATTTTAAAACATGGGACTGCACAAAGTCCGACGTCACAATCAGGACAATAAAACCTGGTTTCCTTTCGGATTTTCCCTCCAGTGTCATCATGCTTTGAGCAACAAACCACGCACATCCTTGTGGGTGCTGACTTTTTTTTCAGTTGGTGGGATGTGGTCCATGAAATGACGACCAGTCAGGCGTTTCGGGTTGACAACACCAGCAGCACAACGTCCACCTCTATTTACAGCCGTTTGTGTTTGGTGGTTCAGAAAGATCAGTTCGGCAACTTTCCAAACAAAGTCAGCATGAACCACAGGCTTGTCACTCTTTTTTTTTTAGTAGAATGAAGGCATTTCACAAGCATTGCTCAAGAAGATGCCTGAAGATCTTCTTGTAATACTTTTTTTGTTGTTTTCTCTTTGCTGGATAAAATGTCATTGCCTGGTCGGCTCTGTCAACACCTCCCATGGTGTTATTGTAGTCTATCACCACTTGTGATTTCATGATGTCTTTCCCACCTTTTGTGTGTACCATGACAGTGGAGGTGTTATGAATTGTACTCATTAGGCATACATCTTTTTTGTCACGCCATCGCAGTGCCATCATTTTGCCTTTCTGCCAGGCAACCATTTCTCCTGTCTTGAGCTTCTTATTGCCAAAGATTGGCGGCATGTCACGCCGGTTAGTCATTTGATATACCTCCCAAATCTTCTTGAGTTTGGGTGCTAGATGAGTAGTTTCATCAAATTCTTCATTATTTTCAAAGTGCAAATACTTCATTATCAGGGAAAATTTGTACTCCTACATGACCGTGCCAAAGAATGCAGTGGCTAGTAATTTATTGGTTGTCCAATACCACTTTTGTAGGGGTTTCCCCACCACTCCCTGAAGAATTATTAGGCCCAGAAATTTCCAAATGTCCTCTTTGGTCACTGGTTCTCACTTTCTGCTCCTTGAAAACCTCCAATGCGTAGCAGCTTGTTGCTCCTGGTACCGGTTTGTCTCCGTAACAATTTTTTCAATAACCTCATCGGTCAAAAATAGTTGGAGGTATGCAAAATGGTTGTCATCTTCAACATCCACTTTGATGCCAGGTGCTCCAGTAAATTGGAATCTTGGGGGCACTGTGTGCTCAGTACTGCAGTCAATAGAGCACCAAGTCCGCACATCACTGAGGTCAGTCGCAGGATCGTCGCTGAAATCACTTTCTGTATCTGATGACGAACATCCCCAGGAATCGCTATCATTCAATTCTGCAAGTGATTCTGTATCACTATCGCTGTTTTCCAGCACGTCATAAACTGCTTTTGAGGTAGAGGCGCGCTTTTTTGATGACATGGTCGTTCTCCAGTTTCCAGGCAGAAAGCACAGTAAAACTGCAGGCAAGGGCACTGGACAGAGCACTGGGGGGCAAACTAAGGTCAATTTATTTCATACAGTAATGTAATCCAATAAGATTACAATGTATTGTGTGTGTTGTGGTTTATACTTTTTGAACCTGCCACCGGTTCCACCCCCCTGCGTCGTGACACTCGCAGGCATAGGCGCCGCCAGGGTGTGGCTATCGAGGCTGGAGCCCCAAATGTGCAGCCCATAGACCTGAGTCTCAGTGGGTCGCGGCTTTGAAGGTGGAGAGACGTGCGGGCGGACGAGCAGAGATTACATAATCTCTCTCCGCCCGCCCGTCACCACTCTTCCGCCCTCACTGCCTGCAACACACAGTGCCCTGCACACCGGCGCTGCAGAGGTGGGGGCGCCCGAGTGCCAGAATGCTCCTCTCCTTGTGTGTGTCACACACACTGGCCTGGACTGTGTCTGCTCTCCTGCCCCACCAATGATGTCATCCTCAGTTGGTGAAGAGGACAGAGGCGGAGATGTCAGTGTCCAAATGTATGGAGAGGAGGGGACACACACACAGTCATCCAATCATCTGGCTGGCTAGTGGAATGTTTGTTCAACCCAGTGTTCTATCGATATCCCCTTGCTGACTGAACACTGAGGAGGAGTGGACATCTGGAGAGCCACAAGCCCGGCCCCATGTATGTGATTGGAGCAGTCATCAGCTCACTGTGTCTAATCACTGCAGGCTCCTCCAGGTCTTACAAACACTGATTGGTTTGAGGGGTGGAGCGCCGAGTCTGATCCCAATGTGCTTTACACCAGTTTCTATGCCCAGGTGCCATTTGAGGCACAGGGGATTTGATTTCATGGGCAGGAGCTGTACAGGGTCTGAGTTAGTCTGGAGGGACAGAAGTTGAGTGTAGGGGGTGTTAGTGTCTTGGGGAGTGTGGGTCTGTCAGTCTGGGGGGGTGCCAGTCCTAAATGAATGGGGGTGGAGGGTCAGTCTGGGGTAGATGGGGGCGGGGGGTCAGTCTGGGGTATATGGGGCAGGGGGGGTCAGTCTGGGGTAGATGGGGCAGGAAGGGTCAGTCTGGGGGTAGATAGGGCGAGGGGTCAGTCTGAGGGTAGATGGGGTGGGGGGTCAGTCTGGGGTAGATGGGGCAGGGGGTCAGTCTGGGGTAGATGGGGCACAGTCTTGGGTAGATGGGGCAGGGGGGTCAGTCTGGGGTAGATGGGGCAGGGGGTCAGTCTGGGGTAGATGGGGCAGGGGGGTCAGTCTGGGGTAGATGGGGCAGGGGGGTCAATCTGGGGTAGATGGGACGGGGGGTCAGTCTGGGGTAGATGGGGTGGGGGGGTCAGTCTGGGGTAGATGGGGTGAGAGGTCAGTCTGGGGTAGATGGGGCACAGTCTGGGGTAGATGGGGCAGGCAGGGTCAGTCTGGGGGTAGATGGGACGGGGGGCACAGTCTGGGGTAGATGGGGCAGGGGGTCTGTCTGGGGTAGATGGGACGGAGGGGTCAGTCTGGGGTAGATGGGGCGGGGGGGTCAGACTCGACATGGATGCATTTCATACCTGTGTGTCCCTTGTGCAGGTAACCTTTAGTATGCCCCTGTGAGCAAGGCCTAAGGCTCCCGGCACACAGCTTCCTGGAAGAAAAAGTCTGACCTGTATAGTGCATGCATTTACTCCAATGTGTAGACATCCATGTGAGTATTAATGTGTTCAATTTCTCCACCTCCTATGTGCCTCTTTTGTATGAAAATCTTCAATTAATATTCTAATTGATAATCTTGTTGACTTTTCTTGCATTTTTATTTTCAAGGGGGTTGTGCTTTGTGTGTACACTTGTCTATGAGTAGTCAGGAGTACCCATGAAAAATACTGACCTGGAATTATTTAATGTATTTTTTTACAGATCTGAATGCAGTGCTAGGAGCTGGAGATCTGCACACAGAGTATTTTCATATTAGCAAGCATGTAGTCACCTGCTTGTTAATATGATCCAGATCTGCAGCTCCTCTCACCCCAGCCCTGCTGATACGTCGGGGGGTGGAAAAGGACACGCAGGCTGACTCCTTACGATGCTCTGCAGAAGATAGGACTTTGCAGGGGAGGCAGAGAATAAAAGGGGCCACTGTGAGTAGAGAGAAAAGGGGGGGGGGCATGACAGCAAGGGGCATTGTGATGGGGGGGTTGTGATTGCTAGGGGCACTGTACTGTAAAGGGGCATGTAATCATTACAGTGCAGTCCCCTTTTACAATACAGTGCAGAGAACCGACTCCGCACTATCCCGTCACTAGCCATCCCCAAAAAAGTCCGACCAACCCCTCCTCTGGAAAAATCGGTTGCTCAATCTAAAATGCCGGGCCATAATTTTAGTCTCAGTCCAGGCCTGCACACAACACACAAGCTTTGGTCTGAAATGACCGGTGGCACTGTAACAAAGTCCAGCCTCCTAGACTGGGTCCTGTGAGATAGACAAAACACTGATCCAATGCAGTAAAATTGAATCAGTGTGATGTGTATCATAGGAGCCGTGTGATGGCTCTAGGAGGCGGGACTTTGTTACAATGGTTGCCCAGGTGGTTCAAATCCAAGCTCCGAGATCATCGCAGCTCTGTGTGATCCAGAGGCACTGGCAGGCTGCTATTGGTGGGCACTGGTAGGCTGCTATTGGTGGGCACTGGTAGGCTGCTATTGGTGAGCACTGGTAGGCTGCAGTTGGTGGGCCCTGGCAGGCTGCAGTTGGTGGGCCCTGGCAGGCTGCAGTTTGTGGGCCCTGGCAGGCTGCAGTTGGTGGGCACTGGTAGGCTGCAGTTGGTGGGCACTGATGAGGCTGCATTTGATGCATTAATCTCTTGTATCATTACAGTCTCTGACCATCTACTGTATCATATTGAAACAAGAGGCATAGGTTAGGACTTTATATGAGACCATGACCATCCGGTACACAGGTCTCCATCCAATTATATCTGAGAAAAATAAGGGGACTAGGGGAAAAGGGGGACAATGGGGACTTTATAAATGGGGACTTTATATGAAACACATCACTAGGGCAGGCTGAGTTATTGTCTACAGTCTCTGACCATCTCCTGTATCATGTCAACAGTCTCTGACCATCTCCTGTATCATGTCTACAGTCTCTGACCATCTCCTATATCATGTCTGCAGTCTCTGACCATCTCCTGTATCAAGTCTGCAGTTTCTGACCATCTCTTGTAGCATGTCTGCAGTCTCTGACCATCTCCTGTATCATGTCTGCAGTCTCTGACCATCTCCTGTATCATGTCTGCAGTTTCTGACCATCTCTTGTAGCATGTCTGCAGTCTCTGACCATCTCCTATATCATGTCTGCAGTCTCTGACCATTTCTTTTATCGTGTGTTCAGTCTCTGACCATCTCTTGTAGTATGTCTGCAGTCTCTGACCATCTTCTGTATCATGACTGCGGTCTCTGACCATATCCTGTAGCATGTTTGCAGTCTCTGACCATCTCCTGTATCATGTCGGCGGTCTCTGACCATTTCTTTTATCATGTCTTCAGTCTCTGACCATCTCTTGTAGTACGTCTGCAGTCTCTGGCCATCTCCTGTATCATGTCTGCAGTCTCTGACCATCTCTTGTATCATGTCTGCAGTCTCTGACCATCTCTTGTAGCATGTCTGCAGTCTTTGACCCACTCCTGTATCATGTCTGCAGTCTCTAACAATTTATTTTATCATGTCTTAAGTCTCTGGCCATTTCATTTATCATGTCTGCAGTGTCTGACCATTTCTTTTATCGTGTCTGCAATCTCTGACCATTTCTTTTATCATGTCTGCAGTCTCTGACCATTTGTTTTATCATGTCTTCAGCCCCGACCATCTCTTGTAGTATGTCTGCAGTCTCTGGCCATTTCTTTTACCATGTCTGCAGTCTCTGACCATTTTTTTTATTATGTCTGCAGTCTCTGACCATTTGTTTTATCATGTCTTCAGCCCCGACCATCTCTTGTAGTATGTCTGCAGTCTCTGACCATCTTCTGTATCATGTCTGCGGTCTCTGACCATCTTCTGTATCATGTCTGCAGTCTCTGGCAATCTTCTGTGTCATGTCTGCAGTCTCTGGCCATCTTCTGTATCATGACTTGTGGAATAACGTTACGTGTGAGGCTGCTCCCAACTTGAGTGCTTCTCTGTAACCAGCGTCGTCTGGGGCTTATTTAAGTCATAACAATATAAGATGAGGTAATTCAGGTTTTCTCCTAGTGGCACAAGTATTGGGTCCTTCAACTGCACTGTGCAAAACTCTTGTTAAGGCCTCCAACTGATCAAATGTTCCCATGCCAGCCTGGATGTCCAAATGTAATGGAGATTCCTCTCTTAGGCTCCATCTCCTTTCTTTCTTTCCTCAGTTCCTGCCTGGAGGCAGTGCCTCCGATGCCATGGATGGGAAGAGATTACATCTAAGCAGCTGGGATAATCTTGAAATGCTGATCTCTAAGGGGTTTCACTTCCTGAGTTAAGAAATAATACCACAGGCATGTTCAGATGTTATATCTGGAAAAGTTGGCTATATATATATAGATTACCAATAAGGTTTTAATTGAAATTTTTTCCAAAAATACAGTCCGCAATGGTACAGAGTACATAGTACATAGTATAGGGTACTATGGACCTGACTATATATATGTGTATATATATATATATATATATATATATATATATATATATATATATATATATATATACATGTAGTCAGGTCCACAGGTGCATAAATATTGGGACATCGACACAATTCTAATCTTTTTGGCTCTATACACCACCACAATGGATTTGAAATGAAACAAACAAAACGTGCTCTAACTGCAGACTTTCAGCTTTAATTTGAGGATATTTACATCCAAATCAGGTGAACGGTGTAGGAATTACAACAGTTTGTATATATGCCTCCCACTTTTTAAGGGACCAAAAGTAATGGGACAGATTAACAATCATACATCCATCAAACTTTCACTTTTTAATACTTGGTTGCAAATCCTTTGCAGTCAATTACAGCCTGAAGTCTGGAGTGCATAGACATCACCAGATGCTAGGTTTCATCCCTGGTAATGCTCTGCCAGGCCTCTACTGCAACTGTCTTCAGTTCCTGCTTGTTCTTGGGGCATTTTCCCTTCAGTTTTGTCTTCAGCAAGGGAAATACATGCTCAATCAGATTCAGGTCAGGTGATTGACTTGGCCATTGCATAACATTCCACTTCTTTCGCAGTATGCTTCAGGTCATTGTCCATCTGCACTGTGAAGCACTGTCCAATGAGTTCTGAAGCATTTTGCTGAATATGAGCAGATAATATTGCCCGAAACACTTCAGAATTCATCCTGCTGCTTTTGTCAGCAGTCACATCATCAATAAATACAAGAGAGCCAGTTCCATTGGCAGCCATACATGCCCACGCCATGACACTACCACCACCATGCTTCACTGATGAGTTGGTATGCTTTGGATCATGAGCGGTTCCTTTCCTTCTCCATACTCTTCTCTTCCCATCACTCTGGTACAAGTTGATCTTGGTCTCATCTGTCCATAGGATGTTTTTCCAGAACTGTGAAGGCTTTTTAGATGTTGTTTGTCATACTCTAATCTGGCCTTCCTGTTTTTGAGGCTCACCAATGGTTTATATCTTGTGGTGAACCCTCTGTATTCACTCTGGTGAAGTCTTCTCTTGATTGTTTACTTTGACACACATACACCTACCTCCTGGAGAGTGTTCTTGATCTTGTTGTGAAGGGTGTTTTCTTCAACAGGGAAAGAATTCTTCGGTCATCCACCACAGTTGTTTTCCGTGGTCTTCCAGGTCTTTCGGTGTTGCTGAGCTCACCGGTTCGTTCTTTCTTTTTAAGGATGTTCCAAACAGTTGATTTGGCCACACCTAATGTTTTTGTTATCTCTCTGATGGGTTTGTTTTGTTTTTTTAGCCTAATGATGGCTTGCTACACTGATAGTGACAGCTCTTTGGATCTCATATTGAGAGTTGACAGCAACAGATAGCACACAAATAGCAAATAGCACACTTGAAATGAACTCTGGACCTTTTATCTGCTCCTTGTAAATGGGATAATAAGGGAATAACACACACCTGGCCATGGAACAGCTGAGCAGACAATTATCTCATTACTTTTGGTCCCTTAAAAAGTGGGAGGCACATATACAAACTGTTGTCATTCCTACACCGTTCACCTGATTTGGATGTAAATACCCTCACATTAAAGCTGAAAGTCTGCAGTTAAAGCACATCTTGTTTGTTTCATTTCAAATCCATTGTGGTGGTGTATAGAGCCAAAAAGATTAGAATTGTGTCGATGTCCCAATATTTATGTACCTGACTGTATATACAATATATAACGCAAAATTGTTATTAATACTCACTGTAATTTTCCTCCGCCCTAACATCAACACACTGTGGGTTAACTGTTCCTTATTAACCCTCAGGACTACCTTCTTCCAGCGTAATAAATCCCTGTCATCCCCTTCCCCTCATGTTCTCCTTTGTAGTGGCAACAGGCCACTTGGGGAGGAAAGTAAAGTTGTGCTGACGTGAAGATGGACCAGGAAAGGCAAAATACGGTATTAATAACAATTTTCCGTTTTCCTGGTCGTCCTCCCGTCAGCACACTATGGGATATACCCAAGCCAATATAGGGTGGGAAAGAAACAACAAACTCGCCCAGTTCCATGCTTCACCACACTTTAACTAATTAATTGGTCAAAAGAGTCAAGACCACCATCGCTCCAAATATCGAAGAACTAGCAGCAACTATGTCCAGCTTGTAGTGTCGAGCAAAAGTTTCACAGGAACTCCAGCTAGCAGTCCTACATACAGTGCCTTGCAAAAGTATTCACCCCCCCCCCCCCCTTGGCTTTTTACCTATTTTGTTACAGCCTTTAGTTCAATGTTTTTTTTAAATCTGAATTATTATGCAATGGATCAGAACATAATAGTCTAAGTTGGTGAAATAAAATTAGAAAAATATGTACATAAAACGTATTTTTCAGAAATAAAAAACTGATAATTGGCACGTGCGTATGTATTCACCCCCTTTGTTTTGAAGCCCATAAAAAGCTCTGGTGCAACCAATTACCTTCAGAAGTCACATAATTAGTAAAATGATGTCCACCTGTGTGCAATCTAAGTGTCACCTGATCTGTCATTACATATACACACCTTTTTGAAAGGCCCCAGAGGCTGCAACACCTAAGCAAGAGGCACCACTAACCAAACACTGCCATGAAGACCAAGGAACTCTCCAAACAAGTAAGGGACAATGTTGTTGAGAAGTACAAGTCAGGGTTAGGTTATAAAAAATTGTCCACATTTTTTGATGATCCCTAGGATCACCATCAAATCTATCATAACCAAATGGAAAGAACATGGCACAACAGCAAACCTGCCAAGATACGGCCGCACACCAAAACTCACAGACCGGGCAAGGAGGGCATTAATCAGAGAGGCAGCACAGAGACCTAAGGTAACCCTGGAGTTGGGCTTTATGGCAGAGTGGCCAGAAGAAAGCCATTACTTTCAGCAAAAAACAAAATGGCACTGTCATGGTTATGCAATAGAGGTTGTTTGTCAGCTTACCTGTTTCCATGTGTTCATCTCCAAAGACCAGCTGTCTCTCACCTGACTGCTTTTATTAACTCTCCTCTAGCATGGCTCCACCCCAGATCCTATCAGAGAACTCTATATTAAGCTCTGCACTGCAGGTCAGCCCTGTTGATCAACCTTTGTGTGTTTGGCTTCCTGTTCCTGCCTGCCGTGTGCTCTACGTTTGTTTCTGTTACCGACTTTGGCGTGTTCTCTACTATTCCTGTCTGCTCATGACCCTGACCTCTGGCATGTACCCGACTATCTCTGTTTGCCTGTGACCCTTAACCTTGGCGTGAACTCTGTTGTCCATGTCTGCTTGTGGCCCTGACCTTGGCTCATTCCTTTACTATCCCTATCCTCCTGTTGCCTACTGTTGGTGTGAGCTGGGAGACCCTGGGGGCCGCGACCTGGAGCCAGTTGCAGCCCAGTCCATCCTCACCTCTAGAGGCTTTGGTGAACACCTACCAGCTCTTAGACTCTGCGCCCCAGGGAATCCTAAGCTCTAGCCCCGGTGGGATCAGTGTTGGTGTCCCAGCGGCCCTGCCTTCCTTACCACCCGGACTCCCATCCGCAGCAGTCAGCCGTAGGGTCCACTGCCTTGTGGTGCACTCCTGATCCCAACGGTGTGCATCTGTCACCCAGCCTCTGGGTGACCTGACAGGCACATTTTGAGTTTGCAAAAAGGCATGTGGGAGACTACCAAAATGTATGGAGGAAGGTGCTCTGGTCTGATGAAACTAAAATTTAACTTTTTGGCCATCAAAGAAAACGCTATGTCTGGCGCAACCCCAACACATCACATCACTCAAAGAACACCATCCCCACAGTGAAATATGGTGATGGCAGCATCATGCTGTGGAGATGTTTTTCAGCAGTCGGGACTGGGAAACTGGTCAGGGTTGAGGGAAAGATGGATGGTGCTAAATACAGGGATATTCTTGAGCAAAACCTGTACCACTCTGTGTGTGATTTGAGGCTAGGATGGAGGTTCACCTTCCAGCAGGACAATGACCCCAAAAACACTGCTAAAGCAACACTTGAGTGGTTTAAGAGGAAACATGTAAATGTGTTGGAATGGCCTAGTCAAAGCCCAGACCTCAATCCAATAGAAAATCTGTGGTCAGACTTAAAGATTGCTGTTCACAAGTGCAAACTATCCAACTTGAAGGAGCTTGAGCAGTTTTGCAAGGAGGAATGGGCAAAAATACCATTGGTAAGATGTAGTAAGCTCATAGAGACTTATCCAAAGCTACTTGGAGCTGTGATAGCAGCAAAAGGTGGCTCTACAAAGTATTGAAAAGTTATGCACATTGACGTTTTCTGTTATTTTGTCCTATTTGTTGTTTGCTTCACAATAAAAAAAAAATCTTCAAAGTTGTGGGCATGTTCTGTAAATTAAATGATGCAAATACTCAAACAATCCATGTTAATTCCAGGTTGTGAGGCAACAAAACACAAAAAATGCCAAGGGGGTGAATACTTTTGCAAGGCACTGTATGTCCCCCACCAGGATCTTTGCCACGGACACCCACAAAGCTGTCATCCCTCCTGTAGAATGAGCCTGTATAGTCTGCGTGGGTGTAAGGCCCTGTTGCTTGTATGCCAAGGAGATAGATTTTGTGATCCAAGTGGACAAGAGCCTTGATAGTGCTGCCTCTCCTTTCTTGGGTCCCGAAAGGAAGATGAACAGATTATACGATTTGCGTATCTGTTGTGCCCTTAAAGATATGTTGATATTAAGCCGGCCATGTCCAGAGGTCTCAAATCCAACTGATTCGTCTGATCTGGAGGCTGCGTAAAGCAAGGTAGTACTGCCTCCCAGTTTACATGAAACCTTCAGAACACGTTAGAGGCCAAGGCTGAAGTGGGTCTCAGGATCACTCTGTCCAGATAAAAAATGCAGAACAGTTCTACACAGGATAGGGCTGCTAACTCCGACACTCTTCTGGCTGTTGTAATGGCCATCAGGAAGACCAGTTTGATTGTTAGAAATCCAAGTGTACACAATTCAGCTGGACTTAATGGGGCTGCAACAGCACCTTTAGGACCTTGCCCAAGTCCCAAGTTGGGAAGAGGTTCCTCCTTGGTGGCCGCACTCTTATTGCAGCTTTGAGGAATTGCTTTATTAAAGGCTCATTAGCCCATCTATGTCTGGTGAAGCAGGACAGGGCTTACACTTGAACTTTAATTGAGTTGTCTGCCAAGCCTATAGTTAGTGTTGTTTGCAGAAGCTCTAAAATATTTTCAATACCTGGAGTTAACGTGGAGAAACTATGCTGTGATGCGAAGTCCGCAAACTTTCTCCAAATCCTGGAGTATGTGGCATTTGTTGTAGCCTTCCTTGCCCCCCAGTAATGTAGTGATTACCTCCTCTGAGAGATATGCAGTCAGGCCGCTTCAACAGCCAGGCCATCAGCTGCAGTCTCCCTGGATTGGGGTGCATCCACTGTCCCTGCTGTAATAGGTCCCTCTTGAGAGATAGATGTTCTGGCGGGGCTGACGCCATCTGCAAGAGCAGAGGAAACCATGGCCTTCTAGGCCAGAAGGGTACAATAAGGATGGCATGCACCTCCTCCTTCGAAATCTTCTGCAGGGCCCTCATGATCAATGGGATAGGAGGAAACAGGTACACTAGGGGAAACCTCCATAAGATTGAGAAGGGGTCCTGGGCTATCGCCTCATTGTACCTGAACCTTGCGGCAAACTCTGGCATCTGCGCATTCCCTGGTGTAGTCATGAGGTCTACATTGGGTGTCCCCCATCTGGCAAAAATGAGTTGAACATAATGTTTGCTGATTGACCATTCTCCACTTCTGGGAAACTTCCGGCTCAGTCGATCTGCTATCTGGTTTTGCCTGCCTGGAATGTACACCGATGTTAAATATTCCACATGAGTCTCGGCCCATTGAAGAATCTTGGTTGCTAATTGAAGTAACGACAGACTCATGGTTCCTCTCTGTAGGGTGATATAATATACTGCTGTCTGGTTGTCTCATCTGAGTTTGACTCAAGCTCCCTGGATCATCCCTTTGAATGCCATCTGGGCCACGCATGCTGCCTGTAGCTCCAGAAGATTGGAGTGTCTGGTCTCTGTCACGCTCCACCTGCTTTGAACCTGTCTGCTGAGGCAATGAGCCCCCCCCAGCCGTGAAGGCTGGTGTCTGATGTAATCACAATCCAGTCTCATGGGCTGAGAGAGGCATGCCCCGCAACAGAGTCTCTGGCAAGGTCCACCAACTTAGACTCTGGATGCGTACCGACATCCAGATCTTCTGGTCCAATGACCAGCCATCCCATTGTCCCAGGAAGGACATTTGGAAGGGTCTCATATGGAACCTTGCCCATGGTACCGCCAGGATAGCTGCGGTGAACATCCCCAGCATTGTCATGCAGTCTCTTGCCGACAGCGTCAGAGCCTCCATCACCCTGAAGACAGGCTTTCAGCTCGGCCACTTTGCGATATGGCAGAAGAATCTGACCTGACTTGGTGTCAAACACCATGCCTAAATACTCCATTTGTTTGGCAGGAATAAGATTGCCCTTTTGACTGTTTATCAGCCATCCAAAGTTGGACAGGATCACTATCACCTTGTCGCGCTGTAGTGCCAGCTGCTCGCTTAAATGTGCCATGACCAGAATATTGTCTAGATAATGAATATTGTTTATCCCCTGCCATCGGATAAATGCTATGGTCACTGAAAGGATCTTGGAGAAAACTCTGGGTGCTGTATTGATGCTGAAGGGCAGACATTTGAACTGATAGTGTTTTTCATCCACTGCGAATCTGAGGTACTCTTGATGGTGTTTGCAGATTGGGAGATGTAAATGGGCATCTGCCAAATCGATTGAGATTAGCCAGTCTCCTAGTTGAACTACTGATGATATTGTATATATTGACTCCATCCTGAATCTTTTGGAAATGATGAATTGATTCAGGGACCTCAAGTCAAACACTGGTCTGAGCTCTCTGGATGCTTTGAGTACCAGAAATATCGGAGTGTATACTCCCTTCCCCTGGTACTCCTATGGCACTGAAGTAATTGCTTGTTTCTGAGATAATTCAACAACGTATTCCTGCAGACACTTGCATTTCCTCTTATCCTGTGGGTAATGTGTTTGGACAAAGATATCCGGAGGTTTCTTTTGAAACCTTATTTTGTATCCATGTTTTACGGTCTGTCGGATCAAACGGTCCTTCACCTTCGCTGTCCATTCCCTTCAGTATCTTGCCAATCTGGCTCCAACTTGCAGGGTTTGGACGGATTGACCGTCAAAAAGATTTTTTTTTTTCTGCAGGAAGGAGCTCTGTGTCCCCCTCCATTGAGGTCTGGTGTATTCCCGGCCTGGCCTATATGATCTGGCTTTGCGGCCCCTTCTGGAATCAAACTGGCCTGACTGGAAGGGTTGCTATCTTTTTCTTGATCTTTGAGGTAATAGACCCAATTTTCCACCTGTGGCCCAATTGATTGACTCTTCTAGGGTCTTTCCGAACATCATCTTGCCGTTATATGGAATGTTGCATAACGGCTGTTTAGATGACGCATCCGTGGTCCAATGTCAAAGCCACAGTGCCCTTTTTGCAGTCACTGCATGTGCCATCAGCCTAGCTAGTAAGAGAAGACTCGGCTAGGAAATCTGCTGTCAGGTTGAGCGCCTCCCGAGCCTCCACAACTTTAGCTGTCTCTACTCCAGCCCTCAGTGCCCTATCCACATTCGTAACCCAGACCTCCAAGGCCCTTTAGACCAATGTTAGGGCTATGGATGGATGACAGGCTGCTCCGGCAACAGCGTAGATCTTTTTAAGATCGGCATCTGTCTTCCTATCCATTGGATCCCTAAAGTTGATGGAATCCTCCAGAGGGAGGGAGACATGTCTTGCAAGGCGCTGTAGGGCTGCATCTATCCCTAGCGCCGACTCCCAGAAAGCAGCATCAGAGGGATTGAATGGATAGAGTTTAGCAAAACGATTTTGGATTCTTGCCTTTCTCTCCAGCTTCTCCTATTTGTCCTCCATTAATTATCGTATTTCCACCGTGAATGGAAAGGAGGCCCCTTGCTCTCTTAAATTTGGAAAAAATCTCTTAACCTTCTCTGGAGGTTTAGAGTCTTAATTCCACTCTATGGCCTCCTTTATGGCTGTAACTTATGGCTTAATCAGATGGTGATCTAACAAATGTTCGAGCATGTCCTCTGCTTCTGACAATGAGCCTGATAAGAGCTCACAGATCCTTGGCAATTTTCGGCCTTGATCTGTGGAGATGCCTGCTTTAGGTTTTTCTATAGAACAGGCAGGGCTTGAGGCTAGCTGTATGCTTTTGGCCACTGCCTCATGGATATAATCTTTGACCTTCTACGCTTCTGCTTCTTTATCCATGGCCACATCTTTCATGCTTTCAGAACATAGAAGCTTCCCAACAAAAGCAGGTGCCGTGCAAGCCCAGCGTAGGCCATCTGCTGGTCTCCCGATCTTCCATGACTCTACTGCTGGAGTTTTACTGCAGCTTGGACCACTAGGAGATCAATCCCTCCATTTGGAATGGGACCCTGGTTACAGAGACTTGGATCGGTGGCAGGACTTTTTGCTTCAGGGATGTCTTTTTTTAGGGCTTCTGCTACATGTTACTCACGTGTGCGGCACTCTTTTCCCCCCTCCTACCTTTCCGCAGATCTTCATGCCTGCTGTGGCAAGCTCATGGCTAAGGGTGGAAACAAAAAGAGACTTTTTAGAAACAGGTAAATTCCTCTATAGATTGTACTCTCTCCTTCCCTCCTATCTAATCCATCTTACCTGCAGCAAACAAGCTGAAGTCTGAGACTGGGTGCAGCAGCTGCTGAGTTTTTCAGCCAAACCTGGCTGGGAGATACTAGAAGGAGAGAGGGTAAGTTAGAAATGGAAGGGAAGGGGGGAGGAGAGAGGAGGGTCACATTCCTTAGTCTTACCGGATCCCCACACAATGTGACAGCCACAGCTTTCGGCGCCAGAGGGGCTTTTGGTCTAAATAGCATGCTGGATGCCCCAGCAACGCGTGGTCGCTCTTGCTAAGCCCCACCCATGCTAAGCCCTATGACATCATCCGACTGCGATCTAAGGCCCAGAGAAGCGGCCGGCGGCACGGTCCTAATGCAGGGGAGCCATGCAGGCTGCTAGTAAGTGATCCTCTTCTGCTCACCACAGCCTCCATGAGTTTCCTTTAGACACATAATGCCCGCAGCCCCGTCACCCAGGGCATCCAGTGTATCAAGAGGATTTACCTCTATCCCTTGCTAGCAGAGGAGGACCCTTTATCTCTGTGTAAAAGCAATGGTTTGCAAGGGTCTGATTATACCCTGCTGAGTCAGACCAATTTTTCTGTATTCAGAAAAGCCCACACTACCTGATGAGTGGAGAGCTCTAGCTGTAACTTAACAGAGTTCACTGCCAATGTTATTGTGTACCCTGTAACAATTGATTTGTCCCAGAATGATATATTTTATGCATTGTAGGATTTTCTGAATATGTGTCAGGATCTTCTCCCTTCATAAGGCAGCTTATACCCTTACATTTTCATTTTCAAGGGTCTTACCTGTCCATGATGCACAAAATATGAATCTTTCATATAGCCATATGTATGGTAAAAGTATTGTGTAAAGCTGAAGAGTCTGAATATTTTAGAGTAGTGCTACACCCAGATGAACCACCATATTGTTACAACAACATACCTGAAACTTGTATATGGGCTTTATTAAGCAGGAAAATTTCTGGAAAGGAATTGGGTTTCAACAATGACAACGCAATCCCAAAATTTCATGTGACACAATTCTGAGTGTAGATAAGTTAACACCATGTATTTCCCATGGCCGCATGTGAAATAGCCTGACTGGAAACACACTAGACAGGCAAAAAGGAATGACATGAAAACCCATAACTGTAAAGTTATACTGGGGTAAAACATCAAAGACAGCGCCAATAGCAATAATAACAGTAGGACAGCCGAACTACTGCAAATTTACTGCAACTTCCCTCACTAAAGAGTACTCTTTTCCCAGTAGGGGAATTTGTAATACTTGGGATAGTGAAAGTAGTCATTACCTAGCAGAACTCCTTTACAGCTGGGGGGTATGCTTCTCACTGATCTGGCAAAGGCCAGTGGATCACTTTGTTATTCTGGATTGCTCTTCCACTCAGGGTGTTCATAAAATGAGACAAAGTTGCAGCCCCTGGATAAAGTCAGGTAGATGATAATCCACTTCTGATGGCTAAAATGCCCTGTGTTGTTCTGCCACTGAAGGTCTCTGCAAACAATCTCTCTGCAAACCTGGAACAACAGCACATTGTCCTTTCACAGTGATCAGTTGCTCACAGCTCAGTCTGGCCTGCAACACACTCTGTAACAGTAGCACAGTCTCTAGAACAATAGCAGTCTCTCTGTGACATGGACTTTCCTGGTCAGAACAGCTAGCAACACTGTAGCGGCAGTACAGTACATGTGGTAACATGTGTGCACGTGATCTTGATCTGAACAGTAAAACATACCTTGGAATTCATAAAGATCGGCGCAGGAAGATTTTACAAAAGTGTCTCTCATGCATTCTAAAAGTAGTGAAAAATGTGCAAAATTTACATACCTGTCTAGAACATGTACTTGAATTTGGCTCATGCTATGCCACTTTTAGAATGCACGCAAGACACTTTTGCAAAATCTGTCTGAGCCAGTTTTTCTCTCAGTATGCCAAAAGAGAGGTGGTCTTAATTAGCTCCCCTTTTTTACATTTGGTGCTTTCAATGTGACCAAGAGTGGCACATTTTAGAACTGCCTGAATTTGGTGCACAAGTCACTGTCTGTTAGAATATTATTCCAAATTCATAATTCGACACTTATAGGTGTAATATTATATTCATGGCAGGCTTGCAAAATATATTTGGTTTTATGATTAATCATAATAAATAGAGTATGTGTGAATGACCTTGATCAATTGATTTGATATGATTCTTCATCTACAGCTGAGCTTTGCTGGATTTTTCTGGTGTAGCCAATTTGAGTATGACATATAAGATATCTTGGTGTAGAATGTCATGAGAAGACAAAAATAGACACGTGTCCCCTAGCTAAAGGAATATACATTGTGGATTATATCCTGTTAAGTTAAGTTAGTTTGTAGTTCTAGTCATATTAATAAGTACTAGTATATAGTTACTTAATGTAAAGTTGGTAAAATGTGTTAATATTATGTAGATGTTTGGTTATATGACATTACATGATCAGCCCATTACTTATGGGCTGAGTGTTACATGTGGGCTTGTCAATCCTATGCCATATATGACTCTGAGTTAGAATCTTCTCTTGGATAGCATATTGCTGAAGTTAGCAGAAATGAATATGTGCCATACAAGGTTCTAAGTTGGTGTGAGGTTATGACGTTCACACGTTCACATGTAACATATAAAGCCAATGCTTCCATATTGAAGGTCACACAGACAGACAGACACACACTCACAGATACACACACACACCCTCTAGGATAGATGACACTGACATGATCACAAGACACTTTGACAAGTTGGCACAGCTGAATGCTGCCAGAAGACTAAGAACGTCATTTCCTGTTCCTTTTTGGACGGCACACAAGACAGCATGGAGACAGACAGCAGCCATGAAGCACACATGCTTTCATAAGCTTATTACAGCTTTATAACTTTTATTCTATTTCATATATTTTTACCTACACTGAACTGAACTATTATATTTTTGACATTGTATTTATGATGCCAATTGTGTGACAATAAACTCACACTTTGTTTTAAGTCAGTTTGACTATCAATGCTATTCATCCGGAAGCGCCTCTGAGATACAAGAATATTAGATATTAATAATATTCTTCACTGTCAAAAATAAAAGTGTCACAGATGCTTCATGAATTTGGTGCAATACATTAACAAGAGGGCTTAATGCAAGAAAAGTGGCGCAGAAGCTTTTTTTTTTTTAATTCCCCCATAGTCTTCTCACCTTCTGCAGATCAGCCTCTCCTGCAGTCCCTGGCAGCAGAATCCAGTCCTCTCTTGGCTAACTTCTCTTGCTGGTCCCAGCCACTTTCCCTCTCCCCCAAACTCCTGACAGCTCTCTACAGCAGCCACCCTCACACCCACTCAGCCTCTTGGTTCTAGTTGCCCTTCTTGCTGTACGATGGGTTTACCTTTCCTTTGCCCCATTGCTAGGGTCAGACTTAGTCCTTAGGTGGGTTGCAGACAGAGAGAGTCCTGTGCTTTGGCAGCAGCCAATGATGTTCTTCTTTTCCTTTCTCCTCTCCTTCACTGGCAGGGAAGGAGCAACAGTCTGTGTAGGAATGCTTTCCAGGTAGCTTAAAGGAGAAGTATGGCCAAAGCTCTTTTGGCCATACTTTGCCTGTAGGTCACAGAGTGCATTTAGTTCTGAAAATCCTGTGACCCAGAATCAGCCGACAGTGGGCTGACTAGTCCACTGTTGGCTGATGTCACAGAGCCGCGTCAAGCTCTGCAGGGATCCCGGCAATAATGTTGGGATCCACCCAGATACCTGACTGGCAGCTGGCTCAGGCTCTCAACACGCTGAGAGCCTTAGCCAGCCTCTCCTGCCCCCTCCAGAGTCTGGCGCTCCAGTGAGCACTGACAAGGCAGAGCACAGAGGGGTGACTGCCAGTGCTCAGAGTGGACCCAAGAACTGAGAAAGCAGAGGTCTTTGAGTGCTCATTTTTTGGTGTAAAGTTGGCGGGGGACAGATGCAGAATCATATCAATGCTGCATCTACATAGGTGAGTATAAATGTGTGTTTTTATAGAATCCCACACTTCTCTTTTAAAGGTACTACCAGTGAGCACTATAATAGTCATGATGATTGCAAGTGGTCTGATACTAAGCTGTAAAAAAGGGTCTGCTTCCCTGACACATGGGTACTGAAATAATTAGTATGGAATTCAGGACTTCTTTTGGATATGCAACTGAGAAATGAGGACAGAGATTTTATTGATATGGAAAATTTCTGTCCCCAGCAGGTAAAAATAAATGTGAGGATGTGTTTCTAAGTACTTGGTTGATGGGGTGGTTAACGCAAGAGAATTTGGTATTAAAAATCTAACAGTATGTGCTGGGGGGGGCGTGGCTTGATGGTGGAGTGAGCGGCCGCATAGTTACACTGATACGGCTTCCAACAACCATCCTTCAGGCATCCTGTGTCCTATCTCCTCAACGAAGGACTCTAAACATTCCCCACAGTGGGGGGCACTCAGCAGGCTGGCTGATATGGTGAAATATGGGCCGGCTTGGCCCCCATCTGCGTCGGACCGGCTGGCGGGGTTCCGGAGGCAAGATGGCGCCGGGACACATGCTCATCAGGCAGCCACACTGCAGACATCCTCCTCTACTGACCGGAGTTCTGCTAGTGGGGTGAGTGCTTCAACTCCTGCTGTCTTTCGAACACAGACAGACTCCCAGCTATCACAAGAATTCCAGCCATCACAGGACCCCCAGCAACTTGCTGAAAATGGCCAGGGGGAGATTTTTCCCCCTAATGAACCCACACTGGCCACCAATATGCTGGCTATACAAGATTGCAAGATGGGAGACCATATTCTGATTGTAATTGTGTGAAGGATTTTAATTTATTGTCTGTAGATAGATCGGAAATCCATTGTACGCCTCTAGTTAACCATTTGGACAAGCATACGTTTGAAACTGATAGAGCTATTACATCAATAGGTATAGCAAGATGGATAGTGGGCGATGGGATGGATTTAAGTGTTACTAGTATTTTCCAATAATCTAGGGTCACTCGAATTGTAGGGGAGACATTTTTGTTTTTTTGGGTATGGAAGGGTGAGGCCAGGATGAAATTATGGAGGTTCCTACCTGGTATTTGGGATTGTTCAAGGGTTTCCTATAATGGTGTTGTTTGGTTAGGGAACCACCCCCTGACCTGTGCTAGCACTGCCACTATGTGGTAATCAATAAAGATTGGAGCTCCTACGCCACCTGCCTTTTTAATTTAAGTCTAGAGAAGGCACTTCTTGCTTTTTTTCCCTCCCATAAGAAGGTGGCTAGTGTACGTTGCAGATTTTTAAAAAAGGCTTTTGGTGCTGGTATAGGAACTGTTCTAAAGATGTACAATATTTGAGGTAGTATTTGCATCTTGAATGTAGCAAGCCTGCCTGACCATGATAGTATATGTTTGTTTATTTCTGCATTCCCTCCTTTACTTTTCTTTCAAGTGGTAGATAATTGGCTTTAAACAACTGGTCAGGATGAGAAGTGAGGTTAATCCCCAAATAAGTAATCATATGACTATTCCAAATATTTGAGAAATTAGCATGTAACTCTATTTTATTATGGGGAGATACTCCCAAATCTAATATGTATGACTTGATTCACTTTATAGTATGACACTTTGCCATAATCTCGGAGTAAAGAGGACACTTTCCCCAAGGAAGACACAGGATCAGTAAGCATCAAGATCACATCATCAGCAAAGAGGCTGATGACATGTTTTCTTTTGTTGACCATGAAGCCTTGTATTTGAGAAGATTGTCTAACTTTTGCAGCTAGTGGTTCCATTAATAGATTAAAAATGAGAGGGGACAATGGACACCCCTGCCTTGTACCATTTGAAATCCTAAAGGATTTAGAGAGCATCCCTGATGTATATACCTTTGCTAATGGAGAGGTATACAAGGCCAGGATAGCAAAAAATATATGTCCCGTGAATCCAAATTTCTCTAAGGTTTGTGATAGATAGATCCAGTGTACCCTGTCGAACGCCTTCTTTGAATCCATAGCTAGAAGCAGAGAAGGCGTTCGAGTCCTCCTAGCTATATGAATTATATTGATTAGGCGTCTGGTCGCATCTGATGCTTGCCTGCCTTTTGTAAAGCCTGACTGATCTGAGTCAATTAGGGTATGAAGAATATCCATCATTCTGAGTGCTATCATTTTGGCGTAAATTTTTAAATCATTGTTTAGTAATGATATAGGCCTAAAATTTTGGGGTTGATCAGGTGTCTTCCCAGGTTTCGGCAACGTCACAATGAGTGCTTCAAGCATCTCGGGAGGAAAGGAAGCAGAGGCAGCAGCTCCATCAAACACTTTGAGGAGGTGCGGTCCCAAAAATGATTGGAAGCTCTTGTAATAATCTCCTATTAGTCCATCTGGTCCTGGTGATTTATTGCTCGGGAGTGTTTTTATAGCACATAATAATTCTGTCAAGGAAAAGGGTGAATTGAGTTCTTGTAGTTGAGATGGTGTAAGTGTAGGAAGTTTGATGTTGGTCAGGAAGTCATTTATAGTTGTTGATGTGGGTTGAGGTGTTAAGTCGTCTTGGTTCAAGTTGTAAAGAGAGCTGTAATAGTCGCTAAATGCGTCAGCAATGCCCTGTGGGTCATATATTTTTTGTTGGTTTTTAGGATGAATAAGGTAAGCTACTTTGGTCTTAATACATTGTCCTTGTATTTTCCTAGCCATTTCTTTCCCAGCTTTATTGCTAGTAGAATAAAAGCACATTTTTAATTTTTTCTCTCTTTGTTCATATGTTTGGAGTAGTATAATTCTAAGGTCATGTCTCAGTTCAGTAAGTTTAGCACTTGTGGAGGGGGTCGGTTTAGTTTTATTGAGAGCTTCCAATGTGTCAATTTCTGTTAGTAGGTCAGTCATTTTTTGCTGCCTCTGCTTCCTAAGTCTAGCCCCTAACTGAATAAATATGCCTCTTATGTAGGCCTTGTGGGCATTCCACAGCAGAAAAACATTATCCGTGGACGATGAATTAATCTGAAAATAACTTGACAAGTGTTCTTCTAGTGTTTTTTTTAGTTTTAGGGTTTTGGATAATATATGGATTGACGCGCCATACATAAGTGGTGGTGCTAGGATAAGAATCATTTAGTGTGAGGAGAATGTGTGCGTGGCCTGACCATGCTATTGTTCCTATTTTAGCTTGGGACACTTTTTGTAGTAGCCACTTGTCCGTCAAGATCAGATCAATTCTTGTATATGTACAATGTCTATGGGAAAAAAAGGAGTATTCTTTCTCACTAGCGTGCAGACAACGCCAAGTATCATATAAATCATGTAAACGTAAAAAATTGGTTAAGGAGGAAGTTCTTTTAGAGGGCACTGTAGTAGAGTCCATTACTGGATCCGGAACAATGTTGAAGTCCCCACACATTATGAGAGATCCTTGTTGTAATTTCTTTACCTTCCGCATAAGCCCATTTAAAAATTTATTTTGACGTTTGTTGGGGACAGATCAGGGTGTAGCGGGTGTTATTTATGTTATTTATGTCACAGACGATAATGAGGTAACATCCTGAGATGTCAGTCGTTGCTGAGATTAGGTTGAAGGAAATTGTGTCCTTAACTGCAATCATCACCCCTCTTTTTTAGCTGGCATGTTGGAAAAGAAAAAGTGTTGAAATGATTTATGGGTACATTTAGGTGGTGCGTTTCGGTGAAACTGTGTCTCTTGGACGCAAAGCACATTGCACCGAGATGAGTCTGCTTCCTTCCATAGGGAAGCCCTCTCAGCTGGATGATTTAGGCCATGTGCATTTATAGAAAGAATTTTAACTGGCATCTTGGTGTGTTAAATGGTGTTTTTGTATCCGGTGGTAAATGTACTCACTGTTGGGAGCATATGCAGGTTGGTTTTGTTCGGCTTTTGTTCTTTTGTTCTTCTTGTTGATGATCGTACAGTTTCTATAGTTGTCTTGAACCTGACAAGGATAGTTGTTAAGAGAATCCGGACAGAATGGTAAATATAGTTCCTGTAAAAAAAGGAAAAATGAAAAGCAAAACAAAAAGGATGAACAACATGAACTGGAACTTAAAAGGAGGGTAATGAAAACCCAGGTGCAGATCATGTCTGCTCAAGTTTCGGGAGCTTGTGGTGTGGGATAAGCTCCAATAGGTGGGGCCCTATGTTAGGGCTAGCATTATGAGGCGTAGCATTAAAGACTTAATGTGGATACTGTCATTTGGAAGCTGAAGCAAGTTGCCAATCTGGGGGCATTTTGTTGAAATTCCTGTTGTCAGAGGGAATGGAATGCTCCTCTGGGGTGATCTTCCATTTTTGAAGCAGTTGGTAGCCTTTGGATGGAGATCTGATCACGTGATTCACGCCATCTTTAGTGACCAGCAGTTTAGTTGGGTAGCCCCATCTGTATGTAATGTTGTGGTTCCTTAATGCTTTGGTGATATTGTTCAGATTTTTGCGTAGTTGCAAGGTGAATTGCGATAGATCTGCGTAGAATTGTAATGCAGAATATTCAGTATCGCGGTGTTCCCCTTTACGCATGATTAACATCAGGCGTTCTTTAGATTGGTAAAAATTCCTTCGGAATAACACATCCCTAGGTGCATTTTCTGGAATGAATGAAGGTTTAGGTAATCTATGGATCCTGTCTATAGATAGCTCGATGGCAGGAACTTCAGGCATGAGGGTGGTTAGCATTGTATGTACATAGGAACGCAGATCAGAATGCTGTATAGTTTCAGGGATCCCTCGAATCCTAACATTATTTCTTCTGGATCTATCTAATTTTGCTTTGATCCATGTTTGTTCTCCTTCTGCAGTGTCATGTACGTCTACCAGGCCGTTAATGGTGGTGGCGTAATCCCCCATTCTGTTCTCAATATGATCTACTCTTTCTCCCACTGCAGTTAGCTCTGTGTTAAAATTCCTTATACATGCCATCATATCAGTGTGAAGTGTGCTTCTTAGAGAAATGAGCATGTCTTTAAGTGTAGTGTCTAACACTGGTTGGTTCAGCGTGGGGAAGGAGACTATGGAGTCAGGGAGTTTTCTGGTGTCTTCTTGTGAGTCTGCATCGGATCTTACCTCACAGTGCTGTGTCCCAGAATCATCCATTCTGAAGCGTGCTTTGGCTGGGCTTCTGTTAAGTGGTGAGGGGGGTTGTGAGGATTGCCTATAAGCATGTGAGTTGCAGTGAATGAAAATAATAATAAAGTGTGGCGCTAACAAGTGACAAAATACATGTTATAGATCAAATAACAGTGATATCTAAAGAGGAGGTACCACGTCCTAAAGAGCATACCTGATGTATTAGTGATAGTTTTTATGGGAAGATATACTCTCTTCGCAGAACCCCATAAAAACAAAACAACAAATAAAAAACAATAAAAACAGTAAAGAGTTACGTGTACACAAACACATATAAGTGATGAATGGTATATCCTGAACCTATATATCAATTAGGTATGAATAGTATATGTAGGATAACACATTCTAAAAATAACTTAAAGGTGCAATATAATAGGTATACAAAATACCACAGTATACTGTGTGTATAACCCAAAAAAATGTGTTCATCAGGGCAAAGCCAGGATGTGAAAGCATAAGTCCATAAGAAAAGTGAGTATGTGTGAATACTAAAAATCCATTAATAAGTAATTGGGGTGCTCGCAGTTAACCCCATGGCAGTCTAAATACGAGCAGTCTTCATGTAGGGTAAACGGGAGCTGTTGGAAGTGTCCTTGAATGTAGGTGGATTCTTCACTCATTAAGGTGGTATCAACCCAAAGGAATAAGCAAAAGAATGCCCTTACCAGACAAGGTGGACTCACAGGCCCTTGGCGGTGAGTCAAACGAGCTTGTACCATCAAACGGTGTGGTACGGCAGGCCGTGTGGTGGTCCTGGGCGGAGTCTCATCAGATGTTGTCAGATGGTATGTCTCTGGGGGTGCCAAACCGGAATCGGGTGCCTCCAATGTTCAGCTTCGGTCATCAGGGGCGATCGCAGACAAGGTGGACTCACAGGCCCTTGGCAGTGAGTCAAACGAGCTTGCACCGTCAAACGGTGTGGTACGGCAAGCCGTGTGGTGGTCCTGGGTGGAGTCTCATCAGATGTTGTCAGATGGTATGTCTCTGGGGGTGACTGCCATGGGGTTAACTGAGAGCAGTATTTAGACTGCCATGGGGTTAACTGAGAGCACCCCAATTACTTATTAATGGATTTTTAGTATTCACACACTCACTTTTCTTATGGACTTATGCTTTCACATCCTGGCTTTGCCCTGATGAACACATTTTTTTGGGTTATACACACAGTATACTGTGGTATTTTGTATACCTATTATATTGCACCTTTGAGTTATTTTTGTAATGTGTTATCCTACATATACTATTCATACCTAATTGATATATAGGTTCAGGATATACCATTCATCATTTATATGTGGTTGTGTACACTTAACTCTTTACTGTTTTTATTGTTTTTTATTTGTTGTTTTGTTTTTATGGGGTTCTGCGAAGAGAATATATCTTCCCATAAAAACTATCACTAATACATCAGGTACGCACTTCAGGACGTGGTACCTCCTCTTTAGATATCACTGTTATTTGAGCTATAACATGTATGTTGTCACTTGTTAGCGCCACACTTTATTATTATTTTCATACACTTACAATAGTCAGATTGTTGTGTTGGCTGCTTCACTATATATATTGTTTATGAGTTGGCGCAATCACTTTATATTTATGTGAGTTGCAGTCCTGTGTTTGCTTATGTTGTGAGGGAGAGGAGCCGGCGCCATCTTGCCCAAGAGGTCGCGGTGGCTGCGTGTAGTAGTCCATCAACTTTTTCGGACGATGCTCCGCTTGCCGTTTTTTGGGCATGTTGCCGGATGATTGGGGGAGCAATCTGCCTGTAATAGAGGTGTTAGCAGTGCCTCTGGTCGCTTTGATCCGCTATTTCATCCCGCTATGAGCTGGAGCTCAGGAGTCACACCGCCATTTCGGTGGAGTCCAAGCCACGCCCCCAGTGGACCCTTCTATAGAGTGGGAAGCCTTTAAAACCACATTGAGGGGCACATTTATGTCCATCACTGGGGTTATAAGAAAAAATAACCAGCAGCTTACAGGAGAACTAGAAACAGCCATGGTGCAAGCTGAGTCTGTTTATGCCACTAACCCGGCCCCTAATACGAGAGAAGCATGGCTTCATAAGCGCAGGGAGTATGAACTCCATTTACTAGACCTTACACAAAAGCGACTGTTACATGTTGCACAGAAATCATTTGAGCACGGTAACAAAGCTGGACGCCTCTTAGCATACCTGACCAGACCTGACCGCTCCCCTGTATCTATCCCACGTATCCTTACAGTACAAAACCAAATTAGTGATGTTCCCGGGGATATCATGGAAACCTTTGTAAACTTCTATAAAGACCTATACACATCTAGGGCCGACTACACTGAGCCCCAAAATGACTACCTTGCTGACATATCTCTCCCCTCCCTCTTGACTGAGAGGAGAGATGAGTTGGAGGCACCCATCTCAATTGAAGAAATTGCAATGGCCATTTCACAAATGCCAGCCCATAAGACTCCTGGTCTGGACAGTTAACCTACTGAATAGTATACACAATTTAGGGATTTGTTGAGCCCACTTCTACTATGTACATATAACAGGGCTTTAGATAATGGAATCCTCCCCCACCATGCGAGAGGCCTTGATCATACTTTTACTGAAACACCGCAAAGACCCACTTAAATGTGAATTGTACCGCCCAATATCCCTCATAAATGTGGACGTTAAGATCCTGGCCAAAGTGCTTGCAAATCGTTTAAATGCTGTAGTTACAACCTTGGTCAGTAGTGACCAGGGGGGCTTTATACCTGGAAGGTCCACTAGAATGAATATTCGTAGACTATTTCACAATTTGCAATATCCACATGATTGCCCTCCTACACGAGCCATTGTATCCCTGGACACTTGCAAAGCGTTCAATAGTGTGGAGTGGCCATATCTTTTCCGGGTATTGCAGCTGTATGGTTTTGGTTCTCGCATGGTGGCATAGATAAGGCTCCTCTATGCTTCCCCCCGAGCCTGTGTTCAGGTTAATGCCGCGTACACACGGTCGGACTTTCCGGCATACTTGGTCCGGCGGACCAGAGTGTGCCGGACAATCCGCCCGTGTGTGGGCGGCGGCGGACTTTTCCGGCGAACTTCTTCCCAAAAGCCCGCCGGACCTAGATTTAAAGAAAGTTTCAAATCTTTCCGTCGGACTCAGTTTCGGGCGGAAAGTCCGCCCGTGTGTGTGCTGGTCCGACGGAAAGCCCGCTCGTGTGTAGGCTGGTCCGACAGACCAAATACGACACGAGGGCAGGGTATTGCATCTCGCGCTCGCTGCAATAGGAAAAACAAATCTTCCTATTGCGGCGAGCGCGGGGCATACCAGGCCCTTAGGTCTGGTATGGATTATAAAGGGGAACCCCTACGCCGAAAAAACGTGGTCGACCACGCCCCCTAAAACGTCACAGTCCCAGCATGCCCAGGGACTGTGACATCATATGGGGGCGGGGTCTCCGCCTATATAAGTCACAACGCAGCCCTCAGAGACCAGTCCAGCCGGAGAGAGCGTCGTGTCAACATCTGGGGGAAGAGAAGAGAAGAGAAGCCAAGAAGCCAAGAAGCCAAGAAGTCCGGACCTCCGCTTGCAATAGAGCTACATGAAGACAGCGGAGGGGGCCGGCCGAAGACCTGCGACACCGGGAGAAGAGGCCGGAGAGCGGAGAAGAACCAACCGGATGCCGGGAGAAGATGAAGCGGAGGGACCCCCGAAGCCGGAAGAAGACCCCCGAAGCCGGAGGAAGATCCCCCCCCCGGAGCTGTTTAATAAAATATTTTAAAAACCTGTGTAGTGTGTTTTGTTACTTACACTTTTTTCCTAGGTAAATGGGTAGGGGTACCATGTACCCCATACTCATTTACATAGGGTGGGGGGCCGGGATCTGGGGGCCCCCTTATTAAAGGGGGCTCCCAGATTCCGATAAGCCCCCGCCCGCAGACCCCGACAACCAACGGCCAGGGTTGTCGGGAAGAGGCCCTTGTCCTCATCAACATGGGGACAAGGTGCTTTGGGGGGGGGGCGCAGGGCGCCCCCCTCCCCCAAAGCACCCACCCCCCATGTTGAGGGCATGCGGCCTGGTACGGTTCAGGAGGGGGGGGGGGGCGCTCGCTCGTCCCCACCCCCTTTCCTGACCGGCCAGGCTGCGTGCTCGGGTCGGGGTCTGGTATGGATTTTAGGGGGGCCCCACGCCGTTTTTTCGGCGTAGGGGTTCCCCTTTATAATCCATACCAGACCTAAGGGCCTGGTATGCCCCGCGACGGGGCTCGCAAGGTGTCAATCTCGCCGATAAAAGCGGCAAGATTGACATCCTTTTCTAGTCACGTTCAAAATGAACGGACTTGTCCGTGTGTGGGCAAGTCCGTTCATTCTGAAAGTCCGCCGGAACTCCGGCGAAAGTCCGTCGGAAAGACGGGCGGACTTAGCCCGCCGGAAAGTCCCGGCGTGTGTGGGCAAGTCCGTCCGTTTTAAAGTCCGGCGCACCTGGCGGACAAAGTCCGTCGGAAAGTGTGCCGGACCAAGTAGGATAGAAAGTCCGCTCGTGTGTACGCGGCATAACTCTTCAGTCACTGAGTCATTTCTAATTATTAGGGGTACAAGGCAGGGATGCCCGTTGTCTCCACTCCTATTTGCCCTGGCCATGGAGCCGTTAGCAGTACGCATTCGTTCCTCCCCATCTATTAAAGGCCTTCCTATTGCTGTCATGGAGGAGCGAATTTCGCTTTATCCAGACGATACCTTGGTGTATCTGGCAGATACCAATGTGTCCCTCGGGTCACTGTTGGCCGAGATCAATACGTTCGGAGATTTCTCTGGATTCCGGGTGAATTGCGACAAATCTAGCCTTTTCCCCCTGGACTTCGCTGCGATTTCTCAGGTCCACCCGGACTCTAATTTGCAGGTGGTGTCGTCCTTTCGATACCTTGGGGTTTTGGTATAGTCGCCTTTATCCACTTATATCAATAATAATTTAGATCCTCTACTAATTCGCTTACAGGAGCAAACTAAACAATGGATGGACCTACCTTTGGATCTTATGGGAAGGGCAAACTTATTCAAAATGGTATACTTACCGAAAATACTATATATTCTGGCCAATTCCCCCTGTAAAATCCCTAAATCTGTCTTTGGACATATAGATAAGATCTGTACAACGTTCCTGTGGAGTAGTGGATCCCCTAGGGTGGCTCTTGAGTAGGGATGAGCTTTGTGTTCGAGTCGAACCCATGTTCGACTCGAACATCGGCTGTTCGATCGTTCGCCGAATTGCGAATGATATGGGCCGTTCGCGCCAAATTCGTGTGGCGCATCACGGCCCATAATTCACTGCGGCATCGCAGTGCATTGCTGGCTGATGATTGGCCAAGCATGTACTATGACCCGCATGCTTGGCCAATCACAGCGCCGTCAGTAGAGAGAGCTGTAATTGTCCAAAGCCAGGGTGGCTTTGACCAATTATGGCTCAGGGGGTTTAGAACACGCCCCACACTATATAAGGCCGCCTGCACGGCAGCCCTGTGTAGTGTGTTCCGGCGTTGAGAGACAGAGACAGAGAGACAGTGTCATTTCATTTGAGTTAGCTAGATTAGGTAGGACAGTCAGTGAGTTAGCTGCACTTACAGTGTATTGTGTATATATATATGCATCCCAGGTGTTGTGTATATATATATATATATATATATATATATATATATATATATACACTGTATTCAGTTTAGCTAGATCCGTTCCTATTATCTTCCTACTGACAGGCAGGCTTGTCTTGTTACAGTATTTACAGCTACCTGAAGAAAATTGCTGGTGTTCTTTTGATCCTATTAGTACCACAGTCAGGAAGCTAGACTATTTACAGTTAGTGTAGTGCGTCCTCCTCACAGTGTTCAGTTAAAGCTACAAGTTATTAACCTCTGCACAGTGTTCAGCTAAAACTACAAGTTAGTGTAGTGCACAGTGTTCAGCTAAAGCTACAAGTTAGGGTAGTGCGTCCTCCTCACAGTGTTCAGCTAAAGCTACAAGTTAGTTTAGTGTGACCTCTGCACAGTGTTCAGCTAAAGCTACAAGTTAGGGTAGTGCGTCCTCCTCACAGTGTTCAGCTAAAACTACAAGTTTCTGTAGTGCGACCTCTGCACAGTGTTCAGCTAAAGCTACAAGTTAGTGTAGTGCGTCCTCCTCACAGTGTTCAGCTAAAACTACAAGTTAGTGTAGTGAGACCTCTGCACAGTGTTCAGCTAAAGCTACAAGTTAGTGTAGTGCGTCCTCCTCACAGTGTTCAGCTAAAACTACAAGTTAGTGTAGTGAGACCTCTGCACAGTGTTTAGCTAAAGCTACAAGTTAGTGTAGTGCGTCCTCCTCACAGTGTTCAGCTAAAACTACAAGTTAGTGTAGTACGACCTCTGCACAGTGTTCAGCTAAAGCTACAAGTTAGTGCATCCTCCTCACAGTGTTCAGCTAAAACTACAAGTTAGTGTAGTGTGACCTCTGCACAGGGTTCAGCTAAAGCTACAAATTAGTGTAGTGCGTCCTCCTCACAGTGTTCAGCTAAAGCTACAAGTTAGTTTAGTGTGACCTCTGCACAGTGTTCAGCTAAAGTTACAAGTTAGGGTAGTGCGTCCTCCTCACAGTGTTCAGCTAAAGCTACAAGTTGGTGTAGTGTGTCCTCCTCACAGTGTTCAGCGAAAACTATAAGTTAGTGTAGTGCGACCTCTGCACAGTGTTCAGCTAAAGCTACAAGTTAGTGTAGTGCGTCCTCCTCACAGTGTTCAGCTAAACCTATAAGTTATTTTTTTGCGAGCTCTGCACAGTGTTAAGCTAAAGCTACCTGTAGAAGGTTGGTGGTGTTTTCCTGAACCTATCACGACTGCAGGCAGCTAAATGAGCTACAAGTTAGTTTTTTGCGAGCTCTGCACAGTGTTCAGCTAAAGCTACCTGTAGAAGGTTGGTGGTGTTCTCATACTACAGGCAGGCGTTGATTTTGCTAGCTGCAGTATCAGTACATATATATATATATATATCCCAGCTTAGTGCAGCTACAGGCCATTAGTATGTCTGGAAGGTCAACAAGGAGAGGCAGACAGTCACAAGCCAATAAAAGAGGGCAAGCAGGCTCTGTGTCTAGAGGCAACAGTTCTGGTCGTGGAGACAGTGCATCCTCATTAGCACATGGCTGTGGAACACGCTTGGCCTTTTTTTCGGCAGCTGGCCGCATTGAGCCGCAACATGCGGAAGACTTGATCGAGTGGATGACCAAGCCGTCCTCATCCTCCTCACCCATGCTCAGGGTACTTTGTCTGGAAAAGCAGCGGCCTCTTCCCTCGGCTCAATGTCATCAGTGACTCCTTCCCTAGCCCCACCATGTCCTCCTGAGGAGTCCCTCGAACTGTTTGACCACAGTGTTGGGTACATGCTCCAGGAGGATGCCCAGCGTTTGGAAGGCTCTGATGATGATACTGAGCTAGATGAAGGAAGTAATGTGAGCACGGACAGAGGGGGTGCCCAAGAAGGACAGCAATCTGGCAGTCATGCTCCCCCTGCTGCAGCATACTGCCAGGTTTGCTCCAGTGATGAGGACGGAGGGGATGATGAGGTCACTGACTCAACGTGGGTGGCTGATAGGATGGAGGAGGAGGAGGCACATTACCAATGAGGCAGGATGCCCTCCAGGGGCCAGCCTAAGGGCAGCCCACTGACTGCATCACACCCCAAAGCTCCGCATGTGCAGGGCGCTGCAGTTTCTGCACGTTATTCAAAAAGTTCTTTGGTGTGGGCCTTTTTTGAGACGAGTGCATCAGATCGCACCGCTGCTATTTGCAATATATGTCTCAAGCGTATCTCGCGTGGCCAAAACATCTCCCGCTTGGGCATCACATGCTTGACCAGACACATGTTGACCTGCCATGCAGTTCGTTGGCAAGCGTATCTAAAAGACCCACACCAAAGAACAAAGAGGACCTCTCCTTGCTCCTCATCAGCTGAGATCTCCAACCCCACTATACCTTCAGTCCTCTCTGAGACCTGCACTAAGAGGAATGAAGGTGTAGAATTGGGTGTGTCACAGCCAAGTACTTGTGAGCAATCTGCTTTCCGTACACCGAAGTCAGATTTTACCAGGCAAATTTCCCTGCCCCAGCTGCTGCACCGCCGAAAGAAGTTTGCTCCCAGCAATCCACATGCCCAGCGGTTGAATGCTAGCTTGGCAAAATTGCTAGCACTTCAACAGCTGCCTTTTCAGTTGGTAGACTCTGCCCCCTTCCGTGAGTTTGTGGAATGTGCGGTTCCTCAGTGGCAGGTACCCAAACGCCGCTTTTTCTCACGGAAGGCGATTCCGGTTCTCTACCGGCATGTGGAAGGCAATGTCCATGCCTCGCTGGACAGGGCGGTCAGCGGTAAGGTGCATATTACCGCTGACTCATGGTCCAGCAGGCATGGACAGGGACGTTACCTAAGTTTCACGGCGCATTGGGTAACTCTGCTGGCAGCTGGGAAGGATGCAGGACAAGGTGCAGTAGTGTTGGAGGTTGTTCCGCCACCACGCCTGCAAAATGCTAATGATTGTGACACACCTCTCTCCTCCACTCCCTCCTCTTCTTCTTCCTCCATGGCCTCTTCCTCGGAACCAGCGGTGCTCCGTAGGCGTTCAAGGGGCTACGCATGTATGCAGGCCAAAAGATGCCATGCGGTGCTTGAGCTGGTGTGCTTGGGGGACAGGAGCCACACTGGGGCAGAGGTTCTGTCAGCTCTGCAGGGGCAGGTTCAGAGGTGGTTGACGCCATGCCAACTTAAGGCAGGAATGGGGGTTTGCGACAATGGCACCAACCTCCTCTCTGCCCTCCGACAGGGACAAATGACCCATGTGCCCTGTTTGGCTCACGTCCTTAACTTGGTGGTGCAGCGGTTCTTGGGCAGGTACCCAGGCTTACAGGATGTCCTGAGGCAGGCCAGGAAAGTCTGTGTGCATTTCCGCCAGTCATATAATGCCAGGGCTCGGCTGGCGGACCTCCAAAAGGAGTTTAACCTGCCCAAGAACCGCCTAATCTGTGACATGCCCACCAGGTGGAACTCAACGTTGGCCATGCTGCGGCGGCTGCACACACAGCAGAGGGCCATCAATGAGTACCAGTGCGACTATGCCACCAGGACAGGGTCAGGGGAGCTTGTTTTTTTCCCCACGCCAGTGGGCCATGATCAGGGATGCATGCACTGTCCTGTCACCATTTGAGGAGGCCACGAGGATGGTGAGCAGTGACAGTGCATGTATCAGTGACACTGTCCCCCTTGTCCACCTGTTGGAGCACACGCTGCGTGGAATAATGGACAGGGCACTTGAGGCAGAACAGAGGCAGGAAGAGGAGGACTTCCTTAGCTCTCAAGGCCCCCTTTATCCAGACAGTGTTCCTGCGTGCCGAGGTCGAGGAGGAGGATTGTGTCAGTATGGAGGTGGAGCCTGGCACTCAGCATCAGCAGCAGTCTTTAAGGGATCAGTCACAAGAAACACATGGACTTGTACGTGGCTGGGAGGAGGTGGCTGCGGACCATGTCGTCCTTAGTGACCCAGAGCACTCCGGACCGAATGCCTCAGCAAACCTACGCTGCATGTCCTCCCTGATCCTGCAAAGCCTGCGTAAGGATCCTCGTATTCGTGGTATCAAGGAGAAGGACCAATACTGGCTGGCAACCCTCCTTGATCCACGTTACAAGGGTAAGGTTGCGGACCTTATCTTGCCGTCGCAGAGGGAGCAGAGGATGAAACATCTTCGGGAGGCCTTGCAGAAAAGTCTGTGCAATGCGTTCCCAGAGACTGGGAGGTTACAAACTCCTGTTTCTGGACAACGTGTTGCCGAGGCTTCGGTCAGTCAAAGAAGGAGCGGTGGAGAAGGTGGCTGTCTGACCGATGCGTTCAGACAATTTTTTAGTCCGCAGCCCCAAGGTATGATCGGTTCCAGCAACCATCGCCAGCGTCTGTTTTACATGGTGCAGGAATACCTAGGGGCAAGATCTGACTTGGACACCTTTCCCACCGAAAATCCTCTGGGTTACTGGGTCTTGAGGATGGATCACTGGCCAGAGCTTGCACAGTATGCAATTGAGCTACTGGCCTGTCCTGCATCTTTCGGAACGCACATTCAGTGCTGCTGGAGGCTTTGTAACCGATCACAGGGTGCGTCTGTCCACCGACTCGGTCGGTCGACTGACCTTCATAAAAATGAATCAATCTTGGATCACCACCAGCTACCAAGCACCTGATGCTGATGTAACCAAATAATTTTTTTTGAAATCTCAGATCCCTTCAAAGACTGCCTATGCTAATGGTGAGTGACTATCCTGAGTAATTATCCTCTTCCTGCTCAATGATAACACTGATAGCTTGTAAGAACATTTTTGGTTCTGGGCGCCGCCACCAGTGCCTAAGGCCCAATTTTTCAGCCCCTGTTTAACAGGGCCTGCAATTACAATTTTTGATGCAATACTTTGCAGCAGGGCTCGTTCCTGCGTTCCAACCAGAGTATCTGTAAGGGGTTGCAGTGTTGTGGCACCAGCACCAGTGCCTAAGGCCTAATTTTTCAGCCCCTGTTTAACAGGGGTGTGTAATTACAATTTTTGATGCAATACTTTGCAGCAGGGCTCGTTTCTGCGTTCCAAATAGAGTATCTGTGAGGGGTTGCAGTGTTGTGGCACCAGCACCAGTGCCTAAGGCCCAATTTTTCAGCCCCTGTTTAACAGGGGCATGTAATTACAATCCTTGATCTAATATTTCACAGCAGGGCCCGTTTCTGCGCCCACCAAGAGCGAGTGAGGACTTACAGTGTTGTGGCACCAGCACCACCACCACCACCAAAGGTCCAATTTTTCTGCCCCTGTTCAACAGGGGCATGTAATTACAATTCTTGATCTAATATTTCACAGCAGGGCCCTGTGAGGGCTTACAGTGTTGTGGCCACAACAACACCTAAGGCCCAAATTTCTGCTGAGTATATAGGGCAGTCCCCTACTTTCGAACATCCAACTTACAAACCACTCCTACTTGCAAATGGAAGGAGACAACAGGAAGTGAGATGAAATCTACCCCTAGGAAGGGAAATTCTCTCCTGTAAGAGTTAATATGGGAAAAACATTTCTCCTTTCCACTGATGCTTTATCACCAATCCTTGTTTCACAAAAAAACCCAAATTTTCAAAAAACATTTGTCATTGGGACAAAAATTGAGGTGAAATCTTCTGAAAAGGAGCACAGACAGCAAAACAAATGTCACAGGGGTGATAACCCTTCCCTATGTTTTCCAAAAAGCTTAAAAAAGATTTTTTGGCTGGAGTTAAACACGTTAAAAATGTACCCATTCAAAATTACAAACAGATTCTACTTAACAACAAACCTACAGTCCCTGTCTTGTTTGCACTGCCTGTATACTGCTGTTCAGAGTATATAGGGCCTGGTGGCCCCACACCTTTCCTTTTTTTAATTTGGGTGCGGGATTCCCCTTAATATCCATACAAGACCAAAAGGGCCTGGTAATGGACTGGGGGGTACCCATGCCGTTTGTCTCACTGATTTTCATCCATATTGCCAGGACCCGACATTACATTAAACCCGCAAGCAGTTTTAAATGGCTTTTTTTTCTTTAAAAATTACATTTTGTGCAGGGACTGTTCTAAGCACAGGAAACACGCGCCACTTTACAGGCATACTATAGACACCCCCCAGGTACGATATTTAAAGGAACATTTCACTTTTTTTTTTACTTTAAGCATCATTAAAATCACTGCTCCCGAAAAACTGACGTTTTAAAAAGTTTTTTTTGCATTGATACATGTCCCCTGGGGCAGGATCTGGGTCCCCAAACCCTTTTGAGGACAATACCATGAAAATTAGCCTTTAAAATGAGTACTTTTGATTTCGAACGTTCGAGTCCCATAGACATCAATAGGGTTCTAAAGTTCGTGCAAATTTTTGGTCCGTTCGCAGGTTTTGGTGCGAACCGAACCGGGGAGTGTTTGGCTCATCCCTACTCTTGAGACGCTAAGGCTGCCATCACATATGGCAGGCTTGGCGTTTCCAAATTTTTTTCTATATTATTTAGCATCACAGTTGGTACATATTCATGACTGGCTGCACCCAGTCTCAGCAAATGCATGTACCACCACTGAAGGAGCCATTGCGGTGTCCATGGAAACCCTCCATAATATTATTTACAGGGACAAGGTCCCAAATCGACCAGGTACCTCCATTCTGGCTACCTCCCTTTCAATTTTCCGATACATCATTACAAAAAATTTTCGGCATCCCTGGTCAGCATCCCCAAATAATCCTCTCTGGTTTAAACTCACTCTGCAGGAACTATACTTTTTACCCAATACCAAACACTCGTACTCCAGGGGTGTAAAGTATCTATGTCATTTATACAATAAACAAGGCTTCAAATCCTTCTACCAATTGAGACTTGACTTTCACTTACCACGCTCCTACTTGTTCCACAATTATCAGCTTAGACATGCTATTCGAGCTCAATTTGGCTCACTAAATGATCCCACTGACTTACCTCCATTGGAGAAACTGCTGAGACAACCTGATCCCAATAAACTTATTTCTGCCTACTACACTGCCCTAATGACCAATTTTAATCCCAGATTTGGTAAAGCACAGGAAAAGTGGGCATCCATGGACATTTCACTTACAGAGGATGACTGGACTGAGTTTAGTGACACGTACAAAAACACAGTTATTTCATCTAGGGACCATGTCATACAGGTTAAGATTCTCCACCAATCCCACCTTACCCCGGCCAGGCTGTACAAAATGGGGTTGAAGCCCACAGCTGGATGCTTCCATGGCTGTGGCGGAGATGCTGATTTCCTGCACTGCTTCTGGACCTGTCCAGTAGTTCAAGACTTTTGGGTGGAGGTGGGTTCCTTCATTTCCTCTGCTCTAGGCCTCCCTAACATTGTTAGTCCTAAGAACGGTCTACTGGGGATCTTTGTTGACTTACAGATACCATTACAGGCTAAGAGACTACTACGTATTCTGTATTTTTATGTAAAAAAGGCTATATTGTTATCATAGAAAGGTACAAAGACATCTTTGAAATCCCTTTGGCTAAAATTAATTAATGATGTTATACCACTATATAAACTTACCTTTGAACTCAGGAAACGGAAAAAAAACATTCCACAAAATCTGGGACAGATGGCTGGCAAGCCCCCTGACCCTCTCCTCATAATGTATGTATAATATGAGTTACATGCAGGCAGTGCCAGGATACACTTTATACCAGTGGCGTATCTAGGGTATGGCAGATATGGCAAGTGCCATGGGTGCCACCTGAAGGGGGTGCTGGTGAGTGGTTGGGCAGCAAGGCACATTCCAGGGCATACCTGCCAACAGTCAAGATTTTGCTATGACATTCCTGGGCTGTGGCCATCCCGGGTAGTGTCCCTAAAAATTGTTTTTTTCCCAGGCAAGGATGGACTGGGCCGCGTTGTCTGATTTTCCCCCCCTAAAAAAGATGAACTGCTCCGGCTCGTCATCACCGCCGCCCACACAGTATGCTAACAGCCAGCTACTAGCTAAAAAGATAGCAGGGGCTGCACAGTGTCCTAGTCAATCAGTGCCCAGGATACAGAAGGCTCTGCCCTCACAGGTGTCAGCTGATTGCCATCACATGACAAGAAAGATGGTCACCACCTGCTGCATGCTGCTGGTTCCCTCAGCTCTTATGTGTCTATTATCCGGAATACACTCTCCAGGAGCATCAGCACTGTGCCCAGGAGGAGGGGGGACGCTGTAGCCTGGGCTGCACTGAAGGACACCTGACACCATCAAGCAGAAGAAAGGGTGAGCAATACAGGCTGACTGTAGGAGGGAGGAAGATCATAGAGGTGAGGACAGGGATGGAGCTCTGCTAGATAATGTGATGGCTGGAGAAGGTGGGAGCTCATTATAGAGCTGATACAAGGAGGGGCTTCCGTTGTTTATGTGACACCTAAAGAGGATGGAGGAGCGCTGAGTCTCTCTCTCTCGCACTGTGTAACACACACAAAATGCCAGCTGCAGATGTCTAAGCAGCAGCTCGCCTGTCCTATATGCAGATCAGCCAATGCTCACACTGGTTAGGAAATGATTCCCCTTGCTCTTCTCTTTACACTGCACACAGGACAGGTGAGCACACTGATAATGTTTAGACTTCTGGAAGACCCAAAAGTGTGACCGTGTTCATCATGATTTGCAGCTGTTTCTAAAGAGCTCTTGGTGCCAAAGTCCAGTGTGCTCTGCCTGATTTGTTTGTTTTTATATTGCCTTTCAGAATTTAGGCTGGTCAGGCTTGGATCTTCACAGACTTATTAACCATTTATGGTCTTACTAACTGTACTTGGCAAATGGACTGTTAGTAAGACAGAAACTGCAGTCTCTGATCTCTTGTATCATGTCTGCAGTCTCTGACTGTCTCCTGCACCATGTCTGCACATTCTCTAACCATCTCTTGTATCTGATGGGATCTGCCTAGGGGGATGGTGTTTCGAGTATCTTTATCTGCTGATTATTAAACTTTCTGGAATACACATACTGTATTGCTATTGTGGTCTAGGATCTGGGCCTGCTGTCCTTCTATCCTTCTTTTTTTCCCTTCTCCTTCTTTCATCTCAGACTCTAACGACACCCCCTTTAGGTTATCTGAAAGATGGGTTTCAAATGTTTTGACAGGGGCGCAGTTTCAGTGCTTGCCATAGGCGCCATTTTCACTAGATACGCCTCTGCTTTATACAGATTACTACTGTTGCTATACATTGACAGCATACTTGTGCTATATATGTACATATGTGATTAATATGGGGCCATTGTTTCATTATTTGTCCTTTACTTATACATGAGCTATGTACTTGATGATATATACCAATGAATTACCAAATGTATTTCTTGGTTGCTGTTGTGCTTGTTTTGTACAACTGGTTTGTAAAAAATCAATAAATATATCTTTAAAAAAAAAAAATCTAACAGTAGATAGAACTTGTCATGTCATGCGGCTAATGCTAAGCGTTTATGTTACAAGCTGTGAGCTCTTGATAGTTCTTGTCTAGAGATAACTTAAGCTGGCCTTATATTATACAATTTTTTTTCTCAACTTTCTTTAGATTAACCTTAAACTATGTAGTGCAAGGGCCTGACTGATTACATACAAATTGAAAGTGTTTAGGTTTGACCTCATATTATATGTTTTTGGTAAATCTAAAGGAAAATTGTACAAGAACATTGTATAGTTGGGCAACTACATGGACAATTAGGTTTAATGTAGAAAAATGTAAAATAATGCATTTGGGTGGCAAAAATATGAATGCCATCTACTCGCTGGGGGGAGAACCTCCGGGGGAATCTAAGATGGAAAAGGACCTGGGGGTCCTAGTAGATGACAGGCTCAGCAATGGCATACAATGCCAACCTGATGCAAGCAAAGCAAACAGAATATTGGCATGCATTATAAAGGGGATTAACGCCAGAGATAGAACAATAATTCTTCCACTTTACAAGACTCTGGTCCGGCCGCACCTGGAGTATGCCGTCCAGTTCTGGGCACTAGTCCTCAGGAGGGATGTGCTGGGACTGGAGAGAGTCCAGAGAAGGGCATTAAAACTAATAAAGGGACTGGAGGACATTAGTTATGAGGAAAGGTTAGGAGCACTGAACTTTTTTCTCTCTGGAGAAGAGACGCTTGAGAGGAAATATGATTTCAATGTACAAAGGGAATTTAATAAGACACGCGGCCATTCATTAAAATTAGAAGAAAAATGGTTTAACCTTAAATTGCATAGAGGGTTCTTTACTGTAAGAGTAGTAAGGATGTGGAATTCTCATCCACAGGCAGTGGTTTCTGGAGGGAGCATCGATAAATTAAAAAAAAACTATTAGATAAGCACCTGAACGACCACAACATACAGGGATATACAATGTAATACTTACATAAAATCACACACATAGGTTGGACTTGTATCTTTTTTAAACCTCTCCTACTATGTAACTATGGCCAGCCTTCGACTTTGTTGTAATTAGAGACACAGTTCAGGGATTCTAATGCCTGTGAAATAACTAAACCTTGGTAGAAACCGTGAAATAACTATTCCAAGGTATATACTATACAGGAAAGACTGAGTAGGAAAGAGTGGCAATGGAGTTGCTATTTACAATCAAGAACAGCATCAAACTAACAATAATTTAGAAAATAAATGAACTACTTGAAACCCTCTCAGCCTGCCTGTAACCAATGGCAATGAAGGGAGAGGTTTTAATTACCGGTCATGTCAAAATGCCAGACATTAACTGAAGTCTTCCAACTGCATTTACAAGCAGAAGTAGAGATACAGTATGTTGAATGCATTGAATGGGGTTTCTTTAAAACTGTAAAAAGAGAAGATCATATTTTATACCTGGCACTTTCAAATGCAAATTGATTGTCTGATGTTGAGTAGTGAGTGAACCTGCTTGATATGACTTTGGTGGCAATATGAGGAAAACACCAATTCTTCAAATTAAATGTTTCGCCAAGCAAGCCTAGCCTACTGGTACGTGACTGCCCCTAGGAATGTTATTTTCATTGACCAGGAAGTACAGAAAGCTGAAGAAAGGAAAAACAAAAAACTCCCTGTGGTTCCAAGAGTTCAGTTGTCGCTGGGACTGGGGTCTCACAGGAACATAGTCAGTCACACTTGAAGACGGGTTAGTTCAGCTTGCAGGCAGAGACATGGTCAGCAAGCAGGCAAATGACCGGTCCAGGAAACAGGCATAAACATGGTTAATAAACAGGCCAGAATAAGTACAGGCCGCATGCAGAGGCAACTCTGCACTGGTGTGGTGGTGATCAGAACATTGTTGCTGGCTACACTGGTCTATTGACACTGGGGGCTAGTAAGGAAACAATCAGGAACACTGCTTCTGACTTACAATTGTTAGTTGAAACTGGGACTGGTGTGGAGATAATCAGGGACACCATTGCTTGCCTACACTGGTTCCACCGGTCCCCCCGCTTTTCTCATTGAAAAATGCCAACTCTATCATCTAAATATGTTCTGATGTCTGTATGCTTGTTGACAGAGGGACCCTTTATTTTACTTGGTGCAATACGTTCTTTTATTATACGGGATCAGATTTAAGGATGTGCCAGTGTCGTTAACGATGTTACATATGGTTCTGTAGTCATTATTATAACTGGTAATAAATCTTACTTGAGAACCCATAGAGCGTTCCTTCTTGACATTTTCTTGTTCATTCATAAAAATGTTATATGCCTAATCAAGGAGTTCATCTGGGTAACCTTTCTCCTTAAATTCAACAAGGAGATCCCTACTTTGCGAAACATAATCTTAGACCTTGGTAAAATTTATCTTGAGACAGTGAAACTGACCCTTAGGTATATTCTTTTCCCAAGAGGGATGGTGCCAACTTACATATTGCAAATATGAGTTACCCACTCTCTGTGTACAATGTTTACTTATAATAATACACCCATCATCATGTGTTAATTCTAGATCCAAGAATATTAAACTTGTGGGATCAATTACATGTGTAAAAGTAAGACCCAACCTGTGACAGACCTAACCAGGACAGAGGCTTTTGGAGGGGGACTGCAGGCTAGCCTCTTACCCACTGACTATGGGCCCTGGCATTTAAGATAGCACTGCTCTTTGGGAGGTGTGTCTGGGCTGGGCTCAGCCCTTCCTTCTCTGAGCTGGCCGCTCAGCTGTCGGCTAATTGCAAGCTCCTATCTCTCCACAGTTACTCAGCTGTTGATGATATCCTGCTCGTCAGTCCTGCCTACTTAAGCCGTCCAGCCCAGAGGATCTCTGCCTTCACCTTAGTCAACATCACAGAGACTATCTCCTACATTTCTGTTAAAAGACTTGCTTGGCTGACATCCCTTCTGGCTCCAGATCCTGCTTGCTGTTTTACTACGCTCATCTCCGGCTCCCTGATGTTTGGCTTGTCTGACTATCCGTTCCGGTTCCTGAACTCTGGCTATGTTTTGACTACGTTTGTTCTATTTACTTTTATTATTAAACAAGTGTGATTTAACTGTACTTCTGTCTTGGTCTGATTTCATGGTTTCTGAATTCAGGCCATGAATTCAGAAGATACAGTCAATCCACTTGTTGGTAATATCTTTTCCAGATTGGATGAGCAAGATCACCGCATGGATCAGTTTGCCATGGCGCTACAAACGCTCCTGAGTTGGACGGCTCACCTGGAATCTTCCACTGTGGCTGCTCTGGTACAACCTGTGTTGCAGGCCGTCCCTGCTGCTGCCCCAGTCTCTGTGCAAGCGCCCGCCTCAAGTATTACCTCTATAAGAGGTATGTCTGGTTCCGCTTCACTTCCCCAGCGAATTGGGGGTGGTCCAGTCCAATGCAGAGGGTTTCTCAACCAGGTTGAGATATACTTTGAGATGCTGCCCCAGGCATTTCCCAGGGACAGAAGCAAAGTAAGTTTCATGATATCTTTGCTTTCTGAGAGAGCCTTGGCCTGGGCAAACCCTCTAAGGGATATGCAAAAGCCTGTTGTCTTGAGTTACCCTGAGTTTGTGGCCTCCTTTAAAAGGGTATTTGACATTCCCGCATGCTCGGCTTCTGTTGCCAAGTGCCTCATGTCCATCAAACAGAGTACGAGAACTGTTGCCGACTACGCCATTGAATTCCGTGCTCTGGCAGCGGAGGTTGCTTGGAACAATGAGGCCCTCGTGGCTGCTTTTTCTCATGGTCTTTCAGATTCCATCAAGGATGAAATAGCAGCCCAAGATATACCCACTGAGCATGAGAAGTTGATCATGTTTGCCTTCCTCATTGACTCCAGACTCAGAGAAAGACTCTCTTTTAAGGAGCGCTTGCGAAAGCCCCCTGTACGTTTGCCTCCGAGGTTTGCAGTCCCACCCGTGCCTCCCTCACCTCCCATGCCTCCTAGTTTGAGTCAGTCAGTGAAGATGAACCCATGCACTTGGGCTTTACGTGTCTCTCTGCGTATGAGAGAACCTTTAGGAGGAGGGACAGATTGTGCCTTTATTGTGGCCAGGCAGGTAACTTTTTTAAGTCCTACCCGTCCAGGGAATGCCCAAACCTTGAGGTCCTCTCACGGACAGACCTTAGATGGCGTTGTTTCATCCCCAGTTATCCGGAAGGATAAGCCCCTGCTTTCGGTCACCCTTTCTTGGGCTGAGTCGAGTTTCTTGGGCTGAGTCGAGTTACAGGTTCTAATTAACTCTGGGGCTGCAGGCCTGTTCATTGATGCTGCCTTTGTATCGAAGCACTCAATTCCACTGCAGCTGCGTGAGACTCCACTTGCCATTGAGGCTCTTGATGAGAGCCCCCTACAGCTTGCCCATGTGACCCATGAGACGGTTCTGTTGTCCAAAGCTGTAGGGGCTCTTCACCATGAGATAATCCAATTACGAGTTATTTCCTCACCTAAGTTTCCGCTGGATATTGGTTATCCTTGGTTACGAAGACAAAACCCCTCTTTTGATTGGCTCTGTGCTGAGGTTCTCTCCTGGTCACCACAATGCAATAAGACATGCTTCCAGTAGGTAGACAAGGTCCTGTGCACCTCTTCACTCTCCTCCCTGCCGGAGGAGTATCGCAATTTTAGAGATGTCTTTGACAAAGGTCAAACCGGTAGTTTGCCTCCACACCAGCCGTATTACTGCACAATTGACCTTCAACCTGGTGCCATACCCCCTCGTGGCCGGGTTTACCCTTTGTCGGTCTTGGAGGATAAGGCCATGGAGGAGTATGTTGCAGACGCACTTTTTCGAGGTTTCATCCGCAAATCCTCGTCTCTTGCTGGTTTCTTCTTTGCGAAGAAGAAGAGTGGTGAACTGAGACCTTGTATTGATTATAGGGGTCTCAATCGTTTCACTATTAAGAATGCCTATCTGATTCCATTGATTACCGAGTTATTTGACCGCCTCAAGGGAGCAACAGTTTTCACAAAGCTTGATTTGAGAGGGGCATACAATCTTGTGAGGATTAAGGAGGGCGACAAGTGGAAAACTGCGTTTAATACCAGAACAGGCCATTATGAGTATCTTGTAATGCCTTTTGGCCTTTGTAACGCCCCAGCAGTTTTCCAGGAATTTATTAACAATGTCCTCCGAGATTTGTTGCAGTTATGTCTGGTGGTTTATCTCGATGATATCCTCATATTTTGCAAGCCCCTGGAGAGCCACCACACAGATGTCTGTCATGTGCTTCAGAAACTAAGAGAGAACAATCTCTATTGTATATTGGAGAAGTGAGAGTTCCATCGTGAACAGGTTAAATTCCTGGGTTATGTTGTTTCCACTGCTGGTTTTTCAATGGACCTAGAGAAACTTTCAGCAGTCCTACAGTGGCCCCGACCCATGGGTTTACATCCTCTGCAGCATTTCCTGGGCTTTGCCAACTATTATCAGAAGTTTATTCACAACTTCTCATCTCTGGTCAAGCCCTTGACTGATATGACAGAAAGGACGGTAACCCATAAAGTTGGTCTCCAGGGTTTGTTAAGGCCTTTGAGAGTCTCAAGGCTGCCTTTGTTTCTGCTCCTGTGTTGGCACATCCTGATCCTATGTTACCTTTTATCCTTGAGGTTGATGCTTCTGAGAGTGGGGTTGATGCCCTTCTGTCTCAACATCCTACCTCTGAGAGAACTTTGCATCCATGTTGCTACTTTTCCAAGAAATTGTCACCTACGGAGTGCAATTACGAGATTGGTGACAGAGAGCTGTTGGCGATCATTTTAGCCCTGAAAGAATGGAGACATCTTCTTGAAGGTATCACCGTGCCGCTTCTCATTCTTACTGACCATAAGAATCTCACATTCTTGTCTGAGGCTAAATGCCTCTCTCCCAGAAGGGCGCGATGGGCTCTTTTCTTGTCAAGTTTCAATTACATTGTCTCATTCTTATCCGGTACTAAGAATGTAAGAGCTAATGCCTTGTCACGACAATTTCCTCCACTTCCAAGTTGGAGTCGGTTCCGGTTCCTTTGTTTCCTCCTGATCGTATTCTGGCTACGGTTCGCACCAGTCTCACTTCTCCTTTGGGTGACAAAATTCTTGCTGCTCAGGTCCATGCTCCTCCTGAGAAACCTTGTGACCGTTGCTTTGACCCAGAGAGTCTCCGTACTGCCGTGCTCCAGACTTACAATTCTCCCAAGGCTGCTGGCCACTCTGGGAAGATTCAACTCTTTTGGACCATTTCCCAACAATTCTGGTGGCCTAGTCTACGTGCTGATTTAACCGCCTTCATAGCTGGCTGTTCTGTGTGTGCTCAGAGTAGGACCCCACGACACCTTCCAGTGGGCACAAATCCGACGCACAAAGTGCCATGCATGCTCAGAATAAATTAAGAGACGAAAGCTATTGGCTACCGTACATGTTTTACGTCACCGCGTTCAGAACGATCAGATTTTCCAACAACTTTGTGTGACCGTGTGTATGCAAGACAAGTTTGGCCCAAAATCCGTCAGAAAAAAATACGATGGATTTTGTTGTCGGAATGTCCGATCAATGTCCGATCGTGTGTACAGGGCATAATGGGGCCACAGAACAAGCCAATCAGTCCTTGTAGCAATTCCTACGTTGCTATATTTCTGACTATCATAACAACTGGTCAGACCTATTACCATGGGCAGAGTTTGCTCACAACAAGTGCCTTGAATTCTGCTTCCCGATTGTCCCCATTTATGGCGAATTATGGTTTCCAACCTTCCATGCTGCCTGACTTGTTTGTTCTGCAGAGCATCTCTGAGGTCTTCACTTCACTTGGGCACAAGTCCAGAAGGCTTTGCGACATGCTAATGATAGGTACAGACTTCATGCTGACCACAGACGCCTGCCTGCGCCTTCCTACCAGGTTAGGGACAGGGTCTGGCTGTCATCTCGCAACCTCCGACTTCGTGTTCCCTCACTGAAGTTCGCACCTTGGTTTATTGAGCCTTTCCTTTTTCTTCGCAGGATTAACCCAGTGGCTTACGCATTAGACCTTCCTTCTAACTTGTGTATTTCAAATGTATTTCATGTCTCCTTATTAAAACCTTTGGTCTGCAACCGCTTTACCACCTCGGTGCCACGTCCTCACCCTGTACAGATTGAGAACCATGGGTAGTATGAAGTCCATTGTTGATTCCCGTAGGTTCCGTGGGTGCATACAGTACCTGGTGCATTGGAAAGAGTATGGTCCGGAGGAACGCTCTTGGGCCTCATCCTCAGAGGTACACGTCCCTGTCCTCCTCCATGATTTCCATAGACATTTTCCCCTCAAGCCTGGTGGTCCTCCAACAGGGAGGGGTCGGGTTGAGGAGGGAGTACTGTTAGGGCTAGGCCCAGCCCTTCCTTCTCTGATTGGGGTAAAAAAAGGGCTGGTATTAGCTCTCGGTCTGCTTGAAAACTGTTTGTAGGGCAGGAGGTGCTGTTTGGCAGACGGAAGCACCTAGTTCAGTCACATTTGGTGGCAAGTGGTGGGATGCTTCCTGCAGTCTAGGACATCCAAACCTCCACGGGGATTCAAAGTCTGGATAGCAAAAGAGGAGAGGTACCAGCCGCCATGGAAGGGGAATTCGAAAGGATGTTGTAACAGATGCGGATACAGCACATGACTCTGTTCGCTGGGAATTCTGTAAGGAAGTGCTAGCCCATGAGCAGCGCCACCAGGGGAAAATTCTCCCTACAGGAAAAGTACTGATCACATTATGAAGTGTGAATGCTATTATTGGGGAAACAACCGCACAAGGGAAGGAAAAAAGTGGCTCGCAACATTGGTGGTCAAGGAAAGAATTTTCCAGAGGTGCTGGTAATGGAAGAAAAGAAAATGTCCTTTGTGTATAAGAAGAAAAAATTCTCCAGCATTGGTGAATATTAGTGAAGGAAAAAAAATTCCCTTGCATTAGTATTGAGTAGGAGAAGGAATGTCCTTGCTTCAGTGGTCAATAGGAAAAAGATTGCCCCAGGGTCAGTGGTCAGTGGAAGAAATAATCCCCCACATTCAGTGGCGGTAGAAGAAGGAATGTCCAGCTGTTGGTAGGAATGTTTTAGCATTTTGTACAGGGACAGAGCTTGTGGGAATCTGGTAATTTGTTCAATTTCAAAGCCAGTAGCATGGGATCTGGGACTTTTGGGGGGTATAGGACTACAATTAGCAGACCAAAATCGTTTGATGTTAACCTAGCTGGACAAATCCACCCATCCTAAACTGTTGGAACTGTGATTTTCTGAATTCTCTGTATAAATAGGCCAGAAGAAAATTTTCATTTACCATTGAAAACTGTGTTTCACAAAAAAATACAGCCATGGATGTTTCAGGCAACTGCTAGAAAAAGGGCAGGGACAGCCTCAAACCATTTCAGTTTTTTATGTTGAAAATCAATAAAATCTATGCGCTTCAACTACCAGCTTTCTGATTTTACATATGTATAACTTGAATAGGGAATCCATATGTTTGCAAAGTCTGTGAATACTTCTAATGGTTTATTAAACCAACTAAAATTTACAGATGATTACATCTCCTGCAGACAATGTATTGTTTTATTCAGGTTACAAAATACACATGGTCTGATTAAACCTTTCTTTTGTCCTGTCGCTCTCCAAATTATTGGCCTCAGGTAATGTATGTTGGGCTTTAGTATATCTGAATATCTTCTGCTTCTTAGCTCTTCTTTTTATTCTTCGCATTTGCTTGATCAGTTGAGACAGCCAAGGTTTAGAGGGCATGGAAACAGATCAACCTGGGGCTGGACACACAACATCTCATACAGCATCATTATCATTATCTTGATTCTGACAGTGACTCATACAATTAAACTAGCACATTTTGCTCCTGTCATTCAAAACAAGACAAGATCAAATGTGAATTTACAGGCTGAGCTCTCACTACAAAATCCATACATACAGTACCTTCTAATTGCCACATTATTGAGAGACAGTCTTGATCCCAATTCCTTTCTGTATTTAATTAAAAATTGCATTCTTTAGTCCATTGTACAGACCTGACTGAGAAGATTCAATTATTGGCTCCTAAATAAATTATTATAATTTATACCTGCTGCTCTTGTCCTTTCAACTGCATCTGACATTCTGGTGTCAGCATCTCCCAGTTCCAAAATTAGCTTGATAGTTATAGCTGGACAATGGCAGTTGCTGAGGCAACGGGTAATGTTTATCTAAAGGATGTCAAAGGTCATTGTCATGAGACTGCTAGGGAATTGTTTTTTCCTTGACGCTCTACCTCTACAAAGAGGTCACAGGAACAAATGTCGTGATGTAAGCAAAACAAATTGGATGAGCTTTTTTTTTTTTTCTCTTTGTCAAGGAAATATAGTATCTAGAGATGGCATAATAAAAATAAACCTAACAATGCCAAAAGTAAGTATAATGGTAATATCATGGGTGGGACCATTAGAAAACACTGAGCCCAGTGCAAACTATTCTTGCTATGACTGCTTCACAAATTCAAAATAAATTTAGTGCAGCATGAATACTGCTGCCAGACTCATCCACCTTACAAACCGCTCAGTGTCTGGCAGCAGCATTCATGATGGGCTAAATTTAATTTGAATTTGTGCAGCAGTCAAAGCAAGAATAGTTTGCACTGGGCGATCCCTGAAAACTTTTCTCTTCTGAGAAGTCTATCCTGCCTCTTATGCTCCGTACACACAGTCGGACATTGATCGGACATTCCGACAACAAAATCCTAGGATTTTTTCCGACGGATGTTGGCTCAAACTTGTCTTGCATACACACGGTCACACAAAGTTGTCGGAAAATCCGATCATTCTGAACGCGGTGACGTAAAACACGCACGTCGGGACTATAAACGGGGCAGTAGCCAATAGCTTTCATCTCTTTATTTATTCTGAGCATGCGTGGCACTTTGTGCGTCGGATTTGTGTACACACGATCGGAAATTCCGACAACGGATTTTGTTGTCGGAAAATTTTATAGCCTGCTCTCAAACTTTGTGTGTAGGAAAATCCGATGGAAAATGTGTGATGGAGCCTACACACGGTCGGAATTTCCGACAACAAGGTCCTATCAGACATTTTCCATCGGAAAATCCGACCGTGTGTACGGGGCATTACTGTACTTTTATTTTCTTCATCAGCTCAGCCACCACAGTTATTACCTTTAGTGTCATTTGACCCTCCCTTTTAGGTTGTAAGCTCTAACGAGCAGGGCCCTCTGATTCCTCCTGTATTGAATTGTATTGTAACTGTACTGTTTGCCCTAATGTTGTAAAGCATATAAATCCTGTATAATAATATTAATAATAATAATAAAATTGGAAATTCTGGCAAATGGCTAAGTACACTGTTGAAATACACATGTACTTATTGTTACCCACCAAAAGTTTTTTAATTCTAATGATCAAACATAATTTAAGCTCGGCTTGACAAGACGGGTAACACACATAGAGGCCATTTATAATGAGAGAATGTGACTTTAACAAACATTCTCTGGTGGAAAGTCAATGAATCCCATTTAAAACACATGCATCTGGGTGGTTCACCACCAGAGAATATTTCAGGCCATACACAGAGCGATTCTTGCAGCTACGAGACAGTGTTGACAGTGAATCCCTCCCACCGATCCATTGTATTCTCCTGGCAGGGGAGGGAAGCTGTCCCCGCTGGGAGATGACTGTGATTATTGCTAGCGGCTATACCAGCTGCTAGAGATAATCATATGTAAAATCCAGCAGGCTGGTTGTACCCAAGTTGATTGATCGATCATCTTGGTACATTCAGCTTGCCCATACATGGTTCAAATCTTGGCTGGTTCCTAGTGAGATTCAAATCATCTATGTTAGAGCCTTAGTCTCTGATTATACAAGTTTATTAATATGTGCCTTTTTGTTTATGTTTAGCCTTTTTCAGACTGCCTCTATTCTGCCTCCACTCCTGCCATTTTGAAAAAAAAATAACATAATCGGTGACAGGCTTCTTCTTCCTTACTAATACTGCCTGTGATCACCCACTGATGATGTTTGCACCTCATCTCAAGTGTTTGTTGTACTGGGCAAGCGCAAGATGAGGCATGTGACTAGAGTTGGGCGAATAGTTGGGGCCAAGCAAACTTTTGAGCCGGGCATCGCCTGTTTGCCCATTCGGCGAACACCCAAATTTGTGGGGCGAACACTCGCCTAATGCCCTGCAATTCACTGCATGCTGCACCGTGCATTCAAAGCTTTGCCCAATCAAGGCTCAGTGACAAGCTGGATAAAATCAAATGAGGGTCTGATGAGGAAAGTATATTAATGTCTATGGGACTATTGACAAAAATGAGAAAGGATAAAAATAACTGTATATACATTATGTTTCAAAAATATGGATAGTGTAATCAGATGAGTTTCGTAATGAGAACAATAAGTGGAGGATAAAACGGAATAAATGGAAAGAATTGGGTGGGGTCAGTATAGAAAAAACCCCATAACATAGTCAACAACTTTATTGTTAGTGAATATAGGATAGTCATGGTATGACATTAATATACTTTCCTCATCAGACCCTCATTTGATTTTATCCCCAGAGCCCCTTTGTATTTGCTATATTTATTCATTTATTGCTGGAGTCCCTCTATTCAGGTTGTGTTGTTGTACACAATCTCCACTAGATGGCTCCAACTGTGAGCACATATAAGGCCCCCATGAGCCTTCGTCCTCTATGCTTGAAGAAGGCGCGCGCCTGTAATACACAGTGCGAAACATCGTCGCACTGCTAGTGACGTCACCGCGCCAGAGGCCTGCGTTCCACAGCTCATCCGAGCCAAGCCTCGCTTCCATCCCTGGGATATAGCACCCACACATCCTGCTGGACGGGACTGTTTTTCTTCTCTCTCATGGACAGATTTTTCACACAGGCTACTCACGCTGGGACATCACTACCTGAGGATAATCTGTGCTCTACTTGCCTTTATTTCATGTAAGTGGACATATTTGTTTTGTATATTAAAGTCTTTTAACTGATCCTGATCCGGAGGCGCTTTTCTTCTGTTTATTTCTTTCATGTTCCTGGAGCCTCCTTCACACTTCCCCTAAGGCTTGCCCTGGATTACAGACTGTTTTAGCCTATACAAAAAGGTTTTTTGTCCATTTGTTTTTATACCACACTGTGTCACAATTCACAAGTCTTTCTCCCAAAGGACATGTGTACTTCTATTATTCTCAACCAGCAACAGCGCTACTTACCATTGTTTTTGCTCTCCACTTATAGATGAATTGTCTTCTTTTTTTCTTTTTTTATCTCCTGTAGGCTTTTTATATAGATATACATTTTTATACTATATATATTTATATATATATATATATATATATATATATATATATATATATATATATATATATATATATATATATATATATATATATATATATATATATATATATATATATATATAATATTTTCCTCATATACAGAGCCTTGAAAAAGCATTCATATCCCTTGAAAATTTCCACATTTTGTCATGTCACAACCAAAAAAGTAAATGTCCACCTGTGTGTAATTGAATCTCAGTATAAATACAGCTGTTATGTTAAGCCATCAAAGGTTTTTAGAGAACCTTAGTGAACAAACAGCATCATAAAGGCCAAGGAACACACCAGACAGGTCAGGGATAAAGTTGTGGAGAAGTTTAAAGCAGGGTTAGGTTATAAAAAAATAGCCCAAACTTTAAACAAATCACAAAGCACTGTTCAATTTATCACCCGAAAATGGAAAGAGTATGGCACAACTGCAATCCTACCAAGACATGGCTTTCCATCTAAACTGACAGGCCGGGCAAGGACAGCATTCATCAGAGAAGCAGTCAAGAGGCCCATGGTAACTCTGGAGAAGATGCAGAGATCAACAGTTCATGTGGGAGAATCTGTCCACAGGACAACTATTAGTCGTGCACTCCACAAATCTGGCCTTTATGGAAAAGTGGCAAGAAGAAAGCCATTGTTGAAAGAAAGCCATAAGAAGTCTTGTTTGTGAGAAGCCATGTGGGCGACACAGCAAACATGTGGAAGAAGGTGCTCTGGTCAGATGTGAACAAAATGGAACTTTTTGGCCTAAAAGCAAAATGCAATGTGTGGTGGAAAACTAACACTGCACATTACCCCGAACACACCATCCCCACCGTGAAACCAGGTGGTGGCAGCATCATGTTGTGGGGATGCTTTTCTTCAGCAGGGACAGGGAAGCTGGTCAGAGTTGATGGGAAGATGGATGGAGCCAAATCCAGGGCAATCCTAGAAGAAATCCTGTTAGGGTCTGAAAAAGACTTGAGACTGAGTAGTGGTTCACCTTCCGGTAGGACAGCGGCCCTCAACATACAGCCAGAGCTACAATGGAATGGTTTAGATCAAGGCATATTCATGTGTTAGAATGGTCAAAGTCCAGACCTAAATCTGATTGAGATTTTGTGGAAAGACTTGAAAATTATTGTTCACAGACGCTCTCCATCCAATCTGACAGAGCTTGCGTTATTTTGCAAAAGAAGAATGGACACAAATTTCACTCTCTAGATGTGCAAAGCTGGTAGAGACATACCCAAAAAAACTTGCAGCTGTAATTGCAGTGAAAGGTGGTTCTACAAAGTATTGACTCAGGGGGGCTGAATACAAATGCACACCACAGTTTTCACATATTTATTTGTAAAAAAAAAAAATGAAAACCATTATAATTTTCCTTCCACTTCACAATTATGTGACACTTTGTGTTGGCCTATCACATAAAATCCCAATAAAATACATTTACGTTTTTGGTTGTAACATGACAAAATGTGGAAAATGTCCAGGGGTATGAATACTTTTTCAAGGCATTGTACTATTCTTCAAGATGTGGAAACCTGTACACCCCCTTCATATATTCAAGCTGGGAAAAAGATCTCAATTATACTTTTACACAATGCCAAATAGATAGAGGCTTTATGCACTAAAAGAAGTATACTATCTCCAATTAAATTCAGGAATCAGGTTATAAATTACTCACTAGATGGTACAGGACCCAAGAACTTTTAAATATAATGAACCCCCATGTCTCTCCTGTGTGCTGGTTATGTAAAAAAGAGAAGAATGCTCCTACACATATTCTGTGACTACCCTTTCCTTATAAATTTTTTCAAATAACAATTATTATGCCGCGTACACACGGTCGGACTTTTCATCTACAAAAGTCCGACAGCCGGTCCGACAGACTTCCTGCAGATTTTCGGCGGACTTGCGGCAGACTTTCTAACGAACGGACTTGCCTACACACGACCACACAAAAGTTTGACAGCCTAGTACGCGGTGACGTACATCTAGTCCGGCGAGACTATAAAACGGAAGTTCAATAGCCCGTACGACACCCTTTGGGCTCCTTCTGCTAATCTCGTGTTTATCTCGTGTTAGTAGAAGTTTGGTGAGAGACGATTCGCGCTTGTGAGACTCGTATTTTTCAGTTCGTTTTAACTGTTGTTCAGTCTGTGCTTGTGAGGTTTGTATCTGCTTTTCAGTGCGTTTGGTCAGTTGGCATTGAGAAATCTTTGTTTTATTGGCCGCTCGTTCCTGATTTTCAGGTCGTTCTTCACAGGCCTTGCTGTTCTTCAGTGCGTTCTGTTAAGTGCGTTCTGACCAGCCGACCGTTTTGAAGCCATGTTACCTGTATGTACTCGTCGTCGAGCTCGTGCATTGTATGTGCTTGGTGCTGTAGTTTATACTTCAGACCAAGACCAGTCCATGAACAGGGCGAGGAGGAGTTCATGGACCAAGAATTGGTTGCTCCAGCGTGACCAGTTCTGTCACATGCCATTGCTCCGTGAGATCCGTGAGAATAATCCTGAGGATTTCAGGAACTTTCTCCGGATGACGGACCCCGTTTTTGATCGTTTGGTGGCTTTGCTGACCCCCTATATCAGCAGGCAGGATACCTGCATGAGGCAAGCCATCACTCCGGAGCAGAGGCTAGTTGCCACGTTGCGATACTTGGCGACGGGGAGAAGCCTGCAGGACCTCAAGTTCTCAACAGGCATCTCCCCCCAGGCTCTGGGGATCATTATCCCAGAGACCTGTTCTGCCATCATCCAGGTCCTGCAGAAGGACTATATTAAGGTAAGAATGTTTTCTTTTATTAGCATCACATGTTCTTTTATTTATTCTTTGATAATGTAATGTATTTCTTAGCTCAAACACTACTTACCATCATTGTAATATAGTGTGAATGTCCCCTTTTTCTTCTCACGCATGCTTGATTTGTTTCATGTTCTTTTTTGTCATGCATGTATATTTGCCTTCAATAACCTCTCCAGCATACAATGCTGGTCACATAATCACCTTGTCTTCTCAGTTTGAATGTATTTAGTCAGCTGCATTGTATTTAGTTTCCCCTAAACTCTATCCAAATAGTGTGCTTATAATTAGCTTGATTTCAACCCCCCCCCCCTAATAATTTGCTAGAATCTTCTCTGGTGTTGATTTTTAAAAAGCAAATATATGTTGCACTTTGCAAAATGCATGTGCACTCAAGTGCATTTGCTCCAGTGCTTTAGTAAATGAGCAGAAGCTCTGCTGATTTCCATCATCAAATCATATACAAGCCACAAAGTGTTTTCATTAATTGCCCTTGCATGTGGTTGTGTACTCCTTGCAACATGAAAGCCTTTTTACCTTACCTCATTTACTTAAAGCTGGGGAGCAACTGCACTTGCAGAGTGGAACAACTGCAGTCTTGTAGCCTTTTTAGTCCCTAAATCCCTGTGTGTCCTAAAATTAATATTTTTTGGTAATTTCACCACCCCCTAAAATGTAATCAATGTTCCATCAGAGGGGGTGAGCAATCTGATAAGTGTGCCTTTCAATATTATTTCTTCCAGAAGATATACATTATTTAATGTTATACTGATGCTGTGGAATAATGTTTTTAATTGTATAATTTTCTTGCCATGTTCGATTCTAAATTACTGATTTTTGTTTTCTTGTTTGATTCCCCAGTTTCCTTCCACGCCACAGGAATGGCAGACTGTGGCATTCCATTTTGCCACCCGTTGGGACTTTCCCAATTGTGGAGGGGCTATAGATGGGAAACATGTCCACATTGTGCCACCACCCTATTCGGGGTCATACTATTTTAATTATAAGGGGTTCCACAGTATAGTTTTAATGGCGGTGGTGTCGGCACACTATGAATTTCTATATGTGGACGTGGGGAAGAATGGCCGGATGTCGGATGGAGGAGTATTTGCCCAGAAGGAGTTCTGCCAGCGTCTCCAGAGTGGTGGCCTGGGATTGCCACCTGATGCGGATAACGTGGAAGGACTCCCCTTTGTCTTAATTGCCGATGAAGCCTTCGCTCTGAGCAAGCACCTCATGAGGCCATTCCCCCAAAGAACCCTCACCCCGGAGAGGAGGGTTTTTAATTTCCGGCTGGCCAGAGCTAGAAGAGTGGTTGAGAATGCGTTTGGGATTCTGGCCAGCCGGTTCCGCCTATTTCAAACCTCCATTAATTTGGCGGAATACAAACTTAATTTTATCATTTTATCGTGCTGCATCCTGCACAACTTTTTAAACAAACATTCTCAAAATTATATGGTGCCAGTTGGGCCTGAGGCCGGACTTATCGTTGATAATGTTACGGGCCTGGATACTGTCCATACTGGCTTGGCCCCCCAAAGTGCCCCTCAAGTTAGACAGCAATATGTTAATTATTTTATGGGTAGGGGGGCCATTGCAATGGGCCAGGATATCTAAAGATTTAAAAAAAAAACAATCTTGATGAAATCTGGAATTATATTTATTGCTTGCCTTTCTTTTGGGCTTTCTCCTAGGTTATGGTCGAGCAGTTGTAGTGCCAACTGTATTTTCCGTGTAAATTTCTAAATAAGCTCCATTGCCACTGTAAACCACTTTTTTGAAATTTATAAACAAACTGATACTGAGCATTGAAATAACAAACCACACATTTATTTAATTCAAAGCAGATGTTTTTAATCTTTGGTATCCATTCAGTTAGGCATTTAGTATAAAATGTTCCTAGCCAAAAATATAAAGATATATAAAATAAATTTAGAATAATATAATTAGAGTTAAATATTTTTAGATAATCAAAAATAAAATTTGTTGGGCATTTTGATTGTAGCAAACAGGCCTTTTTTTTTTTTGTCTTTTTTAAAATCCTTTTTTTTTTTTTTTTTTGTATTTTGAAAAATAGGTCTCCTTTTTTAAATTTTGTTAAACAGGCATATAATTTACCAAAAAATAATAAAGAGAAGGCCCAGAATGGGGTCATCAAACCAGGAAATGAAGGACATGATCGATGTTTTGGGGTTTAAAAAAGGGCATTTAGATTCGACCCAAAACATCAATCATGTCCTTCATTTCCTGCTGCATACGATCCAGCCGATTCCGCATTTGATCGATCTCCCCATTCCAGGCCATTATTTGAGCAATTAGCCGTTGGGCACTGTCTGTGGTGAAATAGTCACTTGGACCTAAAGTGGAATGAAAAAAAAAATATGTTTAGAAATATGCACACATAGTTTACCTTACCATAAAGCTGGTGTCTCAGACACTGACCTGGTGGGGTGCCCATGTCACATACTTCCTCAACATCCTCGGGGGTGGCGCTGTTGCTTGACTCAAGCACAACCAGATCACCTAAAATAGAGTAGAAAAATTACATAAAATAAAAGGCAGCCATGCATAGATTACCGTAAGCTGGTGTGTCAGACACTCACCTGGTGGGGTGCCCATGTCGCCCACCTCTCCTTCCTCCACATCCTCAGTGGGGCTTGGGCTGATTTCCCAAGTATGTTCTTTTGCTGGGGGGGGACTGGGTTCCTCTTGTTGGCTGAGTGATTTTTCCCCTATGTGAAGCAAATATTAAGATACTTAGCACACAGATATTTTAGTACATACTAATCTTCAAACATTTGTAGTGAAGTGGTGTACAAATTGTCTGTTTGTGTAGAGTTCCTAGTAGACTTCAAGATTTTAATTTCTAAAGACATATCAAGATGGATAGATATCTCGATATCTAGATTTTAATATCAAAATATATCAAAAAATCTTGGGATCTCTCTCTCTCTATATATCTATAACTAAATATAAATCTTCAATCTCAAACAAAAACTACAAATCTACAAATAGATATTTATTTAATAAAAAAAATAATTAAAAAATTATAGATCTATTTATATATCTACCTATATATCTATATACATACATATATATATATATATATATATATATATATATATATATATATATATATATATATATATATATATATATATATATACATACACACATATATACATACACACATATATATATATATATAGATATAGATATATATAGATATATATATATATGTGTATATATATATATATATATATATATATAGAGAGAGAGAGAGAGATATATGTATATATTATATATAGATATGTAACGATGTTTATTAAAAGATCGTTTCAAACGATGCAAACAATCGTATAGGAATGAAAAGCACATGGAGCGGTATACGAGGTAATCAACACAAGATGAAAACACAGGTACTTACTTTTTTGCAACACTTTACGGATCCGTCTGAACTGATCCGGCTCCCTAAATTTCAGGTCAGACCATCTTTTTCGAAGTTGATCCTTGGAGCGCTGTACCCCAAAAGAAGCCTGTAAAGTGTCCACCACCTTCGCCATTATTTGGGCCTTGCGCAAATTTGGCCGGGCGTACGGCCCATACTTCCCATCATAGTCCTTTTTTTGAAGAATGGCCACCATCTCTTCAAAACTCATATTGGAGGCCTTAAATCTAGGCCTCACAGATCTTGACGTTCCAGCCTCCGGGCTTTTTTCGCTACCTGAGGTAGTTAACATGTCATGTGTCTCCGCCATTATTCACCCCACTACGCGCCGTCACTAAAAATGGGCGGAGAACATGAGTTAAAATCGAACGTCAGGGGCGGGCGACGCAGGCGGAGTTTCACACATGCGTAGTGTATAAAGAGGGGCCTTGCGCACGTGTCGTACGTACGTTCTGTGCGTAGAATTAAGGGGCGGAGAACATGAGTTAAAATTGAACGTCAGGGCCGGGCGACGCAGGCGGAGTTTCACACATGCGTAGTGTATAAAGAGGGGCCTTGTGCACGTGTCGTATGTACGTTCTGTGCGTAGAGTCAAGGGCGGGTTATATGCGTAAACAAAAAGAACGTCAGGGTCGGGCCAAATAGGCGTAGTATTACGCATGTGCAGTGTAGAAAGCGCTGTTATGTATTGTGTCGTACGTACGTTCTGTGCGTAGGTGATAGTGGACCGGGACGCTACTAAACGAAGGTAATTTAAAATTTATACTTTTGGTCAAGACTTTGTAGCAAGCGGCCTATATGGCTTGACAGATTGATGAGGCCTACATAGGGATAAGATGATGAGGGTTTAGCAGAAACCTAATAAGTGTTTTTTGTCTTGTGACTTTATCTTTTATACAGACATTATGAATCCCCTATTTAAGGATCCAGAGTTCCTTACTGCTTTTATTTCTAAATATAGAGAGATGAGGAATTTGTGGGAGGTGAAACACCCACAGTATTATGCAAAGCATGTGAGGAAGTCAACGCTGGAGAGACTTCTGTGCTTTGTCCAGGCGACCATCCCGGAAGCAATAATGGAGACATTGCTCAAGAAAATTGGGGTCTTGAGGAACATGTATAAGGGGGAACATAAGAAGATCCAGGAATCAATGAGATCAGGAGCATCAGCAGATGATGTTTATGTACCCAGGCTGTGGTACTACAATCAACTCCGTTTTCTTGATGACCAGACTGAAGCCAGGGCATCACTTTCAACCCTTCCCTCCACCCTTCCCTCCACCCTTCCCTCCACCCCAGCAGAAGCTCATGAGGAGCAAGCTGGGTCTTCCATCCTGGATGAACCGGATATGACCATCTGGAGTCAGGTAAATTATTTTACCAAATATTTACTGTACTAATATTAATGATGTTAACTGGATGTTATAATTGTCTAAAATAATTTTGCACTCAAAATTGTGTATACATATCAATTGACAGTAGTGGCTAAATATGTTTGGCACCTGCTTGAAATAATTAGGGTGTCTGATTAGACTCTTTTATTAAAGAGATGTATTCACATTGAATTTGCTAGTCATGAGAAGCAAACTGTGTGTCATTGATGAACCCCAAAAAATATACTAAAACTATTGTCCTTTTTTTATACACAGGATGAGTCCATCCAGGAGGAATGTGGGGAAAGTGGCAGGCAGGAGGAGACCGGGCCCATGGACAGCCTGGAGGAGGCCGGATTCACCATCATCCTGGAGGAGGCTGGGCCCAGTGTCAGGCAGGAGGTTGCTGCTCCCAGTGAGGTGGCTGGGCCAAGTGAGGTGGCTGGGCCAAGTGAGGTGGCTGGGCCCAGTATAAGCCTGACCGAATCCCAAGTGCCTCCCCTCCACCTTCCCAAAAAAAGGGCCAGGAAGGGGACGGTCACACAGGAGGCATCCCTGCGCCTCATGCATGAGGCCACCCGTTTTTTAAGGAGTCCCCCGGAAGCGGAAGAGTCCTGTGGCTGCTACTTAGCCAGCAGGCTTCTTCAAATGGATTGGGAGCAGCGCCTCATTTGTGAGCGACTATTTGGGGAAACAATCCAGAAGGGGCTGCAGGGCACGCTAACACGAAACACCCAACTACATGAGGCAGCCCCCCCTCCTCCTCCTCCTCCTCCTCCTCCTCCTCCTGCCACAACTGAAACACCAGAGCCACAGCCTCCAAAGAAGGCTACAGGGAAGGCTGCAGGGAAGGCTGCAGGGCAGCGTGGAGGAAAGGCTGCAGGGAAGAGAAGAAAGTGATGACTTGGGTTCAGTCTGGTCTGACAGAAGACGCAGGCTGTTGTAGTACCACAGTCTGGGGACATCTATATCATCTGCTGGTGCTGTTGATCTCTGGGATTCTTGGACCAGATTGTGCTCCCTCTTATATGGACTCCTCAAGATCCCCATTTTCTTGTACACATACTTTTGCCAGCGTTGACTTCCTCTTTATTTTATTTAGACCATAAATAAATGGATCTTTTTTGAGTTTAGGTTTTTTATTTTAAATCATAGATTTTAGACACAATGTTTTAAATTAACAAGGGACAACAATCTCATTGATTTTGCAAAAACACACCAAAAATAGATTAAAATAATGTTAATAATGTTCGAGTGGTAAGTATTTAAAAAAAAAAGATACATAACCAAAAACGGTGCTTTGGGTTAACTTTATATAAAAACAAGAAAAAAATCACTATAAAAACAAAAAATATAAAGGGTTCTTTGTGGTAACTTTACAAACATTAAAAAAATTTAACAAATATATATAAAAATGGGTTCCCTGTGGTAACTTTACCAAAAAAATTAGAGATAAACAGAAAAAAAGTTCCACAACAATCATAAAATAAATATCTGGATAAAAATTACAAGAAAAGATGACTCCACCAAAAAAATAAAAAATTAAAAGTATTATTACTATGGAAACATTGTTTTGAAAAAGCATACCATGTCATTCATGAGATCAAAGAGAAAAAGAATCCAGAAATCTGTTTGGGAGAACTCTGTTTGAATATGAACAGCAAAACATCTTCGTTCTTTATAGCATTCGTAAAGAAGACATTAAATGCGCTGCATTCAACGATCACAGATTTTGCAGCGTGAGGAATGTGCTACCTACAATACGAACACTAGTTTTACTAGACCGAGTGCTTCCGTTTAGTTTTTGCTTATGAGCATGCGTCGTTTTTTTGTCCGTCGGACTAGCATACAGACGAGCGGACTTCGGGGTCCGTCGTAGTTACGACATAAAGATTTGAAGCATGTTTCAAATCTAAAGTCCGTCGGATTTGAGGCTGAAAAAGTCCGCTGAAAGTCCGAAGAAGCCCACACACGATCGGATTACCAGCCAGCTTTAGTCCGTCGGCGTCCGTTGGACATTTGTAGACGAAAAGTCCGACCGTGTGTACGCCCCATTAGAAAACATTTTTAATTAATTTGATAAATGCAGCTAAGGCCACCATTCCTAGTCTTTGGAAGCAGACAGCCTCACCAAATTTGTCCCAGTGGTTTGCCCGGATTAATAAAATTATGAAAGACTTGACGGCTTCCCTCTATAATAGAGAGGAGTAATTTAAAAAGACTTGGCCCCCCTGGCTCAAAGAGTTCCTGGTCGCAAATGTAAGATGTATTTATTTTTATTTATTAATTTCAGGTACTTATATAGCGCCGTCAATTTACACAGCACTTTACATATACATTGTACATTCACATCAGTCCCTACCCTCAATGAGCTTACAATCTAAGGTCCCTAACTCAAATTAACACATACTAGGAACAATTTAGACAGGATCCAATTAAGCTACCAGCATGTCTTTGGAGTGTGGGAGGAAACCGGAGTACCCGGAGGAAACCCACGCAGGCACAGGGAGAACATGCAAACTCCAGGCAGGTAATGTTGTGGTTGGGATTCGAACCAGTGACCCTTCTTACTGCTAGGTGAGAGTGCTACCCACTACACCACTGTGCTGCCACAAAGATTACGATACAAAGTAAAAACAAGTGGTAATACTTTGTTGCTCTCTAGAGCTTCGAGTTCGAGTTGAACATAAACTGAACATCGAATTTAATGGGTGGTACGCAGAAAGCGCCCCATAATGCACTGCAAGACCGCAGTGCATTACTGTATTATATTTGACCAAAGCATACACCTGACCTGCATGCTTTGGCCAATCACAGCACCCCCCTAAGCAAGAGCCATAATTGGCCAAAGGCAGGGTGCCTTTATCCAATCATGGTTTAGGGGGACCAAGTCCACACCCCACACTATATAAGGCTGCTTACACAGCACCCGTATAGTGTGTTATAGTGGACAGAGATTGGGCTAGATTAGGCAGGCAGGTTAGTTAGTGGCAGTATATTTGATACAGTCAGACATGTGTGTATATGTGTGTGTGTGTATATACTCTGCATTCAGCGTACTCTATATTCAGTCAGTACAGGCAGTGTATTTGATATATTCAGTTAGTACACACAGTATATTTGATATATATATATATATATATATATATATATATATATATATATATACAGTCTACTAGTATATATAGTATTCAGCGTAGCCTATATATACAGTGCATTCGGCAGTGTACACAGTATATAATACAGTGTGTACCGTTTCAATTCCTGCACCCAACAAGAGTAACTGTGAGGGGTTACATTGTTCTGGCACCACCAACACCTGAGGGCCAATGTTTCTGCCCCTGTTTAACAGGGGCATGTAATTACAATTTTTAAAACAATGTTTAACCGCAGGGATCGTTCCTGCGCCCAACAAGAGTAACTGTGAGGGGTTACAATGTTCTGCCACCACCAACACCTAAGGCCCAATTTTTCAGCGGTGTATATAGTGCAGTTCGTATAGTATATATACACTGCAGTTCAGAGTACACAGTGCACTCAGTGTAGTATATATAATACAGTGCAGGGTATATAGTGCAGTGTACAATATATAATATAGTGTATTGAAGTGGTTAAGGGGGCCCTATGACAGAATTAAGAAAAAAACGGCATGGGTTCCCCCCATCTATACCAGGCCCTTTGGGTCTGGTATGGATTTTGGGTGGGAGACCCCCACTCCATTTAAAAAAAAAATTGGAGTGGAGTTCACCTTAATATACATACCAGACCCGAAGGGCCTGCTATGAACTGGGGGGGACCCACGCTGTTTTTTTAAATGATTTTTTTATGTATATTGCTGAGATCTGGCAATACATTACAGCCATGAGCAATTTTAAATGACATTTTTTCCTTTAGAAAAGTCATTTTGCTGCGGTACTTTTCTAAACATGGGAAAAATGTGCTACTTTACAGGCAGACTAAGGGGACCCCCCCGGCACAATATTTAAAGGAATTTTTCATTTTTATTGTTTCACTTTAAGCTTTTTTAAAATCACTGCTCCTGTAAAAACTGCCGTTTTAAAAACTTTTTTTTGCATTGATACATGTCCCCTGAGGCAGTATCCGGGTCCCCAAACACTTTTTATCAACTTCAGCCCCGGAAGAATTTACCCCCTTCCTGACCAGTGAGTTTTTTGCGATTCGGCACTGCGTAGCTTTAACTGACAATTGCGTGGTCGTGCGACGTGGCTCCCAAACAAAATTGACATCCTTTTTTTCCCACAAATAGAGCTTTCTTTTGGTGGTATTTGATCACCTCTGTGGTTTTTATTTTTTGCGCTATAAACAAAAAAATAGTAGCGGCAATTTTGAAAAAAACTCATTATTTTTACTTTTTTATAATAAATATCCACAAAAAATATTTAAAAAAAAACATTTTATTCCTCAGTTTAGGCCGATACGTATTCTTCGACATATTTTTGGTAAAAAAAAAATTGCAATAAGCGTTTATTGATTGGTTTGCGCAAAAGTTATAGCGTTTACAAGGTAGAGAATAGTTTTATGGCATTTTTATTAATAATTTTTTTTTACTAGTAATGGCTGCAATCAGCGATTTTTATTGTGACTACGACATTATGACGGACGTGTCAGACATTTTTGACACATTTTTGGGACCATTGTCATTTATACAACAATCAGTGCTATAAAAATGCACTGATTCCTATGTAAATGACACTGGCAGTGAAGGGGTTAACCACTAGGGGGGCGGGGAGGGGTTAAGTCAGTACTAGGGATGTGTTCTAACTGTAGGGGGATGGGCTGTGTGTGACACGTCACTGATCTCCCGATGACAGGGAGCAGAGATCAGTGACACTGTCACTAGGCAGAATGGGGAGATGCTTGTTTACATCACGGAGCTCACGGCGCGTGCACGCGCACATGGCGGCAAATTTAAAGTAACGTACAGGTAAATTACTTTGCACAGCCGTGCCATTCTGCCGACGTACATCTACAGGAGTCGGTTGGGAAGCGGTTATGGCAATAACATGCATATAAGCCTTTAAAATGAGCACTTTTGATTTTTCACGTTCGTGTCCCATAGACTTTAACGGTGTTCGCATGTTCACACAAATGTTTTGTCTGTTCGCAAGTTCTGGTGCAAACAGAACCCAGGGGGTTGTTCGGCTCATCCCTATTGCTATCTAATAAATTAAGAATAATTTTATAGTATAGTTAAGTATAAAGGTGACCAAAGAGATAAACTGGTGAACAGAAGATCTTACTTGCAATACTAAATGATTGTTTTTCAGAAAGATCATGGGATAAACATGTATGACTGTGCTGGCCAAGTAAGGCATTTACTGTATACACTGAGCAGGTACTCCTGGTGTTGGTCTGTGTCTCAAGGACACACTAATGATCCTCCAGTGCAATTCTAACCAGATTAACCACTTGAGCCCCGGACCATTATGCTGCCTAAGGACCAGAGGTCTTTTTCCAATTTGGCACTGCGTCGCTTTAACTGCTAATTGCGCGGTCATGCAATGCTGTACCCAAACGAAATTTGCGTCCTTTTCTTCCCACAAATAGAGCTTTCTTTTGATGGTATTTGATCACCTCTGCGGTTTTTATTTTTTGCGCTATAAACGGAAAAAGACCGAAAATTTTGAAAAAAAATGATATTTTCTACTTTTTGTTATAAAAAAAATCCAATAAACTAAATTTTAGTCATACATTTAGGCCAAAATGTATTCGGCCACATGTCTTTGGTAAAAAAAATGTCAATAAGCGTATATTTATTGGTTTGCGCAAAAGTTATAGCGTCTACAAACTAGGGTACATTTTCTGGAATTTACACAGCTTTTAGTTTATGACTGCCTATGTCATTTCTTGAGGTGCTAAAATGGCAGGGCAGTACAAAACCCCCCCAAATGACCCCATTTTGGAAAGTAGACACCCCAAGGAAATTGCTGAGAGGCATGTTGAACCCATTGAATATTTTTTTTTTTTGTCCCAAGTGATTGAAAAATGACAAAAAAAAAAAAAATATTTACAAAAAGTCGTCACTAAATGATATATTGCTCACACAGGCCATGGGCCTATGTGGAATTGCACCCCAAAATACATTTAGCTGCTTCTCCTGAGTATGGGGATACCACATGTGTGGGACTTTTTGGGAGCCTAGCCGCGTACGGGGCCCCGAAAACCAATCACCGCCTTCAGGATTTCTAAGGGTGTAAATTTTTGCTTTCACTCTTCACTGCCTATCACAGTTTCGGAGGCCATGGAATGCCCAGGTGGCACAAAACCCCCCAAAATGACCCCATTTTGGAAAGTAGACACCCCAAGCTATTTGCTGAGAGGCATATTGAGTCCATGGAATATTTTATATTTTGACACAAGTTGCGGGAAAGTGACACTTTTTTTTTTTTTTTTTTTTTTTCATAAAGTTGTCACTAAATGATATATTGCTCACACAGGCCATGGGCATATGTGGAATTGCACCCCAAAATACATTTAGCTGCTTCTCCTGAGTATGGGGATACCACATGTGTGGGACTTTTTGGGAGCCTAGCCGCGTACTGGACCCCAAAAACCAATCACTGCCTTCAGGATTTCTAAGGGTGAAAATTTTTGATTTCACTCTTTACTGCCTATCACAGTTTTGGAGGCCATGGAATGCCCAGGTGGCACAAAACCCCCCCAAATGACCCCATTTTGGAAAGTAGACACTCCAAGCTATTTGCTGAAAGGCATGGTGAGTATTTTGCAGCTCTCATTTGTTTTTGAAAATGAAGAAAGACAAGAAAAAACATTTTTTTTTTCTTTTTTCAATTTTCAAAACTTTGTGACAAAAAGTGAGGTCTGCAAAATACTCACTATACCTCTCAGCAAATAGCTTGGGGTGTCTACTTTCCAAAATGGGGTCATTTGGGGGGGTTTTGTGCCACCTGGGCATTCCATGGCCTCCGAAACTGTGATAGGCAGTGAAGAGTGAAATCAAAAATTCACGCCCTTAGAAAGCCTGAAGGCGGTGCTTGGTTTTCGGGGTCCCGTACGCGGCTAGGCTCCCAAAAAGTCTCACACATGTGGTATCCCCGTACTCAGGAGAAGCAGCAGAATGTATTTTGGGGTGTAATTTCACATATTTCCATGGCATGTTTGAGCAATATATCATTTAGTGACAACTTTGTGCAAAAAAAAAAAAAAAAAAAAAAATTTGTCTCTTTCCCGCAACTTGTGTCGCAATATAAAATATTCCATGGACTCGACATGCCTCTCAGCAAATAGCTTGGGGTGTCTACTTTCCAAAATGGGGTCATTTGGGGGGGGTTTTGAACTGTCCTGGCATTTTATGCACAACATTTAGAAGCTTATGTCACACATCACCCACTCTTCTAACCACTTGAAGACAAAGCCCTTTCTGACACTTATTGTTTACATGAAAAAGTTTTGTTTTTTTGCAAAAAAATTACTTTGAACCCCCAAACATTATATATTTTTTTAAAGCAAATGCCCTACAGATTAAAATGGTGGGTGTTTCATTTTTTTTTTTCACACAGTAATTGCGCAGCGATTTTTCAAACGCATTTTTTGGGGAAAAAACACACTTTTTTTAATTTTAATGCACTAAAACACGCTATATTGCCCAAATGTTTGATGAAAGATGATCTTAGGCCGAGTACATGGATACCAAACATGACATGCTTTAAAATTGCGCACAAACGTGCAGTGGCAACAAAATAAATACATGTTTAAAAGCCTTCAAAAGCCTTTACAGGTTACCACTTTAGATTTACAGAGGAGGTCTACTGGAAAAATTACTGCACTCGATCTGGCCTTCGCGGTGATACCTCACATGCATGGTGCAATTGCTGTTTACGTTTGACGACAGACCGCCGCTTGCGTTCGCCTTAGCGCGAGAGCAGGGGGCGACAGGGGTGTTTTTTTTTTTTTTTTTTCTTTATTATTTTTTTGCTTTTTTAATCTTACTTTTAAACTGTTCCTTTCATATTTTTTTTTTTAATCATTTTTATTGTTATCTCGGGGAATGTAAATATCCCCTATGATAGCAATAGGTAGTGACAGGTACTCTTTTTTGAAAAAATTGTGGTCTATTAGACCCTAGATCTCTCCTCTGCCCTCAAAGCATCTGACCACACCAAGATCGGTGTGATAAAATGCTTCCCCAATTTCCCAATGGCGCTATTTACATCCGGCGAAATCTAAGTCATGAAATACTTGTAGCTTCCGGTTTCTTAGGCCATAGAGATGTTTGGAGCCACTCTGGTCTCTGATCAGCTCTATGGTCAGCTGGCTGAATCACCGGCTGCATTCTCAGGTTCCCTGTTGAGACAGGAGAGCCAGAGAAAAACACGGAAGACGGTGGGGGGGGGGGCATTCCCTCCCACGGCTTGTAAAAGCAGTCTAGAGGCTAATTAGCCGCTAGGATTGCTTTTACATGAAAGCCGACCGCTGGCTGAAAAGAATGATACCAAGATGATACCTAAACCTGCAGGCATCATTCTGGTATAACCACTCAAAGTCGTGAATGGCGTACCTGAAGACAAAAAAATGGTTAACAATGGTTAACAATAAAGCACAGTAAACAGTAAAGTATAAATAATTACACACCTGAAAAACAAACATGATAAAACATAATAACAATAACAATAACAATAAAACATTGCAGAATAGAATACAGTAAAAAAGAGCAGAACAATAGAGAGAGAGAATAGAGAGAGAGAGAACAATAAAACAACAACTATTTTTTTTTATTTCATATTTTTTTTTTTTTTTACACTTTTTTTGTAACTAACTTTTATAACGGTAACCGGTTCCAGGTTCGGGTCTCTCAAAATGCGATGGCATCTTGGGAGACCCTGTGAAATGGCGCCTAGTCTGTGCAATGCTGTACCCTACGCTAATACTCAACTAGTGAATGGTAGCGTTCAAAACATTCACCAATGCAAAGACCAGGATTGTCAGGACAGGAGGGACAATAATAGCGGGTGTCACGCCTATATCCGCGCTTGCTGCAGAACAGACATCTTTTTTGGGGGGTTCGTTGGGTAGGGGTACTCGGGAGGACATAAAAATGCCTCTCATGCAGCCGACTGCATTTGGTTGGGGATGTGAATGGGGGAAGTACGGGCGCTGCAGAAGCGGTGGGTTCCCAATTAGGATTGGCGAATGCAGCAGGAAGGGCACTATGGGCACGACGGGCCTGTGTTTGTCTTTTTGGTGGCAGCGGGACACTACTTGTGCTTGCCACCTCACCAGCTTCAACTGCACTTATGGGACTCGCCACGTCACCACGTGTTACTGCAGTGCTGGTTTGACTACGACCGGGGTGTACTAGGCCGCTGGCGCTTGCCAGTTCACCAAAACGCTACCAAAAAACTGTTAGCAATCGCAGGGATCAGGCCTGACTCTGCGAACGCTGCAGTTATGCGTTTAGTGTTTTGTAAGTGACAGTGATCGATCGATACTGCACTTGGGTGGGCTGGGCCGGGCCGGGCGGAGGGGCAAAACGCAGGTGCTAGCAGGTATCTGGGCTGATCCCACTAACACTGCGTTTTTGGGAACCCTAAACTGCTGGTGACGCTAGTATAGATCTGATCGGATCAGATATTGATGCGATCAGATACTATACCACTAAGGGAGGTGTACGGTGCGTGCGTGGGTGTTAGCGGTACTGGCGCTAATCTGACGCTGCCTGGGGCTGGTGCTTGCCAGTTCACCAAAACGCTACAAAAAAAAACTGTTAGCGATCGCAGGGATCAGGCCTGACTCTGCGAACGCTGCAGTTATGCGTTTAGTGTTTTGTAAGTGTCAGTGATCGATCGATACTGCACTTGGGTGGGCTGGGCTGGGCCGGGCGGAGGGGCAAAACGCAGGTGCTAGCAGGTATCTGGGCTGATTCCGCTAACACTGCGTTTTTGGGAACCCTAAACTGCTGGGGACGCTAGTATAGATCTGATCGGATCAGATATTGATCCGTTCAGATACTATACCACTAAGGGAGGCGTATGCTGTGTGCGTGGGTGTTAGCGGTACTGGCGCTAACCTGACGCCTGGGGCTGGTGCTTGCCAGTTCACCAAAATGCTACCAAAAAAACTGTTAGCGATCGCAGGGATCAGGCCTGACTCTGCGAACGCTGCAGTTATGCGTTTAGTGTTTTGTAAGTGACAGTGATCGATCGATACTGCACTTGGGTGGGCTGGGCGGAGGCACAAAACGCAGGTGCTAGCAGGTATCTGGGCTGATCCCGCTAACACTGCGTTTTTGGGAACCCTAAACTGCTGGGAACGCTAGTATAGATCTGATCGGATCAGATATTGATCCGATCAGATACTATACCACTAAGGGAGGCGCATGCTGCGTGCGTGGGTGTTAGCGGTACTGGCGCTAATCTGACGCTGCCTGGGGCGACGCATATCACCGCCGGGCGATCGGGGGGCTAAACCTTTATTCGGTAATAAACGGCGGGTGCCCTGACACTATAAAAAATAAACAAACTAACCAGCGTCAACCGTAACAGTTATACGGTGATCAGTGGTGAAAGGGTTAACTAGGGGGCAATCAAGGGGTTAAAACATTTATTAGATAGTATATGGGGGTCCCTGTCACTATAAAACGCTGACGGCGAACCTAAATATTTACCTCACTAACTAGCGTCACCAGCGACACTAATACAGCGATCAGAAAAATGATCGCTTAGTGACACTGGTGACAGGGGGTGATCAAGGGGTTAAAACTTTATTAGGGGGGGTTAGGGGGGTACCCTAGACCTAAAGGGGGGTAATACTCACTGCCCTAACACTGTAACTGTCACAAACTGACACTATGCAGTAATCAGAAAAAAAAAAAACTGCTGGTGTCAGTTTGTGACAGGGGGAGGGGGGGGTGATTGGGAGGGGATCGGGGGGCGATCAGGGGGGGGGATCGGGGTGTTTTGTGTGCCTGGCATGTTCTACTGTGTGTGTAGTGTTGGTGCACTCACATTGATGTCTTCTCTCCTCGGGCCGGAACGGAAATTACCGAGCCGAGGAGAGATGACATCATTTCCTTTGCTGCTGTTTAGCATACAGCAGCAAAGGAATGATTCGATTGGCCGGCGGCGATCGCGAGGGGGGGGCCACGAACGGATGGTCTCCCCCTCATCACCGATCGCCGCTGGACAAAAGACGACCGCCTCGGGCACCGGGGGGGGGTCCGATCGGACCCCCCACCCGCGGAAGGCAAATCACGTACCCTGTACGTGATTTTGCCTGTCCGTGCCACTTTGCCGACGTACATCGGCGTGAGGCGGTCGTCAAGTGGTTAATTAATTTGTCTCCAGTATCTATATTAATCTAGAGTTCCATACAAACATTAGATTGTTTGTTTATCTTGCACTAACAGGTTGGATGGCCAACAGTATCTATTTTTTTTGCACATCTTAACATGTATGTAAACCCTAAATCTACTTTTTAGTATGTTTGACTTCATATCTTACTGTATATAGTTTTCCCAAGCAAATAATTTGTTTGTGGATCTTTCACAAAGTATTTTTGTTACCTAAGGAGCATGCAGTATTTCCTATTGTAGCCTGACAAGGCCTAAGCCACTGCCTCCTATGTGAAAGTCATGTTGTTGGCCTGCTGTGTAAGCTCAGTCAAAATCCTTTTAGGCTGATCATCTGATAGATCTGTTAGGTATATCTGTACAGTGAAGCATAATGCCAAATGTAATGAAAAATACATTTAGTTTACGTTTACATACACTGTAAGTATCAAAGCTTCCATGGCAGATCAACGTCATTGGTAGAAAACAAAAAAAATACAAAACAGATTACAGCGCACACATTCAAGAATGACATTCATCCTGCAAGGCTAGTTAAAAACACCTGAACATATTCTAAAAAATGCAGGGGTTTGGTCACACTATATCAGGGATATGCAATTAGCGGGCCTCCAGCTGTTGCAGAACTACAAATCCCATTAGGCATAGCAAGACTCTGACAGCCACAAGCATGACACCCAGAGGCAATGACATGATGGGACTTGTAGTTTTGCAACAGCTGGTGGTCCGCTAATTGCATATCCCTGCACTATATGGTCATTTAGTGCTAAGCCCACTTACTGCGGCAAAGTACCCCGAATTAGTGGGTCCTACCCTAGTAATAGAATGAAAGATCCTGCGTCTCAACCATGGGAGCCAAACTCCTCTATGTGGGAGAACTGAAGGGATTCCTCTTATGCACTGGTGACCACTAATAAAGAGGTAGCGAGGAGGGGGAGGGGTGCTCCAGACCAAAAAAGCCTGGTCAGGGTCTATTACAATATACAAAAACATATTTGGGGGGCACACCCTAAAATGTTTTTTTATATTGTAATAGACCCTGATCAGCTTTTTTTGGGCTGGAGCATCCCTCCCCCTCCTCGCTACCTCTTTATTAGTGGTCACCAGTGCATAGGAGGAATCCCTTCAGTTCTCTCACATAGAGGAATTTGGCTCCCATGGTTGAGACGCAGGATCTTTCATTCTATTACTAGGGTAGGACCCACTAATTCGGGGTACTTTGTCGCAGTAAGTGGGCTTAGCATTATATGACAATATAGTGTGACCAAACCCCTGTATTTGTTTGAATATGTTCAGGTGTTTTTAACCAGCCTTGCAGGATAAATGTCATTCTTGAATGTGTGCGCTGTAATCTGTTTTGTACTGTTTGTTGGTCTTATAGCAACACCATCTTGTATTTAAACGCATTTTAGGGTGTGCCCCCCAAATATGTTTTTGTACAATGTCATTGGCAGACTTCCATTTCAACATAAAATCATAGTATAGTTGTTAGGCATACACTGAAATCCTGAATATGTGGTAAAAAGAAAGTCTGTTTTTATTTTCATTTCACCATTAATTAAATTAAAGAAAGTGAAAAACATTCATTTTTGTAGGTTTGGGATTTTTTGAAAGTGTTAGTAAAACTACATTCAGAGTTCAGCACTGTGTGAGATATTATTTTGTTGGTCTACTAACCATAATTCCTTTACAATCTCACATAGTCCTTTAATATTTCTGATTACCATTGCATACATCATTTAGAGAGAGAGTTGTAAGTAAAGGCTATATAATTATGATTTAGCTGAGAGTAGGACATAGGGGGTTATTTACTAAAGGAAAATCCACTTTGCACTGCAAATGCACTGAAAGTGCACTTGGAAGTAAAGTCGCTCTAGATCCGAGGGTAACATGCAAGGAAAATAAAAAACAACATTTTACCTTGCACATGATTGGATGATAAAATCAGCAGAGCTTCTACTCATTTCAGATTTACTCCTTAGATTTGGAGCGACTGCACTTTCAAGCGCACTTGCAGTGCAAAGTGGGTTTGCCTTTCGTAAATAACCCCCATAGGGTCACTGAAATAATTTTTATAGTGTTCACCTTTTACCCTACTATTTCACAATGTTAGTTACAGTATTTAAACTAATTTTCTTTACAGTGTAGCTCTTTATCTTCTCTTTTCTCCAACGTGCTTCCAAAGTATCTTTCAATACAATATTAAACTCTTACTTCATGTTGCAGGAACCTGTCATTCCCAAGTCAGAAACAATCCAATGACCCATTTACCACATGAAGATAAAAAGGAGAAAGCTACCTTGAGGGACAAGCTGTCCTTGAGGGACAAGCTAGAAAAGTAAGTAGTTAAAAAGCCACAGTGTCTCAGCCCATTCTACGAAAAAAAAAAAAGCCAGTTAAGTATCTGATGTTTTACATGTGTTGAACAAGTAATGAAAGATTGAAAGGGGAGGTGATGTAGTACAAGTCCTCTCTCAAAGTGAGGGTCAATGGACTTACAGAATAAATACATTTCACCCTTCAACATAAATTTGTATTTGAACTGTTATCTGTGAGGGGGTGGACATATGTATAAAGGGAAAGGAAAGACTTTAGACCAGGGTCTTTAAAGTAACTTTTTAATGCATCTGAATCAAGTTTGGTTACCTGTTATAAGGGGATGTGCAAGCCAGACTGAGGGAACAGGAGATGAATTCTTGAATAAATGGGGATGAGTTGGCTTGCCAGGGGCCCCCCTTTCAATGTTTAAGGACATGTGACCTGGTATTGTTCAGGAGAGGGTGAACATGTCCACTACCTCTCTATTTCCTGGACAGACAACCTGTATGCTTGGTTAAGAATCTGGTATGGAATTTTAAAGGGGTGTGCTAGGTACAGTATTTTTAATCAGAAGCCCACACAAAAAACAAAAAAGGGTGTGAGCCCCCCCCCCCCCAAAATCCATATCAGACCCTTATTCAAGACTGTTGCTTGCTGTGAATGTGTGCCCCTATCTCTTCCTGAACCAGATTACCTCAATATTAGACAGGTACCTTATCTACTGGCCCCCAGGAAAGGCACCTTGTCCCCAAGTTGATCATTCCTACATCCATGGCCCATTGAATGTGAGGGTCTCTAAGGGGACTTATCAGAATCTGAAAGCCCACTTTATCATACGTGGCTCCCAGATATCCAGATCTACCTTCAAGTGACTGAGCAAAGTATATAGTACCCCTTACTCATTCACAACAAAAAAGTAAAATGATAAGTAAGCACACATGGACCATGAAAAAGTCCTTTTTCAAACTAAAACATAAATAAATAAACAAACACTGTCCCTCAACGTATATTTTACTTTAATCACATTGCCTAGTGATGTAGATCCAATGTCAAGCATTATGAGTGACACCCTAGTTCCCTGTGGACATGATGATATGCACCATGAAGATCTCCCATCGCACTCCAATCCCAATTGACAGCCATGAACATATAATACAGTAATACCTCAGATTGCAAGTAATGCGTTTTACAAGCGTTTCACAATACAAGCTATTAATTTTTTTAAAATCCTGGCTCAGTTTGCTAGCGTTGTCGCTCAAGAGGAGCAGGATTTAAGCCAATGGGGTGTGCAGTACCGCATTTGGCCAGAGGTGCAGGGGCGCCGGTGACACTTGGAGCCACTCGGATGCACTCGGAGCCGCTCAGAGACACTCGGAAACACTCAGTTTCTGAGTGTCTCCAAGCCTCTCCAAGTGTCTCTGAGTGCATCCGAGTGGCTCAGGGCAGTCTGTGTGTTTTCGAGTGTCTCCGGCGCCCCCCCCACCTCTGGCCATATGCGGTACTGCATACAATAGTAGTCACTGTGGAAAAAATTATCTGAATCTTTCCATTGACTCCTATGGGGAAGCTCGCTTTGATATACAAGTGCTTTGGATTACAAGCATTCTTCTGGAACTAATTATGCTTGCAATCCAAGGCACCACTGTATTTGTAAAAAACATCACCCAGGTACCCGCTGGCCTGTTTACAAAACAGCAAAATCTGGTCACGTTTGGTTTAGTTTGTGCTCGTTCAATGAACCTCAAAGAGCAAAAGTTGGGGTGAAGTAATCAATGACCCAAACCCCAGGTTTATCTTAACAGCATCATAATGCTTCTTCAAGTCTGTGAGCCATTCATTTATGCAGCCAAACTCCTGTTCCATTCCATCCTAAAAGTATAGGTCTCTATTTGACTGAGATCTAGGGATTATGCAGCCTATTGGAGTACACTAAAGTCATTGTCATGTCCATGTAACCATTTTGAAATAATAAAACAGGATTGTGTTGATCAAATCATTAGAGAGATGACAAACAACCTTCTTTCACCAGCCTACCCCTGTTTTCACACTGCCACTGCCGAGTTTAAAAGCCATATCCCTTGAGTAGGGTCTGCAGGGGGCCATTTCCAATGCTGGCAATAGGAGAGACTGTAGGAGCACATACAGTTATGTATGTCTTGTCCATGATCTTAGTTCTGATGATAGATCCTGGACACTCAGGCATCTGTAAATAGTGGTAAGTGCAATATATGTTCTTAAACTGGTCTTTTAATAAATAATTTTATCTGTGCTATTCAGTGTGCTTGTGTTTTGTTTTGCTATCCACAGTTTTCAGTATCTATGGGTTCAGAGTTTTTCCTATGCACACCACTCTTGTAAAAAGTAGTAAGTAGTGTAGTCTGTGCATTCTGCTCTATCCTCTCCCATAAATAATATATACATGGTGTTTTTCCCCTCAGAGCTGTTGCTTTTAGGGATGAGCTTGATCTTCGGGTAGAACATAAGTTCGACTTGAACATCGGGTGTTTGCCCATTCGCCGAAGAGCGAACATTATGGGGCGGGACGCCCCATAATGCACTGCAAGATTGCAGTGCATTGCTGTATGATGATTGGCCAAAGCATGCACCTGACCTGCATGTTTTGGCCAATCACAGCACCCTCTGCTAAGAGAGCCATGATTGGCCAAAGGCAGGGTGCCTTTGGCCAATCATGGCTCAGGGGGACTAAGTCCACACTCCACAATATATAAGGCTGCTTACACGGCGGCCATGTGTAGTGTTGTTGGTGTGGACACTTCAGGCGGTGTATTATTTATTTGATATATATATATATATAAATATACATGGCCCCCATTATTTTCCAGCTCTGCCTTAACCCTCTTGGGCATGGAGTTCACCAGAGCTTCACAGGTTGCCACTGGAGCCCTCTTCCACTCCTCCATGACGACATCACTAAACTGGTGGATGTAAGAGACTTTGCACTCCTCCACCTTCCGTTTCAGGATGTGCAAAAGGGTTTAGGTCTGGAGACATGATTGACCAGTCCATCACCTTTACCCTCAGCTTTTTTAGCAAGGCAGTGGTCGTCTTGGAGGTGTGTTTGGGGTCGTTATCATGTTGGAATACTGCCCTGCCGCCCAGTCTCCAAAGGGAGGGGATCATGCTCTGCTTCAGTATGTCACAGTATGTGTTGGCATTCATGGTTCCCTCAGTTGTAGCTCCCCAGTACCGGCAGCACTCATGCAGCCCCAGACCATGACACTCCTACCACCATGATTGACGGTAGGCAAGACATACTTGTCTTTGTACTCCTCACCTGGTTGCCGCCACACACGCTTGACACCCTCTGAACCAAATACATTTATCTTGGTCTCATCATACCACAGGACATTGTTCCAGTAATCCATGTCCTTAGTCTGTTTGTCTTCAGCAGACTGTTTGTGGGTTGTGGGCTTTCTTCTGCATCATCTTTAGAAGAGGCTTCCTTCTGGAACGACAGCCATGCAGGCCAATTTGATGCAGTGTGCGGCGTATGGTCTGAGCACTGACAGACTGACCCCCCACCCCTTCAACCTCTGCAGAAATGCTGGCAGCACTCATACATCTATTTCCCAAAGACAACCTCTGGATATGACGCTAATAGGGGCGGACTGACAACTCATGGGGCCCCCGGGCAATAGGAGATTATGGGGCCCCCGGGCAATAGGAGATTATGGGGCCCCCAGGCAATCAGAGATTATGGGGCCACATAGTATACACACACAGTATACACATACATGTACACACAGTATACACAGACATGTTTCTATTGGCTGTCCCTGGTCCATACTGTCTATTGGCTGTCTCTGGTCCATACTGTCCCTGGTTTTACTGAGGCTGGCAACCCTGATGGGGCCCCCTAGTGGCCCAGGGCCCTCGGGCAGTGCCCGAGTGGCTCAATGGTCAGTCTGCCCCTGGACGCTAAGCATGTGCATTCAACCTCTTGGGTCGACCATGTCGAGGCCTGTTCTGAGTGGAACCTGTCCTGTTCAACCGCTGTATGGTCTTGGCCACCATGCTGCAGCTCAGTTTCAGGGTCTTGCCAATTTTCTTATAGCCTTGGCCATCTTTATGTAGAGCAACAATTCTTTTTTTTCAGATCCTCAGAGAGTTCTTTGCCATGAGGTGTCATGTTGAACTTCCAGTGACAGTATAAGAGAGTGAGAGCGATAACACCAAATTTAACACATCCGCTCCCGATTCACACCTGAGACCTTGTAACACTAATGAGTCACATTACACCGGGGAGGGAAAATGGCTAATTGGGCCCAATTTGGACATTTTCACTTAGGGGTGTACTCACTTTTGTTGCCAGCGGTTTAGACATTAATGGCTGTGTGTTGAGTTATTTTGAGTTGAGTTGAGTTGAGTTATTTTGAGGGGACAGCAAATGTACATTGTTATACAAGCTGTACACTCACTACTTTACATTGTAGCAAAGTGCAATTTCTTCAATAATAAACTATTTACAAAAATGTGAGGGGTTTACTCACTTTTGTGAGATACTGTGTATATATATATATGTGCACTTTAGAAAGGGCACACAGAGCCGGAGTGTGGGGCCCCGGAAGGAAGAAGGGCGAAGATGGATGCTCCCTGCTAGTGGGGACAACGGTGACATCGCGGGCTTCGGTTTCAGGTAAGTGACACATAATGGGCTACTATGCAGGGAAATAAAGAGGAAGTAAAACCCACCAGGGTTCACTTCCTATTTAATATATGTATACAGTCTTGTGTGTATATATATATATATATATATATATATATATATATATATATATACTCTGCATTCACTGTAACCTATATCTACAGTGCATTCTGTGGTGTACTGTTTCTAATACACTTCAGGCGGTGTACACAGCATCTAATACAGTGTGTACAGTGTCTACTACACTTCTGGTGGTCTACCCAGTATAAAATACAGTGCAGCCATTGTACAGGTTCTAATACAGTGCAGGCGGTGTACACAGTATCTAATACAGTGTGTACAGTTTCTACTACATTTCTGGTGGTGTACACAGTACACAATACAGTGCAGCTCTAGCACAGTTGCTAATAGAGTCCAAGGGGTTTGCACAGTATCTAATACAGTGTGTACAGTTACTACTACACTTCTGGTGGTGTACACAGTACACAATACAGTGCAGCCGTAATACAGTGCAGGCGGTGTACACAGTATCTAGGACAGTGCGTACAGTTTTTACTACACTTCTGGTGGTGTACACAGTACACAATACAGTGCAGCCGTAGTACAGTTGCTAATACAGTGCAGGCGGAGTACACAGTGTCTAATACAGTGTGTACAGTGCAGGCAGTGTACACAGTATCTAATACAGTGTGTACAGTTTCTACTACACTTCTGGTGGTGTACACAGTATCTAATACAATGTAGTGTGGTGTTGCAAAACAAAATATACATCATGTCCAGAAGGCCACCAAGGAGAGGAAAACACTCACAGGCCACTAAAAGAGGGCAAGCAGCCTCTATGTCTACAGTCAATAGTGCTGGTCGTGGACATGGTGCATCCTCTGCAGGTGGCCGTGGGGCACACTTGTCCTTTTTTTCTGTTGCTGGCTGTATTATTGAGCCAGAACATGCAGAAGAGTTGGTGGAGTGGATAACAAAGCCGTCCTCTTCTTCCTCATCCTCTGTTACCCAGGCTCAGAGTAGTTTGCCTTCCAATGTAGCTGCCAAAGTGGCCTATTCCACTGGCTCCTTGTCTACAGTTACTCCTTCCATAGCCCCACCATCATGCACAGAGGAGTCCCAAGAATTTTTCGACCACAGCGGTGGGTAAATGCTGCTGGGGGATGCACAGCGATTTGAAGGCTCCGATATAGGTTCCCAGGTTGAGGAAGGGAGTAATTTGAGCCTAGAGAGAGGGGGTACCCAAGAAGGAGAAGAAACTGGCCGTCATGTTCCCCCAGCTGCAGCATACTGCCAAGTTTGCTCCAGTGATGAGGAGGGAGGGGATTATGAGGTCACTGACTGTACTTGGGTGCCTGAGAGAAGAGAGGAAGAGGAGGAGGCACAACTCCAATGAGGCAGGTTATCCTCTAGGGGGCAGCTTAAGGGCAGCCACCCTATTGCATCACACCGCAGAGCTTCGCAGGTGCAGGGTGGTGCTGATTCCCCGCTGACTTTTAAAAGTTCCTTGGTATGGATCTTTTTCGACACGTGTGCAGCAGATCGCACCGTTGCTGTTTGCAACCTATGTCTAAAGCAGATCAAGCATGGTCAGAACAGCAGCCGCTTGAGCACCACATGCTTGACCGGACATATCACAACCTCCCATGCAGTCCGTTGGCAACAGCACTTGAAAGACCCACATCAAAGAAAAAAGACATCTCCTTGCTCCTCATCTGGGATCTCCAACCCTACTATACCTCCAGTCCTCTCAAAAACTTGCACTGAGAGGAATGAAGGTATAGCAATAGGTGTCTCAAGTACTTGCAGCCAATCTGCTAGCAGTACACCACCATCTAATTTTATCAGGCAAATTTCCCTACCCCAGTTGCTGAACCGTAAAAAGAAATTTGGTCCCAGCCATCCACATGCTCAGCGTCTAAATGCTAGCTTGGCCAAATTGCTAGCACTGCAATTGCTGCCCTTTCAGCTGGTACACTGCCCCCTTTCTTGAATTTGTGGAATGTGCTGTACCTCAGTAGCAGGTTCCAAAATGCCATTTCTTTTCACGGAAGGCCATTCCTGCTCTCTACCGGCATGTGGAAGGCAATGTTTTGGCCTAGTTGGACAGTCCTGTGAACCAGCGGTGCTCTGTAAGCGTTCAAGAGGCTACACAAGCAGTCAGGCTAAAAGATGCCATGCGGTGCTTGAGTTGGTCTGCCTAGGACACAGGAGCCACACTGGGGCAGAGATTCTGTTAGCTCTGTAGGGGCAGGCTCAGAAGTGGTTGACGCCATGCCAGCTTCAGCCAGGAATGGTTGTATGCGACAATGGCACCAACCTTCTCTCCGGCCTCCGACAGGGACACTTGACCCATGTTCCATGTTTGGCACACGTGCTGAATTTGATGGTGCAGCAGTTCTTGAGCAGGTACCCAGGCTTACAGAATCTCCTGAGGCAGGCCAGAAAAGTCTGTGGTAATTTCCGCTGGTCATACAATGCCAGTGCTCAGCTGGCTGACATTTAAAGGGAATGCAACCTGCCCACCAAGTGCCTCATTTGTAACATGTCCACCAGGTGGAACTCAAAGTTGGCAATGCTGCAGGGGCTGCACACACAGCAGTGGGCCATCAATGAGTACCTGTGCAAGTATGGCACCAGGAAAGGGTCAGGGGAGCTTGGTCTCTTTTCGCCACGCCAGTGGCTACTGATCAAGGATGCATGCACTGTCCTGTCACCATTTGAGGAGGCCACAAAGATGGTGAGCAGCGACAATCCATGCATCAGTGACACTAAACCTCTAGACCACTTCTTGGAGCACATGCTCGTGGAATCATGGACAGGGCACTTGAGGCAGAACAGTGGAAGGAAGAAGAGGACTTCCTTACCTCTCGAGTCCCCCTTTATCCAGATGGCATTCCTGCGGGCCTGCCAAACACACAGGAAGAAGAGGAGGAGGAGAAGGATTGTGTCAGCATGGATGTAGAGAATAACACTCAGCAGCAGTCTCCAAGGGATGGTTTTTAGTCCCCAGAAATACAAGGAGTTGTAAGTGGCTGGGAGGAAGTAGTTACGGTTACAGATCGGTAAAAATTTTTGATCTAATATTTTAACGCAGGGCCCGTTCCTGCGCCCAACTAGAGTATGTGTGAGGGGTTACACTGTTGTGGCACCACCACCACCATGGCCCAATTTTTCTGCCCTTGCTTAACAGAGACATGTAATTACAATTTTTGATATCGTATTTCACAGCAGGGCCAGTTCCTGCGCCCATCAAGAGCATATGTGAGGGGTTACAGTGTTGTGGTACCACCACCACCACCACCCAAGGCCCAATTTTTCTGTCCTTGTTTAACAAAGACATGTAATTACAATATTTGATATCGTATTTCACAGCAGGGCCCGTGCCTGTGCCCACCAAGAGTAACTGTGATGGCTTACAGTGTTCTGGTACCACCAACACCTAAGGCCCAATTTTCTGTAGAGTATATCGGGCAGGCCGTATATATACTGCTGTTCAGAGTATATAGTGCCTGGGGGCCTGGGGGACCCCCACAACATTTTTTTTTCAAATTGGGTGCGGGGTTCCCCATAATATCCATACCAGACCCAAAGGGCCTGGTAATAGACTGGGGGGGGGGGGCGACCCATGTCGTTTTTTTCAATGACTGTCATCTGTCATCTATATTACCAGGACTCAACAATACATTACAGCCGCGAGTAGTTTTAAATAACATTTTTTCATTTTGCTGTGGTATTGTTCTAAACACGGGAAAAATGCACTACTTTACAGGCATTATAAGGAGACCCCCCAGGCCCGATATTTAAAGGAAAATAATATTTCATTTTTATTGTTTCACTTTAAGCATTATTAAAATCACTGCTCCTGAAAAAACGTCCGTTTTAAAAAAAAAAATTGCATTGATACATGTCCCCTGGGGCAGGACCCAGGTCCCCAAACACTTTTTATGGCAATAACTTGCATATAAGCCTTTAAAATTAGCACTTTTGATTTTTCACGTTCGTGTCCCATAGGCTTTAAAGGTGTTCACGTGTTCAAACTAATTTTTACCCTGTTCGCATGTTCTGCTGCGAACCAAACCGGGGGGTGGCTCATCCCTAGTTTCTTACTGGATGTTTTTTTTCCACACAATTCTCCATAATCTATAAGGACTACAGTGCATGACATACCAAAAAAATAAATTTGCATCCACCTTGTTTAGTACCAACAGATATTCAATTGTCAAAATCCTTTCGATCACTTATCTTCCATATTCTAATATTTAGAGCAACAAAATCTCTTGAGATATCAATATTTTTTCTTTTTCTAGTGGGAATGTAGTAGCAAAGGGGAAGCATAGGAAGTAGTTATCAACATAGCACAGAAAGGGCCAGAACTACTTACACCAGTAACCTATTGAACCAGTGGGAAGCAGAAAGTTGTATTTAATCCCACAGCGGTAGATAAAACCCTTACCAATTATAGCTGCATAATAAGGACTGTACTAGTGTATTATTTGAATCTCTGAAGAGCTTTGTGATCCAGAGATGAAAAGTGCTATGCTACTGCATGACCATTATTAATTCTATTCAGTGAAACTCATCGCTTTGCGTATTCAACACAGGGCTAGAACTTTGTCAGGCATATATATTTACTCTCTTTTAAAAAGAATGATTCTAATAGTGGAACCAAAATCTTCCCACATGCATGCTAATCTTTATTAGAAGTGTTTTTCTTTTTTTTACCTATCTCAAGAATATGCGTCATGAAATGGTGCTGAGGTCCTCATCTTCTATTCTAAGAAGCTGAAAATCTTAGGAAAAGCCCAGAGTTAAAAATACGACAACAAAATGCTTTTATTAAATATTTACAATACAAAGAGCTTTCTGTTATAACCATAGAGAATGAATAATCATGTGTTAACATTTTAAAATATAAACAATTATTAGAAATTGTATTTAACCAAATGTTGCTATGTTACACCTTTGTGTTGTTAGCACTGAAAAAAATCACCCAAATTATATGATGGCACGAGAACTACTGTAAATTGTTTACTTACACAATCTTTTTTTTTTCACATTTACCTATTTATTTTAAATGTGCAAAGTGTAACAGTATCCTGAAAAGTGCAGATACCCAGAGCTAGGGTTACCCCATACTCATTCAAATGAGGGGGGCAGGATCTAGGGGCCCCCTTGTTTAAGGGGGCTTCCATATTCCAATAAGCCCCCCACCCACAGACATGGTGTCAGAGGGGGGGCGGGTCACCCGTTTACATCACCGGGTGGCCCCACCCTCAGCTATATAACAGCTGTCATCAAGAAGAAGCGTCACTCGGCGGGAGCCTCCCATTTAGGCGGAGCTGTTGCAGCTTTTTTTCTTTCTTTTTTCGGTCCGTCTGGTGGCGTGAGATGGATCTACATCATGGGACATTTTTAATTTTTTTAATAAAGGACTTGTCCCAAAGTGTTTCCTGTCTTTTTTACTATCTTTGACATTTTTTTTCTGAAATGGTATGGCTGCAATGTACCCGTTACCAATTCACATAGGGGCGGAGGCCAGGATCTGGAGGTCCCCTTGTTAAAGGGGGCTTCCAGATTCCGATAAGCCCCCTGCCTGCAGACATGGGGACAAGATGCTTTGGGGGGCTACTCCAAAGCACCCTCCCCATGTTGAGGGCATGTGGCCTGGTATGGTTCAGGAAGGGGGCGCTCTCTCTCTCCCTCTATTTTCCTGTGGCCTGCCAGGTTGCATGCTTGGATAAGGGTCTGGTATGGATTTTGGGGGGACTCCTACGCCATTAAAAAAAAAATTTGCAGGGTTCCCCTTAAAATCCATACCAGACCTGAAGAGCCTGGTATGGATTTTGGGGGGACCCCCACGCAATTTAAAAAAAAAAAATTGTTCGGGGTTCCCCTTAATACTCATACCAGACCCAAAGGGCCTGGTAATGGACTGGAGGAGACTTTTTTTTCAATGAGTTGTATCTATATTGCCAAGACCTGACAATTCATTACAGCCGCAATCAGTTTTAAATTACTTTTCTTCCTTTAGAAATGTCATTTTGCAGGCGGCGTGGCTTGGCAAGCGACCGGAATGGACATGTTCTAGAGGAGCTCCGAGAACGACACAGCCTGTAGCCGGACAACCCGCATACACAGACCCAGAGATGGGCAAACTGACCCTTCAGACACCCCACTCCAGATCCCGGCGTAACTCTGCAGCCTCCTCTGATGCCAGGAGCATCTCCGAACTGCTCAAGGAGCAGTCAGCACTGTGAGGCAGTGGGGCAGGCCTCAAGATGGCGCAGGCCCAGCAGGACGAGGAGGACTTCAGTGAGGATTCGCAATCGGCAGCCGAGGAACCAGGTAGGGGACGCAACCATTCCAGCAAACCCCTCACATACGCAGACATGTCTGGATTCGCTGCCGACATAAAATCACCATTCTCAGCAGCCATCACAGTCAAACTTATTAGTACTGACTGAAAAGATGGCGACTATAGAAGCTACAGGCAGGCAAAGGGACAGAGCACTGAATAGATTGGAGAAAGTTGCAGACTCACATGACTTACAGTTCATAGAAATGAACAGGCACTTGGAGGACTTAGACAACAGGGGGAGGAGGAATAATATCAGGGTGAGGGGGATCCCTGAGACGGTGGACTCTGATCAGATCATCCCTGCACTGCAAGGAGTTTTCATCTCCGTGCTGGAAAGACAGGAAGATGCAGATATAGAGTTTGTGAGAGCCCACAGAGCCCTTAGAGCTAGAGACCCGGACACGGCACCTCCTAGAGACATTATCTGCTGTCTGCAGAACTATCCACTTAAGGAAGACATCATGAGAAAGGCACGCAAAAATGACCACATTGTCTTTAATGGAGAACATATCATGCTCTTCCAAGACCTCTCCCAAATCCCAAACCGCAGAGCGTTGCGCCCCCTTCTGGACAAACTCAGGGAGCATGACCTACGTTACACGTGGTGCTTCCCATTTGCTTTGGTGGTCACTCTGGCGGGGAAATAACACATCCTACGCTCGCCTTCTGACTTACCAGATTTCTGTGAGGCCTTAGGTTTGGAAAGAGTATAACTACCCGAATAGTACCAAGAATTCGCACTACCACCCCTCACCAGAAGCTCTCACACTTCTCCCCCCTCCACAGTGGAGAAGCAACAACCCAAGCGGATGAAACATGGCCGTGGCAGCGGACAACACTCGGTAACTCCGAATGGGCGACATACCCCTTCCAGGTCCCAAGCAGCAGAGTGAAGTATTACAACCCTGAAGTCTAACTCATCAGCTCCCCTCAGCATCCACAATCCACTTACTACCCACAACTTATCCCTCATCAGGTATACAATCAGCAGCCTAACACCACAAGAGGATTTACACTTGACCATTAGGGCACTTGACCTGTTTAACTCAGGACCTTACTTTTACATCTGGCCAGAGCCCACACAGTTGACGCAGCATATCTTTTAAGCACAGAAACAGTCTAGACTGAGCGAACTTAAGCCCTGACAACACTGACATTAAGTGTAACAACTGTGGGCTGATACATTGCCCGTGTCGTGATCACCTTAACGGGCGACATCGACTCCAGGAACTGCACTCGGTCAATGCGTATAACCAAACCCCGGTACCCCCTGTACAGAGATCCGGGGAAGCTTGGAACTTGGGTGGTGATACACTCCATGTGGATATTCCCGGCGGGAACAGGATGCCTCTCACATAGACTTCCGGGATAATTGCATTTTTCCAAAGACACATACTCTACTCTCTCCACAGGGTTGATCCTTAATGACACCAGTTTTTATTTGGCCTATATTTTTAAGCTGTGTCGTTCTTTTTCCTTTTTTTACCTCCTCGTTCACATTTTTGGTTTTTTCTTTTTGTTAATTTTTTTTTTTTGTTGATTCCATAATATCACCATGGTCTAGTTTAGACCTCAACCATGGTAACGCTAAATGTGACTGTGCCACCCCAGTGGCGACCTACCCACGTACCCGCGAAGTGTATCTGGGCCGGGGGTTTCGCGACCCAGATACACTAATCATACACTTTAGAGACGGTTAAATATTACCTAAAGTTTGTTTTCTCTCATTGTTACTCCAGTTGTATAGGATTCATTCTATATCTTTGAATCCTCATTTACTTGATCTTTCTTCCTCTTTTCTTCCTTTCTTATACCTGTGACTCTCCTGCGATCTCTCTCTATGGCTTGTTGCGAAGTAACTTAAACACTGAATAATTGAGATTTATTTTTGCAGAGCTAGCGCAAAGCACCCCCCCCCCGAACTCTAGAGATGGCGTACTTGTCACTTGGGAAGACACCCCTGGTGATCTCACACAATACCAGGGGATTGAACATTCCTGAGAAGCGTGTTTCTCTACTCAGGGAACTGAAGAAAGGTAGGCCACAATTCGTTTTCTAGCAGGAAACCCACTTCAGTACAAACCAAATCCCTAAACTTACTAACGCATTCTTCACTGCAGCATGCCATGCAACTAATGACATTGCAAAAACCAAAGGGGTAACAATTCTAATTAGTAAACAAACCCCCTTCACCCTTATTGACAGGTTAGCAGACCCTGAGGGCCGTTATGTGTTTCTTAAAGGGACTTACAGAAACAGGACAATGACTTTGGCGAATGTGTACTTTCCCAACTCATCTTTTGCCAAAAAGTCATTCGGGAACTCAAGGGTTTTGCATCGGGACTCTTGATCATGGGAGGTGATTTCAATGTTCCCTTAAACCCTACAGTAGACTCCTCCACTGGAAAGTCATGCATCACATACAGAGCAAAAAATCAAGCAATTCTTAAATTCTCTACAGTTGGTAGATACCTAGCGGTTTCTCCACCCAGAATCTCGAGACTTCACATGCCACTCCATTCCCTATGATCGATACTCACATATCGATCACCTCTACATCTCCCAAAGAGACTTACAGTTGGTGACAGAAGCCCACATAGGCATTCAATCGATTTCTGATGACGCGCCCATTTCTTTGGGGGTGGATTTATGCTCCTCTCTGCCCAGGCCAAACACATGGAGACTGAATACTTTCTTACTGACAGACCCTGAACTACTCCCTTGCATCCGGACAGCTATTTCTGACTTTTTTATAACCAACAATACCCCCGATACATGGACCCGATGATGATTTGGGAAGCACATAAATGCACAATACGGGGGGAATTAATTAAGATGGGCACACACCGCAAAAAGCTGCAAGAAAAAGAAATTCATAACCTGACCGACAAAATACATAGGCTAGAAACCATACATAAGCAATCCCTGGCTACTCAGTCGGCCAAGGAACTATTAGACACCAGGAAAACATTACAACAATTATTTGAGACCAAAACTAAGAGATCGCTATTTTTAAAAAAAAGAGTATGCTACGTGTCAGTAGACAAGACGGGTAGGTTTTTGGCCAGAGCTCTAAAAGAGGCCACCTCCACCAACGCCATATCAGGTATCAGATCTCAAGACGGGACACTAGAAGTTAAGTCGGAAGCTATAGCGGCCCAGTTCCACCAATATTACTCAAAACTCTACAATTTACCACACCAACACAGGCCCCCCACAATACCAGCTCATAGGATGCAGGCCATACAAGATTACCTAATTGACAGCGTTCTCCCACAGTTGGAGGAAAGCGACATTACTTTCTTAGAAGATCAGATATCACTTACGAAGATTCAGGGGGCAATTAAGGGACTTAAATCTGGAAAGAATCCAGGTCCGGATGGTTATACATCCGCCTACCATAAAACATTTAGCGACATTCTATCAACACCTCTGACCAAGGCCCTGAACTCCCTCTCTCTGCCCAGACATGTTCCACCTGACTTTCTTTCAGCTCACATAGCAGTGATACCTAAAGCGGAAAAAGACCCTACAGAGTGCTCAAGTTACAGACCGATCTCACTGCTAAATCGAGACCTCAAGCTTCTAGCCAAAATCATAGCTAACAGGTTACAACCTCTTCTCCCCTCCTTAATTGGCCCAGATCAGGTGGGGTTTATGCTGGACAGAGAGGCAAGAGATAACATCATCAAGCCCTTCCTTCTGACGCACGTGGCACACTCTCGGAGTCTCGAGGGCCTTCTCCTGTCCACGGACGCAGAGAAGGCCTTCGATAGGGTCTCCTGGGACTGCATGCTGGCCGTTTGCCATCATGTTGGCCTAGACCCGCATATGATGACCTGGATTACAGCCCTTTATTAAAACCCATCTACCAAAATAAAAGTAAATGGCATCCTGTCAAACAAGGTCCCGATCTCCAACGACCAGGCAGGGGTGCCCCTTGTCACCGTTACTGTTCATTTTATCACTGGAGCCATTCAGACGGGTTAACAAAGCCCAATCCATTGAAGGCTTTGAAGTAGCCAGTAGTTTCTCCCAATTTTTTTGCCTGTTCGCAAGTTTAGGTGCGAACCGAACCGGGGGGGGGGGGGCTGTTCAGCTCATCCTTAATTCTGGTGTCACTTTGACTTGGTATAGAAGTAACGTGTGCGTAAAAATTGGTCTTTGGGTATCAGTGGCACCGTAACCATCTATAAGTAATCTTGATGAAAGCAAGAATTGGCCTTGCTGTAAAAAATTGTAATGATATGCACCTGTCAAACAGGTGCAGAAAAATTGGTCTTTGGGTGTTGGTGGCACCTTCCCACCATAACCCTATAGAGTAGGCATGTGCAATTCGTTTAGTTCCGAATTAGTTTTTTAACGAATTTCGACAAATTCATTAATTCAGGAATATCCGAATTAACAAAAACCCGCTTAACGAATTTTTTCCGAATATTCGTAAATTCGATAAAAGTGGACATTCGTAAATTCGGGCATTCATACATTCGTACATTCGCAATTTACGAATGTACATTCGTACATTAGTAAATTAGTGAATTTGTAAATTTGTAAATTCGAAAATTCGGAAATCTGAAATAATAGTTAACTAATAATAGCTTAACTATTAGTAATTACTAGTAACTTTTAAATTATAGGTATTGTAATTTCCTTTCAAATTTGGCTGTTAGTGAACCTAACACATACAAATTTATCCAAAGTTATGAATGATCCGAAAAAACGTAATGGAACGTAATTATTAATTATAATAAATAACAATAATAATAATAACAACGTTTTATTATTATTATTTATTATTAATTTGTTCCGTTCCATTTTGTTAGATGCAGCATTCGTTTTGGATAATTCGTAACTTCGGATAAATTCGTATTTGTTACGTTCACTGACAGTCAAATTTGAAAGGAAATTACAATACCTATAATTTAATAGTTAGTTACTATTTCAGATTTTTGAATTTTCGGGTTTTTGGATTTTCAAACTTCAAATTTACAAATTTACTAATTTTCTAATTTACAAATGTACGATTTTACGAATTTACGAATGTACGAATTTACAAATGTACAAATGTAAAAATGTACGAATGTACGAATGAACGAATGTACGAATGAACGAATGTTCGAATTTCCGAATGTACGAATGAACGCATTTACGAATTTACGAATGAACGAATTTACGAATCGCGATCATAACGAATGACCCGAAAAACGAAAAAAATAATAAACTAATGAAACGAAAACAAAAATGAACGAATTTTTTGGCTGTACACATGTCTGCTATAGAGGTAATCTTGATGAAAGCAAGAATTGGCCTTGCTGTAAAAAAATTGCAATGATATGCACCTGTAAACAGGTGCTGAAAAATTGGTCTTTGGGTGTTAATTGTGCCCATGAAACCTATACTAAAAACATTCTTCCAGATGAAATGATTGAACACCCTCAAAGCTAGGCAGTCTCGAAGTCCTGCAGAGATTCCACGTCCCAAAAAGACTTAATCAGTGACATCTGCATCAGCGGCTTCATAGCTGGTAATCCAGGACTGATTCATTTTTATAAAAGTCAAACGGTCTACGGAGTCTGTGGACAGACGCATTCTATGATCAGTAACGAAACCTCCTGCAGCACTGAATGCCCATTCAGAAAACACACTGGATGAGAGCCGATTACCGGCATTTCCATGTTTACATGTGACCGGCTGTGATTGGACACAGCCGATCACATGGTTAAAGAGCCGTGGCTCTTTACAGAGATGGGGGTTTTCGACCAATCCGAATTCAAATCATTCCACAAATGTGGAATTTATTACAAAATTAACATACAAAACTAAATTTTGAGAATTTCAACATAATTTGTTACTATTTAATTCGAAGCTTCAGATAGAGAGATCTGAATCTCCGAATAACAAAAAATTCATCCAAATTTACATTCGGACTGAAATTAATTGCACATGTCTAGCTAATAGATTCATTAAATTATTTTTTTTAATATTACATAAAATACATTATATCATTTCTACACATGACATTTTAATATTCAGTGTTATTAAAATGAAAACAATAGCATTAAAAAGTCCAACACAGCTTATGTCCTTAAAATGCCATAGCAGCGCTCATGTCAGTTCATCCACATGTAACAAGCTTTTATATGATTCCACACAGAAAAAATGGTGAAGTGACTTATTTAAATAGGTGAAGCTCTCGTTACGGTGATCCTAGTTGTTGTCACTCGTGCACCACATACCCAGAACGCCACCACATGAGTAACACTCCCCTTAGGGTATACACTCATCAAATATTGCTATTTCATGCGCCTAAAAGTAAACTTTTGTTGTCACTTCGAAGGCATCCCCTAATTCTGTTGGGATTCTATTAGGATGGAGGTATGGATGGCTCCAATGCAGCAGGATCATATGAAAAAGTAAAATTGCCACATAGTGTAAACCTGTTTTTCAAAATTTTATTGTAGCCAATAGCCCCTCATACATAATATATGTACTAGCTTGTTAAAACAATAGAGCAGTGTAAAGAGTAAATTGTAGCATAGTCACTGGTCCTGCTGTATAGGAAGCTGCCTGTATCAAATGAACAGTCACACTGATTCTTTTCTGATGGTTCCCAGCTGACCGTGACATGCAAACGTCACTTCCGGTCGTCGTGGAAATAACGCACTTTTATTAAAATCATTTCAATCTGCACCAATCTATTCGTTTTTAAAACAAATATGTTTATCCCTTATACTCATGGCAGCTGTATTTTGTGTACGGGATTTTGTAGCATTTTCATCCCATTGTTCACACTAATTTCATTTTTCAAAGTCTGCATAGAGTTTGAGTTCAAATCACAGCATTCTCTACAGCAGGGGTAGGCAACCCCTGGCATGGGTTCCCCATCAGCAGAGCAGCACAGGGAAGTGTCAGTGAGACACTAATGCATTCCAATCTCAGAATTCCCCACGCCTCACCTGCACTGAGGGGGAGGCACTGTGCCCCCACACATTGTAAAAGATGGGAAACATTGTTTGGTTCTCTAACTTTGCTGTAGCTACGATCGTCAGTTTTTGTGATGGGGAAGAGATTGGGTGCAGTTCTGCTAGGGGGGGTGGTCCCTGTTTCCAGGAGGAGGATGACTGTCATTGGCCACTGCTAAAGCCAATCACAATCCTGCTAGCCCTATCCACCATCTGGAGGAAGATGACTCACTACCAATCTCAGAAAGAAGGGATTTCCCTGTGACTGAGAAAACACAATCAAAGAAAACTCAACCACTACCAATCTCAGAAAGAAGGGATTTCCCTGTGATTGAGAAAACCACAAGGTGACAGTTTGCAGAATTACTGTTGAGCTTCTGGGAACTTTGTTGAAATTATTTCTGAACCTTTGAATCACTTGCTACTGAACCCCTGCACTCTGTGTCCCTTTAAACCACAGCCAGTATTCAGCGCAATGAAAATCACACCCAATTTTGCTGCGGTGCTCGGCACCACACTTTTTCTCAGCTGCGGGGACTCGATCTTGCATACAGGCCCACTGCTTTCAGAAAATGCAGCTGAGCTGAGCTCATCATTGCGCATCCATTCCAGATGCTTGTATGTGACATCACATACAAGCACGTGGGCTGGATGCGAAAGGTGGATCAGCAGGATGAGTGTGCCAGGACAGGCGTCTCATCTCTGCTTCCATTCACCACCCTCATATCATGCATATCCTGGATGAGAAGAGGATATAGTGGTGGAGCAGATGAGCAGGATGGTACAGCAGTTGAGAAAATGAGCAGGAGGGGTTCAGAGGTGGGACAAAAGGACAGGAGGGTACAGCGGTAGGGCAGATGTGCAGGTAGGTACAGCAGTGGAAGAGATGAGAAGGGGGTTCAGCAGTGGGACAGAAGAGCAGGGAGGTACAATTATGGGGCAGATGAACATGGGGGTTCAGTGTTGGGCCAGATGAGAAGGGGGTTACAATAGTGGGACAGATGAGCAGGGGAGTTTAGTGTTGGGGCAGATGAGAAGGGGGTTCAGCGGTGGGACAGAAGAGCAGGGGGTACAGCAGTGGGGCAGTTGTGAAAGGAGGTGTATTGGTGGGACAGATGAGCAGGGGGTCACAGTGGTGGGGCAGGAGAGCAGGGGGTACAGAGGTGAGACAGATGTGCAGGAGGTACTTTGGTGGGGCAGATGAGAAAGTGGGTTACATTGGTGGGGCAGATGAGCAAATGGGTTCAGTGTTAGGACAGATGAGAAGGTGATTCATTAGTGAGACAGAAGAGCATGGGGATATGGTGGTGGAGCAGATGTGCAGGGAGGTACAGTGGTGGGGCAGATAAGAAAAGGGGTACATTGATGTGGCAGATGAGCAGGGGGGTTACAGTGGAGGGACAGAAGAGCAAGGGGGTACAGTGGTGGGTCAGATGTGCAGGAGGTACAGTGGTGGGAGGGATGAGAGGGGGGTTCAGTGGTGGGACAGAAAAGCGGGGGGGTACAGTGATGGGGCAGATGAGAAGGGGGCTACAGTGGTGGAACAGATGAGCAGGGGGGTGTTCAGTGTTGGGCCAGATGAGAAGAGAGTTATAGTGGTGGGAAAGATGAGCAGGGGGGATTCAGCGTTGGGGCAAATGAGAAGGGGGTTCAGCAGTGGGACAGAAGAGCAGGGGGGTACAGCGGTGGAGCAGATTTGAAAAGAGGTGCATTGATGGGACAGATGAGCAGGGGGTTACAGTGGTTGGGCAGAAGAGCAGGGGGCACAGAGGTGGGGGAGATGTACAGGGGGGTACAGTGGCGGGGCAGAGGAGAAAAGAGATACATAGGTGGGACAGATGAGCAGGGGTTACAGCGGTGGGGCAGAGGAGCAGGGAGGTACAGAGGTGGGGCAGATGTGCAGAGGAGAAAGAAGGAACATCAGTGGAACACATGAGCAGGGGGTTACATTGATATCTAGTCACATACACGGAACGACATGTATACGCACATTTTTAGAATCTTCTAACACATGTTTTGTTTTGCACATTCATTGATGTTTATACCTCACTTTATGGTTTTATTGGGTATTTGGCAGACACATGAATATTGTATGTTATGTATTTGATTTAGAAATATAATATATGTACGGAGAGCCAAGGAGAGCGATCTGTTGCAGCCCATTAATCTAAACCCTGAATTTATAAGGTCGCGCCAATATATGTTTATTATTTTGTTCCTTTTTCTTTTATGGGTTGAAATTATCTAATATATTGGTTGCCTTGATCGTCTCCTTGACTACTCCTCCCCCACATGTGTGAAAGGTTTCTGCAGGACCACAGCTGATCGCTATCTGGATATCTTGTATCTAATACAATTGGTCAGGTGACCACCATATATTATTTTGTTGTGTATAAAAGACAGATTGTGATCGGTAGTCCTACAGCTATGATTAAGCGCCTTTAAGCGCGAAATGCGTCAGTATCATCTGGACCTGTGTCTCTGATTGATGTATGGATTAAGCTTTATTCAATAAAGGCATTATTTTGGAGTGCGGCCATCCTTTTTCCATTTTCTGCCAGGGGGTTACAGTGGTGGGGCAAAAGAGCAGGGGGAACAGAGATGGGAAAGATGTGCAGGAGGTACAGTGGTGGGGCAGATAAGAAAGGGGGTTACAGTGGTGACCCCAAATTATGCCTATTTAGGCGAAACGCATCGGGTTGTTACGCTGATCACCCGTTCCCCCGGATGTGCAGGGAGGTACAGTGGTGGGGCAGATGAGAAAGGGGGAACATTGGTGGGGCAGATGAGCAGGGGATTACAGTGGTGGGACAGATGAGCAAGGGGTACAGAGGTGGGAAAGATGTGCAGGAGGTATAATGGTGGGGCAGATGAGAAAGAGGGGTTACAGTGGTGGGGCAGATGAGCAGAAAGTTCAGTGTTAGGACAGATGAGAGAATGGTTCAGCGGTGAGACAGAAGAGCATGGGAGTACGGCAGTGGAGCAGATGTGCAGGGAGGTACAGTGGTGGGGCAGATGAGCAGGGGGTTACAGTGGTGGGACAGATAAGCAGGAGGTACAGAAGTGGGGCAGATAAGCAGATAAGTTCAGTGTTAGGACAGATGAGAAGATGATTCAGCGGTGAGACAGAAGAGCATGGGGGTATGGCAGTGGAGCAGATGTGCAGGGAGTTACAGTGATGGGACAGAAGAGCAGGGTGGTACAGCGGCGGGGCAGATGTGCAGGATAGTACAGTGGTGGGGCAGATGTGCAGGGGGTTACAATGGTGGGGCAGATGTGCAGGGGGTTACAGTGGTGGGGCAGATGAGAAAGAGGGTACATTGGTGGGGCAGATAAGCAGGGGGTTACAGTGGTGGGACAGAAGAGCAGGGTGGTACAGTGGTGGGGCATATGTTCCGGGGGTTACAGTAGTGGGACAAATTAGCAGGGGGGTACAGAGGTGGGGAAGATGTGCAGGATAGTACAGTGGTGGGGCAGATGTGCAGGGGGTTACAGTGGTGGGGCAGATGTGCAGGGGGTTATAGTGGTGGGGCAGATGTGCAGGAGGGTACAGTGGTGAAACAAATTTGCAGGGAGGACAGTAATCTGAGATGGGAAGGTGCATGAACTGGGGCTGATCTGAGGTGTAAAGGTGTATGAATTTGGGCTGATCTAAGATGTGGAGTTGCAGGAATTGGGGCTGATTTGGGGCGTGAGAGAGCAGGATGTTAATTTCTCACTACTACTCAAGTCGTTTACAGCATTTACTTTATAAAAAATCCCTTTCCTGATTGAGAGTGTGAAGTTGACATTTTTTTGTTATAAAATCGGCACGCTCAATTTCTTTGAAAACATTTTTTGGCACAAAGAAAAAAGGAAAGCTCTGGTGTCACACCTCCATCCCTAAAATATGCAACAAAAAAGAAAAATCTCGCCCTGGGACTTTACATGAGGTGGGCACCGCTAAGCCAATATAAAGAGGAGTTTCGCGAAAAAACATTTTATAGATGTCAGCAGCTGCAAATACTGCAGCTGCTGACTTTTAAAATAAGGACACTTACCTGTCCCGGAGTCCAGCGATGTCGGCACCCGAGACCGAACCGTCCCTCGATCCTCGGGTGCTGCCGCCATTCTCACTGAGGGAATCAGGAAGTGAAGCGTTGCCGCTTCACTGCCCGGTTCCCTACTGCGCATGTGCGAGTCGCGCTGCGCGTCTACACTGGTCCCCGTTGTGTTGTGGGAACTGTGTATTTCCCACAACACAACGGGGGTGGACGGGGAGTCTGCGGCTAGCTATACCCGGAAGTGGGTGCAGATACCTGTATTATACAGGTATCTGCACCCGCCTCCCCCCTGAAAGGTGCCAATTGTGACACCGGAGGGGGGGGAATCCGATGAGCGGAAGTTCCGCTTTAGGGTGGAACTCCGCTATAAGTAACAACAGTAAATGGAGGGAAGGTGGGAAGGGGGAGGGGAAGGTGGTGGGAGGGAAGGGAGGAAAAAAAGGTGGGGGGGAGAGGAAAAGAAAATGAAAGAGTCAGAGAGAAAGGAAAGGGGGGAGTGTGGGAGAGTGGAGGAAAAGAAGAAAAAGAAAAGGGGGGAGAGAGAAAGAAAGGGGAGGAAAGGGGAATTATGTGAGTGAAAAGCAGAGGGGGGGAGGAAGTATGTGTTAAATGGAAAAAATATATAAAGTGTCAAAGGAATTGGGAATGTTGATGGTCACTCACCCAGAGTATATGCTGTGATTTACAATTACTTCTGTTGGAAAGTGAGGATTACACTCAATACCAGCTGATCAGGTAGGTAATATTTAGGGAAGATGGAATATGTGCAAATAGACTTTAGGGAAAAGTCCATAGGTTAAGCCTCAAAGAAGAAATTTGTTTAAACAAAAACAGATGCAAGTTTAAATAGGAAGGCTAGAACAATATATCAATGAAATAAATAAAGGGGGGTGGAGTGTCCATACCAGTAAAATTTCAAGTAGCTGTTTCTCCTCCACGTCCCTCACATACAACGAGGTGAGCCGCTGCGGAAAAACTGGGATGGTGTGCTTTTTATATGCAGGGGAACCACCATTTTCGGTCCGGAGGGGTGTGTATGGGGCGGGAGGATCCCTGTGATCGCTCCCATCGCCCAGATCGTGGGAAACCCGCTGGTGGAGTCAGTGGCTCTGGGGGGATGGGGGCGAGCGCATCTGTGCAGACTAAGCTACGGGGGATGCATGCTCCAGGCTTGCATGCGAAATCTGCCAGTCCGTGTCCATCCGCCATGCATTCCTGGTGGAGAGGAGGGGGCGGGGGGCAGTTCTATCCGCCCAGCTCTTCCTGATAGGCCATGAGGGAGACGGACGTGGTAGATGCCAGATGGTATGGGGCCAGACTTAAACGGCGTGGCGTTGAGTCAGCGCTGGTAGATAACCAGCGTCGGCCGCTCTTCGTTCCACACGGAGAAAGGGGGAGGAGCCACGTGCCTGACAGCCCAGACGCTGAGGCGCAGTGGTGTCCCCACTATGGATTCCAATGGGAAAGTCTCTGGGGGCGCCTGATGAGGGTGGCAGGCTGTTAAAGTTTAGCCGGTCAGGATGGACACCACTCTAACAGACACCCCAGGAGGGTGCACAGACACGGGAGAGGCCAGAAGTCCCCCGAGTAGGGAATGTCATCCGGAGACAGTCCTGGAGTGACGCATGGAGACGCGCATGTGTACTGTATGTGCTGCTTTTACTAAGGGAAGTAATAAATTTTAGTCGCTGTTTCACAGGAACACAGAATCCATCCCTTCCCCCTGACAGAACGGCATTCTGCCTTGTTTACATAGTGTAGTTTACTGACAGTCGACAGGTGGTGGAGGACATCGAGTGCCCAACACCCGCATATCGGCTTTTGCCTCAAATTAGCTGTGAGTGATCTTGCACAGAGCTACCGCCCTGTAGCAGTAAAACTCAAGTCCGTGTATAATAAATAGTACTCACAAAAATAATGTTGGGACCAAACACAAAGTGTATGTGTAAAAAGTGTATGTGTTTCTCATTATTCTGCACACAAAACAAAAAACATGTCTGTATGTGGGCTTTTGGACCCCCCCCCCCCCCCAGCTCCTGGGACAGACATCCTTGGCAGTTTCTCCCCTAAAGTATTGTGATTTTAATTTACCTCCTCTTCTGGGGTTGCTCACCGGCACTCTCTGCTACACCTCTTCTTTGTGTGCCACCATAGGAAGCGGCTTCCTATGGAGGCACACGTGCACACAGCTAGGTTGTGTGCATCATTAGATACACTTAGCATGGCTTGTCCCCGTTCCTGCTTCCTCCTCACAGGATTTCACTGACAGCAGCAGGAGACAATGGCATTGTATATTGAGTTATATTTTGGTTGCTTATTGCACCTTTTTTGGTTCATATATATTTAAAGGGGAAGCACAGGTTTTATGTATATTCTTCCGGGAGCAGTCGGTGAAGAGGGACAGCAGAGGAGAAGTTTTTCCCACCCACCCTCCCTGTTTGTGTGTTTTTGTTGTTTGTTTGTTTGTTTGTTTTCTTTTCTTGCAGGGTCAATGGATTCGGGTCATCATAGCAGCTGGGTAACCATGGGGTCTTTTGCCTTTGATGGTGGCAGACAACAGATGTGATGGAGGTGGTGGGGGGCTCATCTGTGGTATGTGCCCCTTTGGTGTATTCCAGTGGCACGGTATGCTGGAATACAGGAATGGTTGCACTGCGGGACGGGGGTTGTCTCTGAGCTGGTTATATGGCTAGAGGCCTTGTTTGGTGAAATAAGGTCCTGCAGTGTACTGGTAGAAAGTGTCAAGTTCGGGGTGCCGTCAAGGACCAACAGACTGGGAGTTAAAACTGTTGTTACAAATGTTATATTTATGGTATTTGGAAGTTATTTAATATTGTATTTAATATTTTGTTAATAAAAGGCTGCTATGGCCAGTTATACTCCAAACTCCTGTGTGGTCTATCACTGGTAAGGCGGGTAAAAAAGGGGATGTGGAGAAGGGAATTGTATGGGGTCAAGGTTGGTATTAAAGTTGGGGATATCTTGAATACACTGGTCAAGTTTGGGGGATGAGTATGCCATTAAACAACTTTTAATATTTAGAGGAAATAAGGCAACAGACATAGTATGCATGCTAAAAGTATTTTCTTTACTTTCATTATATTAAGCCCGGTAAAGGTATTGCACATTATACAATTAGAATTTGTTCTGAGACAAAGTAAGAGAATACTGAAATATTGTTTATTGTTACTGAACACAATAGGATGTGACAACATTACATTGCCAAGTGAGAAAGAGCAAGGATAATGACATTTACTTACACTTTCTGCTGCTAAAAATTCAGATATTCAGTAAATTCTAATCATCACATACATTTGTGAAACATCTGTAATTAGAATTCTTACACATAAAATGTCCAAAGCTGATAAAAATGACCCCCGCCTGGCCACTTAGAAATAAATGAAAATTTTTTTTAGACTGCTAAATCTGTTCATTGAAGAATGGTGGTTAGGGTATTCCTGATTAATACTCTTTTTAATGCAGTTTTTTTTTACATTTTTGTAGATTATTAGTACATACAATACTGTTTTGTGTAATATGACATCTTTACTGTCATTAAAACATTTACAATATGTGCAACTACCAAATCCATTTGAGCCCTTAGGCATAGTATTGCACTGATAAATTGATCCTCCATTTTAATAGTACCAGTAGGTCTCTAATTGAATTGTTTTTTTTTTTAAAGTCAAGCTAGGCTTATTATTCACAAAATGTTTGATGATTGGGTCAGCAGTTAGCAAATGCCAATGTTTTTGTATAATATTTCTAATACTTTCTGATAAATTATTGTACTTAGTATTGAGGTGTGTGTACCACTGTACCACTCTGTGCGTGATTTGAGGCTAGGACGGAGGTTCACCTTCCAGCAGGACAATGACCCCAAACACACTGCTAAAGCAACACTTGAGTGGTTTAAGCGGAAACATGTAAATGTGTTGGAATGGCCTAGTCAAAACCCAGACCTCAATCCAATAGAAAATCTGTGGTCAGACTTAAAGATTGCTGTTCACAAGCTCAAACCATCCAACTTAAAGGAGCTGGAGCCGTTTTGGAAGGAGTAATAGGCAAAAATCCCAGTGGTAAGATGTGGCAAGCTCATAGAGGCTTATCCAAAGCGAATTGGAGCTGTGATAGGTGCAAAAGGTGGCTCTACAAAGTATTGACTATAGGGGGGTGCATAGTTATGCACATTGACTTTTTTCTGTTATATTGTCCTATTTGTTGTTTGGTTCACAATAAAAAAAAAACATCTTCAAAGTTTTGGGCATGTTCTGTAAATTAAATGATGCAAATCCTCAAACAATCCATGTTAATTCCAGGTTGTGAGGCAACAAAACATGAAAAATGCCAAGGGGGGTGAATACTTTTGCAAGGCACTGTGTATATATACAGTGGGGATGGAAAGTATTCAGACCCCCTTAAATTTTTCACTCTTTGTTATATTGCAGCCATTTGCTAAAATCATTTAAGTTCATTTTTTTGCTCATTAATGTACACACAGCACCCCATATTGACAGAAAAACACAGAATTGTTGACATTTTTGCAGATTTATTAAAAAAGAAAAACTGAAATATCACATGGTCCTAAGTATTCAGACCCTTTGCTCAGTATTTAGTAGAAGCACCCTTTTGATCTCACAGCCATGAGTCTTTTTGGGAAAGATGCAACAAGTTTTTCACACCTGAATTTGGGGATCCTCTGCCATTCCTCCTTGCAGATCCTCTCCAGTTCTGTCAGACTGGATGGTAAACATTGGTGGACAGCCATTTTTAGGTCTCTCCAGAGATGCTCAATTGGGCTTAAGTCAGGGCTCTGGCTGGGCCATTCAAGAACAGTCACAGAGTTGTTGTGAAACCACTCCTTTGTTATTTTAGCTGTGTGCATACGGTCATTGTCTTGTTGGAAGGTAAACCTTCGGCCCAGTCTGAGGTCCTGAGCACTCTGGAGAAGGTTTTCATCCAGGATATCCCTGTACTTGGCCGCATTCATCTTTCCCTCGATTGCAACCAGTCGTCCTGTCCCTGCAGCTGAAAAACACCACCACAGCATGATGCTGCCACCACCATGCTTCACTGTTGGGACTGTATTGGACAAGTGCTGAACAGTGCCTGGTTTTCTCCACACATACCGCTTAGAATTAAGGCCAAAAAGTTCTATCTTTGTCTCATCAGACCAGAGAATCTTATTACTCACCATCTTGGAGTCCTTCAGGTGTTTTTTAGCAATCTCTTAGCAGGCTTTCATGTGTCTTGCACTGAGGAGAGGCTTCCGTCGAGCCACTCTGCCATAAAGCCCCGACTGGTGGAGGGCTGCAGTGATGGTTGACTTTCTACTTTCTCCCATCTCTGGAGCTCAGCCACAGTGATCTTTGGGTTCTTTTTTACCTCTCTCACCAAGGCTCTTCTCCCCCGATAGCTCAGTTTGGCCAGACGGCCAGCTCTAGGAAGGGTTCTGGTTGTGCCAAACGTCTTCCATTTAAGGATTATGGAGGCCACTCTGCTCTTAGGAACCTTAAGTGCAGCAGATTTTTTTGTAATCTTGGTCAGATCTGTGCCTTGCCACAATTCTGTCTCTGAGCTCTTCAGGTAGTTCCTTTGACCTCATAATTCTCATTTGCTCTGACATGCACTGTGAGCTGTAAGGTCTTATATAGACAGGTGTGTAGCTTTCCTAATCAAGTCCAATCAGTATAATCAAACACAACTGGACTCAAATGAAGGTGTAGAACCATCTCAAGGATGATCAGAAGAAATCGACAGCACCTGAGTTAAATATATGAGTGTCACAGCAAAGGGTCTGAATACTTAGGACCATGTGATATTTCAGTTTTTCTTTTTTAATAAATCTGCAAAAATGTCAACAATTCTGTGTTTTTCTGTCAATATGGGGTGCTATGTGTACATTAATGAGGAAAAAAATGAACTTGATTTTAGCAAATGGCTGCAATATAACAAAGAGTGAAAAATTTAAGGGGGTCTGAATACTTTCTGTCCACACTGTATAAAAAATGTGATTTTGAAAAGTAGTTTAGCAATGTTGAAGTCATATTTGTCTTTTGTACATCTTCCATTTTTTTCTAGAATGTTCTGTGTTTACATGTGCTGATAAGTCAGCATGCCAACAATTAATCTAGAAGGCCATTCTGGCCACAGGAGTGTACAGCTAGTACACTGTAAATATGTCTTATCAATCATTTGTTTTTCACAATGAAAAGTCATTTTGTAATGAAAAAGCTGCTTAGCTATTATATTCTCCACAATGGAGTTTTGCCTCTTTGACCAGGACTACCTCCACCTAAGCGTGTGGAGGTTCCAGGTTAAAGGCGATAGTAGGTATGGTTAGTGATTAAAATGTTGATCAAAAGAGAGGAGATTGTAAAGGAAATTTGTAAGTTCTGTCTATAAATTTATTCTATTTTATATGTTTTGCATACTGCCCTCACTGTGCACACGGCACTAATAATGTTTTCATTACATGTTTGCATTCTTTCGAGTCCTGATTAGAATAATGCCCCGTACACACGGTCGGACTTTGTTCGGACATTCCGACAACAAAATCCTAGGATTTTTTCCGACGGATGTTGGCTCAAATTTGTTTTGCCTACACACGGTCACACAAAGTTGTCGGAATTTCCGATCGACAACCACGCGGTCACGTACACCACGTGCGACGAGACTAGAAAAGGCCGGTTCAGAACCAAGCGCGGCACCCTTTGGGCTCCTTTTGCTAATCTCGTGTTAGTAAAAGTTTGGTGAGAGACGATTCGCCCTTTTTCAGACTCGAGGCTTTCAGATCGTTTTCTGCCGTTCAGTTTGTGCTTGTGGGTTTGTATCTGCTCTTCAGTGCATGCAAGCAAGTTCCGCGTGACTTAGTCATCGTATTCTTGTTCGTTCGTTACTGGTTTTCAGGTCGCTCTTCACAGGCCTTGCTGTTCTTCAGTGCGTTCTGTTACTTCGTTCTGAGTAGCCGACCGTTTTCTAGCCATGTTTCATATGTGTACTCCTCGTAGAGTTCGTGCTGTGCGGGGGCTTGGTGTTGGGGTCCTGACCTTGACACAAGTCCAGTCCATGAACAGGGTGGGGAGGAGTTCATGGACCAAGAATTGGTTGCTTCAGCGTGACCAGTTCTGTCATATGCCTTTGCTCCGTGAGATCCGTGAGAATAATCCTGATGATTTCAGGAACTTTCTCAGGATGACGGACCCCGTGTTTCACCGTCTGTTGGCTTCGCTGACCCCCTATATCAGCAGGCAGGATACCTGCATGAGGCAAGCCATCACTGCGGAGCAGAGGTTGGTCGCTACCTTGTGGTATTTGGCCACAGGGAAAAGTCTGCATGACTTAAAGTTCTCGACAGGCATCTCCCCCCAGGCTCTGGGGATCATTATCCCAGAGACCTGTTCTGCCATCATCCAGGTCCTGCAGAAGGAGTATATGAAGGTAAGATTTTTATGCTTTAATATCACATTTTATTGTATTGAATGTTTGCTAATATATTGTATTTCTTCCCTCATTCCCTAATTACCATGATGGAATATGCTGTGAATGTCCCCTTTGTTCTCATGCATGCTGGATTTTTATGTAATTATTATTTTAGGTCCTTCATACATATTTGCCCTTCAATAACCTCTCCAGCATGGTGTCTCCTGCCCCTATATTCACCTCATGTAGTCACTTAACAATGTATTTTATCAGCTCCATAGTAGTGCTTTACCCCAAATACCCCCTAAAATGTTTGGAAATGTTATTTTAGCTTTAAATTCAGGCAGAGTGCCAGAGGCCCTCCCTCCCCCAACTGCTAAGTCAGCTGATCCCAATTCTCGATCCTCAATCATCTATCTGCTGACTTTGCCAAACCCATACACACTATACCCATCTCTTTACTGGTCAGATTTATGGATGAATTCCCCAAAGCATGTAGTGCAAGGACCTGCCTGTATACTTTCCAATGGTTTAAAGTTTTTGTATCCTATTATTATCTTGATAGGTAATAGCAGAATGTTCAAATGTGCTCAAATGTGTACAGTGTGTATTTATATCTTTGTATTATGACACTTCTTACCTGTCCAGTGGGCTGCCAATAGTGTAACTAAGGAGGGGCTGTTCCAAGTAATACCCTGTATTTAGGCATTCATCTCTCAATGAAGTGAAGATGGTTACCTGTCCAAGATTTCCACACACCCCCTATAATGTTAGAAATGGCCCATGGGAGGGGGGGAGGGGGAATACGATAGGTGTACCTTATACTTTGTTGTTGTTAAATTCCCCTTAGTAAATGCTATCTGGAGGTTGCCCCATAATTTGTGTATAATCTGCTTGCCATGTATCTTTGAAAAAGTAGTAATGTTTATTGTTTTTTCCTCAACAGTTTCCTTCAACGCCACAGGAATGGCAGACTGTGGCCTCCCACTTTGCCCAGCGGTGGGACTTTCCTAACTGCGGAGGGGCAATTGATGGGAAACACGTCCACATTGTCCCACCACCCAACTCGGGGTCGTACTATTATAATTACAAGGGGTTTAATAGTATAGTGATGTTGGCGGTGGTGTCGGCTAATTACGAGTTCTTGTATGTGGACGTGGGGAAGAATGGCCGGATGTCCGATGGTGGAGTGATCGCCCAGACGGAGTTCTACAGGCATCTCCAGAATGGCAGCTTGGACTTGCCACCTCCAGAGGACAATGTTGAAGGTCTCCTATTTGTGTTCGTTGCTGATGAAGCATTTGCGCTGGGGGACCACCTGATGCGGCCATTCCCGATGAGGACCCTCACCCCGGAACAGAGGGTTTTTAATTACCGGCTGGCCAGAGCCCGAAGAGTGGTGGAGAACACATTTGGAATCCTGGCCAGCCGGTTCCGATTATTTCTGACACCCATCCATATGGCGGAGTATAAACTGAACCATATAATACTTGCCTGCTGTATTCTCCATAATTTTTTAAGAAAACATTCAGCGAACTATGCTGGCTCAGTTGGGCCTGAGGCCGGAATCCCAAATCCATCAACACTGACGGCGCTTGAAAGTGGCCGTCCTGGCTTGCCCTCCCTGAATGCCCGTGATGTCCGGTTACGCTACCTGGAGTTCTTTGCGGGTAGGGGGGCTATCAATATGCCAGACAATCTGTGACACCTTTTTCAAATAAAAAACAACCAAAAGAAATTCTTGGTGGACATTTACTGCTTGTGTTTGTTTTAGCTGACCCTGACAGAAATGTGTTGAGTGCAGAAAATGTCGTGATTGGGTAACCTTATAAAAAACAGTGTTGGCTGGTACTTCCTAAATGCAAAAACACATTTCACTACAAGTGCACTTGCAACTGCACTGAACCTGCACTTGTAACCCCCATTTTTCCATAAAACAGCAATTACATCACCCCAAAAGTGTTGTAGTGTTGAGACAATAATCCACACATTCTTGAGTAAGGCACTTTTTTATACCTGCACAATCACATGTGCATTTACGAAAGGTTTTTAAAACAAACCAACATGTTTGTTGTATAACAATGTTTGCAGTAGCATTATCAAAAATTGAAATATCCATTTCAGATAAAACAGGCCTGTGTAAAACCAACAAGAAAGCCAAAAAACTTGAACTTACAAAGTTCACATATGGTAAAACCTGAAGGCTATATCAGACATCAGTATTTAGGAACTGGGTTTGATATAGCGTTCAGATGGGGGGAAATCATCCCTGGAAAAGCCAAATTTGGAAGATGCACACCAATTTACGAATGTCAACATGTGCTATCTGCCATCAGGGGGGATCAAGGGACGTGTTTTGGGGGAGCAAGCCCTTCCTCAATGCTACTTTATAATTGAGGAAGGGGTTGCACCCCCAAAACGCGTCCATTGATCTCCCGTGATGGCAGATAGCACATGTTGGCACACTGTGTGCATCCTCCAACTTTGGCTTTTCTAAACATATAAAAAATTTTGGTAAGATTGGACCACAATAAAACAGGTGATTTTGTGGGGTTTAAATTCGCCCCAAAACATCAATGATGTTATTATTTTTTTTAATAACATCACTGATTTGTTGCTGGATGTTTTGCAATTGGAGATTACACCCCATGATCTCCCCGATCAGTATCTGGGCACTTTCAGATGTGAAACGTTCTGGATCACGATCACCTAAAAAGAAATAAAGAACAAAAAAAAAGGTCTCAAAAATCTGCCACCATCCATCTCTTTTACCTGAGCCTGTGGTCGCAGACACTCATCTGTTGTGGTGCCAATCTCCACCACATCTTCTTCTTCCTCCTGCTCAGCTTCTTGGGTTGGGGGTATTTCACCTTCTTCCAGAGGTGGGGGGTCTCTGGTCTCCTGGGATGAGGGGTGTCCTCCGAGTCTTTTCTCCCCTATGTAAAACAAAAATGTTATAATTAGCACACAGATATTTGATGGCAGAACTAGAAATAGGAAACATTGCTTGGAAGTGGGGTACAATTGTCTATTTTAGCCGAGTTCCAAGATGTATTTTTTTTATTGCCCTTTGTCAAGCTGCAATACTTTACCTGTTTGGTACAAGCTTCACAGATGTAGCCCCCCCTATAGTATACACTGGAGCACCTGTGTGCCCCCCCTAATAAAAATGGTGTTCTTGTGTCCCACACTAGTGCTCCAGTGTCCAGATGTGAAAACAGCTGCTCAGTGTCCTCTCCTTACACACAATCTAGTTGGCATTTCATTCTAGTAACAAACCCATCTACACAAACAAATATTTGGCATCCAAGTAGGCCCCCAAAAATGTGTGAAAATGCATATGGCCTAAACAATGGTGTTCTAGAGGTCGAAAGAAAAATGTTTGATACGAACGAATAATGGGCCCATGAACATTAAAGTTGACCTTTTTAAACGTTACAATTAATAAAAGCATATGGAGCAGAATGAACGTAATAAAGACAGAAAGAATAGGAACACAGCACAACTACTTACTTTTTTGCAGCACTCTCCGGATCTTTCGGTACTGCTCTGGCTCTCTCAACTTCAGGTCCGACCACCGCTTCCTGAGCTGATCTTTAGATCTTCGTACCCCGAAATTCCTCTCAAGACTCCTGACCACTTTCGCCATGATTTTGACCTTTGGGGTTGGGGTAAGGCCCATATTTTCCGTCATAGTTGGACTTCTTCATGATGTCGACCATCTCCAACATCTCCCCAAACGACATATTTGTGGCCTTAAAACGTCTCCTTCTGGATCGAGACGTGCCTGGATCCGGGCTTTCCTCCTCCTCCTCCTCGTTGCTAGAATTAGCACGCACCTGCTGTAACTCCGCCATCATGCTCTTCCCCCACTGCGCCGAACGAAAAGGGGCGGGAAATAGACTAGAAAGAATGTCAGGGGCGGGCGGAGTTACACGCATGCGCAGTGTGTATAAAGCGTAACACGTGTGCGTATTACGTACGATCTGTGAGCGGAGGAAGGAGCATTGGACGCGCCGATCGTAAGAACGAAGGTAAGAGACAAACTTGTGCCTATACTGCTTCTAGATTGAGGCCTATATTGTAACAAGATTAGGAGAGTTTTGTCTGACATTAGGCTTTGTCTTGTGTTGTGTCTTGCAGTGAACATGGATATCTTAATGAAAGATACTGACTTCATGTCAGTATTCATAGATATGCTAAGTGAGCTGCCCTGTCTGTGGGAGATTACCCACCCCCATTTCAAGAACCAAGCAAAGAGGAAGGCAGCACTGGAGCAATTGTGTGAAATTGTGAAGCAGGTGATCCCCACGGCAGACATCACTTATTTAAAGATTTTCATTGGTGGCCTGAGGAGTACATATCTGAGGGAGCGCAAGAAAGTCCTGGATTCACAGAGATCCAGAGCAGCAGATGACATCTATGTCCCCAGGATGTTGTACTACGTCAGGCTGCACTTTCTGGCAGGCCAGACTGAACCCAGGCCATCCCTCTCCAGTCTTCCTTCCACGCTTCCTTCCCCCCTGGCTGAGGCTTCTGACGCCCAACCTGGGCCTTCCAGGCCGCATGTGGAGGAGCCCAGATTGAGCCAGGTATAGCATTCCTCTAAATATTTCTGCTTGTCCAATCAATGATGTTAACTAGATGTTAGTTGGGAGTACTAATTTAGGATTGTGATTGATGATGCAAAAACTAAACCATGTCCCTTTTTCATACACAGGGAAGTCGCAGCCAGGAGGTGGCCGGGCCAAGCCGGCTGGCTGATATCAAGGTCCCTCCACCCCCCCTGAAAACAGAAAGTGGCAGTAGGACGAGTACCCTAGAGGAGGCGGCTATATCATTCTTTTGGAGGGCTACAGAGGTCCTGGGAGCACCCCACACCATGCACGAGAACATTGCTGCCTTCATAGCATATAAAAGGCAGAGGATGGAGGAGGGCCAAAAAGCCATGTGTGAGGCCCTCATATCAGAGGCTCTGGAGAAAGGTATAAGGGGCCAAATTACACCTCACACACATCTTTGGGATGGTCCTCCTCCTCCTCCTGCAGGTCCTCCTCCTCCTCCTCCCTCTCCTCCAGGTCCCCCCAGTCCTCTTCCAGGTCCCCCCAGTCCTCCTCCTCCTCCAGGTCCCACTCCTCCTCCTGCCACATCTCCAACTGCACAGCCACAGCCTGGAAGGAAGCATGGAAGGAAGACCTGACAGTGATTGCCCTGGGTCCAGTCTGGTCGGCCAAAAGATGCAGCCTCTTGTGGTACCACAGCCTGGGGACACAGATGTCATCTGCTGCTATCCGAGTCTCTGTGAATCCCGGACCAGACTGCCCTCCCTTAGATATGGACTCCTCAGGTCACCAATTTTGATGTTTAAGAATTGATGTCTGCCGTGGGGGTCCCAGGCTTCACTAATTTCTCATGTTGATCCAGTGTTGCCTTCCTCTTTGTTTGGTTCTGATCCCTTAATAAAGGATTTTTGTTTTGAATTATACTCTCCTATGTGTTTTACTTCAAAAATGACAGTTGGTTTGTGAGGATTCAGGTACATTTCAAATATACAATGTGAAATGAACAAGGGACACCAACAACAAACAATCTCCTTGAGATTAAACAATAAAAGATATCAATGGTGTTGGGGTAACTTGACACACAAAACACACCCAAAAATATTCTGGAGTAAAAATAAAAATAACATTGAACAAAGATCAGCCTTGGAAAAAATCCAAACATTAAAGGAAAAAAAAGGCTTAAAATCCAAAAAAAATAAAAAATAAAAAATATAAAACTGTCAGATGTGACAACTAATAACAATATATTGAGGGAATCCCACTAAAAAAACACTAATAAAAGTTTGTGAGAAGTGTGTGTGAATATGAGCAGCAAAACTACTTAATTCTTGTGACATTATAAAGAAGAAGAGAGTGCGCTGTATTAAACCATTTTGAACACTGCAGCGTGACGAAAGTGCTGTATCCATTGCGAACGCTAAGTTTACCAGAACGAGCTGTCCCGTGTCAGAATTTCTTCTGAGCATGCATGGCACTTTGTGCGTCGGAACAGGCCACACACGGTCGGAATTGACGCGATCGGATTTTGTTGTCGGAAAATTTTATCTCCTGCTCTCCAACTTTGTGTGTCGGAAAATCCGATGGAAAATGTCCGATGGCGCCCACACACGGTCGGAATTTTCGACAACACGCTCCGATCGGACATTGTCCATCGGAAAATCCGACCGTGTGTACGGGGCATTAGTCTGCCTATGTTACACCCCTTGCTACCATAAACGTACAATTGTAATATTAATGTGTTACCTACGTAATCGTCTGTATAAAAACCTTCAATTGCTTCATAATAAAGCAGAACAGTTATTTGGCGGCGTGTATCTTTTATGTCTGTTTCCTACTGCAGTAGTTATTATTGGAACTAGGGATGAGCTTCGAGTTCGAGTCAAACTCATGTTCGACTCGAACATCGGCTGTTCGCCAGTTCGCCGAATAGCGAACAATTTGGGGTGTTCGCGGAAAATTCGAATGCCACGGAACACCCTTTAAAAGTCTATGGGAGAAATCAAAAGTGCTAATTTTAAAGGCTTATATGCATGGTATTGTCATAAAAAGTATTTGGGGACCTGGGTCCTGTCCCAGGGGACATGGATCAATGCAAAAAAAAGTTATAAAAACTGCCTTTTTTTCGGGAGCAGTGATTTTAATAATGCCTAAAGTGAAACAATAAAAGTGTAATATCCCTTTAAATTTCATACCTGGGTGGTGTCTATAATTTGCCTGTATAGGGGCACATGTTTCCTGTTTAGAACAGTCTGACAGCAAAATGACATTTCAAAGGAAAAAAAGTCATTTAAAACTACTCGCGGCTATTAATGAATTGCCGGTCCGACAATACACATAAAAGTTCATTGATAAAAACAGCATGGGAATTCCCCACAGGGGAACCCCGAACCAAAATTAAAAAAATGACGTGGGGGGTCCTTCAGGTCTGGTATGGATATTAAGGGGAACCCCGGCCAAAATTAAAAAAAAAAAATGCGTGGGTTCCCCCTTAAAATCTATACCAGACCTGAAGGGCCTGGTATGTAATTTAGGGGGACCCCCCACGGCAGCACCGATAGAGGCACCCGAAGACGTTTCCCCCCATGGTGGACACGGGAGGCACTAGGGACCGCTGGGTTCTAGATTTACAAGGTTTATAGATAGTAAAGTATATCATCTCTCAATTATTTATTAAGAAGTGTGTGATACAGAGAGAGAGGTAAGAGGTAAGTGGAAAGAGGGGGGGGAAACAGAATTACAAGATATTAAGAAAGGAGGGTGAAGAAAAAAGGGGGGGAGGCGGGTTGAAGGGGGGGAAAGGGGAAAAGAGAAAAGGAGGAGAAAGGGGGGGAAGGGAATGGGGAGAAGGGAGAAGAAATAGAGAGGAGGGGAAGGGAGAGGGAAAAGGGGAGGAAAAAAGGGGAAGAAGTAACACAGGGGAAGATGGAGAGGGGAAGGAGAGGAGGGGGGGAAGGGAATGGGGAGAAAGGAGAAGAAATAGAGAGGAGGAGAAGGGAGAGGGAAAAGGGGAGGAAAAAAGGGGAAGAAGTAACACAGGGGAAGATGGAGAGGGGAAGGAGAGGATGGGGGGAAGATTAAAGTCAGGTAGGAAAAAGAGAGATGAGACTTAAAAAGTGAGAATTGAACAACTGAAGATGATAAAGATGTGAAAAAAGAAAAATAAATTGAAAAGACCGATATATTCAGTATATTTAGTAACCAACCTATTATGTCAGAGTGTCCGGTATATAGCACCCCGGGGAAAGAGATGCAGGAAACTTGATGCGATTTCAACTGATTGTTGTTAGCAGGGTATTGCCAGACAGTTGTTGACTGGTGAGTGTTTAAATAGGGATCTTCTCATAAAGTATATCTCAGCAAGATCACAAACCCCTGATAGATATATTAATCAGTGGGGGGAGGAAATATATACTGTTATATTGTTGCGTATATATATATATATATATATATATATATATATATATATATATTATCTTGATTAGTGCTGATAACTATCCGTTCGTTCTTAATGCTAATCTCAGCATCGCATGCATGGTTGGCGGAGGATCAGCACATATATACAGCTAATGTTCAGTATAGTAAGACTAATGCCACGTGCACATGACCGGTTTTGCCGCCTAAATAAACCCCGGAGGTTTCTCCGACGGAACTCGGATGGAATTCCGCTCAAGCGTTCTTGCATACACACGGTCACACCAAAGTCCGACCGTCCAGAACGAGGTGACGTACAACAACGTAAGATGGGACTAGAAAAAGGGAGTTCAATAGCCAGTAGGCAATAGCTTCCGTCTCGTACTTGCTTCAGAGCATGCATCGTTTTTGGTCCATCGGAACAGCATACAGACTTACGGTTTTCCCGATAGGAATTGGTTCTTTCGGAAATATTTAGAACATGTTCCATTTCTAGGTCCGTCAGAATTTTCGAAAAAAAAAAGTCAGATGAGGCATACACACGATGGTCTTGCTCACATAAAAAGCATTGCAGGCACAGACCATTAGATAAACAACTCCTCTTGTGCTGCAGTTGGCATGAAATGCAGGTGTAAATAATTCTCCATTGGGAAACATAAATTTTGTGCCCTCCTGTATCCAAGGACATCGTGCGCACTGTCCGCAATGAAAAATGCCGCAAGGATTCCTTGGGCCACGAAGTCCCACCTGATAGTGGCTACTCGTTAATTTGTCTTTCAATTCAATGTTGTCCATTAAAATACCAACTCTGGGGTTGGTCTGACATATTTTTTGAGGCTATGACGATCAGTCAATAAATGCTAATGATCAGATAGGAGGTTTCTTAATTGGTTATGATGGGCAGAGAATTTAGTTATAATTGTAACTGTTTCTGGTTGTTTACTGCGAGGAGGTTAGTTCGAATGTATCCTCTTATTAGTAGGACTTCATGTAGGGCAGAAGCCTGAGTATAGCAATTCTCGTCCTCTTTGCAGTTACCTTTAGACATGTGCACTGCCAAAAAATGTGTTTGTTTTCGTTTTCGTTTCATTCATTTATTTTTTGTTTGTTTTTCGGGTCATTCGTTATGATCGCAATGCGTAAATTCGTACATTCGTAAATCCGTACATTCGTAAATTCGTACATTCGTACATTCGTTCATTCGTACATTCGCAAATTCGTACATTCGTAAATTCGTACATTCGTAAATTCATAAATTTGTACATTCATACATTAGAAAATTCGTATATTCGTAAATTCGTACATTTGTAAATTAGAAAATTTGGAAGTTTGTCAATTCGAAATTTGAAAATCCAAAAGCCCGAATATTAGAAAATCTGAAATGGTAACTAACTATTAAATTATAGGTATTGTAATTTCCTTTCAAATTTGTCTGTTAGTGAACGTAACAAATACAAATTTATCCAAAGTTATGAATTATCCGAAATAACAAATGCTGGATCTAAACAAATGGAACGGAACAAATTAATAATAAATAATAATAATAAAACGTTTTTATTATTATTATTGTTATTTATTATTATTAATTCATTGCGTTCCATTCCTTTGGATACAGCATTTGTTATTTCGGATCATTCGTAACTTCGGATAAATTTGTATGTGTTATGTTCACTAACAGCCAAATTTGAAAGGAAATTACAATACCTATAATTTAATAGTTACTAGTAATAGTTAAGTTATTATTAGTTAATTATTAGTTCAGATTTCCGAATTTACAAATTTACTAATTCACTAATTTACTAATGTACGAAAGTACGAATTTCCGAATGTATGAATGTACGAATTTACAAATTTTCGAATTTACAAATATTCGCAAAATTTGTTAAACAGGTTTACGTTAATTAGGATATTTCCAAATTAACAAATTTGTCAAAATTAGTAAAAAAACGAATTTGGAAACTAAACGAATTGCACGTGTCTAGATACGTTATAGTCTTAGGTATTGGGCGTATGGTATACTGTGAACCAGAGGATGAGGATGTGTCGTGGAGGCGTGGAGAAAGATATTTCATTGACGTAGGTTTACAATAGAGATCTGTTTTGATTTGGCCGTTTGGACATTTAATGATTCTCAAGTCTAGAAATGGGATGCTAATGTGATCATAGCTTAGGGTAAAGTGAAGATTGAAATTATTTTTATTTAATGATTCAATGAATTTGATCAAAGCTCTTTCTGTTCCTGTCCAGATTAGGAACAGGTCATAAATCTATGCCAGCAGAGGACTTGGTTTAGAAAAGGTTGGGGTAACTCATCTGCAAAGACTGTTCTCTCCCATCCTCCTAAGAATAGGTTGGCATATAAGGGTGCACAGGATGTGCCCATAGCCACACCCTGTGTTTGCAAGTAAATCTGGTCCATTTAGACAAAGTAGTTTTTAGTCAGAATAAATTCCAATATATATAAATAAATTTATTTAGAGGCCAGGTGATTCGATCCTGTTCCAATAGGAAGGCATCAGCTGTTCGGACGCCCTGCTCATGGGGAATACTCTAGTATAATGCCTTGATGTCAATAGCCATGAGCACTTCTGGTCCAGAAGTGGATAAATGATACAATACTTTTTATTTTGGCACAAAAACTACAAATTATTTTTTATTTTTGGGATATATTATACTGTATTTTTATTCTAGTTTAGGCACAGTACAAATACTTGTTTTGGCATAGATAAATGTAAGATGAAAATAATTTACAAAATTAGAAGTATGTAAATTGCTCCTGCCAGGGGATTTGGCCTCCTGGTGATAATGAACAAAAGAGGGGAAAACATCTACAGAGATGTTGAGAGAAATGTCGAAGGTCAAAGATGCACTATGGAGTGGATGTTTCATACCACAATCTTAATGAATTAAGTACAGGTTGTGGTGCGAAATATCCTGGATTATGTATAACCTTTGTAAAACAAGTAAACACACATTAAACAAACTTACATCGCAACAGACATTTGGTTGAAGCAGAAAACCAACAAGTGTCCTCTTAGATCTTGATATAGGGTCCAAAACTGTTCTTTGCTTTCCTGCTCAGTGAATAAAGACTGAACCAGAAAAAAATGCTTTTGATGCTCTTTCTGCCAATTGTAAGCACAATAATGATGCTATAGCATTCAAAACATAGCTTCTCTCCATAGGATTTGATTCTCTTTCCAGAAGTCAATCAGCAACTATAAAAGAAGTGATGTCACAGGAAAGACATCTTTAAAAATACAACAGAACACAGGAAAACACAGCACAATATATAAAAAAATGCATCACAGCTTTAAAAATGCATGTAATCGCATTACAGAAATGCATATCAACACATGCCAATGCATGTACAATAACGCACATGCTGTGGCATGACTATTTGTTCTTAAGGTTGATTATCCTTATCTTAATCAGTATCTTAATTTTTGGAGTGACGTCCCATCCTATGCTCTTTGGCTCTAGTAAATTCGGGCCTATCATTGCACAATAAAATTCTCCTCCTGTTGGCCAAATTTACACTACTGTTCCATCTGCAATATTTTAATTCCTCTAGTAAACACCTGCTTGTTGAGGTTAATTTACTAAAGGCAAATATACTGTGCACTACAAGTGCACTGCAAGTGCAGTTGCTCTAGATCAAAGGGGAAGCTCTGAAATGATGGAAAGTTCTGCTGATTTCTATTTAATCATGTGAAAGCAAAAATGCAGTTTTTTATTTTGATTACATGTACCCCTCAGATCTAGAGCTACTGTATTTGCAGTGCACTTGTGGTTGCTCTTGCAGTGTACAGACTTTTTGCCTTTAGTAAATCAACCCCTTTGTCTCTGGTACAGAATGGCCTTTTATCCCCAATTAAAACTGGCCTGCTGCTGGCCACATTTACACTGCTGTACAGAGTCGTTACAAGGGGGGGGGGCGGAAGGGGCGGATGCCCTGGGCGGTACAATTTATTGGGGGTCGGGGGTGCAGTAAAGTGTCCTTCTAAAACAGACACAGCAGTCATTAAATGGCGGCCTGTGCACGGACCGAGCGACGCTCTTGCCCGTACCACCAGGCCGCCAGTGTAGTAGCAGTCTCTGGATTGCTGGGACTGCGGGTTTTCCAACAAACAGTGATGTTGCGTGTGTGCGCCCTGACCACGGCTCTCACTCCCAGTCTTCTGTCACAAGAGTGCCCGGCCGGGTGTGACATCACGTGCACGCTCCGCCCCATCCCCCCATCCCCCTGCTACTCGCGGCTCCTGGCTCCTACTCCTGAGCTCAAGGTATGTGGGGCACATGTTTCCTAAGCTACACACTGATGGGCATAATTTGTTAAGGGGCAGTCTGATGGCCATATTTTGTTAAGGGGCACACTGATGGGCATAATTTGTTGTGCCCACCAGAGTGCCCCTTAACATAAAATGTGCCCATCAGCATGCTACTTATTTGCTCTGATGGGCATATTTTATTTTAAGAGCAACACTGATGGGCGCATTTTAAGTAAAGGGGCACACAGATGGGTGTATTTTGTTGTGCCCATCGGAGCCCATGTGCCTATCAGCATGCAAGCTTATTTTATGTTAAGGATCATGCTGATGGGCATATTTTATGTTAAGGAGCACTCGGATGGGCACAACAAAATATGTCCATTAGTGTTGCTCTTAAAATAAAATATGCCCATCAGACCAGTGCCAGTAAATGAACCCCTTTTTGCTGCATAAATGGCACCAGTGTCAGTGTTACACTGGTGCCACTAATGCAGCACAAAGGGGTTAATTAACTGGCACTGGTCGCTAATGTATCAGAAACCAGTGGCAATACATTAACCCCCTCATGATGCCTTTTACAAATTGAGTGTGAGTGAACTCTGTTTCTATTGCATTAAACCTAATTGAATTTGTATTGTTTTAAGTATATTTTTGTTTTGAAACATCATTGATTCTTTCTTAAAAATGGGGGGGCGCAGTTTGCCATCTTCGCCCTCGGTACCAAATGGCCTTGTCCCAGCACTGCTGCTGTATCCTCTGCAGTACCCTAATTTTTTTGGTGAAGCATTATCCTGTGCTTTTTATCTCTAGTAAATTTGGGCCTATCTTTGCTGTTTAAAATTGTCTTGTTACTGGCCAATTATTGTGAAAATCAACATCATCCTTGGCCAGCTTCTTCTTTCTAGTCCTTTGGACAAGCCCACCAATGATGTCCAGAAAATTTGTACGGAAAAACAAATAGAATGTACTCTTTCCCGAGATCTTACAAGATCTCACAGAATCTCCAGATATCTCAGGAAATGGTATTTTTTTCTTGTGAGATCCCACATATTACTTATGCGAGTTCCCTGGAAGGCAGTGGTGAAATAGCATTCCTAGGAGGCAGCTCGGAGGCACTGACTATGCTACAATTGCTTCGGGTAAGGCAGAGAAAAAAAAAATAGTACGTTTGCATAAATGACAACATTTGCAGTATGTGTATATAAGTTTACTGCTGAACATGCAGAGCTGCACCTAAATATGCTTTCAATGTTTCTGGGGGAAGGGTTCACATTAAGGTATCCCATCCCCCAAGCATGTTATTTAAAGGAGTTGTGTATTTTCAATGTTGGCCTTGAAGCCGAATGAAAAGATCCTGCTGTTGATTTATTTATTTTTTTTTCATTTGTGCATGTACCCCATGACAGTACAAGATGTAACCACTATAGACTTCAAATGGATTTGCTTCCAATTTAGGGTTTGCCGTAAATTTAATAAAATTCGCTAAACCCTTGGTAAATCAAATCTGGGCAGATTTACCCATTATTACTTATACAGAGAAAAGTTGCTCATACAGAAAAGTAGTAATACCTTCTGATTCACTTTCTTTGTTGGTAGACTGTTTCCTTGTCCAAACAACAGTTGTTGCCACCCCATATTTTTAAACTAGCCATTGCATGTTTCCTTTTTCACTCAATATAATATTAATATAATATATTAACCATGTTTAGTCACTCATTATGCAGTACTCAGTTATGAGTGTTAAAATAAAATAAAATTACCAACATTTTGCATAGCTTGCACACAAATTATACTAAAAGCCTAATAGCTTGCAGTCATGGGATTTATTTTGTATGAATTGTTCTTAAAGTGGAGTTCCACCCAAAGGTGGAACGTCCGCTCATTTGTCTCCTCTCCCCCTCCGGTGCCACAATTGGCACCTTTTGGGGGGGAGGGGGGACAGGATACCTGTCTTTGACAGGTATCCTGTCACCACTTCCAGGAATCCGCGCCGTGGCCCATGACGTTACCGCGGGGCTCCCTCCTCCTCCCCCTGTCGCTGGACCAGTAGAAGAGAGGAGCAGGGCCTCGCGCATGCATGGTAGGGTTTCCGGCGTGAAGCCGTATGGCTACACTGCCAGGTTCCCTTACCCACAATGGCAGCACCTGACAGCTGGTGGAAACATTAGCTGCGGTGTCGACATCGCTGGACTCCAGGACAGGTAAGTGTCCTATTATTAAAAGCCAGCAGCTGCAGTATGTGTAGCTGCTGGCTTTTATTTTTTTATTTTTTGGGCGGACCTCCGCATTAAGATTGAATCTAACAAAACTTGATGTTGACATCATAGCTGCTATAATATTCTGTACTTCATTCCATTTCAGGCACCGTTAATCTTGCCTCAGTTAAATCAATGTATGTCTGTGCTCTTGAATGTTAAAAAATGTAAAGATTTCTATTAAAAGTAAAAATCCATTCTTGTTCTTCACCCTGAACCATAACACATCTTCATCTCCACTAATCAATCTGCTCACACAGTCATTAATTGGCTACCTAGTGAAGCTTACTGTTTTTTTTAACAACTGATAAGCAGCTATTAAACATTTCTTGTAGAGTGATTAATTTAGCTTTGTGTTATTTTTGGGCAGGTGACTTTTAACCTTAAATATATAATGAATATAATAGAAGTTTCAGTAATTAGTATATTATTTGTCTATTTAAGTTGATTTCCAAACAAATGAGTGAAATGATGATAAAAAATTTGGGGTTTATATGTGATTCAAATGTAAGTAAACTTCTATAAACTGGCATTGCATTTTATACGGTTGCTTTAGTCTTTGATAGAACAATTTCAAAGCGCAATAGTTGGGTACAAACCTTACATTTGACCCTGCATGGTGAAGGTTGATGTTTCTTTTCTCCTTTTGAGTGAAAACACTTAAAATGTACATAACATGAATTTAATAAAGATAATTTAAAAGGATGCGAAAAACAAAATTAATTATAATTAAAAAACATTTTTTTGCTTTTCTAAATAGCATTTTTTATTATTTATTTTTTATTATTGACATGCACATTTTTTCAATACAGGTTTCTTAATCTCACAGAATATTCAATACGGAAGGATGGTTTTCTTTAAAAAAAAACAGTAAGCCTTGTAAACTAATTACAAAATGCTATCTATTCTTCCTTGAAAGCACAAAACTTTATAAATTTGGGTCTGTTTGTTATTAACTATCTTAACAAAAAGCTGCCAGATCTGTTATTTTTAAGCTGTTGGTCTATGGTACAACTGGAGAAGTGATCAATATGTGGACATTGGGCAGGGTTAATAGACTGGATGCTGGTGCTTTATTTCGTTGGAAATGTAATACTCCAGCAGCAGTAGTTCAAATGGTCTGCAATAGCTATTTTGTTGCATACAGTTGGAGTCTATAGTGAGATGCTCTGGTAGATAAAAAGGCGGTGCTGAATAAAACAAAAAATCTCCAAGCAAAGGATAACAGAAACCTTACTCATAAATGCTTATACAACTCAAAAAGAAAGTTTACAATCATCTGGGTTACGTGGCTTGTTCACAAAAAGTACATAGTGGCAACTATATCCTCTAATACTGCTGATACATTACCTTCAGATATGAGCCTTGACCTATAAATTGAATATATAATTGGAAGTCTGATATGTTACTTTTGTCTCCTGTGTCCTTTTTCCCTAAATCTACCAACTCCACCTTATTTCCTGTATATTTTATTTTTACATTATAAATCCAAAAAATAAGAATGCCAGTACTACGCTATATTGTAAACATATTTCTATATGACGTATATTGACTATATCCTATGAAATATATTGAGCATGCTGACAATAATGCATGCAGCAAAATAAGATTTGTAAGTAATGTTGAAAACTGGAAAAAATTCTATGATATTCTCTGGAAACATATGTGAAGACGAAAGGAGATGAATAAAAGCTAGAGTTATAACCCACTGCAATCTTGTAAATTAAAACAGATATGTAAGTCTGCATTAATACATTATAAACTGACCACAAACCAAAAGTGAAAATGTATGTGGAAAATTGAACTTACGTGGTTGGATTCTGTACAACAGTATACTGTGCAATTTGTGGTATTACATACTGGTGCAGTCGGAGTCCAGAAGCTTTGACAATTCTAATTTAATGTTGTAGCACACTACTAACCACATTCAACCTATTTTATTTATGAGGGCCAACTATCTGATGAATCAGTAAGATTTACTTTTGGGTGGAAGTGACATTTACTGCAGTCTGAAGTTTTAGTTTGTATGCATGCTGCAGTTTAAATTGTATTAGCATATACTTTTACACCAGATTTAATTATTTTGGATTGATTAACAATTGTTTGCAGCTTTTTTTTTTTTTAATACTTTATTTTTAGAAGAAAATACAGAAACCATATGACATGCAAGTCCAGAAAATGTACATATATAAATGAGACTCAGTACTAGTAAGATACTGGCAGGTCAAGGAGGCAGATACACATAAAGAAAAAGGGGACCTAGTTTGATTAAGTAAGAGTCTCTGTATCCCATGTGGTATTTTATCTGGTAAAAACCATAAGTCAAAGAATGGCAAAAAAGGGGTCACTAAAACAAAACAAGTAAACCAAAGAGAAAAAAAGAGGGGGTAAGAGACAGGGCAAAGAAAGGAGGGAACCACTCAATCCGCTCTCCCACCTGGAACAAGCAAAACCCAGCGGTGCCGTCTCTAGCTTGTATGATTCAAGTCATCAGTGCCTTGTAATCCTCAGAGTATACAAAATCGTACCAATACAGGGCCGATCCCAGACGGGGTGCACGGGGTGCATGGGGTGCAGTGCACCCGAGCGCCAGAGAGGTGGGGGCGCTGAAGCGCCAGAGTGCTCCGTTCCCTCCTCCTTCTCTTGTTTGTGTCCGGCGCCGGTGTTCCAAGAAGAAAAGGCGCCGCTGTGTTAACTGCTCAAGCCCCTCCCTCCTCCTGTCAGAGAAGGAGAACAGCCAGCCGGAGATGAGAATGGAGGCAGAGCGGCTGGTCTCTGTGTGGAGAGAGACCAGCCACGCAGTGATGTCGCGTGGGGGGGCGGGGCGGTCCGTGCCTGACACGTTCTTCTCTCTGTCTCTCTTACTCCTGCCTGCTGTTTACTGCTCCGGGCGGCGCGGCTGCAAACTGTCCCCTCCTCTCCAGCTGCCGCCTGGGTGTTTTTACCGTACCCTAATGGAGGGGGGTACTGTACTAATGGGGGGGTCTGTATTAATGGGGGTCTGTCCTGGGGGGTCTGTACTAATGGAGGGGGGTCTGTATTAATGGAGGGGGGTCTGTACTAATGGGGGGTCTGTCCTGGGGGTCTGTACTAATGAAGGGGGGTCTGTACTAATGGAAGGGGGGTCTGTCCTGGGGGTCATTACTAATGGAGGGGGGTCTGTCCTGGGGGGTCTGTACTAATGGAGGGGGGTCTGTCTTGGGGGGGTCTATACTAATGGAGGGGGGTCTGTCCTGGAGGGGTCTATACTAATTGAGGGGGGGTCTGTACTAATGGAGGGGGTTCTGTCCTGGGGGGTCTATACTAATTGAGGGGGGTCTGTCCAGGTGGGGTCTGTACTAATGGGGGTCTGTCCTGGGGAGTCTGTACTAATGGAGGGTCTGTCCTGGGGGTCTGTACTAATAGAGGGGGATCTTTCCTGGGGGTCTGTACTAATGGAGGGGGGTCTGTCCTGGGGGTCTGTACTAATGGAGGGGGGTCTGCCCTGGGGGTCTGTACTAATGGAGGGGGGGTCTGTCCTGGGGGATCTGTACTAATGGGGGGTCTGTCCTGGGGTGTTTGTACTAATGGAGGGGGGTCTGTCCTGGGGGGTCTTTACTAATGGGGGATCTGTCCTGGGGTCTGTACTAATAGAGGGGGGGTCTTTCCTGGGGGGTCTGTACTAATGGAGGGGGGTCTGTCCTGGGGGGTCTGTACTAATGGAGGGAGTCTGTCCTGGGGGGTCTGTACTAATGGAGGGAGGTCAGTCTTGGGGGGTCTGTACTAATGTAGGGGGGTCTGTACTAATGGTGGGGGGGTCTGTCCTGGGGGGTCTATACTAATTGAGGGGGGTCTGTACTAATGGGGGGTCTGTCCTGGGGGTCTGTACTAATAGAGGGGGGTCTTTCTTGGGGGGTCTGTACTAATGGAGGGGGGATCTGTACTAATGAAGGGGGGTCTGTCCTGGGGGGTCTGTACTAATGGAGGGGGGTCTGTCCTGAGGGGTCTGTACTAATGGAGGGGGGGTCATTACTAATGGAGGGGGGTCTGTCCTGGGGGGTCTGTACTAATGGATGGGGGGTCTGTCCTGGGGGGTCTATACTAGTGGAGGGGGGTCTGTCCTGGGGCGGTCTGTACTAATGGAGGGGGGTCTGTACAAATGGAGGGGGTCTGTACAAATGGAGAGGGGGTCTGTACTAATGGGGGGTCTGTACTAATGGAGGGGGTTCTGTCCTGGGGGTCTGTACTAATGGAGGGGGGTCTGTACAAATGGAGGGGGGTCTGTACTAATGGGGGGTCTGTACTAATGGAGGGTGGGTCTGTACTAATGGGGGGGTCTGTCCTAATGGAGGGGGGCCTGTCCTGGGGGGTCTATACTAATGGAGGGGAGATCTGTCCTGGGGGGTCTGTACTAATGGAGGGGGGTTTTCCTGGGGGGGTCTGTACTGAGTAAGGTCTGTACTGAGGGAGGGGTTTATACTTAGTGCGGGTTCTGCATTGATGGAGGGGGGTCTATGCTTAGTGGAGGGGGGTCTGTACTGAGGGGCGACTATAGTTGGTGGAAGGGGGGTGACCCCAACCCTAGTGATGCCAATGCAGCTGTGGGCTCTTCTTTCACCCCTCCCTCTCGCGCGCTGCTGTAATAGTGAGCGGTGCTTGCCAGCACAGCCGCCCACTATGTATCTTCCACCGCCTTCATATGCCCAGGGAAGAAACAGAATAGAAAAAGGAGCAGAGAAGAGATTGTGGGACATATAGTTCCAAGGACTGGCAGCCCCACTGTAACACAGAAACTGCAGCCCACACAGCATGCTCAGCTGAATGGGAGAGAGAGAGAGCCAGGAGCCCGGGAACGCTTTCAGGGAAGTGCACCCAGGACTCCAGAGGGAGAGGACAGTGCTGAGGGAACACCATCAGAGAGAGAACCCCACTGCCCTGCGCCACCAGAGAGAAAGTCACACAGCCTAGTGCCATTCCTGGCAGGGAAAGGAATTGAGTCATTGCAGGAATACAGATCTGGGTGCTACCCAGCGGGATCACCATGGGCAATTCAGAGTGAGCTGACTCCTGATCAGAGGAACCGTTGCTGTATCGCTGGGTCAGGTGAGAGGGCCGATCAGCCATTATCTACTAACGTCCATAGGAACTGCAGTCTCTGACCATCTCCTGTATTATATCTGCAGTCTCTGACCGTCTCCTGTACTATGTCTGCAGTCTCTGATCATCTTCTGTAGTATGTCTGCAGTCTCTGACCATCTCCTGTACTATGCCTGCAGTCACTGACCGTCTCCTGCACTACGTCTGCAGTCTCTGACCGTCTCCTGTACTATGTCTGCAGTCTCTGATCATCTTCTGTAGTATGTCTGCAGTCTCTGATCATCTCCTGTATTATGTCTGCAGTCTCTGACCATCTCCTGTACTATATCTGCAGTCTCTGACCATCTCCTGTACTATGTCTGCAGTCTCTAATCATCTGCTGTAGTATGTCTGCAGTCTCTGATCATCTCCTGTATTATGTCTGCAGCATCTGATCATCTCCTGTACTATGTCTGCAGTCTCTGACCTTCTCCTGTATTATATCTGCCGTTTCTGACCATCTCCTGTACTATGTCTGCAGTCTCTTGTACTATGATTGCAGTCTCTGACCATCTCCTGTACCATGTCTGCAGTCTCTGACCATCTCCTGTACTATGTCTGCAGTCCCTGACCATCTCCTGTGCTATGTCTGCAGTCTCTGACCATCTCCTGTACTATGTCTGCAGTCTCTGATCATCTCCTGTATTATGTCTGCAGTCTCTGACCATCTCCTGTACCATGATTGCAGTCTCTGACCATCTCCTGTAATATGTCTGGGGGCTCTTTTCTAACAGACTCTCTAACAGAAGCCATCTCTGTGTGCATCAGAGAGACCCCCTCCAGGTCTCATTAATGTACGCTCTTCCTGTATTTTTTTTATTGTTAAAAGATCATGGGAGGATCCCAGGGTAACAAAGACTTCTTAGGGGAGCATCTCTGTGTTTGAGTTGTTGCCATAGAAACATTTGTAAAGGGGAGGAGTTGGTAAGATGACCACGCCCATGTGGGGGCGCCAGAGATATTTCTGCACCCAGTGACCCTAGGATCGGCCCTGGTTAGTTGCACTTACAGTGTATGTATTGTGTATATATATATGCATTCCAGGTGTTGTATATATATATATATATATATATATATATATATATATATATATATATATATATATATATATATATACACTGTATTCAGTTTAGCTAGATCCGTTCATGTTAGTCTCTTCCTAATATACTGACAGACAGGCAGGTGTTTTTACAGTATTTACAGTTCGTGTACTGTGTACCCTGCACAGTTGCACCTACAGTATAGCTACTTGAAGACAAGTGCTTGTGTTCTTCTGATCCTATTAAAAGCACAGGCAGGCTCTTGAAGTATTTACAGTTAGTGTACTGTGTACCCTGCACAGTTGCACCTATAGCTACCTGAAGACAAGTGCTTGTGTGCTTCTTCTGATACTATTAATAGCACAGGCAGGCTCTTGAAGTATTTACAGTTAGTGTACTGTGTACCCTGCACAGTTGCACCTACAGTATAGCTACCTGAAGACAAGTGCTTGTGTTCTTCTTCTGATCCTATTAATAGCACAGGCAGGCTCTTGAAGTATTTACAGTTAGTGTACTGTGTACCCTGCACAGTTGCACCTACAGTATAGCTACCTGAAGACAAGTGCTTGTGTTCTTCTGATCCTATCAATAGCACAGGCAGGCTCTTGAATATTTACAGTTAGTGTACTGTGTACCCTGCACAGTTGCACCTATAGCTACCTGAAGACAAGTGCTTGTGTGCTTCTCCTGATCCTATTAATAGCACAGGCAGGCTTTTGAAGTATTTACAGTTAGTGTACTGTGTACCCTGCACAGTTGCACCTATAGCTACCTGAAGACAAGGGCTTGTGTGCTTCTTCTGATCCTATTAATAGCACAGGCAGGCTCTTGAAGTATTTACAGTTAGTGTACTGTGTACCCTGCACAGTTGCACATACAGTATAGCTACCTGAAGACAAGTGCTTGTGTTCTTCTTCTGATTCCATTAATAGCACAGGCAGGCTCTTGAAGTATTTACAGTTAGTGTACTGTGTATCCTGCACAGTTGCACCTATAGCTACCTGAAGACAAGTGCTTGTGTGCTTCTTCTGATCCTATTAATAGCACAGGCAGGCTCTTGAAGTATTTACAGTTAGTGTCTTGTGTACCTTGCACAGTTGCACCTATAGCTATCTGAAGACAAGTGCTGGTGTGCTTCTTCTGATCCATTAATACCACAGGCAGGCATTCTGCTAGCTGCTGTATAATCAGTATATATATACATCCCAGTTTTGTGCAGCTACATCTCACTGCAGTTCAGGCCATTAGTATGTCTAGAAGGCCAACAAGGAGAGGCAGACAGTCACAAGCCAATAAAAGAGGGCAAGCAGGCTGTGTGTCTAGAGGCAACAGTGCTGGTCATGGACACGGTTCATCCTCATCAGCACGTGGCCGTGGGACATGCTTGTCCTTTTTTTCAGCAGCTGGCCGTGTTGAGCCGCAACATGCGGAAGACTTGGTAGAGTGGATGACCAAGCCGTCCTCATCCTCCTCATCCTCCCTCACCCAGGCTCAGGGTACGTTGTCTGGCAAAGCAGCTGCCAACGCGGCCTCTTCCCTTGGCTCAATGGCATCAGTCACTACTTCCCTAGCCCCACCAAGTCCTCCTGAGGAGTCCCCCGAACTGTTTGACCACAGTGTTGGGTACATGCTCCAGGAGGATGCCCAGCGTTTTGAAGGTTCCAATGATGGTACTCAGCTAGAGAAAGGCAGTAACGTGAGCCCAGACAGGGGGGTGCCCAAAAAGGACAGCAATCTGGCAGTCATGTTCCCCCAGCTGCAGCATATTGCCAGCTTTGCTCCAGTGATGAGGAGGGAGGGGATGATGGGGTCACTGACTCCACGTGGGTGCCTGATAGGAGAGAGGAGGAGGAGGCACATCACCAATGAGGCAGGATGCCCTCCAGGGGCCAGCTTAAGGGCAGCACACCGACTGCATCACACCGCAGAGCTCCGCATGTGCAGGGCGCTGCTGTCTCTGCACGTTTTTTCAAAAGTTCTTTGGTGTGGGCCTTTTTTGAGACGAGTGCATCAGATCCCACCGCTGCTATTTGCAACATATGTCTCAAGCGTATCTCGCGTGGCCAAAACATCACCCGCTTGGGCACCACATGCTTGACCAGACATATGTTGACTTGCCATGCAGTTTATCGGCAAGCGTACCTAAAAGACCCACACCAAAGAACAAAGAGGACTTCTTCTTGCTCCTCATCAGCTGGGATCTCCAACCCCAATATACCTTCAGTCATCTCTGAGACCTGTACTGAGAGGAATGAAGGTGTAGAATTAGATGTGTCACAGCCAAGTACTTACGGACTATCAGCTATCGGTACACCGACATCAGATTGTACCAGGCAAATTTCCCTGCCCCAGCTGCTACACCACCGAAAGAAGTTCGCTCCCAGCCATCCACATGCCCAGCATTCGAATGCTAGCTTGGCTAAATTGCAACCCCTCAACTGCTGCGTTTTCAGTTGGTAGACTCTGCCCCCTTCCATGAGTTTGTGGAATGTGCGGTTCCTCAGTGGCAGGTTCCCAAACACCACTTTTTCTCACGGTAGACAATTCCGGCTCTCTACCGGCATGTGGAAGGCAATGTCTTGGCCTTGCTGGACAGGGCGGTCAGAGGTAAGGTGCATATTACCGCTGACTCATGGTCCAGCAGGCATGGACAGGGACGTTACCTATCTTTCACGGCGCATTGGGTGACTCTTCTGGCAGCTGGGAAGGATGCAGGACAAGGTGCAGTAGTGTTGGAGATTGTTCCGCCACCACGCCTCCAAAATGCTACCACTGGTGATTCTGACACACCTCTCTCCTCCACCCCCTCCTCTTCTTCTTCCTCCATGGCCTCTTCCTGTGCTTTGTCCTCAGAACCAGCGGTGCTCCGTAGGCGTTCAGGGGGCTACGCAAGTACGCAGGCCAAAAGATGCCATGCGGTGCTTGAGCTGGTGTGCTTGGGGGACAGGCAGGCAGGGGCAGGCTCAGAGGTGGTTGACGCCATGCCAGCTTCAGCTTCAGCCAGGAATGGTGGTTTGCAACAATGACACCAACCTCTTCTCCGTCCTCCCACAGGGACAACTGACCCATGTGCCCTGTTTGGCTCACGTCTTGGGCAGGTACCCGGGCTTACAGGATGTCCTGAGGCAGGCCAGGAATGTCTGTGTGCATTTCCGCCGGTCATATAATGCCAGTACTCGGCTGGCTGACCTCCAAAAGGAATTTAACCTGCCAGAGAACCGCCTAATCTGTGACATGCCCACCAGGTGGAACTCAATGTTGGCCATGCTGCAGCAGCTGCACACGCAGCAGAGCGCCATCAATGAGTACCTGTGCGACTATGGCACCAGGACAGGGTTAAGGGAACTTGTTTTTTTTTTTCCCCACGCCAGTGGGCCATGATCAGGGATGCATGCACTGTCCTGTCACCATTTGAGGAGGCCATGAGGATGGTGAGCAGTGACAGTGCATGCATCAGTGACACTGTCCCCCTTGTCCCCCTGTTGGAGCACATGCTGCGTGGGATAATGGACAGGGCACTTGAGGCAGAACAGAGGCAGGAAGAGGAGGACTTCCTTAGCTCTCAAGGCCCCCTTTATCCAGACAGTGTTCCTGATCACACAGGAAGAGGAGGAGGAGGATTGTGTCAGCATAGAGGTGGAGTCTGGCACTCAGCATCAGCAGCAGTCTTCAAGGGATCATTTACAGTCCCAAGAAAACAGGCTGATAGTACCGTGCCAATCCCAAAGGTCAGGAGCAGCCAACACGACAATCAGAGAAATTGTGCAATAATATAAAGTGAAAGTGTGGTGCTAAATGTGTGAAAAACAATATACAAGTGCCTACAGAAAATAGAGGCAGCCTGAAGTGACACTCCAAGATTCAGAAATGAATATATAATGAAGTATATACCAATCAACAACATGCGACTGGACTAAGACCTCAAATTGCACTAACCCCCTAAAGGGTGCACCATGAAACCTCATATATAAATATAAAAGTGCACCAATAATGGTGAAAATACTTATCAAATTAGATTAAAGTGAATGTGTAGCCATTATTATAGCAAATCAATCACTCATACATAAAAAATGTGAACAAACAATAAGTGTAAAATTGTATGTATAAACAAAAAATCAGTGTTGGTAACACCAAGAAAAGTTTATAAATGAATAAGGAATCTGTGTTGCTAACACCAAGGAAAGTTCATAGAGATATAGATAGTAGTATTCACAGATCTCTCATATGTTTCTCAAACTGCTCTGAGTGGTGAGATGATAATCAAATGGTATTCTTCCCAATAGTAATCTCAAACAGTAAAGAAGATGTGGTACTCTTACCAGCAATAGTGGACTCACAAGCCATGAGCGGTGAGTCAAAAACGCTTAAACTGCCATATAGTGAATGACAGTGTGGATCTGGTCTGAAGAGATGAGATGTTCCTGCTGGAATGGAGACCTGGGCATCCGTCCGGATATCTAGTTTGTCGTCTTATATGCAAGGTGTATGCAAGCATCTCGATCAGGAGGGCAATAATCAAAATATGGAATAAAAAAGAGAGAGCCTCCACATGGTGTAAATCCAAAAATGAATATAGGGTTTATTGAAAGAGGATCATCCAATATTCAATATAAAAGCATGACAATAGAATCCATTCCAAGATGTTAAAATAGCGTGGTAAAAAGTGGCTGGGATCAGCAAAGGGTCTGATCCCTTCAAGACTGCCTATGCTGATGCTGAGTGACTATCCTGTTATGCTGAGTGACTATCCTTTTCCTCCTCAATGATCATGCTGATAGCTTGTAAGAATATTTTTGGTTCTGGGCAGCGCCACCAGTGGCTATGGCCCAATTTTATAGCCCCTGTTTAACAGGGGCGTGTAATTACAATTTTTGATGCAATATTTTGCAAGGATGGTTCGTTGCTGCACTCAACTAGAGTATTTGTGAGGGGTTGCAGTGTTATGGCACCAGTGCCTAAGGCCCAATTTTTCAGCCCCTATTTAACAGGGGCATGTAATTACAATTTTTGATGCAATACTTTGCAGCAGGGCTTGTTCCTGCACTCCAACTAGAGTATCTGTGAGGGGTTGCAGTGTTGTGGCTCCAGCACCAGTGCCTAAGGCCCAATTTTTCAGCCCCTGTTTAACAGGGGTGTGTAATTACAATTTTTGATGCAATACTTTGCAGCAGGGCTTGTTCCTGCGCTCCAACTAGAGTATCTGTGAGGGGTTGCAGTGTTGTGGCTCCAGCACCAGTGCCTAAGGCCCAATTTTTCAGCCCCTGTTTAACAGGGGTGTGTAATTACAATTTTCGATGCAATACTTTGCAACAGGGCTCGTTCCTGTGCTCCAACTAGAGTATATGTGAGGGGTTGCAGTGTTGTGGCACCAGTGCCTAAGGCCCAATTTTTCTGCCCCTGTTCAACAGGGACATGTAATTACAATTCTTGATCTAATATTTCACAGCAGGGCCTGTTTCTGCGCCCACCAAGAGTAACTGTGAGGACTTACAGTGTTGTGGCACCTGCACCACCACTACCAAAGGCCCAATTTTTCTGCCCCTGTTCAACAGTTGCATGTAATTACAATACTTGATCTAATATTTCACAGCAGGGCCCGTTCCAGCGCCCACCAAGAGTAACTGTGAGGACTCACAGCAGGGGTCTCAAACTGGGGGCCCTCCAGCTGTTGCGAAACTACAAGTCCCATGAGGCATTGCAAGGCTGACAGTTACAAACATGACTCCCGCAGGCAGAGGCATGATGGGACTTGTAGTTTTGTAACAGCTGGGGGGCCGCCAGTTTGAGACACCTGACTTACAGTGTTGTGGCAACACCACCACCACCACCACCAAAGGCCCAATTTTTCTGCCCCTGTTCAACAGGTGCATGTAATTACAATTCTTGATCTAATATTTCACAGCAGGGCCTGTTTCTGCACCCACCAAGAGTAACTGTGAGGACTTACAGTGTTGTGGCACCAGCACCACCACCACCAAAGGCCCATTTTTTCTGCCCCTGTTCAACAGGTGCATGTAATTACAATTCTTGATCTAATATTTCACAGCAGGGCCCGTTCCAGCACCCACCGAGAGTAACTGTGAGGACTTACAGTGTTGTGGCACCACCACCACCAAAGGCCCAATTTTTCTGCCCCTGTTCAACAGGTGCATGTAATTACAAATTCTTGATCTCATATTTCACAGCAGGGCATGTTTCTGTGCCCACCAAGAGTAACTGTGAGGACTTACAGTGTTGTGGCACCAGCACCACCACCACCAAAGGCCCAATTTTTCTGACCCTGTTCAACAGGGGCATGTAATTACAATTCTTGATCTAATATTTCACAGTAGGGCCCGTTCCTGCGCCCACCAAGAGTAACTGTGAGGGCTTACAGTGTTGTGGCAACACCAACACCTAAGGCCCCAATTTCTGCAGAGTATACAAGGCAGGCCCCTACTTTCAAACATCCAACTTACAAACGACTCCTACTTGCAAACGGAAGGAGACAACAGGAAGTGAGATGAAATTTACCCCTAGGAAGGGAAATTCTCTCCTGTAAGAGCTGATATGGGGAAAACGTGTCTCCTCTCCACTGATGCTTTATCAACAAACCTTGTTTCACTAAAAACCCCAAATTGTCAAAAAACATTTGTCATTGGGACAGAAAGCTAGGTAAGTTCAAAATTACAAACAGATTCTGCTTAACAACAAACCTACAGTCCCTGTCTTGTTTGTACCGCCTGTATACTGCTGTTCAGAGTATATAGGGCCTGGGGGCCTTTTTTTAATTTGGGTGCGGGGTTCCCCTTAATATCCATACAAGACCCAAAAGGCCTGGTAATGGACTGGGGGGGGGTACCCATGCCGTTTGTCTTACTGATTTTTATCCATATTGCCGGGATCTGACACTACATTAAAGCCGCAAGCAGTTTTAAATTACTTTTATTCCTTTAAAAATGTAATTTTGTGCAGGGACTGTTCTAAGCATGGGAAACACGCGCCACTTTACAGGCATACTATAGACATCCTCCAGGTACGGTATTTAAAGGAATATTTCACTTTTTTTTCACTTTAAGTGAAAATCACTGCTCCCGAAAAAACGGCCATTTTTAAAACTTTTCTTTGCATTGATACAAGCCCCTGGGGCAGGACCCGGGTCCCCAAACCCTTTTTAGGACAATACCATGCAAATTAGCTTTTAAAATGAGCACTTTTGAGTTTCTTGACCTTCGTGGGCACCCCATCTCTCTAGGCTCACGTTACTCCCTTCCTCAACCTGATACCATCATCGGAGCCTTCAAATCGCTGCGCACCCTCCTGCAGCATGTACCCGACACTTTGGTCGAATAGTTCGGGGGACTCCTCCGTGCATGATGGTGTGGCTAGGGAAGGTGTGACTGTTGGCATGGAGCCGATGGAATAGGCCGCTTTGGCACCTGCATTGGCAGGCAAACTACTCTGAGCCTGGATGACAGAGGATGAGGAGGATGAGGAGGGCTTTGTTATCCATTCCAACTCTTATGCATGTTGTGGCTCAATAACACGGCCAGCTGCAGAATAAAAGGACAAGCGTGCCCCACGGCCACGTGCTGAGGATGCACATGACCAGCACTGTCGACTGTAGACACAGAGCCTTGTCCTCTTTTAGTGGCCTGTGAGCTTCTGCCTCTCCTTGGTGGCCTTCCAGACATGCTGTAAATTTTGTTTAGCAAAACCACACTACACTGTATTGTGTACTGTGTACACCACCAGAAAAGTAGTAGCAACTGCACTAGGGGTGCACGGTACTGTGTACACCAACAAAAGTGTAATAACAACTATGGGTGCACTGTATGTATTGTGTACACCCCTAGGAAAGTAGTAGCAACTGCACTAGGGGTGCACGGTACTGTGTACACCAAGGGGTTGATTTACTAAAGGCCAATAGACTGTGCACCTTGGAAAGTGCAATTGCACTCTGCAAGTGCAGTTGCTACAGAGCTTAGTAAATGAGGTAAAGCTTCAATTTGCAAAGAATACCCAATTACATGCAAGGAAAATAAAAAAACAGCATTTTTGCTTTCACATGATTGGTTGATGAAAGTCAGCAGAGCTTCTGCTCATTTACTAAACTCTGGAGCAACTGCTCTTGCCGTGTGCAACTGCACTTTCCAAAGTGCACAGTCTTTTTGCCTTTAGTAAATTAACCCCCAACAGAAGTTTAATAACAACTATGGGTGAACTGTATGTACTGTGTACACCCCCAGAAAAGTAGTAGCACTAGCAACTGCACTACGGATGCACGGTATTGTGTACACCAACAGAACAACTAGGGGTGTACTGTATGTATTGTGTACTGTGTACACCACCAGAAAAGTAGTAGCAACTGCACTAGGAGTGCACGGTACTGTGTACACCAACAGAAGTGTAATAACAACTATGGGTGTACTGTATCGTGTACACCACCAGAAAAATAGTAGCAACTGCACAGGGGCATAACTAGAAATCACAGGGCCCCATACCAAATTGTTGTATGGGCCCCCCCTGCAAACAGCCCCCCCCACAAAAAAAATGAACTAATGCCATTGAACAATAGATTACCACACTAATGTAGCACAGTACCCAGGCAACAGCTTATATTAATTTCGAGCAATAAAGCATGCAGTATACTGTATGCAGCCCCTGAAGGACACACATGCATACCCCCATCAGTATAGACACCCCCTACCTCAGTGCAGACCCCCCAGCAGTACAGACAACCCCCTTAGTACAGACACCCCCCCTAGTGCAGACCCCCAGCATTACAGACCCCCCCTCATGCAGACACCCCCTCAGTGCAGGACCCCCCAGCAGTACAAACACCCCCCAGTGCAGACCACCCCCTCAGTACAGACACCCCCCCAGTGCAGACCCCCCAGCATTACAGACCCCCCCAGCATTACAGACCCCCTCTCAGTGCAGACACCCCCCTCAGTGCACACCTCCCCCAGCAGTGCAGACCCCCCTCAGTGCAGACCTCCCCTCAATGCAGACACCCCCCTCAGTGCAGGACCCCCCCAGTAGTGCAGACCCCCCTCAGTACAGACCCCCCTCAGTAGTGCAGACCCCCCTCAGTGCAGACCCCCCTCAGTAGTGCAGACCCCCCTCATTGCAGACCCCCCACAGTAGTGCAGACCCCCCCTCAGTAGTGCAGACCCCCCGCAGTGCAGACCCCACTCAGTAGTGCAGACCCCCCTCAGTGCAGACCCCCCTCAGTAGTGCAGACCCCCCCTCAGTGCCCGACTCCCCCTCAGTAGTACAGACCCCCCAGCAGTATAGACACCCCCCTTCTTAAATACCTCAGAACAGCGCTGACAGTCTCCAGATACACAGAGCGGTGTGTGTCCCTCGAGGCTCGAGAGCAGGCTCCTCCTCCTCTGTGGATGTAAACAAAGAGGAGGGGAGGCGGCTTTGGTCCACGCCGCTGAGGGACACAGCGGCGCGAGGCACAGCGAGCGGTGTTAGTGGTGTGGCTGCCGCTACCCAAGAGTGTCACCCGGTGCGGCCCGCACCCGCCTAGCAATGCCACTCACCGGGCCCCAACTCGGCTACGGGCCCCATAACCATGGGTCGCTATGGCGGTAGTTCCGCCACTGCAACTGCACTATGGGTGCACAGTACTGTGTACTGTGTACACTGCCTGAAGTATATTAGAAAAAGTACACCAAGAATGACCTGCAGTCAGATACACCTAAGCTGGATACAGTATATATATATACCGTATTTATCGGCGTATAACACACACATTCATATAACACGCACATTCATTTTAAGAGGGAAGTTTCAGGAAAAAAACTTAAATTTTTAATAAGGAACTTTGAAGCAAAATAAGGGTCAGTGCCCATCTGCAGCCTCACCATTACCATCAATGCAGCCTGATCAATGCCCATCTGCAGCCTCACAAGTGCCATCAATGCAGCCTCATTAGTCCACATCAATGCAGCCTCACCATTGCCATCAATGCAGCAGCCTTGCCATTGCCATCAATGCAACAGCCTCACCACTGCCATCAATGCAGCAGCCTCACCACTGCCATCAGAACAGCCTGATTGATGCCCATCTGCAGCCTAGAGGAGACAGGGAGGGGGGCGGGACGAGCGCCGACAGATTACATACAGTGAGAATCTCCTATGATAGACAGAACAGTGGTCCAATGGTGGCCCAGGAGACAGGACTTTCTATTACAGAGGCCGCCAAGTAAACAGGAGATTCTCACTGTATGTAATCTGACGGCGCTCGTCCCGCCCCCCTCCCGGTCCCCTCTGAGGCAGCTAAAATTGAAGTATTGGCGTATAACACGCACACGCTATTTGTACCCGATTTTCATGGTGAAAAAGTGAGTGTTATACACCAATAAATACAGTATATATATTAAATACACTGCAGCTAACTAAATAACCTGCCTGCCTGAAGTATATTAGAAAAAGTACACCATGAACGGCCTGCAGTCAGATATAGCTAAACTAGATACAGTGGATATATATATATATATATATAGAAGACTGTCTGTATAAATATATATATTAAATACACTGTAAACTGTATGCAGTGGATATACTGTATATATATATATATATATATATATATATATATATATATATATATATATATACACGAGACTGTCTGTATATATATACAGTGGGGATGGAAAGTATTCAGACCCCCTTAAATTTTTCACTCTTTGTTATATTGCAGCCATTTGCTAAAATCATTTAAGTTCATTTTTTTCCCTCATTAATGTACACACAGCACCCCATATTGACATATTGACATAAAAACACAGAATTGTTCACATTTTTGCAGATTTATTTAAAAAGAAAGACTGAAATATCACATGGTCCTAAGTATTCAGACCCTTTGCTATGACACTCATATATTTAACTCAGGTTCTGTCCATTTCTTCTGATCATCCTTGAGATGGTTCTACACCTTCATTTGAGTCCAGCTGTGTTTGATTATACTGATTGGACTTGGACCTTACAGCTCACAGTGCATGTCAGAGCAAATGAGAATCATGAGGTCAAAGAAACTGCCTGAAGAGCTCAGAGACAGAATTGTGGCAAGGCACAGATTTGGCCAAGGTTACAAAAAAAATTCTGCTGCACTTAAGGTTCCTAAGAGCACAGTGGCCTCCATAATCCTTAAATTGAAGATGTTTGGGATGACCAGAACCCTTCCTAGAGCTGGCCGTCCGGCCAAACTGAGCTATTGGGGGAGAAGAGCCTTGGCGAGAGAGGTAAAGAAGAACCCAAAGATCACTGTGACTGAGCTCCAGAGATGCAGTTGGGAGATGGGCCCTGCAGCCCTCCGCCAGTTGGGGCTTTATGGCAGAGTGGCCTGACGGAAGCCTCTCCTCAGTGCAATACACATGAAAGCCTGCATGGAGTTTGCTAAAAAACACCTGAAGGACTCCAAGATGGTGAGAAATAAGATTCTCTGGTCTGATGAGACCAAGATAGAACTTTTTGGCCTTAATTCTAAGCGGTATGTGTGGAGAAAACCAGGCACTGCTCATCACCTCTCCAATACAGTCCCAACAGTGAAGCATGGTGGTGGCAGCATCATGCTGTGGGGGTGTTTTTCAGGGACAGGACGACTGGTTGCAATCGAGGGAAAGATGAATGCGGCCAAGTACAGGGATATCCTGGACGAAAACCTTCTTCAGAGTGCTCAGAACCTCAGACTAGGCCGAAGGTTTACCTTCCAACAAGACAATGACCCTAAGCACACAGCTAAAATAACGAAGGAGTGGCTTCACAACAACTCCATGACTGTTCTTGAATGGCCCAGCCAGAGCCCTGACTTAAACCCAATTGAGCATCTCTGGAGAGACCTAAAAATGGCTGTCCACCAACATTTACCATCCAACCTGACAGAACTGGAGAGGATCTGCAAGGAAGAATGGCAGAGGATCCCCAAATCCAGGTGTGAAAAACTTGTTGCATCTTTCCCAAAAAGACTGACGGCTGTATTAGATCAAAAGGGTGCTTCTACTAAATACTGAGCAAAGGGTCTGAATACTTAGGACCATGTGATATTTCAGTTCTTCTTTTTTAATAAATCTGCAAAAATGTCAACAATTCTGAATTTTTCTGTCAATATATGGGGTGCTGTGTGTACATTAATGAGGGAAAAAATGAACTTAAATGATTTTAGCAAATGGCTGCAATATAACAAAGAGTGAAAAATGTAAGGGGGTCTGAATACTTTCCATCCCCACTGTATATATATATATATATATATATATATATATATATATATATATATATATATATATATATATATATATATATATATATATATATAAAATGCACTGCAGCTAACTGAATGACGCTCTCTCTCCGTCCACGGCAACAACACACTACACGGGGCCGACGTGCAGGCAGCCTTATATAGTGTGGGGCGTGGACTTAGTCCCCCTGAGCCATGATTGGCAACAGGCACCCTTCCTTTGGCCAATTATGGCTCTCTTAGCTGAGGGTGCTGGGATTGGCCAAAGCATGCAGGCCATGGTGCATGCTTTGGCCAATCATCATACAGTAATGCACTGCGCTCCCGCAGTGCATTATGGGCCGTTACGTGCTGCTCGAATTTGGCACGAATGGCCCATAATGTTCGGTTTTCGACGAATGGACGAACAGCCAATGTTCAAATCGAACTCATGTTCGACCCAAACAGAAAGCTCATCCCTAATCTTGGCAGGTGTGTGATACTCTCGGGTCACCACCTCGAACCCTGACTCTTGGTGCTTGGCGCAAATTTTGTAAGAGAACTTCAAAATTCTCTCTACCTGTTTGTCTGAAAAGTTTACTCCCAAATCTCTCTCCCACTTGGAGATATATGGGAGTCGAAAGGTCAGTGGGGGTGACGCAAGTAGTTGACAGGTCTGAGACACCACAAGGCGTAGCGGAGATTTCTCTATGCACAGTAGCTCGAATGAGGTAATACGACGTCTAAATGCGTCTGCTGCGGGTAAGAAGCCGAGAAAGTGGGTTAGCTGCAGTTTGTGCCAAAACGACAATCCCGCAAATGTCTGTGATATGTTGTCTAGAAGCCTATTGTCCATTTATAAGAAAATGCTGGGCCTGAAAAAAAGCCTTGGACCTCAGATCCTGAAAACCAGCCCCATGTATTCCTGTTGCAAAAACGGGGTTCCCAATTATGGGAGTAAGTGGAGAGGGGTCTGGAGAAATAGAGGTGGACTAGAAAATCTTAGAGCATGCATGCCATATTTCACCCAACTATGGGTGGGTGAGAACTGAAGTGGGTAGGTTCGTATGGCACCATGGCACAGAGTCTAGCCCGGACAGACTCTGCTCCACCTGCACCCATTGTTTAAGAGGGCCATGACGGCACCAATCTGGCACCTTTGTCAGACGACATGCTGCATGATAAAGGGCAACATCCTGTAACGCTATACCTCCCAGCCGTTTTGGCAGTCGCAGGATTGTTTTGGCTAAGACGTGGAGGCTTCTGAGCCAAAAGCAATAAGGCCAGCGCTCGATTGACCGTTCAAAAAAAGGGTCCCGGGATACGTATTGGTAGACCCTGAAGAGGATAAAGCAAACAAATCTTGATGTTCATCTTGACGGTAGTACATCTTTCAAACCATGAAAACAAACCATGCTGCCACTTCAAAAGATCTTTTTTGATGGTCTTTAGAAGAGGCAGAAAGTTCAGGGCTAAGATGTCTTCCACCTTATCAGGAAGAAAGATACCTAAGTATTTTATGTGGGAAGTAGCCCATTTGAAGGGGAAGTTGGTCTTAAGAAGGGCAGTCATGGAGGCAGACATGGAAATGCCAAATGCCTCTGATTTTTGATAGTTAACCCTAAAAAAAAATAAACCCTCATAAGTCTTCAATTCCAACATTAGCTTTGGAAGAGCAACAAGAGGGTTGAACAGGAAAAATAGCAAGTCATCAGCGTAAGCTGCAACTTTTGGTGAGTGTTAAATCAAGATGCATACCTGTAATGTCTGGGTTATTCCTGGTCAAGCATAAGAAAGGTTCGAGAGTCAAGATGAAGATTAAGGGTGATAGGGGACAGCCCTGCCGGGTCCCATTAGTGATCCCAAAGGAAGGAGAAAGATATCCGTTATCCTTCACCTGGGCCGAGGGGGCAGGAGTAAATTGCATGGATCCAGTGCATCATCCACTGACCTAAACCAATATGCTTGAGAGTTTCTGTTAGACCCAATTTACCCTATCAAACGCTTTTTCACATCCGTTGATAAGAGCAACATAGGGATTTTTTGAACACGGGCTGCATGGATCAGATTGATAGCTTTTATCCGCCCTTGGGCCATGAGGTGTTATGGGAATCGTAGTCCTATCTTTAATGCCTGATTCCTATGACATTCAGCGCTTGTGCCGCACCGTCTACACTTCCGCATCATGTGATGTCGGACGTTACGTGCACGGTGTGTGCTCATAAAAAAAACACCCAACCCACAACACTATACCGTCAGACACTATGGGTCACCCTGCTGTGACATCTCTTCTCATGAGGTAAACTACAAACAAGTGCTCTCCTTTCTCCCCCCTTTTTTTTAACTCTTCCAGTCTTGCCTCAATCACAATGCGTCCATCTGCAGGCTCTATTATCCCTATCTGTTGCCGTCTGTGTTAAACTTTATCCCCATTTTTCTAAGAGAGACAGACGATTTGCAAACAGGGGCCTTTCATATATAAGATGACCCAATATCTTTACTAATTACAGTGCAAACCTCTTTGGTTCCTTTACATTTATCTTATCAGACTGATCCAAGCAGCATGTACCCAACTTAGAACTCTATTATCTCTTAATCCAAGGCAGATATTGATCCCCATATATACCGTTTTAAACAGATAACAGTCTGCAATCCAGGCGCCCTTGGCTCCTTCATAACCTTAGCTTGGTTAGATGTAAGTATCCCATGCTAAGCTATACCCCCTATATTTCTAACACCCCACATCCAAACACTGTTGTTACACACCTTTTTAAAGTGGTTCTCATGTACCACTATTATTCCCCTCAGTGCGAATCTCCCACCATACTCTTTTTCCCCCCTTAGTCATTCACCCATCCACACCCCCTCACTCATTGACCACCTTCACTTTCATCCTATACCTCACTCTTTTCCCCCCTTTCCTTCCCCCCCCTTAACTCCCCCCTCTCCTCTCCTATTCCCTCCCTTTTCTCTCCATGTGTCCCTTCTCCTTCCCTTCCCCTCCTCCCTCCCCCCCTTATTCTCCCCAAAAATGGTGTTAAACATAACATCTCTACAGTGGAAGAAGGCCTCAAACTCCTAAACTTGTGGGGCATCATCCCTGGCCAGCCTGGGGTGGCTCAACCCCAACGTAGAGAGAATGCCCATCCTCTCAAACCAAATCTACATACTGGCAAACACTGAAGTATGTCTGAATAGTGGCATACCAGCAAAAGCCACTTGACTATTAATTTTGGTCGGATGCCTTGCTTGTTGCAATTAGCTTCACAAACTTTCACCCCATAGTTTCACAGCAGCCTAGTTACGATCGGCTATTGTCACTTATCGATCAGTTACTAATTACTTAATACTACTGAACTGTCTTTCTCATCTTCCACTTTTTGTTTTTTCCTCTTACCCTCATTTTGTATTTCCCACCCCTAAGAGCTACAGAAGAATAAGGAACAGAGAACTTCACCCTTCAGACCGAATTGAAGAGCGAATTACCTACACATATTCATGAGTAAATTCCTATTTTACTTAATTCCTCACAACACGAACCAAAATGCCTAAATTCCTATCGCTCAATGCCAAAGGGCTGAACCATCCAGGAAAGAGAACCTCCCTATGGCGCACAGCCCAGGAATCTAAGTGTGAAATACTATGTATACAAGAGACACACTTTAAAAAATCAATGGAGCCTCACTGCACTAACAAACATTTTACTCACATTTTTCAAGCACCCGGCCCAAAAACACAATCGCCTTCACACTACACAACAGCATGATTGATGCAGAGGGATGATATATAGCTCTAGACTGTACCCTGGACAAAACCAGATATACCATTGTGAACGTATACACACCCAACACTAGACAAATAAAGTTCCTTTCTAAATTGATGAAGAAAATGACCAAATTCCGCCAAGGCAACCTTATTGTCTGCGGAGACTTTAACATAGTACCGGACAACTCCATTGACACGTCATCCCGCAATGCCAGACTCACTTCACCCATGGGATCATTCATAAGGAACAACGACCTCTACAACGTCTGGAGATGTCACCACACCACCGAACATGACTATTCTTTCTTTTCACATAGTCATAACTCCTACACCAGAATTGATTACTTATTAGTGGACAAATGGACACTGCCCAAAATATCCAACTCCTCTATAGCCGAAATTACATGGTCAGGCCAATGACCATAGAAGAGGGGCCACCTTCCCCTCGCATGAGGATCTGGAGAGCCAATGCCTTGATCATCAACTCACCTGAACACTCGGCATCCGCAAACACCTGGAAGAATTCTTTGGTCTCAACCGAGGAACAGTGTCTCACAACACCATTCTCTGGAACGCCCATAAAGCGTTCATTAGGGGGATTATTATACAGATAAGTGCTAGAGAGAGGAGGAGATCACAGCATTTAGACACCCTCACAGCCTCCATTAAAACAATAGAAGACCAGAATCAAAAAAGCCCAGACCCCAAATTGAAAGACAAACTAGTAATCCTAAGACAAGAACTTAGAAGTGTATTATTAGAGTCATACGATAGAACCCAAACACAATTTAAAGCCACACACTATTCCACAGGAAATAAAGCAGGGAAAGCCATGGCACTTAGAATCAAAGGTTACTGCACTAAAACCAAGATCTCAAGCTTATTCCATCCCTCCACAAAGCAAAAACTTATGGACCCTCAAGCTATTGCTAATGCGTTCAGTCATTACTACCACACACTATAAAACCTAAAAGACAATACCACCATTACTCAACCTTCCATGGCAGACATAGACTCCTTCCTCCAAGAAATTAATTGACCTACACTATCTCAGGAGCAACTCTCCAAATTGAATGCTCCATTTACCCCTTTAGAAATTCTAGATATCATTTCAGCTCTACCAGCCAATAAATCCCCGGGTCCTGATGGCCTCACTGGGGAATATTACAAGCAATTCCATACAACTTTAGCTCCTTTCTTATCACAAATGTGCAACGATGCTGCCTCCTCCTCCTTTCTCCCAAAAGAAATGCTTAATGCGTTAATCATTACATTACCGAAGCCAGGTAAGGAACCTACGTTACCGCAAAATTTTTGAGCCATCTCACTCTTAAATATAGACACAAAAATCTATGCCAAACTTATAGCAACCAGATTAGTGAATGTTATGCCCCTACTGGTACATCCAGATCAATCTGGTTTCACGAAGGGAAGGCAAACTTTTGATGCAACCCGCAGAATCATCAATATAATCTATACTGCTGAGACAACCCGAACGCCTTCTCTGCTCCTATCCTTGGACACAGAGAAGGCGTTCAATAGAGTTCACTGGTCATATCTGAAAGCAATACTTCATAAATTTGGATTCCAAGGCCACATCCTCTCCGTTATACTGGCCTTGTACTCGACACCCTCGGCGGAGATGCTCTAGCAACCATTTCCTATTACCAATGGCACCCGCCAAGGCTGCCCCTTATCACCACTAATTTTCAATCTATTGATGGAACCCTTAGCAGAACATATTAGATCTAATGCCCACATATCAGGCTTTAAAATTGGATCTATTGATCACAAAATTATTCTTTGCCGATGATGTGATAATGATGCTCACAAACCCTGTGTCTTCCCTGGCTTCAGTGCAATCTGTATTACAAAAATTTAGTACTGTCTCATACTATAAAGTCAACGAAAATAAGTCATATGTTTTGGACTTAGGTCTTGATGCCATAACCAGTAACATACTACGCAACCTCTACACCTACCCATGGGCTGACAAGGGTATATCTTATCTAGGCATTACACTTACCATATCAACGAAAGGGCTTTTCAGTAATAACTACGCTGAAACCAAACAAATGCTTATCAGTGAAACAACCAAACTCTCCAAATATGAGTTTTCTGGTAGGTTGGCAGCCTTGAAAATGCTCATACTTCCAAAACTACTATATATATTCCGTACTTTGCCCATACCACAATCTAATTCATATCTCAGTTCTCTCCAATCCATTGTACACAACTATGTATGACAGGGCAAAAAACCGAGAAGCAGCCACTCAAAAATAATCAAACACAGACTAGCGGGAGAAATGGTATACACTGACATAAAAGACTACTACCTAGCTACCATACCCCAAATGATGGACTGGACAAGTAAACAACCAAACACATTATGGGGTAATATTGAAAATCACATGACACCGGGCGGCAACCTTAAAAACTGGTTGTTTAGCAACACCACCAAAATACCACACCTACACCTGTACTCCCCGACCATCCGAACTTCAGTTAAGGCATGGAAAATACTTCATAGTACCAAATGGCCGACGCTCACCAACAAACGTCTACAAATACCTTTACACACCCTCCAGCTAGTGTCACCAAACCTAACCTTACCCAATTGGATATTAGATCAGGCCTTAAGCATGTCTGACCTCAGGGACAAGAAAATACACAAATCTTTTACTCAGGTTGAAACGACTTATGGCGCACCCGCCACAGATTATTTAAATTTCCATAGAATCCAAAAGTGTCTTGCAGCGCATACCCACTTGGCAGACTATGGAATTTCTTTTTCTTGAACAACACAGACACAAAAAGTATTTCACTATCACTATATACTACTCTACAGGAAAAACTGGTTTTCCATAAATCTAAACCATACACTGATTGGGAAGAAGACCTACAGTCACACTTTTCATATCAGCAATGGCAAAAGGCCTTAAAATTAATATATAAAGTCACATGCTGCACATCCTTATGGGAATTAATGAGCAATATAACACTGAGATGGTACCTAACACCACATAGAATGGTTAAATTCCAGTCAAACACATTAGGCCTTTGCTGGAGAAATTGTAATCACATCGGTACCCTGTTCCATATTTTATGGGCATGCCCAGTCCTAACTAACCTTTGGAAAAAAGTGGAAACTCTAATCCAAGATGTCTGTCAAAATCGCATTGCCCTTACCCCACAAATGGCTGTTCTAAACATGATTCCAGAGCCCATTCCATCACCCTCTAGACGTGTGCTCACACACATACTCCTAGCAACTAGACTACTCAACACCAGGTGCTGGAAGTCATCCCAACTAGGGATGAGCTTCGAGTTCGAGTGGAACACATGTTCGACTCAAACATTGGCTGTTCGCAAGTTTGCCGAACAGCGAACAATTTGGGGTGTTCGCGGCAAATTCGAATGCCGCGGAACACCCTTTAAAAGTCTATGGGAGAAATCAAAAGTGCTAATTTTAAAGGCTTATATGCAAGTTATTGTCATAAAAAGTGTTTGGGGACCTGGGTCCTGCCCCAGGGGATGGATCAATGCAAAAAAAGTTTTAAAAAGGGCCGTTTTTTCAGGAGCAGTAATTTTAATAATGCTTAAAGTCAAACAATAAAAGTGTAATATCCCTTAAAATTTCGTAGCTGGGGGGTGTCTATAGTATGCCTGTAAAGGGGTGCATGTTTCCCCTGTTTAGAACAGTCTGACAGCAAAATGACATTTCAAAGGAAAAAAGCCATTTAAAACTACTCGCGGCTATTGCATTGCCGGTCCGACAATACACATAGAAGTTCATTGATAAAAACGGCATGGGAATTCCCCACAGGGGAACCCCGAACCATAATTTTTTAAAAAATGACGTGGGGGTCCCCCTAAATTCCATACCAGGCCCTTCAGGTCTGGTATGGATATTAAGGGGAACCCCTGCCAAAATTTTTTTTTTTAAATGACGTGGGGGTCCCCTAAATTCCATACCAGACCCTTCAGGTCTGGTATGGATTTTAAGGGGAACCCCACGCCAAAAAAAAAAAAACAGCATGGGGTCCCCCCAAAAATCCATACCAGACCCTTATCCAAGCACGCAACCTAGCAGGCCGCAGGAAAAGAGGGGGGGACGAGAGAGCGCCCCCCCCCTCCTGAACCGTACCAGGCCACATGCCCTCAACATTGGGAGGGTGCTTTGGGGTAGCCAAAAATCTATAAATAAATATCTATATAAGTAAAATCTATAAATAAAAATCTATTTGAAGAAAAATTAGCTTCATATATCCCCCAAATAATTACATCTCAAGGCCAAAAAGTGGTGCTCCCTAAGCAAATTACACAGGGGTTTAGAGATTTCTATTCTTCTATTCTCTCCCTGCTCAGATACAAATGGAAGACTATATAGCTTCTTCCAAACTCCCTCAGTTAACCCCAGAGGTTCGGGAAGATTTGGAGACACCAATAACTCTGGATGAACTCCAGAAGGCACTTGGTGCCTCTAAATTAGGCACAACACCAGGTCCTGACGGGTTCTCACTACAGTACTATAAGAAATTTCTTCCACTCCTAGGCCCTCATATGGTGGAACTGTTCAATAAAGTAAGCTCCAAAACATCTTTTCCTAGACACCTTAAAAGCACACGTTACAGTAATTCCTAAAGAAAGAAAAGACCCCACTTGCTGTGGCAGTTATAGACCTATTTCACTCTTGAACTGCGACCTCAAATTATTTATGAAGATTATAGCCATCCAAATTGCACAACACCTATAGCCGTTGATACATCTTGATCAAGTGGGATTCAATCTAACTAGAGAAGCCCACGACAACACAATCAAAGTGTTAAATCTTATTCATATTGCACAGGGGAAGCACACTCCATGCGCTATAATAGGTACAGATGCTGAAAAGGCTTTCGACCGCGTCAACTGGAACTTTATGTTTGCAGTCCTACGTCACATAGGCCCGGGGGAACATATGTTGCAGTGGATCGGTAAGATCTACTTACATCCAACAGCCCGAGTTAAAGTAAACGAAATTCTATCAGACCCCTTCCCTATCTCAAATGGGACAAGACAGGGGTGTCCACTATCTCCCCTGCTCTATGCTCTATCCCTGGAATGTTTTCTTTGTATGATCCGGTTGAACCCAGATATCACTGGAGTCAGGGTAGGAGAGGAGCAGCATAAAGTTTCAGCTTACGCGGACGACCTGCTTTTTTCCCTCACTAACTCTTCAGTCTCACTTCCGAACCTGATACGTGAATTTGAGACATATGGTCGATTTTCTAATTTATGGATTCATTTTAGCAAATTAGAGGCTATGGAGATAGACGTCCCTACAGTGCTGCTTAAAAACTTGCAGTCAAACTTTAAGTTTAAATGAACAGATACAGCCCTGAAATATCTGGGAACATATATCCCCTCTGATCTATCTCGGGTTTTCGAAGTTAACTTTCCTCCTCTTCTGACTAGAACACGTATTTCGTTGGAGACCTGGAATCAGAGACTGTATTCGTGGTTTGGTAGATGTAACCTTTTAAAGATGTGTATTCTACCAAAGTATTTACAGTACCTGACCGCGAGAATGTGTTTCCAGCGCGACCCCGCACTGGTTCTCAGTGACAGGGTACTGTGCATCACTGTGTTTTTTCCTTTCCCGATGAGCGGCAAGCATTGCTGACAGGTGTCTGGTATGAATCATGAGAGGGAACGCCGTGCCAAATTTTAAATTAAAAAATGGCATGGGTTCCCCTCCAGAGGCATACCAGGCCCTTAGGTCTGCTATGGATTTTAAGGGGAACCCCTTACACCGAAAAAAATGGCGTGGGGTCCCCCCCCAAAATCCATACCAGATCCTTATCCGAGCACGCAGCCCGGCCAGTCAGGAAAGGGGATGGGGATGAGTGAGCGCCCCCCCCTCCTGAACCGTACCAGGTCGCATGCCCTCAACATGGGGGGTGGGCGCTTTGGGGCAGGGGGGCGCGTCCTATGTGGACTACTGTTTTATTCACTCAATGTATTCCTTATGTTATTGTGTATATATGGCTGCCACAAGAACCTGGACTCACCTTTTTTGGTTGAAATAAAATATTTGAAAAAAAAAATTTCCATAGGCGATGCTTTAAAAATGTCTACAGGTTACCAGTTTAGAGTTACAGAGGAGGTCTAGTGCTAGAATTATTGCTCTCACTTGAAATTTGCAGCGATACTTTACATGTGTGGTTCAAAAACCGTTTACATATGTGGGCATGACCTACGTATATGTTCACCACTGTGCGTGAGCACGGGGGGACTGAGGCGCTTACATTTTTTTTTATTATTATTTATTTTATTACATGTAGCCAGGAGCTGTATATATTTACCTATTCCTGCAATCAAGAGACACTTGTGGCGTTATTGCAGTGGGAACCGTTCCTCTCTAGTGTTGAGTGTGATGGTGACCTTTTACCTTCTTAATCAGAGACAAGGCAGAGCAAAGCATCTTGAAATATGTAGTCCGTATGGATGGGATTCGCCCTCTGGCTAAATGATGTGGAACTACAACTACCAGCTGGCTGATGGGGAAGAGAAAACCGCAGGGAGAGACTATAAGAGGGATGGATTGGGGCCTGGCATGCTCTCTTGGGACCCAGCCTGGATCTGTGTGCAGGGAATCTGTGATAGTGTAAGTTGCAGCTGAGTCACAAGCTGCACTGGCAGAATTATCTGGCAGATATCTGGAGGGACACCTGCAGACAGCTCCCTTTAGCTGTCCGGCAGCAGCCTGGAGGCCGTTTCTATTACATCCATCCTGCAGTGGTATCAGATTCGGGTGAGCTGTAGTGAGGTGCAGTGCGGCGGAGGCCATATGTCATCCCTTGAGCCACGTTCCTGAGAGATCATCATCACCACTATTATCATCATCATCACCACCATTATCATCATCATCTCTTGTTCCAATGTGGTGATCTTATAGACACTGTATATACTGTAAGATTGTTTCCTGCACCCCTTATCATCTTTAGTTCCAAGGATCTAGACCAAACATCATAGGCACTATATACAGACATCTTTGCTTTCCATTGTTCTGCTGTTGCTTATAGTTCCACAGAAAGTAACATTGTTAAGTCAGTGATCACTGGGAATCCAGTTACAGTTTAATTTACACAGGAAGATTGTTTGCTGTTCATTCACAACTTACTGAGTCAGTTGCTTTACTTTACCCTCAAAAGTTTCTTTGCATGCCATTAAACATCAAGGGCTAGCTGAAGATCATTAAAGGGTGGTTGGAATGATTGACTTTTTAGGCATAACACAGAAAATTAAAAGAGAATAAAGACATTTATTACAAAAGTTGTTAAAAAATGTACATTGACTTACATAGATACACAAAGTTTTTATACCTGAGAGCAATTTACATACACTATCTACATAATAAATATATCTTATTCCAACTTTCAAAACTCAATATCTCAACATTATCAATGAGGGACACCAACAAGGCCTCATTGATCAAGATACTTATGATTACCTCAACAATAAACATCCAAAGGAGCCTACATTCTATGCATTGCCTAAGGTGCACAAGAAATGTACGTTTCCCCCAGGCAGGCCCATTATATCGGGAATTGGGTCAATTAACAGAAAACACCAGTAGACTAATCGACTCGGTACTTATGCCTCATGTTACCAGTCTATCATCTTATACTAGGGATACACTTGACTTGCTGACTAAAATTGAAGGAATGGTGGTCCCTCCTGACGCCCTGCTCATGACATTGGATGTAGAGTCGTTATACTCACGCATCCCTCAGGAGCAGGGCTTTGGAACGGTTCGTACCTTCCTGTATGAAGAGCCACACACAAAATGGAAATACATTGAGTTTATTCTTACTCTCCTACAATTTGTTCTTAGCTAAGATCACATTTTTGGACCTTTCCATTTTCAGAGACCAAGATAACTGCCTGGCTACTAGTCTGTACCGTAAGGAAATGGCGGGTAACACTTTGCTGCATGCAGCTAGTGCTCACCCCACAGCCCTAATTCGTAGCATTCCATATGCACAGTACATACGTTTGCACCGAAATTGTACTCACCTGGCGGATTTCATATCTGAAGCCAAATCACTTCGTACACGCTTACTGGCTAGGGGGTACACCAAATCGCTCCTGTGAAAAGCTTACAATAAAGCCCTTAAACAGTTAAGAAATGTTTTACTTTTTCCTAAAAAGGACCCCCCATCTAAGATGAAACCACCTGTAAGAATTGATCAATCTAAAAATTGATTCTCATCCCAACACCAAGAGGTCAGGGACTTACTCATGAAACACTGTCATATACTACAACAAGACTCCACTGTGTCCAAACATGTAGGCATTAGACCAGAACTCACCTTCCGTCGCGCCAGTTCCTTGTGGGACAGACTCGTATCGAGCCATTATTCTTCAACTCCTTGCTCTAGAGTTAATGCTTGTGGCACATTTAGATGTGGCAGATGTCAATTCTGCCCCTGGCTGTGCCAGGATGCTCCCTTTACACTCCCCAACGGGGAACCTTTTTGTCCCAAATTTAAAGCTGACTGCAACACACAGGGGGTGGTTTATTTAATGTCCTGTACATGCAGGGTTTTTTATGTTGTAATGACAACTCAATGCTTCTGGCAACGTATCAAAGACCATGTCTACCTTTCAACCAATGGCCAAATGCTGACTCCGGTCAGTAGACACCTTGATCTCTATCATGGCTTTGATGGGACATGTGCCTCCTTTATTGCCCTAGCGGTGATCCCGATGGACCCCCGTGGAGGCAATTGGAGAAAGATGATTTTACAAAAGAAACGTTATGGATAGAGCGATTGAATGCTACTAATACCCCAGGCATTAATGAGACCCAGTCATATATGCCCTTTCTGTAGTAACATCCTGTTTATCCAATAATAATATATTAATATATGTCAGCTCGTTCTCTCCATTATCACCTTCTTACCATCATTCAGTGCAATCTCCCTTTCCCTCCCCCCTCTTCCCTCCTTTCCCGTTTATTATATTTATTTTTAATTTTCCCTTTTTCTTTCTTTTTCTTTTCTTTCTTCCCTTTCCCACTTTCTCCATTTATATTGATAGTTCTCTAGAATTTCAAGCTAATTAGGTTTGATTAAATAACTTTTAATTACCGTATTTATCGGCGTATAACACGCACTTTTTTCCCCTTAAAATCAGGGGAAAGTCGCAGGTGCGTGTTATATGCCGATCCCCTGCGATCCCGAGCTGTCAAAATGTCAAAATCGCCGACCGCGATTTGAAAATGGCGCCGCCGGCGCCGAAATACACAGAGCCGGTCCTCGGCTCTTTCCGGCGGCTCTCGTTTATTTTCGGCTCCACTCGTAGTCCCGAGCGGAGCTTTCCGAACCTACTCGGATAGCTCCGCTCAGGACTACGAGTGGAGCCGAAAGTGAACGAGAGCCGCCGGAAAGAGCCGAGGACCGGCTTTGTGTATTTCGGCGCCGGCGGCGCCATTTTCAAACCGCGGTCGGCGATTTTGAAGCCCAGGAAGCAGGGACAGGGGATCGAAGGCTGCACTGGGGCAAGGCTGCACTGGGGAAGGCTGCACTCACAAGGCTGCATTGAGAAGGCTGCACTGAGAAGGCTGCACTGACATGGCTGCACTGACAAGGCTGCACTGACAAGGCTGCACTGTCAAGGCTGCACTGGGGAAGGCTGCACTGACAAGGCTGCACTGACATAGCTGCACTGGGGCAAGGCTGCACTGAGAAGGCTGCAATGATGGGCATTTAAATGTAAGTTTTTTTCCCTTCAACTTCCCTCCTAAAAGTTTTTTTTTCCTTAAAATTCCCTCCTAAATTGGGGTGCGTGTTATACGCCGGTGCGTGTTATACGCCGGTGCGTGTTATACGCCGATAAATACGGTATGTTATTATATCTGTAAATATAGGTATATGTTTTATAGATACATGTTTTGCTGATGATGTTACTATCTATTCCCCTGTGAATGGTTTTGAAGCGATCCATGCTGTCCTCATGCTTCCTTTATGGCTGCCTCACCCTGATGGCTGCCTAGCCTGTTTCTCTTTTGAATTCATCTTTATTTTCTATGAACTGTCTGCAATTATTTATTCTCTATGTTCCTTTTTTACTGGTCTAGCGCTGCAGTACATTTCTTTACCACTGGACGCCGCTGTGGCACAACTTTGTACTGTCAGCGGAGCTCCGAGTCTCGGGAAAATCTTTTCCCACTGATGTGCCCCAAGCTCGTGTCTACATAGGGTTCGCTCCCCGTCTCTATGGATACGGGTTAGCGTCCCCCGAGCTGAACGCATGCGCACCTGTTCTGGCCGCTGTGTGAACGTCAGCTCCGAGACACGGAGTGACGTCACTGCTGGTATTAACATATTTAAGAGACGCTATGCCCTGGCATCGCTTATGGCCAACTACATTCGGCGTTTGTGCTGACACGAGGTGGAGGTGCCTCAGTCCTATATATGCAAGGTAAATACTATTTTTTTATACGCTTACACACTACTACTGCATCTACATTAATCAGAGTTACTCTCTGATCCTGCCTATAGCATGTGGAAGCATACTTATCATTACCTCGCCAACAGGCAATTGTCAGGGAATACATCAGCAGTAGTCTCACTGCAATTGGGATGCCCCAGATTGATCCACTTTATACCTGGATATATCTGACGATATCTTTATCCTTGGCACCAATTTATTGCCAACTTTCTGCCGTTTTGGCTGTTTTTGGTGAGATTAATACTATTATAATTATATTTATCTTTTTTTTTTTTCTCAATTATGGCACTTAATATATATTACTTTCTTACGCTATATATATATATATAGATCGTACCTTCTAAACCTAGGGACCCTCCCTTTGGACGCCTATTGAGGTTGAGGACAGCACAATCCAATCTATTTATCTTATAAATCTCTCCTTCATTTTTTTCTGATAGAAATTGTAAGTAAAGATCCTTTTATGTCTACTATTATTATTATTTTTTGACAATTATATACTGACATACCGATCTCTACCGGTTTTAGTCACTAAATACATATCTGTCCCCACATTGCATATTTCAATTCCTTTTATCTCCCCCACAATTCCCCTCTTCCCCCCCCTTTTCCCCTTCCCCCTCTTCTCCTTCCTAATCTTCTCCTTCTTTTTCTTTCTCTCTCTCTTTTTCTTTCTGTCCCTTTCCCTTTTCTTTTTCCTCTTTCCTATGAATCTGTCCTTCCGCATACTCTCCCTTTCTATCATTTTCCTTTCTATACCCTTGATTGCCACCAGAGGTTTGGAGCCACAGCACAGAGACAGTTCTCAATTCTGGCACTTTGCAGGGGTGGTGACATTATATGCTACATATAAATATTTGTTTTTCAAAAATCTTTTCTCTATGTTTTAATGTAGAATGCAATGTACTTATGTTTATTCTTCTATTTATAGAATATGCCAAAACTCCTGAGGAAGCGTTATTGAACACGTAACATGTAGAGCAACTTGAGCGATTTTTTACACTGTCTTCCTTGAAATCTGTTATGACTGAAACAAGTAAAATGACTAAACACTCTGTTTAAAGATATATTTATTATGTAGATAGTGTATGTAAATTGCTCCCAGGTATAAAAACTGTGTGTATCTATGTAAGTCAATGTACATTTTTTAACAACATTTGTAATAAATGTCTTTATTCTCTTTTAATTTTCTGTGTTATGCCTAAAAAGGTCCATCATTCCAACCACCCTTTAATGATCTCTAATATATCGGGACGTGGCATTTACTACTTTATATATCGTATCCACAGTGCCACTCTGTGGTGATACGAACTCTTTTAGAACTAGCTGAAGATCAACCGTACTGCCACACAGCAACACAGGACTACTTTCACCTCCCTCCCCACTTCAAGGATTTGTTTTACTGAAGCTCATAGAGCTATAATTCACCAAGAACTCTCTGAAAGAGCAGGTTGAATTGCAATACAGTTCTCTTTGCTAAAAGTTGTGCTTCTTGTTTATCGTTCTGCATACATGTGTGAAGGAGCAGTAGAGAGGGGTCTGACACTCATAAGAGTCATTTCTCTGCTCTCCTGTAGCCTGTTCACATAGGCATTATATGTGCCTGGTTGAGCACAGAGATTATAGTGTTCACTGTTAAATGTTTGAATCTGATATTGCTGTAGGAAACAACATTTTGAAGTGTAAACTTGAGTTGACTCTTTAATTTCTTTTCCTTCTACCTCATTAAGTAAATTTTGCTGATTCAATCAATTCTGGTGTATTTACTTAGTTGTCATCACCTTATATTGATACAAGGAATACTAAAATGCCAATTTACTCTTATTACAAGCATTCAATTGTACTTGATTGATTATTTTCAACATTTTGCTTACATAGATTTTGGATGATTATTGTATTCCCATCATTTTCTAGGATTAAAAAAATGTAAAGAGCCCTGTCTAAATTCAGGACTATATACTGTACTTACTCAAATATGAACTTCAGGTACATATAAACACCAAATAATAAAGTTGTGTGTTACTGCTTGATTTATGTTTAAATAATGGTTGATGATATCTTGTAAAGTGATTTGTACTCAATGTTTAGCTGTTTAGCTACTTTGAAGATATACTACTTTATCCTCAGTAGCTATGTATATACCCTTCTGTATTTTTTGTCACATTGACTATATTCAATTATGATTACCCATTTCATTTTATCTTACTTTCCTAAAATCCCCTTTTTCCACTTCCAGCAGTGCTGCATATTATGTAACAATTTAAATGTGAGCTTTTTGTTGGCTTTTTACTGATGGAACTATTTTGCTTGATTTTGGTGATCTTTTTGATTTTATTTTGTTGTTGAAGTACATTTCAATTGTAGAGTTGGACAAACAGTTTGAGTCGAGCAAAAGTTCAGCCCGAACATCGCCTGTTCGCCCTAACCCCCGATTGTTAAGGAGTGGGCCAGGAAGCCAGCCACTGCGTCCTTAACAACGGATGAGTCAGCTGAATGAAAAAAATGAACATTGCTGGAAATAGAAAAAAAAGGCGTGCCCCCCCCCCAATCCTTTTCAGGTCTGGTATGGATTTTAAGGGGAACACAACGCTAAACATATTTTCAAAAACCAAAAATCCATACAAGACCATTATCAGAGCATGGGCTGTGGTTGTGGGGGTCTGCAGGCAGGGAGCTTATTGGAATTTGGAAGCCCTCTTTAACAAGGGGGACCCCAGATTCCACCCCCCCAGGTGGCATGATTGATGGTGAAACTACATCGGGGGACATTGTTTTTTTATTTTTTTAATAAAGGAATTGTCAAAAACTGCCTCCTGATGTTATTTATTTTTGACATTTTTTTTGGTGCATGGGTAGGGGTAGAATGTACCCCATACTCATTCACATAGGGAGGGGGCCAGCATCTGGGGGCCCCTTTGCTAAAGGGGGCTTCCAGATTCTGATAAGCTCCCTGCCACAGACCCCCACAACCACAGCCCAGAGTTGTCGGGAAATAGCCCTTGTCCCCAAGGGACAAGGCGCTTTGGGGTGGGGGGGCAGTACCCGGGCCCCATACCCTTTTTATGGCCAATGACAGCATAAAAACCTTCAAAATGGGGACTTTTCATTTTTTTTAAATTTAGGTCTCATAGACTTCAATAGGGTTCGGTGTTAGGGTGGAAACTTTTGCGATATTTGAGAGTTCTGGCACGAACTGAACTGGTGTATGTTCAGCCCAACGCTATTCAATTGTCTTTGTTTTGTCTAACCCCAAAGTTCGGACTATAAATCTGAAATACTGTACTCTGTTATACTTTGTACTATGTATTTTTCTTCAAATAAAATTATATTGTTTAAAAAAATAAATACATAAATAAAGTTGTGTGTTTATTTAAAACCATTGAAGGCTCCATTCAGACCTTTATGGTCCATTGAAGTGCATTTCACATGCTAACATGCTTTAGGTCATCCTATTCATTTTGGTTTCCTTTATTTTTATTGGTGTCATAAAATAGGTACTTCAAAGCGTGAAAAATCAGATTGGAATTTTGGTTTATCAGAGACAAAGACTTATTGTATATAGTTCAGTATTACAGTATACAGATGTCTACATAATACAGACAATTCTGATCAGGTATCATTTTCTTTATAATGAAGCATTCACTTTGCTAAAAAAATTGAAAACATGAACATCCAGTTAACCAAGGAAAAAGGAAAGGAGAAAAAACAACTAGGTGTCACTAAGGTGGTATAAAGAAACAACTGTTTATGCTTTAACTACTTAAGGACCAAGCTTACAGTATTTCTGAGATTTGTTGTTTGCAAGGTAAAAACAGTTTTTTTTTTTTGCTAGAAAATTACTTAGAACCCCCAAACATTATACATTTTTTTTTCTAACACCCTAGAGAATAAAATGGCGGTCGTTGCAATACTTTCTGTCAAACTGTATTTGTGCAGTGGTCTTACAAGCGCACTTTTTTTGCTAAAAATACACTTTTTTTAATTAAAAAATAAGACAACAGGGAAGTTAACTCAACTATTGGTAATGTGAGTACTAATGCCTCCCTTCTGACTCACTTACCACCACTGCGCCTCAGGCTGAGATAAATGTAACCTAATCAAAAGCTGCCACTTTAAAGATCAGAGTACTGTATATGGTGTTTTTTATGTGCAAAATAGATGTGGCTATGTAAAACAAAAAAACACAGTGGCGCTGAAAAATGTGGATAAACTAAAAGACAATATATCCAAACTATTCCTTATAAAAAATAATATGTGACCAAATATATGTAAATAAGTGACAAGTGATTAGAACAAATATTAAACATAAACCGTATCAAAATAAATTGCTGAAGTAAAAACAGTCCTTAAATGCTGGCTTTTTTCTTCAACTTCCACCACACCCAAGTGTTCGGTGATCCCGCTCTCTATGAAAATCCACTCACCGACTTCTAATGCCCACACTCTCGTGTTAGGGCTTAAAAGCTTAATGACAGCATCACAAGGGTCACACCGGCAGTTCAAAATTCCAGAATCGTGTGCAGGGATCGTTCCACATGTGAAATACAAAAAATACTCCAATAGTGCAAAAACGTAATCAATTTATTAAAAGCACTCCAAATCTTCAGTATTGAACTCACATGTTTCAAATATCAAGAAAGTAGAGAAACATTTCCACAGCAAATCGATCTTCACAGCACAGCAAAACACGCATAAGAATCAGCCACTAATGAGTTGCGGTCACGGCGGACCCGAGGTGTGCAGGCGTCAGACTGCTTCTCTCACCTACTCCCCGGCGCCTCCCCGCTCTATCGATGTGTCACTTCCTCATACGATGCGGCAGCATCACTCATCATTGGTGGGGTACGTCATACAGCCACGCCCCGACATGTTTTTGTCATGATGAGTGACGCTGCCGCATCGTATGAGGAAGTGACACATCGATAGAGCGGGGAGGCGCCAGGGAGTAGGTGAGAGAAGCACTCTGACGCCTGCACACCTCGGGTCCGCCGTGACCGCAACTCATTAGTGGCTGATTCTTATGCGTGTTTTGCTGTGCTGTGAAGATCGATTTGCTGTGGAAATGTTTCTCTGCTTTCTTGATATTTGAAACATGTGGGTTCAATACTGAAGATTTGGAGTGCTTTTAATAAATTGATTACGTTTTTGCACTATTGGAGTATTTTTTGTATTTCACATGTGGAACGATCCCTGCACACGATTCTGGTATTTTGAACTGCCGATGTGACCCTTGTGATGCGGTCATTAAGCTTTTAAGCCCTAACACAAGAGTGTGGGCATTAGAAGTCGGTGAGTGAATTTTCATAGGGAGCGGGATCACCGAACACTTGGGTGTGGTGGAAGTTGAAGAGCATTTAAGGACTGTTTTTACTTCAGCAATTTATTTTGATACGGTTTATGTTTAATATTTGTTCTAATCATTTGTCATTTGGTGGGCACTTATTTACATATATTTGGTCACATGATATTTTTTAACAGGGAAGTTAGCCCATTTTTTTTATATTGTGAAAGATAATGTTATGCCGAGTAAATTGATACTCAGCATGTCACGCTTAAAAATTGCGCCGGCTCGTGGAATGGCGACAAACTTTTAACCTTAAAAATCTCCATAGAAGACATTTAAAAATTATACAGGTTGCATGTTTTGAGTTACAGAAGAATTCTGGGGCTAGAATGATTGCTCTCGCTCTACCGATCGTGGTGATACCTCACATGTGTGGTTTGAACATCGTTTTCACATGCGGGCGCTGCTCACGTATGCGTTCACTTTGGCACGCGAGCTCAACGGGACGGGGCGCATTTACGTTTTTTATTTTTTTTATTTTACCTTTTATTTTTTATTTTTATACTGTTATTTAAGAAAAAAAAATGGATCACTTTTATTCCTATTACAAGGAATGTAAATATCCATTGTAATAGAAAAAAATCATGACAGGACCTCTTAAATATGAGATCTGGGGTCAAAAAAACCTCAGATCTCATATTTACACTAAAATGCAATAAAAAAAAATGTTGTCATTAAAAAAATACAAAAAAAATGGCCCTTTAAGAGCTATGGGCAGAAGTGATGTTTTGACATCGCTTTCACCCTGCATTGATATGGAGACGGGTGGGGGCCATCTTCCCCTCACTCGTCTCTATGTCAGGCCAGAAGAACCATCTGATCACCTCCGCTGCTGCTGATGGCTCCGGTAAGCAGTGGAGGGCACCGGAGCATGGCAGAAGGGGTGGGCCCTTTTCCACGGCCGATAAAAGTGATCTTTATATGCAAAAAAATTCTGCGCTGCTCACAGGAGAGACAAAAAAGCAAAAAAGCAGCTAACACAACCAACAAAGTATATAGAAAGAAACAACAAAAAAGTGTAGCGCTAAACCATATCATAAATGACAATAGATTGGTAGGTATGCAGTGAAGGGGATCACCTATACAAAGAACTATTCATGGGTAGGAAGTTCTGATATAGATGTTATGACTAAAAAACAGTGGTTTGTCCTTATGAAGACATATTATAGACAGGTAATTTCCAGTGTCCCAAAAGGAGCAGATCAGCTCACTACCACCGGGAGAAGAAAAGGCTTACCAGATGAGGTGGACCCGACAGGGCATACGCCGAATTGGGTCAGATAAGGCTTGGGTGGTAAGTGGCTGTGGATGCCTGTGATCTCACGGATTGCTGGATTCCTCCAAGTGGCACCCGGGTCCTAAAAGGTGTGGGGAGTCCCAAGAATGTAGATGATCCTATGGATCCTAGGAGGGATGGGGTATTCCGTGGATGGATCCCTCAAAACAGCATTCCATGGATTAGGTGATGATGTTAATATGAAGTAAAAAAAGGAAGGGCCACATAGTGTAAATCCGGATACAAGAATTTTAATTAAAAATAAAAGGATATACACTCACGTATGAATCCAAAGTATAAACAGCGCTGTAACAAAGTGGCGACAATGGGGTCCTACCCGACGCGTTTCGTCCTAAAAGACGTCATCTGACGTCTTTTAGGACCCGGGTGCCACTTGGAGGAATCCAGCAATCCGTGAGATCACAGGCATCCACAGCCACTTACCACCCAAGCCTTATCTGACCCAATTCGGTGTATGCCCTGTCGGGTCCACCTCATCTGGTAAGCCTTTTCTTCTCCCGGTGGTAGTGAGCTGATCTGCTCCTTTTGGGACACTGGAATTTACCTGTCTATAATATGTCTTCATAAGGACAAACCACTGTTTTTTAGTCATAACATCGATAAAAGTGATCTTGCGGTGAATCCGCTGCAGAGACCACTTTTATCTTGAAGCGAACCACCAGCTGAAGAAGAGGATACCGGGGTTATGGCAGCTAGCTGCTGCCATAACAACGATAGTCTTCTTCAAAGTACCGATGTATAACGACGGTGGGCAGTTCGGAAGTGGAGAATTATGCTAAATCCCAATAATTTTGCCTTAATTCCGTTACACATTCAGAGTTGATGAGGAATATTTTGCCTTGCCACAGTTTCTCCAGCAGTGCAATGAATAATCAAGAGAAAATGTATCTAGTCATTGTGGAGCCTTTTACAAGTGTTAACACCTTTTGGGATATTTACCAGTGATTAATACATCTAAAGGAGGAGTTTGCTTTGATAAATTGTAGCCATTGCTCCCTTGAAAAAGTAGTGTAAAATTTATTTTCCATTTTTTAAATGAATGCACTTTTAATAATGGTTAATTTTTGTGGAGGAAGTTTCAGAATATCAATATACCACCCTTAACTTCTTTGTTAGTTGTTTGGGAACCCCAGGCTTTCATTGAGGCTACAATATTCTTAATGACAGAGGATATATTGAAATTTAGGATTTGGAAAAGGTTGTATTTGTCTATTAATGAGGGGGAGTTGCTCATGGATGGTAGCGTGGAGAGAATCCTGGACCGCCAACTGTTAATGTTCAAATAGAAGATTAGAAGTTCATATGTACCCAGTGGAATTGCAATAGAGTGGATAAGGACCAATGACTCCCCCCATACCTGTTTAGGCCCACTTCTATACAATTGAGGCAATAGTAGGATGATCAGGAAATACTATTTGTTTATTTAAAGTAAAGTTGCTGCTATTTTACCACTACAAGGTCCAGACCCAGAGTAAAATGTTTTTCAGTAGTGTACCACTGTTTCTCTAGGGTGGGATAAAACCAAGCTAGAATTTGGTCCATAACAGCTGTACAATAGTAATCTTGTACATCTTGTTTTCCCAATCCCCTGTCACGTACCTGAAGGGAGACTGAATTGACGAGGTCGGCCTCTCTTGTATCTCCAGTCCAGGTCCCGCTGAGAGTGAAACAGAAGGAGCCAAGGAACAGGAGGCACACGAGTGCCTGCAGGTGGAAACCAGGAACCCTGATGCAGGAAGTCGCAGCTGGTCGCAGAACTGTAGTTGCAGAGCAGGAAGTCGCAGCTGGTTGCAGGACTGTAGTTGCAGAGCAGTAAGTCGCAGCTGGTTGCAGGACTGTAGTTGCAGAGCAGGAAGTCTCAGCTGGTCGCAGGACTGTAGTTGCAGAGCAGGAAGTCGCATCTGGTCGCAGGACTGTAGTTGCAGACACTCGGGTAGTTGTGCTGGGCCGGGCTGGGCACCAGGGCCAGGTTACAGGGATAGCCGGGTTCGTCAACAGGCGGGCAGCAGGGTACCGGAGCATCAGGCAGAGACAGGTCAGATGGGAAGCTGGGATCAGGAACCAGAGATCAGGTATAACAGAGTTCAGAGCTGGGTGAACAGGAGCCAAGGTCAGCAACGGGAATCAGGCAGAATAACACAGGTTCAGAGTAACAGGGACACAGCTAAAGACCAGTCAGCAACGATCAGTTGCTGGGGCCTCCTTTAAATAGGGCCACTGGCGCCAACTGACGCTAGGGCACGCTCTTGTGTGTGCACGCCGCGCGTCACGCACGCGCATGCGCACAAGTGTGCCCGGGCATCTGTGGTCTCCCGTGCGCGCGCGCATGCGCACCAGCGCGCGCCAGGCGATTTCTGGTGGTTTCCTTGCATCCCCACTCTAATTCGCTTCCCCTTTCAGTCAAATTGTTTAATAACTTATTTCAATTTAGAAAACAACTTTAGTGGCAATGGAATAGGTAGTTTGCCAAAGTAGGACATACTTTTTGGAGAGTGCTTATTTCGAAAGCTACTTTGTAGGCAAAAGAAAGAAGGGACGCAGAGATGACCTGGAGAACAAACCCTCCAAATATCTAATGCTTATCTTAAATTCAAAGTTAGATGTAAATTTTTCATGATTCCTCCTAAGCAGTCATATCAAAACATAGTTGACATGAAGCAGTGGTCTTTCCATATTTTCAGAAGGTCTAGTTATTAAGTTATTAAAATCAAATGAATATTGCACAAACAACTAGGGATGAGCCGAACACCCCCGGTTCGGTTTGCACCAGAACTTGTGAACAGACAAAAAATGTATGCGAACACCGTTAAAGTCTATTGTACATGAACGTGAAAAATCAAAAGTGCTCATTTTAAAGGCTTATATGCATGTTATTGCCATAAAAAGTGTTTGGGGACCTGGGTACTGCCCTAGGGGACATGTATCAATGCAAAAAAAGTTTTTAAAACGGCCGTTTTTTCAGGAGCAGTGATTTTAAGAATGCTTAAAGTGAAACAATAAAAATAAAATATTCCTTTAAATATCGTGCCTGGGGGGTCCTATTAGTCTGCCTGTAAAGTAGCACATTTTTCCCATGTTTAGAAAAGTACTGCAGCATAAAAGACATTCCTAAAGGAAAAAATGTCATTCAAAATTGCTCACGGCTGTAATGTATTGCCAGATCCCGGCAATATACATAAAAAATCATTTAAAAAAACAGCATGGGTCCCCCCCCAGTCCATACCAGGCCCTTTGGGTCTGGTATGGTTATTAAGGTAAACTCCCCGCCAATTTAAAAAAAAATGGCATGGGGGTCCGTCCCAAAATCCATAACAGGCCCTTGGGGGCCTGGTATGGATTGCTGATGCTGTTTGCTTATCACTAGCAGTTGCTAGTGATAAGCAAACAGCATCAGCATGGTCAATTCAACGAAGAAAGGCTTTGGAGGTAAATACCAGGGAAAAAGGCCACAATTAACTCCTAAATGAGATTGAATTATTGAAGTTTAACATTATTAATTGTGAAAACACCAAATGATGGATCTATTTGTCACAATCTGGAGTCAGGCTCAGAGGCCAGTAGCTATAGCAGTGGAGCAGCACCCACCAACAAGTGGGACAGGTATACAAACGGTTCTCATTGCAGGTGCAATCTACAGTATGGGCAGTTTTCCATTAGGATTAGTGGTTTATCGCTTTGGCTCTGAGGAAGAGGGTTCTCCCTCGTAATGCGTAAGCCACTTTGAGATGCTATCTGGTCCTCCGCAACATTCGGTCCAGATTGCAGATTGTAAAGACACGGTTCTATTTGCTGTTGCATTGACAAGCTTTTTTTTAATCACGTCTGTATGTGTGTATGATCATTGCTGTTTTACCTTTTAATAAATTTTATCTTTGGCAATGCACAAGGTCGGTGCGCCCCCCCTGTCTGTTCTATATATCCATTAGGATGTTGCAGCTGAGGGAATCCCGCAACGTATAATGCATGGAAATGGGTATTCAAGAGTTGTCAAAAAATGGTGGGGATGCTTTCCAGAGATAGGAAAAAGGTGTGCTGAGCTTGTGGTGGGGGCTTGCGTGCTGTCCTTCTCTGGTGGGACATGGCTGAGGTAGTGGGACATAGCTGGGTACAAGATATAATGGGGGTGTGTGGGAAATGACTGGGTGCAGGACATGGTGGGGAGGGAGGATGTGGTACATGGCAAAGTATGAGACATGAGAGATGTGGGACAAGAAGGAGACCTAAGACATAGCTGGGCCCAGGAGGGGATGCAGGACAAAGTTTGGGGACACTGGCTGCAGGACATTTTGGGGGGGATGGGTGAAGGAGACGTCAAAACTTCTGATTATTTGATACAATGCCGCAGTGGCGAGGGGGGGACATGGTGAAGTATACCTGGGACATGGCTGGGTGTGGGACACAGTTGGGGGGATGCAGGACACAGGGGGAAGTGGAACATGGTGAAAAAACCTGAAACATTGCTGGGTATAGGGACATTAAGGGTGTCTGTGGAACTTGGTGGGAAAGATATGGGACATGGGGGGTTGCGGGACATGGTGAAGAAGACCTGAAAAATGGCTGGGTGTGGGACATGAAGAGGGTGCAGGAAATGGTGGGGGCTTGGGACATGCAGAAAAGCAAAACCCAGCTATGAAGATTGATGCATGATTTGGTCTTGTTAAAGTGATTGTAAAGGATCGTTTTTTTATTTTTTTAAAATAACAAACATGTCATACTTACCTCCACTGTGCAGCTCGTTTTGCACAGAGTGACCTCAAACATCCTCTTCTGGGGTCCCCCGGTGGCTCTCGCGGCTCCTCCCTGCATCAGATAACCCCCTAGGAGGGGGTTACCTCGCAGGCACGCTCCCAAGTCCAGAATTTGCGTTCACAGACACGAATGCCGGACTCGGCCCGCCCCCCGGCGCCCACGTCATTGGATTTGAGTGACAGCAGTGGGAGCCAATGGCTGTGCTGCTATCAATCTATCCAATCAAGGGCCGGGACCCCGTGGAGAGAGGGACAGCGCGTCCCCGCCGAGGAGATGAAAGGGCTCAGGTAAGTAAAATGGGGGGCTGGGGGGCTGGTGACTGCCAGGTGTTTTTGTCACCTTAATGCATAGGATGCATTAAGGTGAAAAACGTGCAGGGCTGCAATTCATTGAAATACGGAAATGCGCAGGGCTGCCTTTCATTCTAAATGACACCCCCATGCATGCAAAATCGCAATGCGGGAACCACAGGGAAATCGCATGGTCAAAAAGACCATGCGATTTCCCTGCAGCTGTGTTTTTTGAAAAGGTGCATGCACTTTTTTTTGCAGAAAAGCAGACACGGCGGCCCATTCATTTGAATGAGCTGCCTTGCCCGCGCAAACGCAGCCCCCACAAAACGCAAGAGTGTGAACCTAGGAATTAAACAGTAATGACTGTTAAGTCAGTAGTATAGTCAAAAGAGAGCATGATGGTGAATACCAACAGTACATTCACCTACTCTCATTAACATTAGTACACTGTAGGAATTTGAGTATACTAGTATTATCATTTTACTATAATTACATCAGTATTTTCCTAAAATACAATACATATGGTTAGGGGGTAAGAGGTTTAATACTGTACTAGTGGAAGGGACAGGTTAGGGGGCGCAGATTACTTGGCACTAGTAAGCACATAAAAACACAGGTGTATGCATATAAGTTTATATATACTGTACATAAATACACACACAGAACAAAGATATAGTGTATCAGGGTAGGTATGCAAACATGATTGGTGATTATTAAGGTAAATTTTTTATTTATCTTCCCCAAATGATCAGAAGAGTGTAATAAGCGTTTGGGCAAATAAGTTTTATTTTTTTTAGGCTGAGTTCACATTGCCCTGACACGAAAGTCGTGCGACTTCTGACTTGACTTTGCCCTGCGACTTTGGTCCGACATCGATTCGACTTCCATGTGACTTTAATGAACAGGATCTGACATGAGATGAGTGCAGCTTGGGTCTGGTATGGATTTCCACACTAAAGTTACAAAAAAAAAACAGTGTAAGGCCCCCCCCCCAAATCCAGGTCTGGTATGAATTTTGAGGAGAAACCCCAAGCCAAAATGTAAAAAAAAAATGGTGTGGGGTCCCCTTAAAATTCCATACCAGACTCTTATCCGAGCATGCAGAAGGGAGGCCAGGAAAGGGGGGATGAGCAAGCGCCTCTCCCTCCTGAACTATTTTAGGCCACATGCCCTCAACATGGGGGGGTTGCTTTGATGGGGATGTTGTCATGTTGATGGGGACAAGTCTCTTCCCACAACCCTGGGCTGAGGTTGTGGGGGTCTGCGGGCAGGGAGCTTATCGAAACCTGGAAGCTCCCTTTAAGAAAGGGGTAAGGAGATCCTGCCCCCTCCCCCATGTGAATGAGTATGGCGACGACCATGGTAATTGATGTTAGATCTACAGCGGGGAACATTCATAATTTTAAATAAAGGACTTATTAAAAACTGCCTCAAGTTTTTTGTTACACTACTACACTGTTTCTTATGGGTGAATGGGTAAGGGTACTATACTCATTCACATAGAGGGGATGGGATCTGGGGGCCTCCTTGTTAAAGAGGACTTCCAGATTCCAATAAGCCCCCCGCCCGCAGACCCCCACAACCACTGGCCACGGTTGTGGGGATGAGATGAGGGACAAGGTGCTTTGGGGTGGGGAGCAGAGCCCCCTGCCCCAAAGCACCCACCCACCATGTTGAGGGAATGTGGCCTGGTATGGTTCAGGGGGGGGGCTCGCTTGTCCCCCTCCCTTTCCTGACCTGCCAGGATGCATGCCTGAATAAAGGTCTGGTTTGGATCCTGGGGGGGGACCCCACACCATTTTTTTTTTTACATTTTGGCATATGTTTCTAATTTTTTTTTAACCGCCAATTTTTTAAATTATTTAGCTGTCAGCAGGGAAGCCCATTGACAGCTGATGACTCATCGGTTGTTAGGGACGCCACGGCCGGCTTACCAGCCCCGCTCAACACCAAGCTTATACTGCGTCCTAAATGGGCAAAGCTTTGTCCAATCAGGGTGCAAAATGCACTGCGAAGTGCATTGCAAGTCACTGACACTGGGAAAATAAACTATAATACATTTTTGCACCTGATTGTATATTGATGTTTTAGTATGTTTTGTGTTTTTTTATTTGTGTTTTTTTTCCAAGTTGACTGATGTCCTATTGATGTGTGAAAAGGTTATACTCAGTCTACTTCTTCTTGTATCCCAAGCATTGTTTAAATTCACTTAATGTTGATGGGCTCACTACCTCTGCTGGATGTCTGTTCCAAATATCCACAACTATTTTAGTCTATTGGGAATCTATCACAGAGGAAAAGTGAGGTGCTATTAATAGTTTTGGAGCTTTGTATTTTAGAAATAAATACATCAGTGGATAATCCAAATTTGACCCAGACTTGGCAAAATACTTTGTAAATCAACAGAGGACCCTTACAATCCAGTTTTTGCTACAGGTAAGCCTATAATAAGGGATTGGTTTAGGAGATATCCCCCGTATCTACATGTGCCAATGTCATCAGCACATGCACACTGAAGCAATGGCACGTACGTGCCATTTGCTTCAGTGAGTGTCTTGTTACCTGCAGCTCCCGCGCGCATGCGCGGGAGTGACATCATTGCGGCTTCGGCAAATTACAGCGGCGGAGCCGCAATACCCGACAGTAACTCTGGGGAGAAATGTCGCCAGTGCTGTGTACGAAGCGGGGGCTTCGATCTCAGGTGAGTATTACATAATGAGCTAGTATGCTATGCATACTAGCTCATTATGCCTTTTATTTTTAATGCATGGTTTAAGGAGAAGCCTCTGAATTGGATTAATTAATAGCTTTCTGAACTAACTACATTCTAAAGTATATAATTTTTAATTTCATTAGCAGAAGTTTTTTTTTTCTCCTTCTACTTTTATTTTTTTTGTGTGCCTGACTTACAAAGTTGTATTAAAAGTGACTGCATTGCTGCAATGTTTTGTTTTTTTTTCAGTGAAATCTGCATTCACTTTTCAGGCAACTATGTATTGTTTTGGTTTTTGGAAATTGAATAGAGATGCAATGCTCTTTAATAAATTAAAGAAAATGGTGTGGGATAAATGTCACCGTTGAGTCAGCATTCAATGTGTACTTTTTTTTTTTTTTTTTTACCCTTTTCTCTTTTTTTTCTTTATCACCACTATTCTTACATGGTGCTCTCTAAGTTATTGCTTGGTTTTCCTTTTGTGAAATATAAAAAAGGGAGGGGGTTGGTTAGAATATGGAAAATATCTTTAAAATGTATTTTAAAATATATTGAAGCTCCCCTACAGCAATTTAATGTTTGGAAAATTTTTCAGCATTGATTTTTGTTTTGTTTACTAATGTATTGAAGATCCCCTTTATCAGTAAGATATTGTCAATTATGACAACAGTAAAAGAGACACGTTTTAAAGACAGATACACACTACAGTTTCATGGAAGTTTAGTCCAGCAATCTCCCCAGATCAGCTGTTGTGTTCCACCAGAACACTCCAATCAGCAATCAGCACTCTCTGTCATTGGCTGAGAGTGCTGATCGGGAGTCGGACAGATGCTGGTTTTCAAGCATGCATGTCTGACATACACACGGGCAGAATGTCGGCCGATTTTTTTTGAACCGGCAAATGTCTCCCGACATTCTGCCCGTGTGTGCGGAGCTTAAGAAACAGTTGTGTAACCGTTCAATTTGTACATTTCGCACAAAGTCCTCTCTTCAGTCCTAATAGGTGTCAGGCCTTATATGTGTTATGTTTTATTTTTTGGCATAATAAAGTAAACAGGACATTGCTTGGCTATCATGTAGCTATGCTGTGACCTATAAGACTCATAGGGGTTGATTTACTAAAACTGGAGAGTGCAAAATCTGTTTCAGATTTTCATGGTAGCCAATCAGCTTCTAACTTCAGCTTGTTCAATTAAGCTTTGACAATAAGATCTGGAAGCTGATTGGTTTCTATGCAGAGCTGCAGCAGATTTTGCACTCTTCAGTTTTAGTAAATCAACCCCATAGAGATTGGCAAATAGTAGGTATACTATAGTACAATTGTACTCAAAAATAATTTTGTTTGATTATTCCTGAAGCTATATGTAACTGGTGGATTCGCATTTATCTGTATTATGAAATGAAGTTACTTTGCTTATTTGACACTGCCTAATCTGCACTGTGTCCATGATTATGGACTTATTACATTTAGTACAAGTGATGAACTGCAGATATTGAGATTGAGAAATGTGGACTGTAGAAATCAGGTGTTTTAAAGAGCCTTTTCATAATACAATACCAAAAGCTAAGAATAATAAAGGAGATTACACATAAACCATTATTTTATGTGTGGCCTAATTTTACTAGCCACAAAGGGCCAACTGTTACTTAATGAGCTTATGTGAAATCTTCATTAACAGATATAAATAATGTTATAATTAAAAATATATTTTAGCTGGATGGGAATATATTTGAACCATTGGGTGTGTTTCTCCATTGTACCACTCCTAGCTTCCTAGTTGGTGTTACTGTAAATATTCTTTTCTACTGCAAGGGTCCAGTCACCATTTTTCCTTATCACATCTCACATGGGTTAAAAAATTAACTTTCCTTTTCAATCTGCAGCTGCTGTCATTTTCTATAAGTGCAATGCAATATGGCTACATAGAGTTGTTCTGTACACAGAATGTGTACTGACCACTCCCCACAAACATCATTTCCTGCTTGTGTGATTGGCTCACCAATTTTCCCAGAAGTCTGCCTAAGATACAAGTCAGATTTTAGGCATCTCCTGCAACAAAAATGTCATTTTTGGTGAGATATTTCCAATAGGAACACGTCTAAAGGGATGCAGGCCAAGAAGCTTTCCTCATTAGTGCTCTGCAGCTGCCACAGCTGACTGATAATTATTAAACCACTCCCATTAGATCCACTCAGCCCAGAAGCACAGAGGAACACACATGGATTTCTTCAGAATAACAAAAGGTAGGAATCTGCAACAACGTTTTTTATAATCCTTGCAATATACATAGATCACCCAGGGGGGAATGTTTTTTTCTCAACAAAAGTGTTACACTTTAACAAAATCAGGAGTTTGAAAAGTCTATGGAAGGATCTGGACTGGAAGTCTCCACAAAGGAACAAGTGTCCTTTTTACATTTTTTTGATCACTTAAGGCCCGGAAGGATTTCCCCCCTTAATGACCCCGGTCATTTTTTGCTATACGGCACTACGTCGTTTTAACTAACAATTGCGTGTCCAAGCTACGTTGTACACAAACAAAATTTATGTTCTTTTTTCCCCACAAATAGAGCTTTCTTTTGGTGGTATTTGATCACATTTTTTTACTTTTTGCTATAATAAATATCCAAAAAAAAAGTCTTCATCAATTTAGGCCAATATGTATTCTTCTACATATTTGAGGTAAAAAAAAACACAATAAGAGTATATTGATTGGTTTGCGCAAAAGTTATAGTGTCTACAAGGGGATAGATTTATGGCATTTTTTTATTTATTTATTTTTTACTAGTAATGGCGGCGATCTGCGATTTTCAGCAGGACTGCAACATTGCGGTGGAGAGATCTGACACTTTTGACACTTATTTGGGACCAATGACAATTATACAAGATCAGAGCTAAAAATAGCCACTGATTACTGTATAAATGACACTGGCAGGGAAGGGGTTAACACTATGGGGCGATCAAGGGGTTAAGTGTTCCCTAGGGAGGTGGTTCTAACTGTGAGGGGAGTGTACTGACTGGAGGAGGAGAGAGAGTGCTGTTCCTGATCACTAGGAACAGCAGATCTCTCTCTACTCCAATGTCAGAATGGGGATCTGTTTGGCTCCCTGTTGAGCAATCACGGGTGGGTGGCGGCCACGTGCATCTGCTCCGGCGTCATGGCGTGTGCGTGCCCCTATCGCTCTTAAAGCGGCTGATGTACACCTACAGTGATTAGCGCAGCCGTGCCAATTTGCCGCAGCATAATGACAGCGGCTGGTCGGCAAGCGGTTAAGTAATTTTGTATAAAGAAGTGTATACATTATTCATTTCACAAATTAAGATGATATATTTCCAGTTAGGTTCACATTTGGAAGACTGAAGAAAAAAGAAAACTGTTTCTTATACTTAGCTATGAGGACTCAACCCTTTTTTCATTTGGTCTATTTGACAAAAAAAGCATAAGGAAGGTTTTATTGTTTGAAGATCGGTTGTTTGTCAGCTTCAAAGTGAATTTCTTGTCAAATTATGTCACTAGAATTTCTCCTGGCCTCATCCGAAATGATATTTGTATGAGCTGTTCAGTCCTTTAGCATTAATTGACAGGATTTTAATTACCATACTAGCAATTCAAATATGAAGTGGCGGTGTGTATGGTCTACTTTGAATGAAAGGCATAAATACCTTCTGTGCAGTAGGAAAGTAGGAAAATTGGTATTGCAGATAAGATCCAAAATTCTTTTGATGGCAGGCTGGTATAAACTATAGAGGTAGTGGCATCCAAGATAACTTGAAAATGGAATTGAACAATAACGAATAAAAAAACATATAAGGAACCAGTATAAAAACACATGAGAACTTTGGTTAGATCCAGCAGACAGCAAAACATCACTTTGAAGAATAAGGGGTAAGGGGTGAGTAACTGTGCAGTATAGTCATAGTACTTTCCTAGGCAAATGTTCGCATTCATCAATGTTGCATTGTCAGTGCACGGAGAGCACAGGGATCTATGAGTTAGTTTGTAGTGGGAAGGTTGTAAGTTCAATTAGATGGATATCTAGTAGGAAGAAAAGCTTACTGTTGTTGTTTTCAACCTCGGGATGGATGCCCAAATTTTTCAGGAAGTGAAAACCAGGTTCTACGTTAAGGACTGCATGAATATCCCCACTTTTTATTATCAACAGTTTGACAGGATACCTCCCCCCCCCCCCCCGATCTGTTTGGAATCTTGCTATTGTGTATTGTTATGGTAAGTGGCAACAGTTGTTTCTAGCTAAAATTGTTGATTGGGAAAGATCAGACTACAGTGTAATTCCTGAGTAGGGATGGGCTGACCACCCCTGTTTGGTTCGCATCCAGAACATGTGACCAGGCAAAAAATGTGTTTGAACACGCAAACACCGTTAAAGTCTATGGGACATGAACATGAAAAATCAAAAGTGCTAATTTTAAATGTTAATATGCAAGTTATTGTCATAAAAAGTGTTTGCGGACATGGGTCCTGCCCCAGGGGACATGTATCAATGCAAAAAACAGTTTTAAAAACTGCCGTTTTTTTGGGAGCAGTGATTTTAATAATGCTTAAAGTGAAACAATAAAAGTGAAATATTCCTTTAAATTTCGTACCTGGGGGATGTCTATAGTATGCCTGTAAAGTAACGCGTGTTTATAACAGTCCGAGAGCAAAATGACATTTCTAAAGAAAAAAAAGTCATTTAAAAGTACTAGCGCTAGTACCGGCTATTAATGAATTGTCGGTCCCGACAATACACATAAAAGTCATTGAAAGTCATTGAAAGATAAAAAAAAATGCGTGGGGGTCCCCCAAAATTCCATTACCAGGCCCTTCAGGCCTGATATGGATATTAAGGGGAACTCCTTGCCAAAATAAAAAAAATGGCTTGGGGTTCCCCCCAAAAATCCATACCAAGGGTCTGGTATGGATTTTAAGGGGAATTTCGCGCCAAAATTAAGAAAAAATTGTGTGGGGTTCCCCCCAAAAATCCATACCCTTATCCGAGCATGCAACCTGGCAGGCTGCAGGAAAAGAGGGGGGATGAGAGAGCAGCCCCCCTCCCTGAACCGTACCAGGCCACATGCCCTCAACATGGGAAGCCTCATCCCCACAACCCTTGCCCGGTGGCTGTGGGGGTCTGCGGGCGGGGGGCTTATCGGAATCTGGAATCCCCCTTTAACAAAGGGGACACCCAGATCCCGGCCCCCCCATGTGAATTGGTAAGGGGTACATTGTACCCCTACCATTTCACAAAAAGAAAGTTTTAAAATGTTAAAAAACCACAGGAGATGGCTTGGGACAAGTCCTTTATTAAAAATAATTTAAAAAAAATAAAAAAGAGATTCCAAAGATGAAATCCAATAAATCCATGCGCCTACTCCAGCAATGTAATCCAATTCTCGATCTCTAGGGATGGATGATCGCCAGCGAGGAACACGCACAGGATCCTGCCTCCACCAGAGGCACACAGCCAATAGCGCGGCGCTAGCTTGGCAGCTCTTATGTAGCTGAGGGCAGGACCACCCATCACATGACCCCGTCCCCCTCTGACAAAGGGAAATGCCGGGCTTTCACAGTGATGAGTACGGGTGACCCCGCCCCTCTCTGATGCAACAGGAATCCTGCGTTACATCAGAGAGGGGCAGAGGGGGGCGGGGTCACCCGTACACGTCACTGGGAAACCCCCATTTTCCCCCGGGTCCCCAAACACTTTTTATGACAATAACTTGCATATTAACCTTTAAAATTATCACTTTAGGTTTCTCCCATAAACTTTTAAAGGGTGCTCCGTGGCTTTTCGAATTTGCCGCGAACACCCCAAATTGTTTGCTGTTCGGCGAACAGCCAATGTTCTAGTCGAACTCATGTTCGACTCGAACAGATAGCCCATCCCTATTCCTGAGTATGGTTTAGGCAGAAGGGAAACGTTTCTTGTTATCTCTACAAGCTGCTTCTGCATCTAATAAAAATGGATTTGTGCAATAATGTCTTTGAGAAGCTTATAAGGTTGGTGTGGAGATTCTGGCAATCAATGTGCACTGTCTATAATCACCTCATAAAGAGATGTGATTCAACTAAAGTAGTGATCATTTGCTAAAGACAATGGCAGAGTTCTCCCAGGCAGACTGGTTCATTAATTCCTGTGAACTTCTGCTTCTTAGTTTAGTGATAATAACATTAGGGTGAGTTGCTTGAGGTTTGGCAAACAAAATTGGTGTTTGGCTGAGTCGAACCTCCAGTGGCAACGGGAAGTGTTACATTTAACATTGTAGCAGTGGTATTCTTATCACTGCTAAATGTGACAGCTTCCCCTTTGGTTAGTTGTTAGGAATCTGGCAGCCACTAGCATCCTAATGCCTCGTACACACGATTGCACATTCCGACAACAAAATCCATGGATTTTTTCTGACGGATGTTGGCTCAAACTTGTCTTGCATACACACGGTCACACAAAGTTTGTTGGAAATTCCGAACGTGAAGAACGCGGTGACGTACAACACGTACAACGGCACTAGAAAGAGGAAGTTCTATACCAAGTGCCCCACCCTTTGGGCTCCTTCTGCTAATCTCCTGTTAGTAGAAGTTTGGTGACAAACGATTCGTGCTTTTCAGCCTCCTGCTTTTCCGATCATTACTGCTCTTCGGTTTGTGCTTGTGGGTTTGTATTTCTATTATGTATTTGTTTTTCAGTGTGTTCTTGTCCGCTCATTTCTGATTTTCAGCTCTGGCCTTTCTGTTTTTCAGTGCTTTTTGTTAGTTTGTTTTGACCAGCCGACCGTTTTGAAGCCATGAGGACTCTCACCCCAGACCAGAGGGTTTATAACTACTGTCTGGCCAGAGCCAGAAGAGTGGTGGAGAATGTTTTCAGGATAATGACCAGCCGGTTCCGCCTATTCCTTACGCCAATCAACATGGTGGAATATAAACCTAACCATATAATCCTTGCATGCTGCATTCTACACAACTGTTTAAGGAGAAATTCAATGAACTATGTGACCTCAGTAGGGGCTGAGGCCAGACTTCAAGAAGAAACAGCGCTGAGAGCGCTTAAAGCTGCCCTTCCTGGCTTGCCCCCCAAAGCGCCTGCAAAGTAAGACAGAAGTATGTAGAGTACTTTGCGGGTAGGGTGGCCATTGATATGCCAGAAATGGTTTAAGAAACATTTTATCAACAATTTTTGAACTTAAACTGAAAGAAGATTTCCTTTGATTTACTGCCTGGGTTTCTTTTAGCTGTCTCCTAGGTTCTCCAATGGGCTTTTCTTTTTGGACATTTTCTTCAATAGTGCAAATGTAATTTATTTGATACATGAGGTGACAATCTCTTCTTCAGCGAACTATTATTATGTTGTGTGTCTGCTACACACACCTTGTTTTTGTTGTTAATGTATGTAATGCATTACTGACAAAAATATTAATCATTTTTAGCACCATGAATGAATTTTGTGGAGTCATGAAAATGGCGTTAAATTATAAAGCACTGTGGGAGTTATTTACTAAAGACAAATACACTTTGTACTCCAACACTTAAAAGTGCACATGAAACTGCACTGAAAGTGCACTTGTAGTGCAAAGTGGATTTGCCTTTAGTAAATAACCCCCATTGTCACTGTAAACACCAACTTACTACAAAAATTGCTATTGAGCATTGAAAGAAGAAGCCACACATTGTTGAGTAGAAAACATTTTACTCAAAGCACATTCACATGTGCGCTGGAAAAGGGTTTTTGAACAAAACAACATCTTTGGTGTATATTTCTTTTCACATTGTAAAGATCCTTTTTTTTGGTTAAACAGGCATGTTTCAAAGCATAACATACACAACTCAGGAACTTACAAAGTTCAACTTTGATAAAGTGAAGGCAATATCAGACATTAGTATGTCCAAACTGTGTTGATCTTGCCTTCATCAGATGGGGTGATGTCACCCCCGTAAAAGCCAAATTTTGAAGATGCACACAAATTGAGAGTCAAAATGGGGATTTCCCTCCTGATCCCATGGCTAATGTCAACATGTGCTAGCTCCCATCATGGGGCATCAATGGAGGTGTTTTGGGGGTGAAACCCCTTCCTCTCACCTAACTGAGTTGGGAAGAAGGGGTTGCACCTACAAAACGCGTACATTGATATCCCCTGATGGCAGATAGCACATGTTGACACACTGGCTGCATCTTCAAAATTTGGCTTTTCTAATACTTTACAACTTTTTTTTAAATTCAAAATACACAATAAATCGTACAATTTTGTTATTTTTATGTTCTGCCTAAAACATCAATAATGTTCTTCATTTTATGTTGAACATCATTGATGTTTTCCTTTATATTTTCTAAATCACGAATGCACCCCATTCTCTCCCCGATGAGGATCTGGCCACTTTCACTTGTAAAATTAGATTCTTCTTCCACAACATCCACATCACCTAAAAGAAACAAAAACACACCATGTATTATTAATATGTAGGCATAGATCTCTTACCTGAAGCTGTGGTCTCAGACACTCCCCTGTTGTGGTGACAATTTTGCCCACTTCATAAACATCTCCCTCCACATACTCTGCTTGTGCTTTGGTGACTTCTTTAGGAGGTGGGGGGTCCCTGGTTTCCTCAGATGTCCCAAGTCTTTTCTCCCCTATGTGAATAAAAAATAGGTATACTTAGCACACAGATATTTGATGCCAGAAATAGGAATATGAAACATTGCTTGGAAGTGTCGTACAATTGTCTGCTTTGGCAGAGTTCTAAGCTTTTTCAAGCTGGAATACTTTCCTTTTTTGTTAAAATATCACACATGGAGACACCCCTAGTATCCACTGGAGCACCTGTGTGGGACACCCAAAAAAGTTTGTTCTGGTATCTCACACTAATGCTCCTACGTCCAGATGTGTGAACAGCTGCTGAGTGTCCTTTCCTTACACTGAATCAAGTTTACATTGATTATTATTATTTTAATACAAATAGGCCTGAACAAATGTAGTTAACCTGTATCTACCAAAAACATCTTAAAGTGGGTGAACAAACAATGTTTCCTACGACCGATTACTGTGCCCATGAACATCAAAGTAGCCATTTTAAAATGTACAACAGTAAAGAAAAGCACTTGGGGCAGCACGAATGTTAAGAAGAATAGGAACACACAACAAAATACTTACTTTTTTGCAGCACTCTCTTGAACCTTCTGTACTATTCCTGCTCCCTCAATTTCAGGTCTGACCAGCATTTCCTCAGTTGATCCTTGGATCGCCGTACCCCAAAATTCTTCTGTACACTCTTCACAACTTTAGGCATGATCTTGGCCTTTCTCACATTTGGGTTTGGGTAAGGTCCATGCTTCCCGTCATAGTCTGCCCTCTTCAAGATGTCCACCATCTCTACAAAGGACAAATTTGAGGGCTTCAATCTCCTCCGGGATCGTGAGGTTTGGGGCTCCGGCCTTTCATCGTTGCTGCTCTCCTTTACATGCACATGTTGTCTCTCTGCCATGTTCTCACCCACTGCGCCGAAAGAGAAGGGGTGGGGAATAGAAAATAACAAAGTCAGGGGCAGGCGGAGTTTCACGCATGCACAGCGTATATAAAGCGTAACATGTGTGTGTCGTACGTACGATCTGTGAGAGGAGGACGAAGTAACGGAAGTGATCGTTATAACGAAGGTACAATTTTAAGTTGGTGTATCAGTGGCCTATACTGCTTATAGATTGAGGCCTATATTGTGTCAAGATTAGGAGAGTTTCGCCTGACATTAGGGTTTGTCTTGTGCTGTGTCTTGCAGAGAAAATGGATCTATTCAATGATGAGGACTTTATCCCCATATTCATTGATATGTACAGGGAGCTGCCCTGTCTGTGGTAGGTAAACCACCCGTTTTATAACAACAAACCAAAGAGGAAGGCAGCGCTGGATCAATTGCTGGAATTTGTGAAGCCGGTGATCCCCACGGCAGACATCCCCTATTTGAAAGCCCTAATTGGTGGCATGAGGAGCACTTATAATAGGGAGCGCAAGAAGGTCCAGGATTCCCTGAGATCAGGAGATGCAGCAGATGACATTTATGTACCCAGGCTGTGGTACTATGACAGACTGCATTTTCTGTCAGACCAGACTGAACCCAGGCCAGCACTCTCCAGTCTTCCTTCAAGGCTTCCTTCCTCCCCCAGCTGAGGCTTCCGACGACCAACCTGGGCCTTCCAGGCAGCAACATGTGGAGGAGCCCAGCTTGAGTCAGGTATAGCATTCTTCTAAATATTTCTGTTTGCCAAATTAATGATGTTAAATATATGTTAGTTTGATAACTAATTTCTGATTTCACAAATTGTTTTACATATCAAAAGACAGTTGTGGCCACAAATGATTGTGACAAGAATGAAAAATGCTGGGGTCAGAATTATAGTCTTTTCTATTTATTAACATTCAATTTGCAACAGTCATGAGCTGAAAATTGTGTGTGATTGATGAACAAAAAACTAAAACTATGTCCCTTTTTCATACACAGGAAAGTCTCAGCCAGGAGGAGGCCGTGGAAAGTGGCAGCCAGAAGGTGGTGGGGGTAAGTGGCAGCCAGGAGTTGCCCGGGCCCAGTAGCCTGCCAGAATCCCAGGTCCCTCCCCTCGGCCTTCCACAAAAAAGTGCCAGGAAGAGGAGTAACCTGAAGGATGCAGCAATTTGCCTATTTCTGAAGGCTACTGCGGCTCTCAGAAACCCCCCCCCCCCCAATGTTCAAGAGGACTATGCCTACATGACAGCCTGCAAAATGCTGGAAATGGAGGAGAGGCCAACACCTCTTATGTGAGGAAGTGATGTTACAAGCCCTAAATAAGGGGTTGAGGGGCGAACTCACAAGCTAAAGCCATGTTTGTGAGTTCAACCATGGTCCTCCTCCTCCACCTCCTGCCACAACTCCAACACCAGAGCCACAGCCTGGAAGGAAGCATCTAAGGAAGACAAGAGTGTTATGGCCTGGGTTCAGTCTGGTCTGGCAAAAGATGCAGGCTGTGGTATGACCACAGCTTGGGGACATAGATGTTGGAAAATTTGAGAACCAGATCTCAAATTTTGTGCGACGGAAATTCCGATAGAAAATGTCTGATGGAGCCTACACACAGTCGGAATTTCCGACAAAAGGCTCCCATCCAACATTTTCCATCAGAAAATCCGACCGTGTGTACTAGGCATAAGAATTATGACCTGGTCCATTCAGCTGTCATCAGCATGGGTCTGCATTCCCAGATATTTTTTTTTGCGTGGGGTTCCCTATTAGCATTTATACCAAACCCTCATCTGTCAAAGCTGTAATTTACAGGCAATTTAAACAGCATTTTTTTTACTTGGTAAATGTTATTTTGCTGTATATGTCATACAGATGAGCCACAGGCAGGTTAAGGGCAAAATCCAGTCATATTATTTAAAGGAATTATGCATGTTTCCCTTTTAGCATTTTTAAGAAAAACATCTCCTTGGCATCTTAAGGTTAAATTTTTTTTTGCTTTGGTACATGTTCTCCAGGGTGTGCCCCCAGCCCCCACGCCATTTGTTTGACTTATTAAAATAGCCATTGTAGGGGTAGGGAATGTATCTTTTAGGGCAAATGCTTCTCTAGTATTTTATAATGATAAGATGTCCTCTTACTGTTAACACCCGGTAGGCCTTCACTGTGTACCTGGGTCTGGAATTGCTGGGTTTCCAGGGGCAGGGATATGTTCCAGTGGCAAGTTATTTTGTAGGCTGTAACATTGCATACACTCAGTAGATCTACTGAGGAAGGCCTGTGATTGGCCGATACGCATCTAGAAGGGAGGAGTGGATAGTCACGTTCAGCCAGGCACTGTGTATGTGGACACGGCGGTGCTACTCTGGAGGTTTTTATGTGATTTTAAAAGTTTTTATCTTGTAAGTGCAACTTGTCTGTTTGGGGGCTTTGAATAAATTTGTATAAGGAGAACACTATGGTCTCTATACTTATTATTTACATGTCCTGAACTCATGGAATCTTGAGCCAAGCTGGGAGATGATCCATTTCTTTGGATATTAATGAGCTGAGTTACTATTAAGAAAAGAGCCATCTGGATTACCCACCATTGATTGGGAAGAGGAAGTGAGAGCAAAGAGCTTGTGAGGTCCGCATATGAGTTTTGACTCACTGTGGTGGAATTGTGTGGATACACTGATCACAAGAAGAGTTTTTCATGTTTTATTTCTTCATTTTTGCATTTTATGGACTATTTATTTATATGTAGGAATTATTTATTTTAAAGATTTGCACTTTATATTTATAATTTTACACATAGCACTACATTTATTTATTTACTATTCAATATATATATATATATATACACAGTACATAAAAACCTGTGGTCATACTGACTAGTACAACCATGCATTTCTTAATAACCTCTTTTTCCCCTGTTCGTGTTCGATTGATTTCTTTTTAAAAGGCCATACTAGGCATTATATTCAATAATGTTAAAAATGCCATAAATATTTTTATGTTTAACAGCAAATCAATGCTTTGTTAACATGATGTGCTCTTGTTGCTATAGTAACATACGCCCCAGGATAAGAAAATCACTTTTTAACTCATCAGCTTTTGGTAGGAGAGTCTAATATACACTTAATTCAGTCCTTCATAGGCCAGAGGCTTACATCTCACTGTGGTGTGTATACTTTATGGAAGAAGATTAAAGACATTCAATATGTTGTATGTTCAGGTTTCCTTTTTCAGAGCCCTGGATCTAAACTTAACCCTTGACCTTCTCTTTAATTTAGTTTAACCACTAATACTATAAATACAACTGTTCAGTGTGCTCAACGCATTGCTTATTGTAAATCAATTCTTGATTTATCTCACACTTATGAGATAAGCCTAATTTGCTGTGGTTGTGTATACAATACTCACTTTAACCACTTGACCTCTGGAAGGTTTTAACCCCTTCATGACCAGAGTATTTTTTGCTATTTAGTACTGCGCTACTTTAACTGGTAATTGCGCGGTCATGCAAAACTATACCCAAATACAAATAGAGCTTTCTGTTGGTGTTGTTTTTTTTTTTGAGATATAGATAAAAAAAGAGCGAACATTTTTAGAACAATATTTCTTACTTTGCTACAAAACATATCAAATAAAAAATTTAAACAAATTAAATTCTACATACATTTTGGCCAAAGGATATTCTGCTACATGTCTTTGATAAAAAAAAATCCCAATAAGTGTATATTGATTGGTTTTCATAATATAGTTCAAGTTATAGCACCTACAAACTATGGTATATATACTGGATTTTTTTTAAAACTACTAATGGTGGTGATCAGCAAATTATAATGGGACTGCAATAGTGCGGCAGACAGCGTGACACTAACTGACACTGGGGGGAACTGACTAACTGCCAATGACTTCACCAGTGGGACAGTGATCAGTGATAATAGTATACACTGTCACTAATGACACGGGCTGGGATGGGGTTAACATCTAGGGTGATCAAAGGGTTAAATGTGTGCCTAACTATGTGTAATATGTGTAAAGTGTGTAAATCACCCTAAATCCAGAAACAGGCAGCGATGTACAGGTATGTCGCTTTGCCTGAGCGGGCTGCCTGTCTTCAGTACATTGCAGGTGGGCAGTCTGCAAGTGGTTAAAATGAACTTGTGCTTTGCCCATGAAGGAGCACCCACTTCCTGACCAGGCAATTTTTTACAATATGGCACTGCGTCGCTTTAACTGACAATTGCGCGGTTGTGCGACGCTGTACACAAATAAAATTGATGTCCTTTTTTCCTACAAATAGAGCTTTCTTTTGGTGATATTTGATCGCCTCTGTGTTTTTTATTTTTTGAGCTATAAACAAAAAAGACAGACAATTTTAAATAAAAAAACAATATTTTTTACTTTCTGCTCTAAAACATTCCCAATAAAAAAATGTAAAAAATCTAATTTCTTCATCAATTTAGGCCAATATATATTCTTCTACATATTTTTGGTAAACAAAATCCCAATAAGCGTATATTGATTGGTTTGTGCAAGTTATAGCATACAAAAACTATGGGATAGTTTTGGGAACTTTTTAAATAGGCACACCGCTGATCCATCTCTCCACAGAACTATCGGCATCCACCGCGCGTGCCCCCTACACCACGTGCACAAAATCACATTCAGGTACTTGATTTTACGCAGCCGAGCTGCCCTGCCGCAGTATATATACGGTGGGCGGTCCAAAAGCAGTTAAAGCAGTTGTAAGGTTAGAATTTTTTTTTTCTTACGCTGCCACCTCTCTCCATTATGTTTTTTTATTGTTATAGAAATGTTTGCCATAGCTATAAGAAGCAATCCTGACATTTGTGACATCTCTTGAGCCTGCAAGACCCACTAATGTACTCTATTTGCAGACAACTTGTTGATGTTCATTACAGAACCAATCATGACCCTACCTAACCTTTTCAAAACCTTGTCTGACTTTGAAGCGATTTTGGGCTTACATAAGAACCAGAGCAAATTGGACACATTTGATAATAACCTTCCTGCCCTGACCCTGGCTGGCATTAAGGCAGGCCACATCAGGCCAGCTATGTCCCTCTTAATCTTCTAAAGAAGCTGAACTGAAAATTTGGAACACCTACATTCTTTCCTAGATGGGCAGGATAGCTGAAACAAAAATTCCTGCAACTAAAATTCACTGCCTATAATGGTACCTTCCCTTTACATGAAGAGTCTTTAATCATTAATATTTACATTTAGAGTATATGGAGCTCTAGAGACTGTTGAGTCACCTACTCCACTCTGCCTGATCAAACTTGGGGTCTGAGAGTTCCGCACATTCAGAGATGTTAGAAGACAGCCCAATTAATCCAACTGACTCAGCTCTTTTCCAAAACCTACAGACCAGGCTGGATCACACTCCAGGCTCAATTTGATGCTCAACATCCAATTGTTCTCCTTCTGTGGTTCCCCCCCAAAGACTGCAGGGCAATCCCGAGCCCCACATTTTCACATTCTCTCCATCTCTGTGACATGGTCTATAAAATCATTCTTGTGAGTCCCCTTTTCATCAACCCACTCTTTCCCCCAGGTCAACCTTTACACCAATGTCAATGGTGGATTAACAAAGGCCTATACAGGATAGGACACTTCTTGGACCATAAAGGAGTTAAACCCACTGAGTATTTCCTTCAAACTCTAGAGATGCCATCCTCTGAATTGTTTCACCTCAGCCAAATAACTAACTTTCTGAACTCTCTTAAGTGTTCAGCAGACAATATAAGTATGAGAACTCTTTTGAAAATAGACTTATAAGGCATCCTGGAACAAAGTGAGGCATCTTGGAGCTGTATTCTTTGTTTTCTGCCCCTACAACTAAGCTCCCAATAAGAAGGCATAGGAAACAGAAATGGGACTGGAGATAGAGGAGAAGGAAAGGTCTTGATGGTCAGCAATGGGGCACAAAGGAACTATTAAACACCATGCTTGTCGAAGCAAATAATAAAATACTTATAACAAGCAAATTATCACCACACAAAAAGGTCACATAGTGCCAAAGAAGCTAGGCAGCAGCACATATTAATGTGTAGGACACAAGACATAAAAGGTCAAGATTGTCAAAGACTGTGCGGCGCTGTTATACAAAATGTCAAAAAATGTAAAGAAAATATAATAAATAAATACAATTCCGTTTTCTAGCACATGTAATCCCATATATATAACATGCAATAAATAGCATGAGATAGCATATAATATCATATCATAGGAAGTCCATGCAATAGTGAAAATTGCACTTTAAAGAATACACCCTTGAAGATCAATCATCCAATGATACAGACATGCTTTTGTGGTTATTCATGGTTATTCATTGGTGAACACCCAGTGCTCAAACCACCTTGCCACACAAATGAGAGTACCAGAAATAGCGTGGCTTTTAGTGCATGAGACGTCAACAAATGCTGTATATAAATGCTGATCTGCAATCAGTATGTAGGGATCAGCAGCCAGCACTTGTCCAGATAAAGCACAATAGAGTCACTCACTATAGTCACTCATAGACAAAAAATGAGTCAGCAAGATCAGATGGGGGCGGGGGTAGTCAGAGTAAATTGTGTAAGAGATAGCAAGAAAATAAGTAATGAGACTGGACAGTGAAGGATTAGAGAGAGTAGGAGGTGGGACTGGATATTGGAGGGGTGCATCAAGATCAGATCTTCTTGCTTATATGTGCCATAATAAATAGTAGGTAATAATAGATAGATGAGAGCTGAGAATCCGGAGACCACTTAGTGTGTGCAGTGTACAACAGCAGGAGACTGAAGGGAAAATGAGGAGCAAAAAAAGAAAATCTAACTAGTAAAAATAAAAATGGTAGGTAATAATCTCCCACTCTGGGTCCACCCAGGCCAGGAACTTTAATGTAAATTATATGGGATGGGTTTCAGAGCAAACAGCTTGGCCAAATAAAATAATAAATAAATAAATAAATAAATAAATAAATAAATAAACGTAAAAATATAAATACATATGAAAATAAAAAACTAACAAGTAAAAACAATAAAATAAATGTGGACTGCGAATCTCCCACAGAGAACTACAACCTGCAACTAGGCCAAGATAATTCTAGATTATATTGGAGGAGTTGCACTGCAATCAGCCTGAACAAAGTGGGGCTCAGACCATCTCTAGATGGCAGCAGATGTTTTCTGATGTTTGTCCTATCCAATTAATATCCAATATATGCAGCTATTGCCTCTTAAATAATACAATCTAATTTCTAATAAAAACAAAAAAAGTGTCTGGTTCCAGATGGATACACCCCCCCCCCCCATTTTATAAGATATTTCAGGAAGCCATAGTCCCCATCCTTAATAGGATGTTTAATTTTATTTCTGCCTCCCAATCATTTTTCTCACAGAGTATGTAAGCTCATATTTTAATTATCACTAAGAGAAAAAATATTGACTCGCGCTTAGCAAACTAGTGAATATGTGGCTAGAGAGTGCCACACCAAAGAAAGTACAATATATACATGAATTAAATGTTGTACCAAACTGTACCATGCACAATGTAAGAAAGTATAAGGAAATACATAAGCCCCTTTGTTGAGCAGTGCGGTAATATAACACAAACGTGCAATCAAACTTCAAAATGAGTCCATGTGTGATGAATGTAAACCAGGGAGTAGGTCATGAAGGTCCATATGGGAGGAAACCCAAAAGATGATAGACAGTCCCAGGTGATTCAGAGTATGTAAGGTCATAAATGTGTGGGTCCACCACCAAAAGAGGGAGCCTGGCCACTTACCAGAACCACATGACCCCCCGTTACAGAGGGTCTAGATGGGCATTGAGATCCTGCTAGTCCGGAACTCCCAGGGATGAGGGTAAAGACTGGAAGGACGTCAAGGACTGTGATGGAAATGGATGGATCCCCAAGGAGGCTCAGCTCTCAGCATAGTGTAGTCATCATGGGAAAAAAAGAAAGGGAGGGCTCTCAGTTTTGTTGGTGTCGATGGTGTGGAAAAGCTCGCTCAGCTCCTCTGCACTTAGGATTCCATCAGCAAAGTAATCCTTGAATTCTTCAAAGGACAGTTTTCCATCATCATTTTTGTCTGCTCATCTCAGGATCTCTCATGTGTTCAGCTTAAGAGTGATTTAATTATCACTAAACCTGATAAAGATCATACGATATGTAACTATCATCCAATCCCCCTTACAAATATAGACTTGCATCTCTATGCTTAAATTATTGCAAATAGACTGACACCCATTTTACCAGCATATATTCACTTAGATCAAGTTGGTTTTATAGGGGGTCGAGAGGCAAGAGACAATACATTAAAAACATTCACATTAATGGAATATGCTCAGAAGCACACCATCCTTTCATTTCTTTTATCAATAGATGCCAAAAAGTCATTTGACAGGGTGGGATGGTACTTTCTTGAATAAGCTTTGAAGCAGCTGGAAATGGGAACCTGACTTTTTCAAAGGATTATGGCTCTTAATTCTAATCCAAAATCTAGAATACGCACAAATGGAATTCTTTCGGATTCTAAAGAGATATCGAAGGTACACGACAAGGATGTCCCTTGTTTCCCCTTTTATATATAATAGTAATGAAACATCTAACCACAGCTATTAGCAATACTTTAGATATTCAGGGAATTCAGTTAAAGGAAAGGATTGTAAAATGTCCGTATATACGGACGATTTACTAATATATGTTACCAATCCGATAGTGACAGTACCTACTCTTATATATGAATTTAATCGCTTCGAAGTAGATCAGCTGTGGTGCTGATCTATGTCTTACCTTTTACTGCTGTAGGTCGGCTGGTTCCTGTGGTTCCACAAGCTTGTGTTCAGCTCTTGCTGCACTCAGCAGTTATGGGTGTTGCCGGCTTCTTCTGTTGCCTTTTATATACTTCCTTCCTGCTACTTCCTATCCAGCCTCCCATGTGCTTCTCTATTTAAATTCCACTCAGACCAGTTTCTAGTTGCTTGAGCAACACTTGTTCCTGAGTGCCCTTCGTGTTATCTGCTTTACATGATCTCTTGTGAACTGATCTCTTGTATATAGACTCGGCTAGTTCTCCTGATTACGTTGTCTGCTGCCCGCCCTGACCTTGGCTCGCTATCTGGCTCTTCTTTGCTTCATCCATCCATCCGTGTCTGACTGTGTTTTCTAGTACTCTCCTTGCGAGCAGGGTGAACCCAGGGGTCGTGACCTGACCAGCACGCAGCTAAGCCCAAACCCTCGTGAGGGGGTCCCTGGCAGAATACCGGCTGGCCCTTAGAATCCACGCCCTGGGGGATCCTGTGTCACCTGCTCGCCTGTGGGCTCACATCAGTATCATCGTGACAGTAAGTCATTTCAAGGTTAACTATGATAAATCAGAAGCGTTAAATATTTCACTACCAACTAAAGTTCAACAACACCTTCAACTTTTTTTTCATTTTAGGTGGTAGGAAGTAGCAATTAAACATTGAGGGGTTTATATTCCACGAGATCTGACCAAACTGCAGGAGTTAAATTATTCCCTGATAATTTGTAATGCCATAAAATGACTTCAAATGTATGATAGATCGGTCTTCTCTTGCATGGGTAGGATCAATATAGCGAAGATGGATATTTTACCAAAATTACTATATGTATTTCAAACTGTACCACTAATCCTTCCAACTAACTAACCTCCTGCGCCAGTTGCATAAAGCTATGGGAAGGTTTATTTGGGCTCAGAAATCACCATGAATTAAAAGGCAAACTTTAATTAGGACAAAAAATAATGGAGGCCTTGCGCTTCCATATTTCACATTATATTTATGAGCAGCATCTATGATTAGGATCGAAGATTGGTTCCATAATGCAAAATCTAAACAATGGGTGACATTAGAGGGAGATATTACCCCTATGAAACTTAAAGCACTTTTTTAAGCCCAAACTTCCACCCAGGACAAAAGATTTGTCGTGTCTGGTTTCCTCAATGATAAAGATATGAGATAAAATGTTAAAGACATTCTGGCAGGCTAACCGGCTCTTGTCTACACTGATCCCAATATGTGCATATAATATGCCCATGCATATGTGTCACTGTACTCTACATGCCAGTCCCACCCCAAGCAATCAAGGAGAATTGAGGAAAACAAAACCTGAGAACCTATTTTATAACTCTTTTTCTTTCCCAAGAAAATCTTATGAAAACTCAATCAGGTGTATAGAACAGGGTGGTCAAAGAATCACTGATGCCGCGTACACACGGTTGGACTTTTCGACCGGACTTGTCCAACGGACGCCGACGGACGAAATCCGGTGGACAATCCGATTTTGTGTGGGCTTCACCGGACCTTCAGCGGACTTTTCCAGTAGCAAATCTGACGGACTTTAGATTTGGAACATGCTTCAGATCTTCCGCCGGACTCAGAAATCCGCTCGTCTGTAAGCTAGTCCGACGGACAAAAACCCACGCTAAGGCAGCTATTGGCTACTGGCTATCAACTTCCTTATTTTAGTCTGCTGTACGTCATCACGTACGAATCCGGTCTGTTGAAAGTCCGCCAAAAGTCAATCGAAAGTCTGCCAGACGGGCTGTCGGACTTTTGTAGCTGAAAAGTCCGACAGTGTGTACGCGGCATTAGTGTCAGATATAACTGACCGTATATATACCACTAGAACACCTAATTTTGAAAGACTTAAAAAATTGTGTTCATTGCAATAATATTAACCTAAATGCACAATTATAAGTAGACATAAAAGTACTTTTTTTTTCTTGATAAACAAAATGGTTACTTTAAATTTAAACTGTCAATTCTGTAGGAAAATGTACTTTATATGTAAAACCCCAGGCACACTCCCACAGTGGTAATGCCTTACAGTTCCACCAAAATAATCATGGCAGAATATACAGAAGTGGATGCTGCCATAATTTAGCTTACATACACACAGAAAGGAACACTATATAAATGTTTGGGTATTCTTACACCCTTCAAACCATTACAAGTATTATATAATTCCAGATATCAAAACAATCTTGCTGTCAATATTCAAACATGATTTGTTCTATATCATTTTATATTCAACTCAATCAGGAAAAACCCTTAGAAATCTATCATGCAGCATCGAGATTATTAGCTGCTCTGGTTTACAATCAGTTCTAATGAAAACTTTCAGTACATTTGCATATTGCATAAAAATAACAACAAAAACAACATAAATTATTCAGTTTGACTGTAATCTTCATCTTTAGTTTTTGGACATCAAACCATATCAAACAGGTGGATCGATGCTGTTTAATATTGTCTAGGAACTAAACAAAATAAAAGGTTTTAGTGTGTTATTATTACAGTTCCCTCCTAGAAAGTAACAAATAGTTAGCAACAAACACATTTAACCAACACTTTCCACAAACTACAAAACATATGGCCATTATTTCCGTTATTCACGAGTGCACTTTTTAATACCCATATTAATTGAGCTCATTTACTTAATTAATTAATTATCACCATGTGGATTTTCATTAAAGGGCGTCCATTCAAAGTTGTCATTATTTCACCATGGTTGAAATAACATTCACAAGAACATTATATGGTGTTCATCACATTTGTGCACAAACATTATACATCATCAAACACATATTGATGTTTCTATTGCAACCTCTTGTTCAATACCATACAGATCTACGAAACTTCTAGGTATAGATCTGGTTTCTTCTTTATTAATGAAAAAACTTAAAAAAAAAAACATTAGTGTTGTATCCTAGAACATGACACTATTACATTCACCAATACAATTATAATAATTATGACTGCTATTCAGGATTTTAAATGGTGTTAACATCAATCAGACATTTTCTTTCTTTGTTTCAAATAATACTAGATTTGCATAATAAAAACTAACAATTTCAACTAGGATGTTATTTTTTTTTCAACATAATTAGACATTTCTTAGATGTAGTCATAGGCGTGCGCAGCCTATTGGATTAGGGTGTGCACCCCAAAACTCAAAAACACACGTGTGTGGGTATATATATATATTAGGGCTGTTACTGATTAAAATTTTCGTGTTCGATTGATTTTTTTTTTTTAATTGATTAATTGACTAATTTCGATTAATTATAATGCACATACAGATCCAACTACTTTTAGCTGATTTAGCACCGTTGTTATGGCAATGGCCGAAGCCGGACATAGCAGGGCATGGCTAGGACGTCACACGTCATAAACTCAGCCTCACTGTGCCCATAATCTCAGCCTTACCGTGCCCATAATCACAGCCTTACCATGCCCATAATCGCAGCCTTACCATGCCCATAATGCAGTCTCACCGTGCCCATAATCTCAGACTTGCCGTGCCCATAATCGCAGCCTCACCATTCCCATAATGCAGTCTCACTGTGCCCATAATCGCAGCCTCACCGTGCCCATAATGCTGTCTTACCATGCCTATAATCGCAGCCTCGCCGTGCCTATAATCGCAGCCTCACCGTGCCCATAATGCTGTCTCACTCTGCCCATAATCACAGTCTCGCCGTGCCTATAATCGCAGCCTCACCGTGCGCATAATGCTGTCTCACCATACCCATAATCGCAGCATCGCCGTGCCTATAATGGCAGCCTCACCATGCCCATAATCCAGTCTCACAGTGCACATAATCGCAGCCTCACTGTAGTCAGTGCCTGTGCCTGGATTACACAGTCTGCGGGTATCTCCCACTGTGTGTCTCGGAGCTGAGTGTAAAAAACTTTGGCCGCGCTGTGAGAAAAGTCCCGCCCTCCTCCTAGATCAGCTCGTGTGATAGACAGAACACTGCGTCTATCACACGAGCTGATCTAGGAGGAGGGCGGGACTTTTCTCACAGCGCGGCCAAAGTTTTCACACTCAGCTCCGTGACACACAGCGGGAGATGCCCGCAGACTGTGTATGACATATAGTGGAGGAGGAGGGAGCGGAGCGCTGCAGCCACAGCTTGGCCCAAAGCGGCCCCAGGGCAGGCAGCCTACCGATCAAAAAATTAACGATTAATCGAGGAATTAATCATTAATTTCTTCAGCCCTAATATATATATATATATATATATATATATATATATATATATATATATATATATATATATATAGACATATATACAGACACACACTTTTAAATAAATGTAAACCAACATTTTGAAATGTGTTAAAACAATTTTTAATATTTCAATACATTTTACATCTGATGGCAGAGCTGGTCAGAGGGAGAAAGTGTCGGTGAGAGAGGGGGGAGATGGGATCAGTTGGCAGTGGTGGTGGGGGGAGGGGAATGGGATCAGTGGCAGTGCTGGGGGGATGGAATGAGTGGAAGTGCTGGAGGGCATGGGATCAGTGGCAGTGCTGGAGAGGTGGGGTGATCAGTGGCAGTGCTGGAGGGGGGGTGATCAGTGGCAGTGCTAGGGGGTTGATGGGATCAGTGGCAGTTGTGGTGGGGGGGGTAATGGGATCAGTGGCAGTACTAGAGTGGGATGAGTGGCAGTGGTGGGGGGGTTGGGATCAGTGGCAGTGCTGGGGGGATGGAATGAGTGGAAGTGTTGGAAAGTTGATGGATTCAGTGGTGTTGATGGTGGTTGTGGTGGGGGGGGTAATGGGATCAGTGTCAGTACTGGGGGGAATGGGATAAGTGGCAAGGTTGGGGGGATCATTGGCAGTTCTGGGGGTTGATGGTATTAGTGGTGGTGGTGGGGGTTGTTGGTGGGGGGGATTCGAGGCAGTACTGGGGGGATGAGTGGCAGTGGAAAGGGGATCAGTAGCAATGCTGGGGGGAAGATAGGATGAGTGGCAGTGTTGAGGGGCATGAGATCAGTGGCAGCAGTGGTGGAAGGGTGGGATCAGTGACAGTGGCTTGGTGGGGGAGATAGGATGAGTGGCAGTGCTGGGGGGCATGGCATCAGTTTGGTGGGGGGATGGGATCGGTGGCAGTGCTTGGTGGGGGGATAGATGGGATCGGTGGCAGTGCTGGGTGGGGGGATGGATGGGATCGGTGGCAGTGCTGGGTCAGGGGATGGATGGGATTGGTGGCAGTGCTGGGTGGGGGGATGGATGTGATCGGTGGCACTCACTTTCTCTCAGTGTGGACTCCATGCTTGCTGTGTTTCCGGCTCCATCCAGGCTGGCTTAACGTGTCTCCTCACACAGTGGAGACTTCCTCCGCTCTTCCTACTCGAGCAACTGGGACGCCATGCCCCCATCTGTCTGCTGCTGTAAATTCAATGAGCGGAGCCGCGGAGAAGCTGGGTGGGCGGTCCTGCAGCAGTTACTTAGAACGAAGGAGTCAGGGGGAGCTGGGAAGCATTCAACGGCTGTAGGGTGGAAAATGCAGAGCATCAGTTGTTTTATATGCTGCCTGCTGCCCCTCTCATCCAGGTGTAGACATGTATGTCAGGGGATTAGGGTGTGTCCAGGCACACCCGGCACCCCCCCTGCGCACGCCTATGGATGTAGTCTTTTAAGGGGGGGTTAAAGGGAAATCTCCCTCTCTTAAGGGAGAAAGGGGTCGTCTCCATTCAAGCAGGCTCTCACAAATACAAGCAGTCTACAGCTGCAAGTGTTCCTTTCACAACATGCTGGACTATTGTCCATTGTCGGGGGGGGGGGTGATGCTGCAGGCTGCAGTCATTCCTGCTAATTAATGATCTTTTCAGTTAAACATACAAAAGACTCACTTTTCTCAAAACTTTTGCCTTAGTTTCATTACTTAACTATTCTAATGTTAAACATACTCACTTAAACATCAGTAGCCAAATGCATTTTTACATATCATCCATACAAGCAACTTTTCCTCACCAATAGCTAGTTAAACAACCAACAGAAGAGCTCAACATTTAAATTCAACACATATATTACTGCAGTAATCACAATCTAAGCATCAACACAGGTCATATTTTTCCTTTTCCTACCTGTTTTCTGCTCATCGTTTTCAAAGGGCAACTCATCCACCTAACGCGGTCATCAGCTCATCTGTTCTATATCTCAAAAAATCTAAAGCTTGCCGGGGGTCCACTAAGCACACAATGAGTGGAAACATTTGACCATCTACCCCCTTTGCTATATTTATCCAATTTAAATCTAGCAACAAACCTCCCATCACAGTGCACACTAATAATACAGTTTCCCAATTGTCAAAAAACATTATAATTCATAACAGTATTACTAGGATTACTCACTGCACTTCAAACCAGCACTGAAAGGGTTAAATATCCTGCTCACAGCGCCATTATGTAACAAGGGGTTAAATTCTGTGTTACATTTATTCATAGGTTCATTCATATATTTACCCTTTCAGATATGTGGTCAGTAAATGCAAGGATTAAAACATGCAACACACACAAAGAATGTAATAAGGGAAATTTACTTAGCTTTGATTAAAGATGTATTACAGATGATATGATACAGGATAAATACAGCATATTCAATCCAGGGGACTCACAATCTCAGAAATGAGATACCTGGAGACGATAGTCAACTTGATTCAGACCTTCTCTTCAGTCCCGAATCAAACCTCAAACTTGGGACTGGCCTCCCACTCATATTTATATGGTAGGGAAAACAATAGCTACAACTGATGAAAAGAAAAGGTCAAAGGTTCCCAACTTTCCATAACATAAAGAAGCAGATGTCTCATGCATTAAACATGTTGTCTATAGATAGAAGTAATTACTTATAAAACTATTACTAAGTTTCTTGTAATTCAATAACTAAAGTTATATATGAATATAGACCCATACTACAATTATACACAAACTGACAGTGGGGTAGTGAATAATTCACATGCACAATGCTTCTGTTTCAGAAGGACTAGGGGTGGGGAAGAGGCCCTTGTCTCTCAACATTAGGACAAGGTGTCTTGTAAGTGGGGGAGGCTTTTCTGCCCCCACTTGCATGGTACCTATCAATGGTGAAATGCATGCAGCCTGGTCTGATACAGGGGTCTATACACTTGCTGCTTTCCTTTTCCTGGTCACACAGGTTTCACGCCCAAAAAAGGTTCCATTTTTTTTATGTGCACTGTCACTTTAACCATTTGACCTCTGGAAGGTTTTACGGTTTTTCCTCTTCATGACCAGGACATTTTTTTGCTATTCAATCTTGTTTTTTTATTTTTTTTTTATTTTTTTTTTAAATAACAAACATGTTATACTTACCTGCTTTGTGCAGTGGTTTTGCACAGAGCAACCCAGATCCTCCTCTTCTCAGGTTCCCCTGCCATTGCTCCTGGCCCTCCCTACTGCCAAGTGCCCCCAGAGCCATAGGATGCATGAAGGTAAAAAACGTTGAGCCTCTAGAACCACTTTAACCACTTGCTGACCACCCGTTGCAGTTAAACTGCAGCAGGTTGGCTTAGCTGCGCGAATTGCCATAGCTGTACATTAGCTTGTACATGGCGATCTGTGGCGGCGGCCTGCAGGAGAACCAATCAGTGGGTCCATCGGACTCAATGTCCGCCAGCCACCCGTGATCATTTCCCACAATGACAGAACAAGGATCTGCCATAGTAAACAAGGCAGATCTCCGTTCTGACAGGGGATTACACAGAGATCCTGTCTTTCTGCTAAGCAGGAAGATGGATCTGTGTGTTGTCCCAGGCAGCCCTTGATGTTAATCCCTTTCCTGCCAGTGCCATTAGTACAATATCAGTGCATATTTTTAGCACTGATCACTGTAATAATGTCACTGGTTCCCAAAAAAGTGTCAAAGATGTCAGTTAGGTGTCCGCCGCAATGTCACAGTACCACTAAAAATTGATGATCGGCGCCATTACTAGTAAAAAAAATAATAATAATAATAAAAATGCCACAAGTCTATCCCCTATTTTGTAGACGCTATAACTTCTGTGCAAAACAATCAATAAATACTTTTTGTTTTGTTTTTTTTTACCAAAAATGTAGCAGAAAACAAATTGGCCTTAATTGATGAAGAAATTGTATTTTTTTTTATTGGGTGTGTTTTATAGCAGAAAATAAAAAAATATAGTTTTTTTTTCAAAATTGTCGGTCTTCTTTTGTTTATAGCGCAAAAAATAAAAACCGCAAAAGGTGATCAATTACCACCAAAAGAAAGCTCTATTTTTGGGAAAAAAAGTACATCAATTTTACTTGGGTACAACGTCGCACAACCGCGCAATTGTCAGCTAAAGTAATGCAGCGCTGTATCAAAAAAAATGGCCTGGTCATTAAGGGGACAAATCCGGGGCTGAAGTGGTTAAATAATTTTATTTTTTTTTTTAAATTTTTTACATACTGTTACCAATGTAGTACAGCATCATCATATGAATAGTGTGGTGGTGATCCGGTGTTCTGCCGAGAAAATTCCCCTCGGCGGATAAGGACCCCCCTCTACTGCGCAGGCGCAGTGCTTGCGCAGTAGGAGCCGGCGGAAATAGCCGAAGCCGAATACAATAGAAATCAGCTTTACAGGGCGCCTGTAAGAGGGCCCCTCTCGGGCTCGCTTCACTCGCCGCGCTTCGGGCACGGCCTCGCTTCGCCCGGCGCTTTTTTATTCTCCCTCTAGGTCCACTTGGATGGTGGGGCTTCAACCTGGACCCAGGGCACAGGCGCCGTGTACAGCTGATTGAAGTTTTTCATCTTCGGCTATTTTCGCCGGCTCCTAGTGGTTCATACTGCGCAAGCGCTGCGCCTGCGCAGTACAGGGGGGTCCTTATCCGCTGGGGGAACTTTCTCGGCAAGACACCGGAATACTGATTGGTGACAGTATGCAAAAAACTTTATTCAATTTTTTTCTTTTTTTAAGATTTTTTTTTTTTTTTTACATATTGTCATCATAGTTGTTCAGTGTCACCATAGTGACACCGTATTAATCTGAGAATGGGGGTGATCAGGGATTTTTTTACACTGTTATTGCTTATAACAGTGATGATCACTGTTATAACCAATAGTTTTAACTATCATGAATGGCTTTCATTCATGACAGCTTGCTTACTACTGTGATACTGTGCTTGGCTATAGCTAATCTTATGGTACAGGGTGCTATGACTGGGCCAGGTGATAGCTGTGGGCCAATCACAGAATTACAATAGTAAGCAAGCTTTGCTTACATTTAATCATGTGATCACTACAACTGGTTAGCGGTTTGGTACCAAACACAGCAGGCATGGGATTGGGGTACCAGTGTGCCTGTGCTGAGTGATGTACCAGCATAGCTCCAAACTATCCCTGATTTTTAGAGGACTGTCCCTGATTTGGAACAAAGTCCCTCTGTCTCTCTTTCCTCCTCATTTGTCCCTCATTTTGGTCTGATCTATATATTTGTATATAAAATGCACTATTTATCTTTCAAAAAAAGTGTTTCCCAGTGCTAAACCTTTCACCCAACTTTTAAATAGCTGCATTTGTAAATCAAATATAAAGGAATAATAGTGGTAAAAAAAAAAAAGCACTTGTGGATTTAACAATTTTTTCTGTATAATTCCCCTTTAAGGGGGCGTGGCAGGGGGGTGTCCTATACCTACATACTTTTGCTAATAGGTTTCCCTCATTCCCATCTCAAAAAGTTGGAAGGTGTGTGTACCTGTAGATTGCTGATCCAGGAGCTGCCACAGTAATTGTACTGTGTGCGGGCAGCAAGTAGTTAAAGGACTACATCCCCAAGCAGGTTATTTAGAGAATTTTTGTACTTTTAACATTGCCCTTTAAACCTCATGAAAAACGTATCTCCCCACTAAACATTGTTTATACAATGTACATAATGTGAAGGAACATTCAGTATTTTCATAGATTTTATCATGCCAAAAGTACACATACCAGTTTAAAATGTAATGTACTATGTTCTCATTTACGTGGAGAAATGTCTCAGAAAGTCCTATTTTTACAGGTTTCGGGACTTTACTGATTGCCACTGCTCAAAGCTCATGTCTCTATTTAAAACGAGGTTATGTAAGAAAAATGTTGGCTGAGTATTCCCAGTGTTTCATGTCCAATTCAATTTTGTATTCTCTGACAGTGGTTTTAAAATTGCTTATAGATGAAGAAACTGAAACGCATTGCACAGGCATGTATTGTACAGATATGAGCTTCTTTCCCATGTGAAAGGAATGTTGAAATTTCTGGAGCCTTCAGGCTGCCTCAGGAGAAAATTCCAAATGTGGTATGCTGTAAACCTATAAAAGGTTGTGGCTAGTCAGTGTCACATTTTGAAGAACACAGGTAATTGTTTTAGCATTGCCTAAAGGCATAAGGCTTAACAGAATGATCAAGTTTATACACTATACAACAGTGTAAAAAGAGTGGAATTGCTAAGTCCAGTGACCTATAACAATCAGCTTATTATGGTCAAATCAGATTTCCTAATAGTTACTAAAAGTGTCTTTTTTTACACACTGAGAATGATTTACTAAACATTTAGAGCATGTTCACTTTAAAAGTGAATCACTTATCTTAGTTAATGAGTTGAAACACAGCAAAAATTCACTTTGCAAAGGACACACAGTCACTTGCAAGGAAATTTTTACAAAACAAGATTTTTACTTGAATATGCTGGGATGGTTTAAGTCAGCAGCACTTCACTTCTTGGTAAAAAGAAATAAAGTGAGCGCTGTGTAATCGTTTAGCAGCTGACACAAAAAGGTGAACATACAGCCTTTGAATATTCATAACCAATAAAAGATTTGCAGCACTTCTTGTGATTATTAGGTGAGTCAGTAAATAAAGTCCCAACATATAAATACTTGACTAGACTTTAACAGACCTTCAGTGCAAACTAAATTGACTCCAACAATGTGTGTGATATATCTAACCATTCACTAGAAACTGAGAGAAATTCAACATGAAATAAATAATACCCAATGTGTTTGGAAAAGATTTGTCACACATGTGCACCTCCACCAATCTATGCACTCACCAGGGTAAAGGGTAATGCGCCTTAGATCATTACTCTGTAGCGAAGATATAACCCACCCTGGTATGCTGGTTGAACGGTGGTCTCCAAAACAGTCAGGCAATAATCAGCCATGACTCCTACCACGAGGACGCGGTGGCAATAACGTCAGCACGTAGGCCCCTCCCGATACGCTTCATGCTCGTACTTGTGCACGTTCTCAAGGGATCTGCCTATGAATAGACAGATCCCTTGAGAATGTGCATGAGCACAAAACGCACCAGGAGGGGCCTACGTGCTGACGTCATTGCCACTGCTTCCTCGTGGTAGGAGCCTGACTGTATTGGAGGCCATGTGTGTGAAGAATCTTTTCCAAACACATTGGGTGTTGTTTATGTCATGATGAATTTTCCCCAGTTTCTGGTGAGTAATTAGATATATCACACACGTTGTTGGAGTCAATTTGGTTCACACTCAACATCTGTTGAAGTCTAGTGATGGATTTATATGTTGGGACTTTATTTACTGACTGTTACCTATTGATTACAAGAAGCGCTGTACACCCTTTGTTGTTTAGCACTTCACTACTAATCTAAGTGCATTTTCTCTTTTCAAAGTAAATATTAGTGTGCAAAGTTTTCACTTAGCTTAGTAATAGATTGCAGTAGATTGACAGTAGTGCTGACCTCTATGATTCGATAATGTAAGTGCAAAAATCCTGTTTTTGTTTTTATTTTTCCTTGCATGTGATTGGGTGCATTCACTAAGCTGTGTAAAAAAACTGAAGGTGAACATGTTCTACTCCTTTAATAAATCTATATGCTTTATCTATTAGACCTTTTTGGCATTCCATTTAATATTCACTTTCCCATTTAATATTGATATTCACTTGCACATTTGGCGGATGAGGTTTAGGGGGATACAGGAAAATTCACCTTGTAATACAAGCAAAATCTCCTCACTGGAATATAAATGCTTCAGAGAGTACAGAGTACCCAGAAGAGTTACACGGCTCCTTTGTTTGGTCTGTTAGTCTTGATTTCCCTAATAATAAATATTAAAATTGACAAAAATGAAGAGAAGGAGAGGCATGGGGACTGTAGTCCTAAAAGTAAAGAACCGAAGAGGGGGGTACAAACTATTTACATTCATCAACATAAATGTCTGTTAACTTAGTGCTCTATTTATATTAACTAATTATGGCAAATTATATACAGCATTTATAGTAAACGTTTGTGTTATACATCTTTGCAATAGATATGCTATACTTTCAGTAACTTCCCTGTCCTGGTACACATGCATGTATTCTACTAGGGGTGTCATGCATATTGCCACTCTTCCACACCCTGCTGTGCCTAGAAATCAGCCAGTGTGTTTTTTACAAGGACTCAGCCTTTTGAGTCTTTATGCCACATACACACGACCGGACTTTCCATCAGAATAGACTCCAACGGTCTTTTCGACGGAGTTCCAACTGAGTTCTGCTGAAACGGACTTGCCTATACACGATCACACCAAAGTCCAATCGTTTAGAACGCGATGACGTACGACGAGACTAGAAAAGGGAAGTTCAGTAGCCAATAGCTGCCCTTGTGTCATTTTTGGTCCGTCGGAATAGCATACAGACGAGTGGTTTTCCCGATAGGAACTGATTCCGTCGGAAAGATTTGAAACATGTTCTATTTCCAGGTCTGTCAAAATTTTAGAAAGAAAAAGTCAGATGAAGCCCACACACGATCGGAATGTCCGGCGGAATGATTTTGTCTGAGATTTTCTGCCGGAAAGTCCGGTATTGTGTACGCGGCATAACAGTTATAGGATACAGCTAGGCTTCTAGGTGTGCTAGCATGGTCTTGTTTGCTGATCTCCTGTTGCTGGCCCTAACTGAATTTACCTTGACTATACTTTGCCTGCTCTGAATTTCCTATGATCCTTGTTCCTATCCTGATGTCTGGCTAGTGGATCTCATAGCACTTTTGGCTTGCTCCACCAACTGTATACTCCTACTCCTGTATACTCCTTAACCACTTCAATACCAGGAACTTTCGCCCCTTCCTGCCCAGGACAATTTTCTGCTTTCAGAGCTCTCACACTTTGAATGACAATTGCACGGTCATGCAACACTGTACTCAAACTAAGTTTTTATAATTTTCTTCCCACAAATAGAGCTTCCTTTTGATGGTATTTGATCACCTCTGGGGTTTTTGTTTTTTGCTAAACAAACTAAATAAGAAATCTGTCAGAGGCTCCTTACCACGATCGGAGATGCGGTGTGTCAGACTGACATGCCGCGCCGGCATGTTATCCTGCTGGATGTCATATGACGCCCAGTCAGGATAACAGAACCACTTCCCGGCTGTCAATCTGGTATAGGCCAGGTGGGAAGTGGTTAAAGTAGAACTATTTTTTAATTTTGGATGTAGTGGAGAAGGATTAGAACACCTATTAGGTTTTTGTTGCAGCCTGTTCCCCCATTAGGGAGATTCACCCTCTCTATTTCCCATGTTTACTATTACCATTGAAAGCAAAAGTAAATGAAAATCCCAGATTTTGGGCTGTCCCCAGAAAAGTTATAGAGGGGAAATCTTCCAATGGGACACTAATTCTGGGGATCTGGGGTTATTTCCTTAATTTGCAGGAATTTCCTGTTTTGACTATGAGACAGGAAGTAAAGGGAAATCTCCCCAATAAGACACAGATGGAAAAAAAGCTCACAGGGGTTAAAACCCTCTTTTACTCTACCCATAATGAATTAAAAATGACCTATAGTTCTAATTTAACTCTTCATAACTGCATGTAGCACCCTCCTAGTTAGGTGCTAGGATTAGTGTTGAATCGATTTTGGTTTCTCTGCCTAACAGAGGGACAGTTAGGTTATTGATTTGCTGTCTGCTTATTAGAGAGCAGTGATTGGCTAGTGTAGTCTGCTCAATGTGCTCTGGATCTGCTTATGCTGTCTTGAAGTTTCACTGTATCCTAACTAAGGAAGGTGCTGGATAATAGGCAGAAACCATGCAGATGGGATACAGCCCTAGGCAATTACAAGGGGAGGTGCCCCTATGCATGCTGGGTGCATGTATTTATATCCTAGGAGCACATGGGCTCTTGGTCTATCTTAGCATAGGATTGCATCAGGCTTGGGCACTTCCTCCCCTAGCACTTGCTGCCATGTGGCCTCAGGTGGGCGACCTGAAGGCCTTAATAAAGAGAGTGTGCTGTCATGTGGCCTTAGGGGGCAGTCCTGAAGGCATAAAGTTGGAGAGAGTGACCCTGGTTCTGCAGAGAGCTGGCTAAGGGGGCTGTCTATTCAAGATCTGGTCTGGTATCACTGGTATAGAGGGTCGCTTGGAAGTTGGAAGTAGGGATGAGCCGAACACCCCCCTGTTCGGTTCGCACCAGAACTTGCGAACAGGCAAAAAATTTGTTCGAACACGCGAACACCGTTAAAGTCTATGGGACACGAACATGAATAATCAAAAGTGCTAATTTTAAAAGCTTATATGCAATCTATTGTCATAAAAAGTGTTTGGGACCTGGGTCCTGCCCCAGGGGACATGGATCAATGCAAAAAAAGTTTTAAAAACGTCAGTTTTCTCGGGAGCAGTGATTTTAATAATGCTTAAAGTGAAACAATAAAAGTGTAATATTCCTTTAAATTTCGTACCTGGGGGGTGTCTATAGTATGCCTGTAAAGGGGCGCATGTTTCCCATATTTAGAACAGTCTGACAGCAAAATGATATTTCAAAGGAAAAAAAGTCATTTAAAACTACTCGCGGCTATTAATGAATTGCCGGTCCGACAATACACATAAAAGTTCATTGATAAAAACGGCATGGGAATTCCCCACAGGGGAACCCCGAACCAAAATTTAAAAAAAAAAATGGCGTGGGGTCCCCCTCAAAATCTATACCAGACCCTTCAGGTCTGGTATGGATTTTAAGGGGAACCCCGCGCCAAAATTTAAAAAAAAATGGCGTGGGGTCCCCCCAAAAATCCATACCAGACCCTTATCCGAGCACGCAATCTGGCAGGCCGCAGGAAAAGAGGGGGGGACGAGAGAGCACCCCCCCTCCTGAACCGTACCAGGCCACATGCCCTCAACATTGGGAGAGTTCTTTGGGGTAGCCCCCCAAAACACCTTCTCCCCATGTTGATGGGGACAAGGGCCTCATCCCCACAACCCTTGCCCAGTGGTTGTGGGGGTCTGCGGGCGGTGGGCTTATCAGAATCTGGAAGCCCCTTTAACAAGGGGACCCCCAGATCCCGGCCCTCCCCCCTGTGTGAAATGGTAAGGGGTACAAAAGTACTCCTACCATTTCACAAAAAAACTGTCAAAAATGTTAAAAATGACAAGAGACAGTTTTCGACAATTCCTTCTTCTTTCTTCTACCTTCTATCTTCTTTCTTCTATCTTCTATCTTCCTTCGGTTTCTTCCTCCATCTTCTTCTTCTGGTTCTTCTGGTTCTTCTGGTTCTTCCTCCGGTGTTCTCATCCGGCATCTTCCTCTGCGCCGTCTTCTTCCCTTCTTCTCCTCGGCCCGCTCCGCACACATGATGGCATGATGGGAAGCTCCCCCTGTGTGACGCTTCTCCTCTTCTGGCGGTTCTTAAATAACGGGGGGCGGGGCCACCCGGTGACCGAGCCCCCTCTGACGCACGGGGACTTGACGGGGACTTCCCTGTGGCTTTCCCCGTGACATCAGAAGGGGGCGGGGTTATGTAACGGGTTATTAAAATCACTGCTCCCGAAAAAACGGACGTTTTTAAAACTTTTTTTTGCATTGATCCATGTCCTCTGGGGCAGGACCCAGGTCCTCAAACACTTTTTATGACAGTACCATGCATATAAGCCTTTAAAATTAGCACTTTTGATTTCTCCCATAGACTTTTAAAGGGTGTTCCACAGCTTTCGGATTTTCCGCGAACATCCCAAATTGTTCGCTGTTCGGCAAACTGGCGAACAGCCGATGTTCGAGTCGAACATGAGTTTGACTCAAACTCGAAGCTCATCCCTAGTTGGAAGGAAGCTACCAGCTGTCCCTGGACATTTTTTGAGTACAGACAACCTAAATGATGCTATATAATCAGCTGAGGATCTGAAAAAAGGGAACACTGACTAGTGTTCTGAAGAGCTTATCCAACTTTGCTACTGCATAGGACTTTGCTCACTTCTACTACTTTTAGACTGCCAAATAGTCTGCTGAAACTGGCTTGTACTTGAGGAGCTTTGCCTTGCTACCACTACTACTGAGGGACTTCTGAGGGACTTCTGAGGCTACTGTGTGCTATTGCAAAAGTGAATTCTGCTATCCGCAAGGACTTAACCAAAGCTTAAAGTGGTTGCCAAGTCAGAAGGTTTTTTTTTATCTTAATGCATTCTATGCATTAAGATAAAAAGACTTCTGTGTGCGGCAGCCCTCTAATACTTACCAGAGCCCCATCTCTATCTAGCAATATCCACAAGTTCCTCGGTCATCCGGGACTCTCCCTCCAGATTGGCTGAGACATAGCAGTGGCGCCATTGACTCCCACTGCTGTCAATCAAACTCTGTAAGTCAATCAGGAGAGGGGGGGTGGGGCCAAACTGCAGCTCTATGTCTGAATGGATACATGGAGCTGCAGCTCGGCTTGGGTGGCCCCTAGCAAGCTGCTTGCTGTGGGGGTACTCAACAGGGGGGATCGGCCAGGAGCTCCAGCCAGGGACTCGAGAAGAGGAGGATCTGGGCTGCTCTGTGCAAAACCACTACACAGAGCAGGTAAGTATAACATGTTTGTTATTTTAATAGAAAAAAAAACAAGACTTACAATCACTTTAATCAAGAGATCGGTTGTTCTCAGCTGTGAATAGTTCTATTTCTTGGAGTATTCCACTAAATTCCCTTCCCTATCAAAGTTCCCCAAAACTAAAACAACAAAAACAAAACTCCTAGACTGCTCATTGAAGACAACGAGCGGAAGTGTGTGTTCACCTGGTTGTGTGAATCTACCTTGTGCCTGGCTGTGGAGCAAAAGTGGGGAAGATCTGGGCAAACATACCAGCAGCTCCTATGGGGGTAGCACTACCTGCATATGACCAGATGGGTTTACCATTGACTAAATTCAACCTTTCTTTGTGTAACCTTCTGATGCAGCCAGACTATGACATTCTGCATTTGGCCTTTGCAGATATTTTCTGTGTATAACTTGCTTGAGTAAAGTCTCTTCATTTCAAGAAGTTGAAGAACATACAATAGATGTTGTACGCATGTCTTATGAAAAATGCTTCCAATATTATTTCTTACCGCTTAACAAACCTCACATTGTTTTTAGTGCTATGTTTTGAGTCCTCCCATGAAAGCTGCACCAAAGGTCTTCTTATAACTTTGATTAACTTTATTTATGACATTTACACTGACATATTAGAAAGAGAACTGGAAATATTCCAGGAAACAAAACTGGAACAGAGTAGCTCAACTACAAAAATTACTCTATTTTAATGAATTAGCTTAGCGGTAAGCCTACCTTGAAATGTCACTAAAATGTCAAAAGGTTTTTTTTCTTTTACATTAAAAATATCTACAATTTGTTTCTTGTAATTTAATTGTCTATGCATTTTACTTAATGCTGCAACATAATAAGTGTGAATGAGTTCTTAAGTAATTAACCTATCAGACCCTGAAAATGTACCACTCTAATGCCACATACACACGGTCGGACTTTTCGACCGGACTGGTCCGACGGACGCCGACGGACCAAAGCCGGGCGGACAATCCGATTGTGTGTGGGCTTCACTGGATCTTTAGCGGACTTTTCCAGTCGCAAATCTGACGGATTTTAAATTTGGAACATGCTTCAAATCTTTACGTCGTAACTCTGCAGGACCCAGCAATCCGCTCGTCTGTATGCTAGTCCGATGGACAAAAACCCACGCTAGGGCAGCTATTGTCTACTGGCTATCAACTTCCTTATTTTAGTCCGGTTGTATGTCATCACGTAGGAATCCGTCAGACTTTTGTGTGATCATATGTAGTTAAGTCCGTTCGTTAGAAAGTCCGCCGCAAGTCCGCCAAAAGTCCGTCGAAAGTCTGTCGGATGGGCTGTAGGACTTTTGTAGCCAAAAAGTCCGACCGTGTGTACGCGGCATAAGATTCTGCCTGGTATAGCCCTAGTTATTAAATGATTCTAAAAAACAAAGTTCACACTGTAAAGATAAGAAAGGTACGAAGTGTTTAAAATTAAAGACACTGTACACTTTTAAATGTAGTATTTTTAACTAGGTATTAACTGCTTGCCGACCAGCTGCCGTCATTTTACTGCGGCAGTTCGGCACGATCCCGCGAACCGTCGCAGCTATAGGTCGGCTCGCGGCATCGGGATAGCAGCACAGTGGGGGTGCCGATGACCAATGACCACCGGACATGAGCGATCGCGAGCATAAGGGACAGAACACGGAAGTGTGTGTGTAAACACACAAATCCCTGTTCTGTTCTGAGAGGAGTGACAGATTGTGTGTTCCTATTAGCTAGGAACCACGATCCGTCACTTCCTCTAGCCAGTCCCCTCCCCCTTCAGTTAGAATCACCTCCCAGGGAACACAGTTAACCCCTTGATCGCCCCCTAGTGTTAACCCCTTCACTGCCAGTGACATTTTTACAGTAATCAATGCATTTTTATAGCACTGATTGCTGTAAAAATGCCAATGGTTCCAAAAATGTGTCAAAATTGTCCGATGTGTCCTCCATAATGTCACAGTCATGATAAAAATTGCAGATCGCCACCATTACTAGTAAAAAAAAATAATAATAATAAAAATGCTATAAATCTATCCCCTATTTTGTAGACGCTATAACTTTTGCGCAAACCAATCAATATACGCTTATTGCGATTTTTTTACCAAAAATATGTAGAAGAATACATATCGGCCTAAACTGAGAAAAAATGTGCTCTTTTAAAAAAAAAATGGGGATATTTATTATAGCAAAAAGTACAAAATATTGTGTTTTTTCAAAATTGTCGCTCTTTTTTTTGTATATAGCACAAAAAATAAAAACCACAGAGGCGATCAAATACCACCAAGAGAAAGCTCCATTTGTGGTAAAAAAAGAAGTCAATTTTGTTTGGGTACAACATTGTACGGCCGCGCAATTGTCAGTTAAAGCAATGCAGTGCCGACTCGCAAAAAATGGCTCGGTCATTTAACAGCCAAATCTTCCGGGGCTGAAGTGGTTAAAGCAGAGTTCCAGAGCCGATTTTTATTTTTATTTTTTTAAAAGTCAGCAGCTACAAATACTGCAGCTGCTGACTTTTAAAATATGGACACTTACCTGTCCAGTGCGCCCACGAAGTTGGCACCCGAAGCGGATCTGTCCCTTGGCTCTCGGGTGCTGCCACCGCCATCTTCGGTAAGGGAATCAGGAAGTGAAGCCTTGCGGCTTCACTTCCTGGCTCCCTTCTGTGCATGCGCGACTCGCTTTGCGTGTTCCCACTGGTCCCTGCTGTCTCCTGGGTCCCATTTGTCTCCCTGAAGACAGCGGGGGGGGGGGGCAGGAAGTGGCGTATATACCCGCGGGTGGCGCGGGTATCTATGTCCGGAAGTGGGAGCAAAATACCTGTATTAGATAGGGATTTGCTCCCCCCTCCCCCCCCTGAAAGGGGCCAAATGTGACACTGGAGGGGGGGAGGATTCCGAAAAGTGGAAGTTCCATTTTTGTGTGGTACTCCGCTTTAATGTAGTTTTACTCCCTGTGTTGTTTGTTTGCCTTACCTTAAATGCTCACATGTTGTGGTTGAGTGTCATGGCTGATAGATTCCTGATATCCCTGTATTCATTCACCCAGTTTGTCCTTACTCACTATAAGGACAGGCAACTTCTTATTGTGGGTCATAATCAATGCCTCACCATTTCCTCTGTGTTACATAACAAATGTGGAATTGCTAATATGATGACTGCATGGACTTCTTTCTGTTAATTGCTCTGCCTGCTTGGTCTCTGTGAGATCTAATTACTATCTAGCCCTCACCTGAAAAGCACTACACTGGGAGACCCAGGTATTGTGGCATATGTAGTTTCTTCATAGGATGTGTCAGTTCTTAAACTACAGACAGAGGTCATGCATTAACCTATGCAGTGCCATGTACCATGCCTCATGTTTGAACACAAACACAAACTTTGGAAACCAGAATATGAAGATTTATTCTGCTATAGACTCTACTATAGGCTGTGCATATAGAGCAAAAAATTACACCATTAAACTACATGACCAACGCCCATCTTATACAGGTGAAACACAAAGGGCATGTAGGAAGGTTTATGCCCTTAACCACTTCATATCCCACGTATAGTCAAATGACGTCCACAGATGGGATCCCCCATCCTGGGTGGGCATCATATGACGTCCTCAGCTTCCCGCCGGCATAGGGGGCACGCCGCCGTGTCACTAAGGAACCGATGCGCGTGCCCAGCAGCCGTGATGTCCACCAGGCACCCGCGATTGCTCCTGACAGAGCAGAAACGTGGATCTGTGTGTTTTTAAACATACAGATCCACATCCTCTCAGGGGAGAGGAGACAGATCGTGATTGGTCTCCTCCCCCAGTCAGTCCCATCCCCCCACAGTTAGAACACACAGTCAGGGAACACATTTAACCTCTTGATCGCGCCTAGTGTTAACCCCTTCCCTGCCAGTGACACTTATACAGTAATCAGTGGCTATTTATAGCTCTGATCGCTGTATAAATGTCAATGGTTTCAAAAAGGTGTCAAAAGTATCCGATCTGTTCGCCGCAATGTCGCAGTCCTGATAAAAATCGCAGCTCCCCACCATTACTAGTAAAAAAAAAATGCCATAAATCGATAACCTATTTTGTAGGCGCTATAACTTTTGTGCAAACCAATCAATATACGCGTATTACGATTTTTTACCAAAAATATGTAGAAGAATAATATCAGCCTAAACTGAGGAAAAAATGTGTTTTTTTGTTTTTTTAAATTGAATATTTATTATAGCAAAACGTAAAAAAATACTGTTTTTTTCAAAATTGACGCTTTTTTTTTTGTTTATAGCAAAAAAATAAAAACCACAGAGGTGATAAAAAAACACCAAAAGAAAGTCGTATTTGTGGGGAAAAAAGGATGTCAATTTTGCTTGGGCACATTGTCACAAGACCACACAATTGTCAGTTAAAACAACGCAGTACTGTATTGCAAAAAATGGCGGGTCAGGAAGGGGGTAAATTCTTCTGAAGTGGTTGAACATAGGATGCCGAATAAAAAAAATTGTAGATTGGTTATTGTTATTAAAATTATTTTAACAGAGAAAGTGTGTGATGGAGGGAGTAATTCTATTACTGTTTAAATTTGTTTTTAGTCTTTTATTTTGTTCAGCTTTAATCTTTGGCTCTCAGCCTCACTCATATTTTTCACTTATTATCCTTACTTATCCTTATTAATCATTCTTAGCCTTTAGCATAATCATTATCAGTCATCATCTTCACTCATTAGTCTTGCACCTCCTCCCCCCTCATCATTCTCAAGCATCACTAATCACTAGGGATGAGCCAAACAACCCCCGGTTCGGTTTGCACCAGAAAAATTTTGGCGGGGCCCCCTCTGACGCCACGTGACATCAGTGGAAGGTGGGGTCATCTGTTTACATCACCGCGTGGCCCCGCCCTGAGCTATATAACAGCTGCCGTTTTCTTTCAATGATTTTTATCTATATTGCCGGGATCTGACAATTCATTACAGCCGCGAGTAGTTTTAAATGAGATTTTTTTCCTTTAGAAATGTAGTTTTGCTGTGGTATTGTTCTAAACACGGGAAAGATGTGCTACTTTACAGGCATAATAAGGACACCCCCAGGTTAATGCTTAAAGTGGAACAATAAAAATGAACTATTCCTTTAAATATCGTGCCTGGGGGATCACCTTAGTCTGCCTGTAAAGTGGCATATCTGTGCAATGTATAGAACATGTCGCAGCAATAATGACATTTCTAAAAGAAAAAATGTCATTTAAACTTGCTCGCGGCTGTAATGTATTGCCAGAAATATACAGTGGGGCAAAAAAGTATTTAGTCAGCCACCAATTGTGCAAGTTCTCCCACTTAAAAAGATGAGAGAGGCCTGTAATTGTCATCATAGGTATACCTCAACTATGAGAGACAAAATGTGGAAACAAATCCAGACAATCAAATTGTCTGATTTTTGAAAGAATTTATTTGCAAATTATGGTGGAAAAAAAATGTTTTTGGTCAATATCAAAAGTTTATCTTAATACTTTGTTATATATCCTTTGTTGGCAATGACAGAGGTCAAACATTTTCTGTAAGTCTTCACAAGGTTGTCACATACTACTGCTGGTATGTTGGCTCATTCCTCCATGCAGATCTCCTCTAGAGCAGTGATGTTTTGAGGCTGTCGCTGGGCAACACTGACTTTCAATTCCCTCCAATGGTTTTCTATGGGGTTGAGATCTGGAGACTGGCTAGGCCACTCCAGGACCTTAAAATGCTTCTTACGAAGCCACTCCTTCATTGCCCGGGCAGTGTGTTTGGGATCATTGTCATGCTGAAAGACCAAGCCATGTTTCATCTTCAATGCCCTTGCTGATGGGAGGAGGTTTGCACTCAAAATCTCACGATACATGGCCCCATTCATTCTTTCATGTACAGCCCCAAAGCATGATGTTGCCACCCCCATGCTTCACAGTAGGTATGGTGTTCTTTGGTTGCAACTCAGCATTCTCTCTCCTCCAAACACGACGAGTTGTGTTTCTACCAAACAGTTCTACTTTGGTTTCATCTGACCATATGACATCTGTGAGCGGGGTGCTTATCGGAATCTGGAAGCCCCCTTTAACACTTTAACAAGGAGGCCCCCAAGTCCCGCCCCCCCCATGTGAATGGGTATCCGGTACATTGTACCCCTACCCATTCCCCAACAAAAAGTGTCAACAAGTATAAACCACAAGAGACAGTTTTTGACAATTCCTTTATTATAAAAAAAAGTGTCCCACGATGTACATCCACTGTCAATCACGCTGCCCGACGGACCTGAAAAATTGAAAAAACGAAAAACGCTACGCCTCCATGGGCTGTTGAAAGCTGTTATATAGGCAAGGGAGGGGCCTCCCGGTGACGTAACCGAGTGACCCCGCCTTTGACCTGTGATGTCAGAAGGGGGCAGGGGAGGAGTCTGACCAGACGGGAGCAGCTGAGAGGAGAGAGGCTCTGGGCGGACCAGCTGGAGGCAAATGGCGTGAGAGGCTGGGAGAAGCTCCATGGATGACAGCCCACAATTGCACCTGTATGCCGGCTGAAGGACAGGAGCTTTAAGCAAGAGGAGAGTCTGGAGGAACACGCTTGGAATCCTGCCCGGGCTGGCTTGGCCCCTCCTGTATCCCCGTGCCCCCCCACACTCCCCATTGCCTCGGAACCCAGAAAGGATCGTACAGGGGGAGAGGTGAGCAAAAAACAAATGGACAAACTGTATGCTGACCTATCAACCCTGCCTAGGTACTGGATAACCTCCCCAGGTAGAAGGACTATATGGTGTCTATGAAAGTTTTTTAAGCAAATGCCTGTGGATAAGCAGGTTGGAGGAAAAACAGAGAGAATAACCCAGTGAAGAGAGGAAAGGGTAGTGGTTAAGATGTGCGAGAGTAAGCCGGTATAAACACCTAAAGGAAGCCACGATAGATTGCAGTGTAAAGCATTTAACAAAAGAAAAAAAGGAAAAAAATGGAGGAACAGTATAAGCTTGAATGGAGGCATTATTACAAACACATTGCATAGAACATGTGAACCGGAGAGGAGGGGTTAAGCACTACTGGGTGAACAGAATAAATTTTAGAGACTTTGGACATATGTATATTCCCCCCTCCACCAAACTAGACGAGGGAATCCTAGGTGCAGGGTGCCCAGGGACTGGCGAGTGTCTATGAGCAGCAACTGGGGAGCAGGGGACTGAGTGCGACATAAAGTCGTGGGGTAAATCGCATATAAAAGTCAACTAAGGAAGGTCTAAATGGAATGCCTATAAAAGAGCATAAAAAACCTTGGATTATTCACGCTAGCCCAAGTGTATCCCTTAAACTGGTGTAACCCCTGTAAGTGCTGAAAAATACTTGCAAACTAATGCGGAAATCAGTGTGATTAAAAGAGCAATGTATGTGTAACTTATAAAGAAAATGGATTCTCTTGTTACTGTGAATTTAAAAGCATAATCCTTGATTGTTACATAAACTGGAAGAGCACCGGGTTTAATAAGGAACCCGCTGGACCGGACATAGAGGCAACTCAAACACGCAGAGGAGCTACTACAACTGACGGCGCAGTATAACACCCACGGACCAGTTGGGTAGACTGGGGATTGCCCCCCCCCCGTATCTTCCCCTATCTACCCCCTTCGGAGGGACCAAAGACCTACGTCAGGCTTTGAAACAGTATTGTACAGCTGAATACTGAACATTATCCAGTTCAATGAGAACTCAAAGCTGATTGGTTGGGGGAAGCTGAAAAGGAGTTGTGGTGTTGACCTCCTTATGAAGACTTTGCATGATCTTATGAAAAGTTTCCTCTATACTGCCTAGGGGGAAAATAGCTGGTAGAAAGGACAAAAGAGGAACCTGGATAAGAAATAAAGAGAGAATAAATAAGTGTCACATAAGGAATCGCTGGGGTACTGTACAGCGGACGCTTAAAGAAGCCGGTAAGAAGCAAAGTACAGCTGAAGTAACTGGTTTAAAAGGAGAAATCAACCTGGGGAGGAAAAAAGTAGTAAATGAAAATACCAGTATGAGAGGCAGAACTATAAAAGGTGAAGAATTGGGGGAGGTGAAGAATTGGGGGAGGGGGGAAGGGGGTGGTAGGGAGGTCAAAACTTAGAACCATAGAAAACAGCTGTAAATATAGACATAGATCCCACCTTCATGAAAATAGGGGGTAAACTAGCCAAATATGACAACAATTAATTTTTTGACCTACAATGTTAGAGGGCTAAATACACCAACAAAAAGGCATAAAATACTGAAAGAAATTGAGCATTATGGTGTAGGAGTGGCTTTCCTACAAGAGACACACCTTTCCCATGAAACAAAAGTAAAACTGTACTCTCCACAGTATCCAGAGTGGTATTATGGTGACTCGATGACAAATAAGGCAAAGGGGGTTGCAATTGGAATATGTAGAGGGGTCTGGTTCTCCTTGGAGGATAGACTAATTGATCCGGAGGGAAGGTTTCGCTTCCTCAAGGGGAATTGAACTTCTGTATGGATCCGAAACAAGATAGCACATCCCATGTGCAGGGTACGAGGAACATCCAGTTAAAGGCGATAAAACAGAAATGACATCACTTTCCTTTAGCAGATGTGTGGGGAATACAACATCCTAAGATACGGGACTTTAAGTTCTACTCCCCTGTGCATGGGACATACACAAGGATTGATTATTGGTTGATTGAACATAGGATGTTAGATATGGTAATATCTACAAATATAGAAATAACCTCATTATCAGACCATGCTCCAATGTCCATGAAAATAAAGATACCAGAAGCCCAGAAACAGCCGTATTCATGAGGCTCAATGAGGACCTTTTAGATAAGCAGGGGGAGGAAATAATAAAAAAGGAGTTAGAACAATTTTTTCTTTTTAATGAAACTGTTGAGATCATGGATAACACCTGTGGGGGCCCATAAAGCCTATATAAGGGGAATCCTGATCTCATTGGGAGCCAGGAAAAAGAAGGAAAGAAGAAAAAAGAGGGAAGAACTAATAGAAGAAATATACATACTAGAGCAAGGGCATAAAAAATAGAAGGCAAGATCAGGCTCAGTTGCAAGAACTGGTAATAAAAAGGGATGAATTAAAGGAATTCTTAGAGCAGGAAATGAGGAAAACTTTCAACAAAATCTCGAAAGAAAGAGATCAATGGGGAAATAAAAACAGTAAATGTTTGGCAAGGATGCTAAGGAAAAAAATCAATACATTTTAAAGAAAAAATACGAAACAAAAAAGGCAAGATTAAGGTGGGGACGGAAAGTATTCAGACCCCCTTAAATTTTTCACTCTTTGTTATATTGCAGCCATTTGCTAAAATCATTTAAGTTCATTTTTTCCTCATTAATGTACACACAGCACCCCATCTTGACAGAAAAACACAGAATTGTTAACATTTTTGCAGATTTATTAAAAAAGAAAAACTGAAATATCACATGGTCCTAAGTATTCAGACACTTTGCTCAGTATTTAGTAGAAGCACCCTTTCGATCTAATACAGCCATGAGTCTTTTTGGGAAAGATGCAACAAGTTTTTCACACCTGGGTTTGGGGATCCTCTGCCATTCCTCCTTGCAGATCCTCTCCAGTTCTGTCAGGTTGGATGGTAAACGTTGGTGGACAGCCATTTTTAGGTCTCTCCAGAGATGCTCAATTAGGTTTAAGTCAGGGCTCTGGCTTGGCCATTCAAGAAGAGTCACGGAGTTGCTGTGAAGCCACTCCTTCGTTATTTTAGCTGTGTACTTAGGGTCATTGTCTTGTTGGAAGGTAAACCTTCGGCCCAGTCTGAGGTCCTGAGCACTCTGGAGAAGGTTTTCATCCAGCATATCCCTGTACTTGGCCACATTCATCTTTCCCTCAATTGCAACCAGTTGTCCTGTCCCTGCAGCTGAAAAACACCCCCACAGCATGATGCTGCCACCACCATGCTTCACTGTTGGGACTGTATTGGACAAGTGCTGAGCAGTGCCTGGTTTTCTCCAAACATACCGTTTAGAATTAAGGCCAAAAAGTTCTATCTTGGTCTCATCAGACCAGAGAATCTTATTTCTCACTATCTTGGAGTCCTTCAGGTGTTTTTGAGCAAACTCCATGAGGGCTTTCATGTGTCTTGCACTGAGGAGAGGCTTCCGTTGGGCCACTGTGCCATAAAGCCCCGACTGGTGGAGGGCTGCAGTGATGGTTGACTTTCTACAACTTTCTCCCATCTCCCGACTGCATCTCTGGAGCTCAGCCACAGTGATCTTTGGGTTCTTCTTTACTTCTCTCACCATGGCTCTTCTCCCCCGATAGCTCAGTTTGGCCAGACAGCAAGCTCTAGGAAGGGTTCTGGTCATCCCAAACGTCTTCCATTTAAGGATTATGGAGGCCACTGTGCTCTTAGGAACTTAAGTGCAGCAGAAATTTTTTTGTAACCTTGGCCAGATCTGTGCCTTGCCACAATTCTATCTCTGAGCTCTTCAGGCAGTTCCTTTGACCTCATGATTCTCATTTGCTCTGACATGCACTGTGTGATGCACAAGAAGTAGGCAAAAAAAAAAGAATTGAAGAATACTTAAAAAAAAACTAAGATTCCATGGACAGCGGAGGAAAAAACAATGGCTCTCAAAAGGCCTAAAAAAGTAGACAAGATAAACCAGGTATTAAAACAATCAGCACCTGGAAAAAGTCCAGGGCCAGACCGCTTTACGACATCATATATAAAAAAATTTAGAGAAATATTTTCCCCAAAACTATGTACATACTTTAATGGACTGGGAATGAGGTATGGGATGAGCAAAGAAGCCCTACTGGCCACAATTACAACTATTTTAAAAGAGGGTAAAGAGAGCACCAAGTGCTCAAACTACAGACCTATTTCATTGTTAAACGCGGACACTAAGGTGTTTACGAAAGTACTAGCAACAAGGTTGAAAGATTTAATGTCTGAGCTAGTCCACCCCGACCAAGTAAGTTTTGTCCCAGGAAGAGAGGGAAGGGACAATGGAGTAAGAACGCTCTTGTTGCTCCATAAAAAAAGAGAGGGGAGAGTCCTTGGTCTACTCCTGTCGATTGATGCTGAAAAGGCGTTCGACAGGGTAGACTGGGGATTCATGATGAGCACCTTGGAAGATATGGGAATAGGCCCAAGGATGATGCAGTGGATACAAACACTATACAAAGGCCATACAGCAGCCATAAAGGTCAATGGAACACTGCCAACCCACTTGGAATGCATAACGGTATGAGGCAGGGTTGCCCCGTCTCCGCTACTGTTTGTGCTTGCACTGGAACCTTTACTGGCGACGGTACAGGGCAATGCGGACATAGGGGGCTTCCAGGTAGGAGAGGAGATCTAATTCAGCTATGTAAGGTCTTGTCTATGTGGATATATGTAGTTTCTTTTCAGTACTGCTCAATCTGATGCACAGTCAATACTAGACCACATAAGAGGAGATACACAAACTAGCTGCATTCACAGACGATATATTATTTTATATATCCAACCCTCGAATTTCCATGCCTAACCTATTGAAAGCTCTTAAGGAATATGGTGACCTCTCCAATTTTAAGATTAAGTCGGGTAAATCTGAGATATTAAATTTAAATGTAAATTCAAAAGATGAACATAGTCTGCAGCAGCGGTTCTGGGGTATCTAGGGATAAAGCTAACGACATCGCTGGGGAAAATATACTAAGCAAACTATATCCCACTGTTGGAGGAACTAAAAATAGAAATAAAGAGAATAGCAGTACAAGCTATGTCATGGATTGGCCAGATCTATGCCCTAAAGATGATAATATTGCCCAAAATCATGTACAAGTTTCAGATGCTCCCCATATATACCCCCCAGTATATTTCAAAGTCATAAAAACTCCAATAACAAAATTAATATGGCAAAATAAGAAACCTAGAATAGCTCTAGCAACCTTACAGAAAGAAAAAAGCCAAGGCGGATTAAGTGTACCAGACTTTAAAAAGTACTATGAGGCGGTCCTATTAACACGTATGGTGGAATGGGCTAAATCAAAAAATGAGAAAAGATGGGTAAAAATAGAATACACAATGGCGGACACACAGCTAGGTAGAAATAATTGGACACCACCACAATACAGAGCACTAGGAGGAAATACACATACACGGCAATGACAAGGAATGTATTTAGGGTATGGGACTTGTTGCATAAACAAAATAAATGGGAATATAATTCCCAATTAATGACACTAAAGGAAAATAATTATTTTGCACCAGGGAAAAGTTCAATAGGTGGGAACTGGATTAAAAAAGACAATGTACAACTACGAGATATAACACAAAGGGGGAAAATTTGCTCACTACAAGAATGAAAAAACATAAAAGACATGTTCGAAATTATTGAATGGCGGTACTTCCAGCTCAAGCACTTCGTAGCAGCAATACCACACCCGGTGAGAGAGGGGGACGATCTAACAGCATTTGAGGGAATATGTACCACGGAAAAAGCACATGCAGGTATTATAGATTTGCCCGAGGATCCAAGAACGTGTCTATTTCATGGGGTTTACCAATAAAAGAATACAGAAACTCAATGATTGTTCACTTGTTGAATGCCGCAAAAAGCCTGATCCCAAAAAAATGGAAAGACGTAGATAGCCCAAAAATAAGAGAATGGTTTGATAAAATAGAAGAGACATATAGCATGGACGGTCTTAGATATTGTCAAGAAGAAGGTAGAGAGGGATTTACTAAGAGATGGGAAAAGTGGAAAAAGTTCAAACGGAGTATAGCGAGGTAAAGAGTGCCTAGAGATGGGGGTAGTGAGATGTCCGGGGGGAGAGGAGGGGGGGAGGGTAGAAGAGAGGGGGGAGGGAAGGGGCCAGTAGGGGTGGGATGGGGTAAATAGGCATCCTTGTATTGTGATAAAATATGTTAATGGATATCCCTATTTTTTAGGGAAATTGTTGTCTTTTTTGTGTATAACAAAAATTTCGAAAAATAAGGAATACAAAAAAAAAGAACGGGGGCAGGGTAACTCAGTTATGTCAGTGGGTGGCCCCGCCATTGCCTATATAACAGCTGTCAAAGCAAAAAGACAGCAGTCACCAAGAGGCCTCCAATCGAGGCAGAGCTTTTTCCATTTTTTCTTTTTTTCAGGTCCGTCAGGCGGCGTGATTGACAGTAGATGTCAAAAAGTGTCTCTTGTGGTTTATACTTTTGACACTTTTGACACTTTTTGTTGGTGAATGGGTAGGGGTATAATGTACCCGATACCCATTCACATAGGGGGGCAGGATCTGGGGGCCCCCGTGTTAAAGGGGGCTTCCAGATTCTGATAAGCCCCCCCCACCCACAGATCCCGACAACCACCGGCCAGGGTTGTCAGAAAGAGGCCCTTGTACCCATCAACATGGGGACAAGGTGCTTTGGGGGAACCCCAAAGCACACTCCCCATGTTGAGGGCAAACAGCCTGGTATGGCTCAGGAGGGGGGCGCTCGCTCGTTTCCCCTCTTTCCTGGCCTGCCAGGCTGCTTGCTCAGATAAGGGACTGGTATGGATTTTGGGGTGACCCCACTTTGTTTTTTCTTTACATTTTGGCATGGAGTTCCCTCTAAAATTTATACCAGACCCCAAGGGCCTTGTATGGATTTTGGGGGGGGACCCTACTCTGTTTTTTTTCTTCATTCTGCCATAGGGTTCCCCTTTACCACTTCAATACAGGGCATGTTCACCCTTCCTGCCTAGACCAATTTTCATCTTTCAGTGCTCTCACAATTTGAATGACAATTACTCAGTCATGCAACGTTGTACCCAAACAAAATAACATTTTTATCATTTTTTTCACACAAACAGAGCTTTCTTTTGGTGGTATTTAATCACCACTGGGTTTTTTCTTTTTTTGCGATATAAGTAAAAAAAGAGCTAACATTTAAAAAAAAAAAAACACTTTTTTTTATTTTCTATTATACAATTTTACAAATAAGTAATTTTTGTTCATAAATTTGGGCCAAAATTTATACTGCTACATTTCTTTGGTAAAAATAACCCAAATTAGTGGATATTGTTTAGTCTGTGAAAGTTATGGAGTCTACAAGCTATGGTGCAAATCATAAAAATTTGATCACACCTGATATACTGAGGGCCTATCTAATTTCTTGAGGCCCTGAAATGTCAGGACAGTACAAATACCCCTGAAATGACCCCTTTTTGGAAAGTAGACAGTCTGAGGTATTTAGTAAGAGGCTAAGTGAGTTTTTTTGAGGTTTCCCAATTCTTGGGAAAATGAAGAAATTTTTTTTTTTTTTTACACAATATTGTCATAATAACAAGTTATTTCTCACACACAGCATATGCATACTTTCAAATAAACCCCAAAATACATTCTGCTACTTCTCCTGAGTATGGCGATACCACATGTGTGAGACTTTTTTACAGCCTGGCCACATAGAGAGGCCCAAAATGCTGGAACCACCATCAGGTGTTCTAGGAGCTTAAATTACACATCTAATTTCACATGTGTGAAATCTATTACACCTTCCAAGGTCTTGGAGCACCAGGACAGTGGAATAACCCACAAAATGACCCCATTTTGGAAAGAAAACACCCCAAAATATATATTCTATAAGGCATAGGCTGCAGATAAGAACTTGGGTACTCTGATGGGCTGCAGGAGGGAGGGAGTGTTCCTGCTGGTGTAATTGTACCATGCGCCGGTGGGGAAGTGGTTAAAATGCATACCAGACCCAAAGGGCCCCACGCTCCATTTTTTCAAAAAAATTAAAAAATGTATTAAAAATGTATTAATTAAATTTTTATTGTACAATATATTTTTTTAAATTTATCTCTCAGTGGGGAAGTCTTAACAACCTATTGACTGTGCACTCGGTGGGCGAACATCCCACTAAGTGCCCAGAAAGTTCGGGTGTTAGGCAAGTACCTGAATTGGCGATATTCAGGCCAAACTTATACCCAGTCCAAACCATTCGGCCATCCCAAGTGGTGCCTGATCACTGTAACCCCTTACAGTTATTCTTGTTGGGCACAGGAACGGGCCACGCTGTTAAAAATTTGAAAAAATTTAAACTACATGCGTCTGTCAAGCAGGTGCAGAAAATATTGGGCCTTGGGTGTTGGTGGTGCTTTAACACTGTAAACCCTCACAGCTATCTTGTTGGGTGCAGGAACGGTCCCTGCTGTTAAAAATTAGAAAATAAAAATTGAAATGACATGCATCTGTAAAGCAGGTGCAGAAAAAATTGCCTTAGGTGTTGGTGGTGCCCTAAATCAAAAATATTGTTGGAAGATAGCACAATCAAGATTCAGAAATAGTATAGGCAGTCTTCAAGGGATCCCATATCCCTAGCAAATTCAATCAGTTACATCAACATCAGGTGCTTGATAGCTGTTGATCCAGGACTGATTCATTTTGATAAATGTCAGCCTATCAACAGAGTCTGTGGACAGGCAAACTCTTTGATCCATCACAAACCCTCCAGCAGCACTGAATGTCCTTTCAGAAAGCATGCTGGATGCAGGACAGGCCAGTAGCTCGATTGCATATTGAGCAAGTTCTGGCCAGTGGTCCATCCTCAAGACCCAGTAACCCAGTGGATGGTCAGTTGGAAAGGTCTCCAAGTCTGCTCTTGCCCCTAGATAATCCTGCACCATATAATTTAGACGCTGCCAATGGTTGCTTAAACCTAACAGCCCTGAGCTCTGGGGACTGAAGAATTGTTGAAAGGCATTGGTCAGCCGGCCACCTTCTCTACTGCTCTTCTTCTGACTGATCGAATCCTCAGAAACAGATTGTCCAGGAAATGATAACCTCACAGTGTCTGGAAAGGCATTACAGAAACTTTTCTTCAAGGCATCCTGAAGGTGTTTCTTCCTCTGCTCCCTCTGCGAAGGCAGGATGATCTCTGCAACTTTACCCTTGTAATGTGGATCAAGAAGGGTTGCCAGCCAGTAATGATCCCTCTCCTTCCTCGGGTCCTTTCGCAGGCTTTGCAGAATCAGGGAGCCCATGCAGCGTAAGTTTGAGGAGGCATGAGATTCTGAGTCCCCCGGGTCATTAAGGATGACATTGTCAGGAACTACCTCCTACCAGCCACATACAACTCCTTGGGTTTCTGAGGACTGAAAACCATACCTTGAAGACTGCTGCGTGTTATCCTCTACATCCATGCTGACACAATCCTCATCCTCCTCCTCGTCCTCCTGTGTTTTTGGAGGCCCCACAGCAATGATATCTGCATAAAGGGGGCCTTGAGAGGAAAATAAGTCCTCCTCTTCCTCCCGCTGTCTGCCTCAAGTGCCCTGTCCATGATTCCACAAAGCGTGTGCTCCAGCAGGAAGACTAGAGGGACAGTGTCGCTGATGCATGCATTGTCGCGGCTCACCATCTTTGTGGCCTCCTCAAATGGTGACAGAACATTGCATGCATTCTTTATCAGTAGCCACTGGTGTGGCAAAAAGAAGCCAAGCTCCCCTGAGCCTGTCCTTGTGCCATACTGACACAGATACTCATTTATGGCCCTCTGCTCTGTGTGCAGCCGCTGCAGCATTGCCAATGTTGAATCCACCTGGTGGGCATATCACAAATGAAGTGGTTGGTGGGCAGGTTGAATTCCTGTTGAATGTCTGCCAGCTGAGCACTGGCATTGTATGACCACCGGAAATGGCCACAGATTTTTCTGGACTGCTGCAGAAGATCTTGTAAGCCTGGGTACCTGTTCAAGAAGTGCTGCACCACCAAATTTAGGACATGTTCCAAGCATAAAACATGTGTCAAGTGTCCCTGTCGTAGGGCGGAGAGAAGGTTGGTGCCATTGTCGCATACCACAATTCCTGGCTCAAGCTTTCATGGCGTCAACCACCTCTGAGCCTGTCCCTGCAGGGCTGACAGAATCTCTGCCCCGGTGTGGCTCCTGTCCCCTAGACAGACCAACTGAAGCACCGTATGGTATCTTTTAGCCTGACTGCTAAAAAGAGGCAACAGAGGAAGAAGAAGAGGAGGACGTGGAGCAGACAGATGTGGCAGAATTACCACCAGCTTTTTGGAGGTGTGGTGGCAGAACAAGCTCCAGCACTGAACCCTGCCCTACATCCTTCCCAGCTGCCAGCAGAGTTACCCAGTGCACGTGAAGGAAATCTAACGTCCCTGACCATGCCTGCTGGACCATGAGTCAGCAGTAGTATGAACCTTGCTGCTGACCTCCCTGTCCAACAAGGCCAAAACATTGCCTTCCACCTGACAGTACAGAGCTGGAATGGCCTTACGTGAAAATAAATTTATTTTTGGAACCTGCCACTGTGGTATAGCACATTCCCCAAATTCACGAAAGGGGGCAGAGTCTACCAGATGAAAAGGCAGCAGTTGTAGTGCTAGCAATTTGGCCAAGCTAGCATTTAGACGCTGAGCATGTGGATGGCTGGAACAGTATTTTTTTTATGGTTCAGCAACTGGGGTAGCGAAATTTGCCTGGTGAAATTAACAGGTGGTGTACTGCTAGCAGATTGGGTGCAAATACTTGTGGCACCCATTTCTATGCCATCATTACTCTCAGTGCATGTTTTTGAGAAGACTTGAGGTATAGTAGGGGTAGAGATCCCAGATTAGGAGCAAGGAGAAGTCTGCATTTTTTATGATTCGGGTCTTTCAGCCCAAAAAAAAGGTAACCACTGTTGATGCAGAAAGAGAAACACCTGCGACGCAGAAGGGGGGACAGCAATTATGCCCTAAAAAATAGTATACCACTGCTGTGCTGACGCAGAAGGAATAACACCTGCGACACAGAAGGAGGAGTACTAATAATGCAGCAACAGAGCCTGATATTGCAAGAAAAAAAAAGAAATGAAAAAAAATGGGATCAGTGGTGACACACCGACACTTCAGTAGCACCACAACACTGTGTTATTCACACTGCACTGCACTGTATTATATACACTACACTGCGTTATTCACACCACACTGCACTGTATTATATACTCTGCCCTTCACTATATACTCTGCACTATATACACTGCACTGCAGTATATACTCTGCACTGCACTATATACTCTGCACTGCACCGTAGTATGTACTCTGCACTGCACTATATAATCTGCACTGCACCGTAGTATATACTCTGCACATGATACTATGCACTGCACTATATACTCTACACTGCACCGTAGTATGTACTCTGCACTGCACTATATAATCTGTACTGCACTGTAGTATATACTCTGCACTGCACTGAAGTATATACTCTGCACTGCACTATAGTATGTACTCTGCACTACGTTATATACACTACACTGCCTGCCTGCACTGTATTATATATTCTACACTGACTGCATTGTATTATATATTCTACACTGACTGCACTGTAATTTATATTCTACACTGCCTGTACTGTATTATATATTCTACACTGACTGCACTGTATTATATACACTACACTGCCTACATACTCTATCAACTAACTAACCTGCCTAATCTCTCTCCACTACAACACACTACATACGGCCGCCGTGTAATAGGCCTTACATAGTGTGGGGCATGGATTTAGCCCCTGAGCCATGATTGGCCAAAGTCACCCTGCCTTTGGCCAATCAAGACTCTCACACCACATCGCACTGTGATTGGCCAAAGCATACAGGCCAGTTGCATGCTTTTGCCAATCACCAGCCTTCAATGCACTGCGATCTCGCATTGTGGCGAGCGAATGTCCCGCGAGTGCCTCATATGTTCGTCTGTTCTACATGCGATGTTCGAGTCAAACTTACGTTCGACACGAATATCAGGACCATCCCTAGTATGGACTTTGTGATAGGAAAAGAGTAAAGGATAGTTATGCATTAGGACTCTTTTAATTACTTTGTAGATAAAGTAGAGACAAGGTTTTTCTTAAATACTTTATATTGCTCTGTTAAATTCAAACTTAATACACAACATTTTGTCTCCTAATTATTTTGGAAATGGTCTGTTAGGTATTTTGCACAGCTCATTTTTCTCACAGCCCTTTAAGGAAGAACACAAACATACTAATGTACTTCTTCCCTATTGGACAATATACTCCAGAGAGCACCTGTGGGGACAGGCATCACAACAGTCATTGGTTAGGTCATTGGTTAGGAATTGGAGAACGCAGTTAAGACTGGTTAAGCTGAGTTAAAGTGGTACTAAACCCAGGACCCTGCATTCACTATATCTGCCTCCTACAGTACACAGAACATGGAAATGCAATTATTTTAGTAAATGTTAACTGCTAAATACGTTTTCTCATCAGCAGTATATAACAGCCTTGTGACTTCTAGCAGTGTCCACCCAAACACTGCTTGAAGCTTGTAGGATGATTTTTCTGATTGCCCTATGAGACTGCAAGACCCCTAAATCTCTGTCTGGACAGTGCTGGTTGGCCATGTGCTGATCACATGCACTCACCCAAGAAAGAAAAAAAACCTCTCTAGCAATACACACCAAACTGAGCATGTGCAGCCTGACTCTATATTCTCTGTGTTATCAGGAAATTATCAGGGCACAGTGGAAGGAGGGGAGGATCAAAGAATAAATAATCAAACAGCCGCTTTACACAATGCAGACGATAAACCCCTTAGGTTCCACAGTGAGTATGACAAGCATGCTTTACTGCATATACAGACTGATTTTACTGTTGTGGGTTTAGTAACACTTTCATGATTCACATGATTCACCTTAATTCACAAAAATTATATTTGTAGCTGAGTTATCAGTAATAAAGTTGTGAAGCTTGGAAAGAGTAAAGACTGTGAGACTGGACAACAGAGCCAAATGACATATATTTGTCTCCTGTGAAGAATAAAAAAAATACCCCTATGATGTCCCTGAGTAAATGAAGGTTCTTGGATGCAGCTGCATTTTTTAGGCAAGCCATTTAGTAATGTGTCAGATTGTCCTCTTAGTGTGTTCGGTCCCTGGGTGATTAGCATGTGTGAACGGGTGCACAGTGCGATCCCGGAATAGGATCTGTTCCCAGTTTTATTACTATATGTCTCTATTACTCTCTTTGCTCTGATATACTAAAGCACCAACTTCCCTTGCTACACTACCCCTTACACCTGAACTTTGTGCCTCAAGGGTCCTTTTAAGGCTGTGCAAACATAAGCAAACACATAACCAGTGTTCTTCACATCGTTCAGCTCCTCTGCAATCATATCAGTAGGGGCCCTGCTAGTTGAACTCATTCAGGAAAACATGGGCTGCTGCATCAGTGCAGATGCTGCAGGTCTGTTTGATGCAGTGCCAAGCAAAGCAAATGCTTCCCTGAGCACTAGTGTATAATCTGACATTTGTCTCAATTAACTTTTCATGTATGAAAACCTGAATCTCACATGTCTTCGAATAAAAAAAAGGAGTTGCAAAGCATATATTTAACTAAGGCGTCACATGAATTTTAAGACATCTAATAGATATTTCTTTATCCTTATGTAATTCCATTTTAGTGTAGCCTTGCCCTAATAAATGAGACAGTGCATCAGTAATTGCCTAATATTACTGTTCCCTCACACTGTGCAGCCTTGTTATCTGGCTTCACAGCAGAGAACAGCAATTGAAAACATACCCTGGTGAAAGATTTATAGCCATTGTTTGTATGCAGCTGCAAAGGGTCTACTTGAAGCCAATGAAAACACGTCCGAGATACTAAGAGGTTAACATCCCTTTGCTTTCTGCCTCAGAAAAAAAAAAGATGTAGCATTACAGAATGAAACAGTTTAATGTAGTAGGAGGATCTCAGTTGGAGAACCGCCTCACCAGTAAATGAGATATCTGATCTCAGGGAATAAGACAATCAGACTCTCTGTGAACTCCAATGAATGCTTCAATAACTGAATTACCTGTGGATATTGCATCCACACAAGGCAGTATATATTAATCCTCTCAAATGCACTTTTTTTTTTTTAAATTATCATTGATATGACTAGCTGAATTTTTTTCCACTCTCTTCTGGTTGGTGTGTAAAGACAGAAAATCCAGAGCAGGAAAGGATGCTGTGTGGGAAATGAGTACGGCAACAGGAGAAGATGCAAACTTGTGTCACAAGGCGATCCACATTGTTAAAGATCTTTGCAAGAAGCAAGTGGCTGACTTGGAACTGAGAACTTGCACTGAGTTTCTTTTGAACCAAAAGCTGCATATAACTGAGCCAGGTAAAACAAATACAATTGCTTATGTGTATTGCTTGTGTGTTTAATAATGCAGTCTTACCTAGGGTAGCTAAGATAGTGATGCATTTCAGCCAACAAGCAGTTATCCTACAAACTAATACAAGATGAATTATTAGTATAGAGTGACTCAATATAAAGAAGTCATTTAGCTACTTCAGAGATTTTTCTAATATATTAAAATTTAATTTGAAGTGTTAGGAGGTGCTAGGAGGGCACTGGGTTAATGTGCTCCGGATAAGGAAACATCCATCCATGATGCATTGCTGAATTCCTACAGGCTAGAAGGAGTTCAGGACCATGGATAGCAGCAAAGGCTTATTTACCTGCTAGGAGTACGTGTGACTATTCTAGGACTGGAGGCACAGCACTAAATTCTGCAACAATTGCAAGTTCTAAACAAATCCTTTGATGGAGTGAGATTCCAGTGACATTTTTTCATGCTGTTAACAACACTCATTGAAATCCAGTTTCACGCATTTGCATTTTCTGCAGCAGTACTAATTTTCAAAATGAGTTGTCTCGCTATAATAATGAAAGAACACTTTCAAATTTTGTATATATTGCTATAGAAAAAAATAATAAGAAGAAATTATATATATACATACAGAAGAAATTCTATATATACATACAGAAGAAATTCTATATATACATATATATGTATATATATATATATATATATATATATATATATATATATATATATATAAATTTATATATAAATATGCATTTTGTTTTCAATTGAATAGGTAACAGTACAAGTCACTCCCATTTTGACTGTTCTATGCAGTGTCAACAGGCTTATTCACTAAAGCAAAGAGAATTGTGCAGTAACCCTCAACAACCCGTTCATTTTGCAGAAACGACCGATTCTGATTGGTTGATACTGGCCAACGTACATTTCACTTACTCTTTATTATCCACTTTTTTTTAGAATTTTTGTACATCATGATTTCTCTTTGCACTACACTATTGAATACGTCTGTATATTTTGCATTTTTTCACTGTAGCCTAAGTAACCAAAATGTGCTATGCAAACTTTTTAATTTAGTAATCTTGCAGAGAAAAAAAATACCCATTTGCCCCAAATATCATCTCTTTGACCCACTCACATGGTAATATGAATTTCAGGATATTACCTGTATTTAAGATAATTACATTCTCCCATGAAGTTGTAACACTGTTTTATACATAACAGTAAAATTCTGTACCTCTTGCATTTTCAATCATCAGCAAGTGATAAGCACTGGAGAAAGGAATGAAAACTGCTAGACCATATTTATGCAACCTATTTATAATATCTAAGCTCTACTTATCACCGTCATTAGTTCAATTCAGTCAGGCTGCAGAATTTAATAGTCACATCTAGGATTACTCTGATATTTTATTTCATTTTTCAAGTGCCATCATGTCTTGTTTATTTTGATCACTTTTTATTTTGTATAACCCTTTATTTGAGTACCATCCCCAATGTGTTTGCTGATAAGCTGATTATTATAACCTATCACATAGTGCAGCAAATATCACACCCTACAGAGCACAATGTGTTGTAATTATGATGTGAATAAATGATGGTCCTGTAGCTGGAGGAAGAGGCTTATCTCTCTTTAATGAAGCTGGAAGGATTAACGCATAGCTCACATTTCCAAACCCCTTATTCTTCTGACTGTCCTTTTCCAGATGATTGCCTAATTTTGTTACGTATAGGTTATTCAGTTATTGCCAAGCAAGTGTGTTGTGTGAAAAATCAAGCCCCCTTGTTAAACCAAAGTGTTATTATTCATAAGATGGACATGCTCTTCTCAGTAGCATTAGACACCAGCAAATAATCAATGCATCTTTAAAAAGATTTACCATAGTAGTCACTAGTTTGCATAGCTATGATCATGCCTTCCCTGATCAAGAACTGGCAATGCACATCATCATTTTATGTGCATCCACAGATTCCACCAAACACATGGATTGCATTTTAACATCTGCTTTCTGGAAAATGTAGATTGTGTGGCAGGACGAACAAGATCATCAAAATTGTAACGGTATCTCTGTGTGACCATGGTCTGTTATGCTTGTGCAAGTTTTGAAGTTGTGCCCAGGGAAAATGTTGAAAATGTGCTTATTGCCATGTGGGAGCTATAGATACTAGAGGGCTTATTCAATAAGGCATGGGGAAATGAATAAACTGTAGTAACTATAGCAACCAATTAGACTTCCCTTTTTACTGATATGCCAGTGATATTTGCATTGTGATTGGTTGCTATAGGTAACTGTGAATTGCACTGCCTTATTATCACTGCTCTACTGAATTAGCTAAGTACAGGGCTCTGTAGACATTGTATTACCTGTAGACAACTGTAGACATACAGCATAACGTTCAACATTTTTCTTCTATGAACTGTAGATACAACAACTGGCACAGGTATACATTAACATGATTGGCAGTGAATCTCATTTATTTGCAAAGTTTTTTTTTTGTTTTTAACTTACACTACTGTCTTACAATATTGAATGTGTAGAAAGGAGAAGTTACCTATTAAATGGTATTGCATAATGTTCATTGCAGCATAATTGAGGCTATTATGTCATGGTCCAAACTTTATACAATACTAGATTCTATATATTTTGAATGACTTTCAGTGAATGCATGGAATACTATGAGTGTTGGATGAATCAGTGTAGTTTATTGTATCCAGACTAAATATGCGCAATAAAGATGCCAATGAGAAGTCATCTAAATCACTTATAGATGTTTTCTCAAGAGGAAATCTCAGGAAGAACTCTTATGCCCTATACACACGACCGGTTTTGCCTTCGGAATAAACTCTGAAGGTTTTTCGGACGGAATTCCTACGGAATTCCGTTCAAGCTGTCTTGCATACACACGGTCACACCAAATTCCAACCGTCAAGAATGCGCTGACATACAACACGTACGACGGGACAACACGTACGACGTCTCGTACCTGCTTCAGAGCATGTGTCATTTTTGGTACGTCGGAATAGCATACAGATGAGCGGTTTTCCCGATAGGAATTTGTTCCGTTGGAAAAATATAGAACATGTTCTCTATCTAAGTCCGTCTGAATTTTCAACGTAAAAAGTCCGATGGGGCATACACACGGTCAGAATATATGCTGAAAAGCTCCCATCGGACTTTTTCTGTTGGAAATTCCGAGCGTGTGTATGGGGCATAAGACGGAAAGCGCAAGCCAATAGATAAAAAGTAACACAATGTTAACCAATCAGATTTCAGATGTTATTTTATTAAGCCATTAATCAGCCATCATGTGTTTTTATACCCAGAGAATGTAAAGTCTAATTTTGGAGAAAAAAAAATGTATACAGGTGTTTGGGGTTCGTAAACTGCAAAGTTCTCTTCAAATCTTCATATGCATGTATATGTAAAAAATAAAAAAATTGCACTCCATTAAAAAATAAGATGCCTAACCTCTAATCACTGGTTTTTACTTTGTAGAAGTGGCCAACATGATTTGAACGTGAGCCAAAAAAAGTAGGTAACTTAAAGTGTCAGGCTACAAAACATTGGTAGTTTTTAGCAGGTGTTAAAGAGTGCAATCACTTAATAGTTTCTGTTTATTATTAAAGTGGTTCTAAAGCCTTAAGGGTTTTCAGTGCATTCTATGCATTAAAGTGAAAAACCTTCTGTGCTGCAGCTACCCCCCGCCCCACCCCCCTTTTTGTTACCTGAGCCGAATTCCAATCCAGCAATGTGCAAGAGTGCAGAGGCTCCCATCGCTGTCTTGCTCCTCATTGGGCAGATTGATAGCAGTGGGAGCCATTGGCTCTGGCTGCTGTCAATCAAATGCTGTGACACGGGAGGGGGGGCAGAGCCGAGTGGCACTGTCTGTGTCAATTGACAGAGCAGCGGCGCTGGGGAGCAGGCACGCACGCCCCCATGGAAAGCGGCTTTCTGTGGGGGCACACGCCAAAGAGGAGGGGCCTGGAGTGCCAGAAGGAGACCCCCAGCAGGAAACCCCAGAAGAATAGGATTGGGGCTGCTCTGTGCAAAAGCATTGCAGAGAGCAGGTAAGTATGACATGTTTGTTATTAAAAAAAAAAAAATTAAGGTTTAATATCACTTTAAAATGGGTGTACAATAACAGAGTTAAAAATTACAAAGAGTGTTCACTGTTGAAGTATGCAAGACCTACTCACTGTATGAATTAACAGGTTATTTAACCCATCAGACTCCACCTATAGTTTTACTACCTCAAGATTTCCTTATTTAAAAAAAGAAAAACAGTAAAAAGGTTGCATTCCATTCAAAGACAGTGCTCTGTTTTCTACTTGTGCATTAGACAGTACAGATCACTGTATGGAGCTGATCAGAGTGGCTCTGTGCCTTGTGATAATTGTCATGGCCAATGCCAGCAGTCACAAATGAAAACGCTTATGTGTTTACATTTAGAGGTACCCCCTTCCTCTTACAATGTAGGAAGGGGAGAGGGAGGGGTTTATGAATGATGGATTATTCAATGAAGATTAGGCAGCAGCAGATAATAAATTGGATCAACTTGATTGTGGGATTCTTTTAAACCTATACTGACACCTTCATCTCCTGTACATCTCATCCCTATCTTGTCGCTGTAGGGACCTGTTTGTTAACACCTGCACTTCCTTCTCCTATACATTAACCCCCTCATCCCTATCCTCCAGCTGTATGTGACCTGTACATTAACCCCTTCACCTTCTTCTCCCTCCATGTATGATCTGTATGATAATAATGTCCTGTGTCTAGTGCACAATTATTAAATGCCATGTTCTCACCACCTCAATACCAGTATGTTTCATCATCATCAAAAACGATGGCAAAAAATGTAATACATTTCCATAAGGGGTCCTTTGGGGGGGGGGGGGGGTTGTACTGTCCTGGCATTTTTAGTTTATATGGTTTATAACAGATGTAAGGGAAACAGTGTTTTTGTATTCTTTTCTTTTTATAGTGAAAACTGTGGTAAATAAATATCACCAAAAGAAAACTCTCTCTAACTAAAAAAATATATAAAATAATTTTGGTACAGTGCTAAAAAATGGCTGTTATGAAGAGGTATATACAGGCTAGGTAAAAATCACTTTTTTGATAGTGTGACCCCTAAAGTCTTTACAATGTAACATGGCATGTTGTGAAAAAAAAGCACCAAAAATGCACCTCTTTAGTGAAATTAATAGAAACCATGGCAAAAATGCATCAAAAATGCAATGTACCTGCGGGAATGGCTTTGTCCAGTCACATATCCAGGGAAAAATACGCAACGCAAATGTGGCAAAAATACACCACACTAGAGCAAAAATGCAGCATATGCATTTTTCCTGCATTTTTGCAATGGAGCAGTGTAAAAGCAGACTTATACACTGTAAATGTCTGTGTATAGGGAGTGTGCTGATGATGTTCAAAATCAGACATCACCAGTAGTCAAAATAAACTAAATTCAGGCTGGAGTCATCCTGAATTTTAGGCGTATATAGTAGTGCACAGCAACAATTTTGTGAAGCAACTAAAGCCTGGTACACATGAGGCGAATAATGGCCAGTTCAACAGAAACCAGCCAAGATTCGAATGTCCGGCTTCTGCCGAAGGGACAGACTTCCGATCAGTGATCTCAGCCAATGGCTGCAAGCACTGACTGGTGTGTTCTGGTGGGGGGACTGTCCCCCCTGTCAGAACACAATATTTAATTGGAGATATCTCTGTACTAACATCATATAGTTAGTACAGCAAGCTCCTCTCGAGCTCCTCAGTTTTTATCGTTCAGTCTGCTGGATTGAACAAAAATAAATCTGATAGTGTGTACATAGTCTAATGGTGGCCATACATGCTTTCAGAAATTATCAATTTCATTTCTGATTAATCTCTCCTGAATGGGATAAAAATGATCAATCGATAGTCAGCAGCACATTTGATCAAGAGAAATGGAATTTGATAACTGGAAGATATGATCATAAGTTGCCGACTGTATTTCTGTTTCCACCAGATTAAGATCGAACGTACCTCTGAATAATTTCAGTGTTGCCGACTGTCTCAAAATGATTGATCCACCCTGGCCAATTGACTGAAGAAGGGAAGTTATGGCTTCTTAATCCATCTTTTATTTAGTCGTTTTGATCAAATTGCACATGGATGGAGACTAATGTAAAAAGGGGGAACCCGTAAACTCCCCAGCAAGAAAATATAAACATTCGTACAAAAAGGCCACTGCAATGTTCTTGTCCTTTCATGAAAAAATAGATCTAAACAGAAACTTTATATAGCTTCTAGGCTATAGGTTATAGGTTATATTACCTATTTATGTCTCACTTTCTAATATGCAAATTAGCTGAACATCTGAACCACACACCCAGAATTACTTTGTGTCTGTTTGCCCTGTCTTCAGATTTTAGGGAGTCATTAGAATGTTGTATCTGTACTTGACCCCCATAATTGAAAGCTATGACATGCTGAGGAATTGTGAACACACACAATACACAATAATGTATCTTTAATTCTCATTCACATGTATGGCTGTTAACGTCACAAGGATCTTAAATACAAAAGTTTTTTTTTTTGTTTTTTTTTACAAAAAGGGGCTCTGTTTTTCTAAATTAAATTAGGTTATGTTTTGATGTAAGCAGTGCTCAGGTACCATTTCTTTTTCCTATAGTTTTTGAATGAAACCTTTAAAAAAATGTTGACTAAACAATATATCTGGTTTATTTTTTACATTTTGTAAAAGAGAAGTATGGCCAAAGTTTTTTGCACAGGAGTGCACTTTTTTGTCTTCTGCTGTGACCCAGAATTATCCGACAGCAGGCAAAAACTCACTGTCGTATGATGTCACAGAGCGCCTCCAGACCCTGGATGTATCTTGACAAAAAAAGTGTTTTTTTTAGCAGTAGTTTATGGTTGCCAACATAAAGAAGAAAAGGCGCCTCTGGGTGTAGACTTAAAACAGTTTATTGCATAAAATTAGTAGCGATCACACTCACATAGGTGAAGTCATCAAAGGCATGTGTAGTAAGCATCATCCATCATAGGAAAAAAGGGGGAGTCAGATCGGTCTATCCTCCTGATACTCGGCTGGGAGCTCTGCCCGTGTGTGGAGTGGAGTACCGCTGAGAGTGGTAAGGGCCGGCCACAGCGGTGACACGTCTACCCGGAGCCAAAGCTGAAGGCGATGTCACAGATCCGGATGCGCAGGAAGAGAAACACAACAACCGGCGAGGAGGAGTGACGTCACTGAAAGAGCGACGCGTTGCGGGGCGTACGGGCTGCGATGACGTGACAGCCGCGCCCCTTCATCAGGCCTGATGAAGGGGCGCGGCTGTCACGTCATGGCCGGCCCTTACCACTCTCAGCGGTACTCCACTCCACACACGGGCAGAGCTCCCAGCCGAGTATCAGGAGGATAGACCGATCTGACTCCCCCTTTTTTCCTATGATGGATGATGCTTACTACACATGCCTTTGATGACTTCACCTATGTGAGTGTGATCGCTACTAATTTTATGCAATAAACTGTTTTAAGTCTACACCCAGAGGCGCCTTTTCTTCTTTTTGTTTCTTCTAGATTTGGAATTTGGTTTCAGTTCTCAGTGAAGGCAGCCCTACCTGTGGATTTAATATTATCATTCTGTTCCTTTGGACCCCTGGACCTTTCTTTTGATTGACTGTATTGTATATTTTTATACATCTTGCTACTACCTTATTATTATTTTTATTTTTGTCCATAGATACTATATACCAGGGGGAGGTGTGGCATACTGTGTTGTCGTTCTTATCACCATCTCCAGTGTTTGCGCCTATACTTGCATATTATGGTTGCCAACATCCCTGTATATACACTATATTACTTTAATGGAATCCCAGTCTTAGTCTGTAGGTTCAATATTGAGTTGGCCCACCCTTTACAGCTATAATAGCTTCAACTCTTCTGGGAAGGCTGTCCACAAGGTTTAGGAGTATATCTATGGGAATGTTTGACCATTTTTCCAGAAGTGCATTTGTGAGGTCAGGTACTCATGTTGGACGAGAAGGCCTGGCTCACAGTCTCTGCTCTAATTTATTCCAAAGGTGTTCAATCGGGTTGAGGCCAGGAATCTGTACAGGCCAGTCAAGTCCCCCCCCCCCCAACTCACTCATCCTTGTCTTTATGGACCTTGCTTTGTGCACTGGTCCAAATCATTTGGTGGAGGGGGGATTATGGTGTGGGGTTGTTTTTTAGGGGTTGGGCTTGGCCCCTTAGTTCCAGTGAAGGGAACTCTTAAGGAATCAGCATACCAGGACATTTTGGACAATTTTATGCTCCCAACTTTGTGGGAACAGTTTGGGGATGGCCCCTTCCTGTTCCAAAATTACTGTGCACCAGTGGAAAAAGCAAGGACCATGAAGACATGGATGAGAGAGTTTGGGGTGGAGGAACTTGATTAACATGCACAGAGTCCTGACCTCAACCCTATATAACACCTCTGGGATGAATTAGAGCCTGACCTCACAAATGCTCTTCTGGAAGAATGATCAAACATTCCCATAGACACACTCCTAAACCTTGTGGACAGCCTTCCCAGAAGAGTTGAAGCTGTTATAGCTGCAGAGGGTGTGCCAACTCAATATTGAACCCTATGGACTAAAGCCTCATACACACATCGGATTTTCCAATGGAAAATGTCTGGATCCGCCCAGATGCATTACAGGCAGCTGGTTCAGCCTATCAGTGCACCACTGAGAGTCTGAGCCAGCTGCTCCCATCTCCTCCCTAGATCGGTAAATCCAATGAGTGCTGGAGGGGCAGAGCACAGAGAGGTGACTGATAGTCATTGCTTTCTGCTTAGGGCAGACCCGAGAACCGTTGCGACCAGTGGTCATGTGATTGCTCAGTTCTCTGGCTTAGAACCAGGGGGACAGCTTGTTATAGCTGCAGCAGGTAAGTAAGTATGTTTATTTTCTATATTCTCACACTTCTCCTTTAAGAGTACTCCAGTGAATCTACATGAACATAACTGGGAGGTGGTGAAAAAATGATTCAACCACCTTTTTTTACTGCTCCCTGTTAACTGGTGTGGCAGGAGCCTAAGAATCCTCAAAATCATCTGTTGACTGGGAAAATTGGTCAAAACATTCCAACCAGCCTCCTTGGCGCTAATAAATGAACGATGTTCTAACAAGAAAATATTTGATTCCCATAGCAAACAATTAGCATTCAACCCAGGAACTCAAAGCAGGGTGCGATTGTGGTTTACGGAGTGCGCTGTTTTTTTTGCCTTTAGGGGATCATCCCCTCAATCTCCAAATATGGAAAGGCTTCTTTACAGTAAGAGCTGTGAAAATGTGGAATAGACTCCCTCAAAAGCTGGTTCTTGCCAGCTCAGGAGATTGCTTTTAAAAAGGCCTGCATTATTTCCTAAATGGAGATAATAAAACTGGATACCAACATTTATAGGTAAAGCTGATCCAAGGAATATCCAATTGCCTGTTCCTGTTGGGGGATCAGGGAGGAACAAATTGGATGATACTGATACTTTATTGGGGGTTTTTTGCCTTCCCCTGGATCAACTGTGGGTAAAGGATAGTGTATATGTAGGTTTTCTATGTGTGTGTGTGTGTTTGATTTTTTCTATGTTGGTTGAACTGTGCAGATGTAAATGTAAGAAAATTTAAAAAAAGGATTATAATTTTGCTGCTCCGAGGAACAAAAAAAAGCATTGTTAGTAGATTTTTCATAAAAGTTCAATTGTCTTTTTTCACTGAACCTACACATTCATTCTAAATGAAATTACTTAGACCCCTTTCACACTGGAGGAGTTTTTCAGGCACTTTAGCGCTAAAAATAGTGCCTGAAAAGCGCCTGAAAAAAGCCTCAGCTGCAATCCCAGTGTGAAAGCCCACTCCTAAAGCACCCCTTCCCCTTGAAATCAATGGGCAGCGCCGCCGAACCGCCAGCAAAGCGTTTTGCTGGCGGTTTTAACCCTTTTTCGGCCAATTTTTTAATCCCTTTTTCGACCACTAGCGGGACGGTTTTAACGACCGCTAAAATGTCAGGAAAAGCGCTGCTAAAAATAGCGGTGCTTTACCGGCGTTGCCGGTAAAGCGCCGCTATTTTTAGCTGCGCTTTTCCTGGCGTTTTTCCTGACGCCAGTGTGAAAGGGCTCTTAATCACATGCAGTAAGTTTTATTTTAACTATAGGTTAGAGGTTATATTTACAAATAACATAGAACAGATTATTTTACATATCTTATATAAACTGCTTATCAGTGATCTGACCATTGAATCTGGTGCAGCTGTGCATGTTAGCCAATGGTAGCTTATAACTTCAGTTTTTCAATTCAACTTTACCAAAAAAAAACTGGTTTCTATGCACAGCTGCACCAGATTTTGCACTCTCCAGCTTTAGTAACTAGTACACTAGTAACCTAGTGTAAGTAATTCCCTGACCCATACTCTTGTGCATGCTGGGTATTCATTGAAATCAAATTATTGGTCTAGTTTATTGGGCAACAGCACAAGACTTCATCCACACACAAGTAGTTTTCCTCTGCCTGTAGAAATATGCAAAAAGTTGCAAAGTTTTTATATTCTTACCTTTGTTTTTGTTTGCATTTTTTTACTTCATTGTATGGACTTTTAGGCTTTATGCACACTGGGGCTTTTGTAAAGAGGAAATGCAACATCAAAAACACACCTAAGCGATGTTTTTGCATTAACAGCAATGGGAGCCAATGGCACTGCTGCTGTGTGTCAGCCAAACAGGAGAGAGAGAGTCCCGAACAGTCGAGGCACTCGTGCACATCGCTGGATAGAGATGGGGCTCAGGTAAGAATTTGGTAGGCTGCTACACACAGCAGGCTTTTTATGCTTTTTATCTTAATGCATAGAATGCATTGAGATAAAAATCCTTCTGCCTTTACAACCACTTTAAAGTGGTTCTAAAGGCTAAACATCTTTTACCTTAACCTCCCTGGCGGTATGATTATTTCAGATTTTAGGTGCTGAAAGCGGTACCATTATTTTTGCATGGAAATGTGGCGTTTTATATTGTAAGCCTGTAATTCTTATGCCCCGTACACACGGTCGGATTTTCCGATGGAAAATGTCCGATCGGAGCGTGTTGTCGGAAATTCCGACCATGTGTGGGCTCCATCGGACATTTTCCATCGGATTTTCCAACACACAAAGTTGGACAGCAGGAGATAAAATTTTCCGACAACAAAATCCGTTGTCGGAAATTCCGATCGTGTGTACACAAATCTGACGGACAAAGTGCCACGCATGCTCAGAATAAATAAAGAGATGAAAGCTATTGGCTACTGCCCCGTTTATAGTCCCGACGTACGTGTTTTACGTCACCGCATTTAGAACAATCGGATTTTCCGACAACTTTGTGTGACCGTGTGTATGCAAGACAAGTTTGAGCCAACATCCGTCGGAAAAAATCCTAGGATTTTGTTGTCGGAATGTCCGAACAAAGTCCGACCGTGTGTACGGGGCATAAGGAATAACTCACTGAAATCTGTCCAAACAAGAGTCTAGTAGACATCCTGGGTATTATAAAGTTTGAAACACAAAATCATAAATTATAATATAATAAATAACTATAAATAATAACAAATAATAATATAATAGTAATAATACTTTTTATTCAATAAATTTTAGTAAATAATATAAATCAAAAACACTGACATTTTTTTTGGCCAAACAAGAGTGCAATATTAGTAGTCATATTGCTTTAGTAGACGTCCCGGGTATGGTAAATTTTAAAACAGGGTACAGCACAAAGTCCGACGTCACAGTCAGGACAGTAGAACCGGGTTTCTTCTCTGACTTTCCTTCCTGTGTCGTCACGTTTAGAGCAGCAAACCACACACATCCTTGTGGGTGCTGCCTTCTTTTCCGTTGGTGGAATGTGGTCCATAAAGTGTCGACCTGTCAGACGTTCTGGGTTCACAACGCCAGCAGCACGACGTCCAGATCTATTTACAGTGGTTGGTGTTTGGTGCTTCAGAAATATGAGTTCTGCAACTTTCCAAACGAAGTCTGCATGAATTATAGGCCTGTCACTCTTTTTTTTTAGAAGAATGAAAGCGTTCCACAGGCACCGTTCAAGAAGATGCCTGAAGATTTTTTTGTAATATTTTTTTTGTTGCTTTCTCATAGCAGGGTAAAAAGTCATGGCCTGGTCAGCTCTGTCAACACCTCCCATTGTGTTGTTGTAGTCCATTACGAGTTGAGGTTTCATAACATCTTTTCCACCTTTTGTATGTACCATGAGAGTAGAGGTGTTGTGAATGGTACTCATTAGGCACACATCTTTTTTATCTCGCCATCTTAGTGCCATCATTTTGCCTTTTTGCCAGGCAACTATTTCTCCTGCCTTGAGCTTTTTATTGGCAAAGGTTGGCGGCATGTCACGCCGGTTAGCTCTAACAGTCCCGTATGCATCCGTCTTGTGTTGTAGAAGGAACTCATAGAGTTCTGGAGAAGTATAAAAATTATCCGTGGTTACACAGTACCCCTGATTCAACAATGGCTCAATCAAAGTGAGAACAGAAGCGGTTGCCATTCCATATTGACTGAATCTGTCGTTGAATTTGGTCCCTTTGCCGGTGTAAAGGACCGAATTCCATATATAACCAGTGCTGGCTTCACAGAGCATGAATGATTTTATGCCGAATTGCGCTCTCTTAGATGCCATGTACTGTATCCAGCTAAGTCTTCCTTTGTAGGCCATAAGACTTTCGTCAATACTGACGTCTCTGTCTGGTACATAGGTCTGCTGGAAATTTTTCTGAATAATTTGATATAAGTCCCAAATTTTTTTCAGTTTTGGAGCTGGATGAGAAGTCTCATCAAATTCGTCATTATTTTGAAAATGCAGATATTTCATTATGAGAGAAAATTTGTATTCCGACATGATGGTGCCAAAAAAAGGAGTGGCTAATATTTTGTTGGTTGTTCAGTACCATTTCTGCAGGAGTTTCCCCACCACTCCCTGGAGAATATTTAGGCCCAGAAACTTCCAGATGTCCTCCTTGGTCACTGGTTCCCATTTTCTGCTCCTTGAAAAAATCTGAGGTATAGCAGCTTGTTGCTCCTGGTATCGGTTTGTCTCCGTAACAATTCTTTCTATGACCTCATCAGTCAAAAAGAGTTGGAGGTATCCCAAGGGGCTGTCATCTTCAACCTCCACTTTGATACCAGGCGCTCCGGTAAACGGGAATCTTGGGGGTGCTGTGTGCTCCGTACCGCAATCAATCGAGCACCAAGTCCATACATCGCTGGGCAAAGTCGCAGGATCATCGCTGAAATCGCTTTCCGTGCCTGATGACGAACTTCCCCATGATTCGCTATCACTCACTTCTGCAAGCGATTCTGTCTCGCTGTCGCTGTTTTCCAGCAGGTCATATATCGCGTTTGAGGTTGAAGCTCGCTTTTTGGATGCCATGGTCGCTCTGCAGTTTCCAGACACAAAGTACAGTAAAACTGCAGGCAGGGGCACTGGACAAAGCACTGGGGGGCAATCTGAGGTCAATTTTATTATATTTATTATATTTAGTAATGTATTCCAATAGGATTACAATGTATCAGTGTGCTTGTGTTATATACTATTTGAATTTGCTGCCGGTTCCACCCACAGGGAACGGAAGCCAGGGCACACAGAGCACACAGTGCATCGGGCGGAAGATCCGGCCGCCGAACACAGTGTGAGAACATTGCGGGATCCCGGAGACAAGGTGAGTCGCGTCTTCCAGGATCCAGCAATGCGATCCCGAGCCTGGCTCGGGGCTACCGCTTTTGGTACTAAAATGTCACCCCGAGCCAGACTCGGGAATACCGCCAGGGGGGTTAATGCATTCCTTGCACTAAGGTAAAATATGTTTAGGTATTGGTTGTGGCCCCTCACCCCCTTTACTTACCTGAGCTCTCATTCAATCCAGCACTGTGCATTAATTCAGCTCTTCTCTCCCCTCACTTCCGTGTCTTACTGGCTTTGCTGGGGCACCAGGAGCCATTGGCTCAAGCTGCTGTCAATCAATCAAGCTAGTGGGGGGCCAGAGTCCTTCTGACTGTGTCAATGGATGCAGCAGAGGGGCTCAGGAGCAAGCACGCACAAGTGCCCCATGGGAAGTGGGGGCAACTACAATGATTGGAGTTTGTCAGAATTTGTGGGGTTTTTTAGTTCACCCACCTCTTGAGGATTGAGCACAAGTTCTCCATGGGATTAAAGTCTGGTGAGTTTCATTGCCATGGACCCAAAATGTAAATGTTTTGTTCCCCAAGCCACTTAGTTATTATTTTTGCTTTATGGCAAGGTGCTCCATCATGCTGGAAAAGGCATTGTTCGCCACCAAACTGTTCTTCAATGGTTGGGCAAAGTTGCTCTCGGGGGATGTTTTTGTACCATTATTTATTCATGGCTGTGTTCTTAGGCAAAATTATGAGTGAGCCCACTCCCTTGGCTGAGAAGCAACCCCACACATGAATGGTCTCAGGATGCTTTACTGTTGGCATGACACAGGACTGATGGTAGCGCTCACCTTTTCTTCTCTGGACAAGGTTTTTTTTTTTTTTTTTTCGGGTGCCCCAAACAATCAGAAAGGGGATTCATCAGAGAAAATTACTTTACGCCATTCCTCAGCAGTCCAATCCCTGTACCTTTTGTAGAATATCAGTCTGTGCCTGATATTTTTCCTGGAGAGAAGTTGCTTCTTTGCAGCCCTTCATGACACATGACCATAAGTTTTCACCTCACAGTGCATGCAGATGCACTCGCACCTGCTGCCATTCCTGAGCAAGCTCTGCACTGGTGGTGCCCTGATCCCCCAGCTGAATCAACTGTAGGAGACGGTCCTGTCGCTTATTGGACTTTCTTGGGCACCCTATAGCCTTCTTCACAAATGCAGTGGAAATGTTTTTTATGGGATTAAGTTCAATTTAATTGAAAAGAGGGACTTTGCAATAATTGCAATTTATCAGAGCAGTCTTCATAACATTCTGGAGTATATGCAAATTGCCATTATAAAAACTTAGGCAGCAGACTTTGTCAAATTTATATTTATGTTGTTCTCAAAACCTTTGGCCACGGCTGTAGGTCAACCTGTTTGATAGACCTTAGAATTAGCAAACTAATGAGTGCACAAAGCAGTGCTGATTCTGGCGTTATATCCATGTAAGAAACATTGCAACAGATTCACAAAACAATGTGCCTAAAAAACTGAATATAGTGAGACATGGAATCGATTTACTAAAGGCAAATAAACTGTGTGCTTTGCAAGGAAAGTTTCACTTTGCAAGGGAATTTCCCCCAAAACTTGATGAATGTGGTGAAATTTCACTTTACAAAGAATACTCAATTATGTGCAGTGAAAATAAAAAGCAGAATTTTTTTCTTAATGATTGGATGATGGAAGTCAGCAAAGCTTCACTTTATTCATTAAGCTCTGAGGGGAAATTTCCTTGCAAAATGAACAGTCTTTGTGCCTTTAGTAAATCAACCCCATGATGTCAAATATACTGAAAAATAGATGTTGGGTTTACATACACATTAATATAGGCATGTACTAAGTGAATGATAACTATCTGTGGGAACTACCTGCATGGAGTTTGCATGTTCTCCCTGTGCCTTCAGGGGTTTCCTCCTGGTTTTCTCCCACACTTGAAAGACTTGCTGGTAGGCTTTTTGGCTCCTGTCTAAATTGGCCCTAGTAAATGTATGTATGAATGTGAGTTAAGGACCTTAGATTATAAGCCCTTCGACGGCAGTAACTAATGTAAATGTATAGTATATATTTTTGTAAAGTGCTGCATTCATTGTCAGCACTATAGAAGTATCTCAAATAAAATGAAATAAACATAACGGAATAATCCACTAAGTACGTTATAATGTGATGCACGAAAAGGGTTGTGAGTTTTTAGTCAATTATCATTTCTGTGGTTTTTAAATATGAAAATTTTAAATGAACCAGCCAGGTATATAATTCTGCGAATGCTGCAAAAGTGTAAGCACCTTGGATGTCTGAGAAAAAAAGAAGAGAACAGCACAAGAGGATCTTGATCCTAAATAGTTAATATAGAGGCTACTTGTCTATATAGATTGGGCATATTGTCGAGACATATCAACTTTTGTTTAGTATAATTTTGCACATTGCAAGTATTTTGGATATTTATAGTATATTTTTTATGTTCTATGACACCAGTGACATATTGGGTAGTCCTAAGAGGGCATAATATGTTTTTTGCCTTGGATGTCTTATAAATCTCTAATCAACTCCTGTGTATTGAGGATACACCAGGATCACAAGTGCATGATATAGAAAAGACATTTACCTCAGCCCAACCTGAAACCAACTCCCCTACCCTAGAGCTAAGCTCTGGCTCCCATAATTTATCAATCCAATGCCAAAGTGATCAGTAGACTACAGGTGGGAGTTAAATTCAAAGGCTTACTTTCAATTCAGTCAGAAGACAAAACCATGTGTTTATTGTGCATCTGGAATCCAAAAACTTACTAGATTACAGAATTGGAACAGACAATTATACTTGTGTGTACTGCTATAATTTTACAGTTTGCTGATATTGTTATTTTGGACAAACTGATGCTTCTGACAGGTTCATATAGCTAGGCTGAATCTGAACCTGTTCTGTAGATCTAATTTTCAGCTTTACAGGTGTGACTATTATACCTATACCCATGTATACTCTAGTATAGTGTGGATATTGCAGAATGCCCTTTTCACTTTACTATGCTGTTATTCCACATGACAGCATCACAAAAGTCAACTTTCATTAAATGTGAGGAGTCTTTCTCTTTAACCTATGTCAATTGTATCTACTTGGTGTGCTTTTCTTCATTTGTTCTCTTTTTCTGCTTTTGAATCGGAGGATATCACAGTAGCTAAAGAATTTTAAAAGGACAATGAAGCCCTTTACTGCAAAGATTGTCTTATTTGCTGTCGTCCTTTCTTGAGACATGTAAAATGTAAAAATAAAGTTTAAATTGTGTAAGCAGAACTTACCAGGTAGATTGTGAATCAAAGCTTTCCTTTAGTGATCCATACATAGCTCAGATGTGTTTTGATCGTATGCTTTGTTATATGTAATTACATTAACAAATACAATATTTAAAATAGAAAGCCCCATTCCCCTAACCTGTATGACTCACTTCAGTTTTAATATGTTATCAGTGGTTATAGAACTTTAATTGCATTTATTTGCCATCATTAATAAAATAAATTGATTTTAACCACTTCAATACCAAGCACGTATACCCCTTTCCTGCCCAAGCCAATTTTCAGCTTTCAGCGCTGTCATTGTTTAAATGACAATCCCACAGAATTTTTATCATTTTGTTCCCACAAATAGAGCTTACTTTTGGTGGTATTTGATCACCTCTGCGTTTTGAAGAAAAAAAAAAGTTTTTCTTTTGATTCTGTTATAAAATTTTGTAAATAAGTAAGTTTTCCCTTCACTGATGGGCACTGATAAGGTGGCACTGACGGGCACTGATAAGGTGGCACCGATGAGGTGGCACTGATGGGCACTGGTAGGCGGCACTGATGGGTGGCACTGATATGCAGCACTGATGGGCATTTATAGGCTGCACTGATGGGCACTCGTGGGTGGCACTGGTGGGCACTAATTGGCGACACTGATGGGCACTGAAAGGCTGCACTGATGGGTACTTTTGGGTGGCACTGATAGGCGGCACTGCTGGGCACTGATGGACATTTATAGGCGGCACTGCTGGGCACAGATGGGCACTGATACGTGGCACTGATGGGCACTGATATGCGGCACTGATAGATGGCACTGATAGGCATCACTGATAGCACTGGCAGGCATTGGGGATGGACACTCATTGGCAGCTGGCCTGGGCACTGATTGGCAATCCCTCGTGGTCCTGGTGGCATCCTGGTGGTCCTGGGCGGGCATCTGAGGAGGGCTGCACTGATAAACAATCAGCACCGGTCCCCCCTGTCAGGAGAGCAGCCGATCGGCTCTCCTCTACTCGCGTCTATCAGACACGATTGAGGAAAACCTGATCAACGGCTCTTCCTGTTTACATTGTGATCAGACATGATTGGTCATGGCTGATCACATGGTAAAGAGCCTCAGAGGCTCTTTACCGAGAGCGGTGTAGCGGTGTGTCAGACTGACCACACCACTGATTGCCGTTATGCGCTCCCCCACGGCTGCGAGGCGGCTTTTATCCTGCTGGATGTCATATGACGCCCAGTCAGGATAACTGAACCACCTCCCGGCTGTCATTCTGCTATAGGTTGGCCCGGAAATGGTTAAGCTAGTTTCTAGAGTCTCTCTGCACATTTGGGGTGGAATGTACTCACATTCTCTATTTGAGAATTGTGAACTGTGCCTTTTTTTAAATGTTCTCCTGATTAAGTTTAGTTATTGCTTAAATATAAAATGAAAGCTTTTTTTGAAAATTATCATCTAGAAAAGTATCACACTGAGTGGAATATTTCTTTCAAGGGGTCACATAGAGGGAGATTTACTAAAACTGGTGCACTCATAATCTGGTGCAGCTGTGGATGGTAGCCAATCCGCTTCTAACATCAGCTTGTTCATTTAAGCTTTAACAATAAAATCTGGAAGCTACTTGGTTACTATGCACCCAATTTCGTACTCTCCAGTTTTAGTAAATAGCCCCCATATTGTCTACTAAAGGCCATATTTCAACTTATAGTAAAAAATAAAACTCTTTTTGATCATTTATATTATCATCACAGATGCAGCTTACATGATTTCTGGTTTAACTATTCATCTTCATTAAGAATTTTTAGAAATACCAAAACAAAAAGTTACAGCTGTAACAGAATCAGGTAAGATCACAATGAAACATACAGTACAGAGGTCATAGTTCACATCTTAGATATCTGAGTTAAGAATACTTAGCAGTTGAGAGATGAAGGAAAGAGTCCCCGAAGCCGCACATCCATGCGTGTAGTGTGATGGTGGAAGAGACAACCTCAGCCTGTGCCCCCGCCAGGCCACGCTCCAACATGTTTTACTCTGCCCCCGGAGCTTAGTCATGGGGATGGATATTTAGCAGTTGTTATGATGCTTGACATTGAGATCTACACCTGTGAGGATAGAGTTTATTTGGTTAGTAGCAAAGAAAAAGGCAATATACCTTCTCTTCTTTCCTCTTCACTTGCCTTTTGATAGGCTATGTCCTCATGTGCTTTCAGAAGGGTGGTGTATTACCCTGGAAATTTTGTGCCTGTTTTTTATTACACCTACCTGGAACAGATTTTAGGCAATTCAATTCTTGGGCTGCTCCTGTGGGGTTGATGTATGTACCCCTTGACTTCTGTTTTTCATTTGCTCTGTTGTGTTCCCCATTGGAGGGTTATCTCACTTTTTTGGATGACTACACCTGTTTTACAATATACACTATGTTACCAAAAGTATTGGGACACCTGCCTTTACACGCACATGAACTTTAATGGCACACCAGTCTTGGTCCGTAGGGTTCAACATTGAGTTGGCCCACCCTTTGCAGCTATAACAGCTTCAACTCTTCTGGGAAGGCTGTCCACCAGATTTAGGAGTGTGTCTATAGGAATGTTTGACCATTCTTCCAGAAGCTCATTTATGAGGTCAGACACTGATGTGTATGAGAAGGCCTGGCTCGCAGTCTCGGCTCTAATTCATCCCAAACGTGTTCTATCTGGTTGAGATCAGAACTCTATGCAGGCCAGTCAAGTTCCTCCAACCCAAACTCGCTCATCCATGTCTTTATGGACCTTGCTTTGTGCACTGGTCCAAATTATTTGGTGGAGGGGGGATTATGGTGTGGGGTTGTTTTTCAGGGGTTGAGCTTGGCCCCTTAGTTCCAGTGAAGGGAACTCTTAAGGCGTCAGCATACCAAGACATTTTAGACAATTTCATGCTCCCAACTTTGTGGGAACCGTTTGGGGATGGCCCCTTCCTGTTTCAACATGACTGCACACCAGTGCAAAAATGAATTAGAGAATAGACTGCAAGTCAGGCCTTTTCATCCACATCAGTGCCTGACCTCACAAATGTCCTTCTGGAAGAATGGCCAAACATTCCCATATGCACACTCCTAAACCTGGTGGACAGCCTTCCGAGAAGAGTTGAAGGACTGGAAGGTTTTACCCCCTTCATGACCAGGACATTTTTTGCGATACGACACTGCGTTTCTTTAACTGACCATTGCGCGGGCATGCGACATTGTACCCAAATAAAATTGATGTCATTTTTTTCCCCACAAAAAGAGCTTTCTTTTGGTGGTATTTGATCGGCCCTGCGGTTTTTATTTTTTGCTCTATAAACAAAAAAATACTGACAGTTTTGAAAAATATATATATTTTTTTACTTTCTGCTATAATACATATCCAATAATTAATATATATATATATATATATATATATATATATATATATATATATATAAATACAAGTGTATTCATCAGCTTAGGCCAATATGTATTCTGCTACATATTTTTGGTTAAGAAAAATCACAATAAGTGTATATGAATTGGTTTGCAAAAAAAGTTATAGCATCTACAATATAGGGGATAGATTTATGGCATTTTTATTATATATATATTTTTTTTACTAGTAATGGCGTGATCAGCAAATTTTAGCGGCACTGCGACATTGCAGCGGACAGATTGGACACTTTTGACACTTTTTTTGGAACAAGTAACATTATTACAGTGATCACAGCTAAAAATATCCACTGATTACTGTATAAATGACACTGGCAGGGAAGGGGTTAACACTAGGGGGCGATCAAGGGGTTAAGTGTTTCCTAGGGAGGTGTTTTAAACTGTGGGGGGACTGACTGGGAGTACAGAGCGATCGCTGTTCCTGATCACTAGGAAAAGACCATCTCACTGTACCCCCCGTCAGAACAGGGATCTGCTTTGTTTACATTGGCAGATCTCCATTCTGCCTCTCTTTGGAGCAATTGTGGGTGGCCAGTGGACATCGCGGCCGCCGGACCTGGGCATCAGCTCCCCTGCTGTGCAGCGGCCCCAGTATCTTGTGCACAAAACTTGTTGATTGAAAACTTTCCCCTTAGGGTGATCTATGTACATTGCAGGATTTTAACAAACGTTGTTGCAGATTCCTACCTTTTGCTATTTTGAAGAAATCTCTGTTTGTTCTTCTGTGCCCCTGTGCTTAGTGAGTCTAATGGGAGTGGTTTCATAATTATCAACCAGCTGCTGCAAAATCAGGGCTTTAATGAGGACAATTGCAGGGTCTTATGGGGACAATTTAGATGGGATTTCCTATTGGGAGTATCTTACCAAAAAATACATTTTTGGTGCAGGGAATGCCAAAAATCTGACCTGTATCTAAGACCCCTTTTACACTGGGGCGCTTTTCAGGCATTTTAGCACTAAAAATAGAGCCTGTAAAGTGCCTGAAAAGCACCTCTAATGCCTCCCCAGTGTGAAAGCCCGAGTGCTTTCACACTGGGGCGGTGTGCTTGCAGGATGGGCAAGCAGCATCTTTGGGGTGGTGCGGGAGCAGCGTATACAGTGCTCCCAAAACGCCCTGCCCATTGAAATGAATGGGCAGAGCTGCCAAAGTGCCTGCAAAGCGCTTTGGCAGCGCCACAACACGGGCACTTTTAACCCTTTCTTCGGCCACTGGTGGGAATTAAAAGCGCGCCGCCAGTGACACGAAAAGCGCTGCAAGAACAACGGTAAAGCACAGCTAAATCTACCACCAACGCAGCCCCACCCCAGTGTGAAAGTAGCCTTAGTATACACTTTTGGGAAAATCAGTGAGCAAATCACACAAGCAGGAAATTATGTTTCTGCTTGTGTGTACAGAACACCTCCAGGGTAGCCATATTACATTGCACTTTACAGAAAATTACAGAGCTGCAGATTGAAAAGGAAAGGTCATTTTTAATGACATTCAATTACAATATGACTTGTGTTGCAATTGTATATGCTATATTATTAAAAAAAAATTATTTGCTAATTTTTTGGGCAGTGGAGTTACCCTTTAACTCTAAACCAATGAACTGTAAAGGCTTTTTGCATCGCCTATGGAGAGTTTTGCATACTGTCGTTTTTTGAGATATCACGGGCACACAAAAAATGTAAAACTTGACATGTTTAGTATCTATTTATTTGACATAACCTTAGTTTTTTGTTATTTTACCAAAAAAATGGGTATTATATTGTGTGTGTTTCTGAAAATATGCATTTAAGAAACAGTTGTGCAAATATTGTGCGACCTAAAAACAATGTTTTTATTCTACAGGTCCTTTGCCTTCAGAAAATTTATAATGTTCTTGGGGTTTAAGGTAGCCAAAAATGCAGGTTTTTAAAAAAAAAAAAAAAAAAATTCCTCTAGTGCCGAAGTGGTTAAGGGGGGAAGGAGAACTGCAAGTTCAAAGGAGCCCTAAAGCAGCTGTGTGTAAACGCCCATTCACTCCCCATTTTAACAGTTGTGAGTGACATCGATGTGCGACCCAACACGACCCAACCATTTATGTTCAATGCCTGTGAGAAGGAGGTCTTAAACACTTGCCGACTGCCGCAAGTATATATACGTCGACAAAATGGCACGGACAGACAAATGGCCGTACAGGTACGTCCCTTTAAATTTGCCGCCGTGTCATTGTGAGTGCGCGCGCCTGCCATGAGCTCTGTGAATGTGATTGCAGGTCCCACGGACTCGATATCTGTGGGGATACCCGCGATCATCTCACGGAGAGGAAGAACAGGGAAATGCTGATGTAAACAAGCATTTCCCCATTCTGCCTAGTGACGGGACACTGATCACAGCTCCCTGTAATCGGGAGCGGTGATCAGTGTCGGGTCACACATAGCTACCCCCCCCTCACAGTTAGAATCACTCCCTAGGACACACTTAACCCCTACAATGCCACCTAGTGTTAACCCCTTAACTGCCAGTCACATTTACACAGTAATCAATGCATTTTTAATCGCACTGATCGCTGTATAAATGTGAATGGTCCCAAAATAGCACCAAAAGTGTCCGATGTGTCCGCCATAATGTTGTAGTCATGATAAAAATCACTGATCGCCGCCATTACGAGTAAAAAAAAAAAAGATTAATAAAAATGCCATAAAACTATCCCCTATTTTGTAGACACTATAACTTTTGCGCAAACCAATCAATAAACACTTATTGTGATTTTTTTTTTACCAAAAATATGTAGAAGAATACGTATCGGCCTAAACTGAGGAAAATAATTTTTTTAATATATTTTTTGGGGATATTTATTATAGCAAAAAGTCAAAAATAATGTGTTTTTTCAAAATTGACGCTATGTTTTTGTTTATAGCGCAAAAAATAAAAACCGCAGAGGTGATCAAATACCACCAAAAGAAAGCTCTATTTGTGGGGAAAAAAAAGGACATCAATTTTGTTTGGGAGCCACGTTGCACACCTGCGCAATTGTCAATTAAAGTGCCGAATCTCAAAAAGTGCTTTGGTCTTTGGCCAGCCAAATGGTCCAGGGTTAAGTGGTTAAGTTACACTTACAAAAAAAAAAAATTAAAAGAAACCGTTTAAAGTTCAAACCAAAATGCCTCCACTGGATGTAATCTGGAAGACTGCCGGAGGAGTGGATTTTTCAGTAGTCACTTGTCTTTTATTTTTACAGTAACTGTATACTTCGGTACTCCAGTCACATAGTAAAGTAAAAGATTGAGTGAACTATAAAGCAAACACTAGAGGGAAACAGCACACCAGCTGTACCAGATCACACTGTACCAGCTGTTTCTGCTGTCAGTTCTGCTTCTGTTTGTAAAGAGAAAAGGCCGCATGGGGCAGGTTTGCCATTATGATATTTACAGTGTCAGAAAATAAAACACCAGAGAATGTTCTACAGCACTGCTTTACTAAAGATGTTTAAAAAAGGTTATTTTTGAAAATATTTGCACTTTTACATACATAGTTTTTAACATGTAAATGGTTTAATAAAAAAGCTACTGTATATAGTTATTTCATAGCATGCTGTAAGGAAAGTTTAAAAAAATATAAATGTCATAATTGAAAAACAATACTTGCAGTCGTCTAAGCAGATTAAAACTTCAAAAAGTTTTTGTGTGATTACTTTCCTGCACGTTAGTATTGTTTATTTTTAGGGGGCTATTTACACCTATGCACCTGTGAATTTTATTTGCGATTTTAAAATGTGCATTGTAATGAGTTACTAAGTTATTCCGTGCATGTGTTAAAGCATGTTGTTTCTGATTTAAAGTGCATTATAGGACTGGCAACGCATGAAAAACACATCAAAACGCACAAATGATGAATTTTCATGCATTACCTCACGATCCTGTAAAATGGAAAAAAATCTGACAGGGGACAATCATGCTGCAAAACAGCTCAGAGATATGAAGATCACTACGTTATAGCTTGTTGTGATGCTCACATTGTACATTGTGAATGAGCCCTAAGATGTAACAATTTTATATAAAGCCCAAATGTTGACCAGTTCAACTAACTACTTTGTTTCCTTATGTTATTATATCTGATAAGCATTTGATAGTTGTTGCAAATGAGAGGTTTAGCACATTTAACCCGTTCCTGCCCACCCTGGCATTCCTTTCTCTGGGCTCATACGCTCGGAGAGTTGGAAGGTCTGCCTAGTCATGACTGGCTGTCACAGTGTTCACATGATCAGGAGTCAGTCCCGCCAGTTCCCAATCATTATTACAGACTGAGAGCTGTCTTTGACAGCTCAGTCTCTGTGCTGGAAGTGCGCAGTAAGCCCTTTTGTTTTCCCATTGACACATATGTGCGCATATGGATGTTAAAACCCACACTCTTTGCCAGCGAAAATATGTATTATGTGGATGTGAAGGAAGGAGGGCGTCCGAACTTCTGCTCGGATAGCCGCGGCAATCCAACTGGAAGCGAGGGAGTAGGTACCTCTCAAAACCAAGTACCCGCCCCCCCCCCCAAAAAAAAAAAAACAATTTGTGCCAAATGTGAAGGAGGAGGGAGTGCGGAACTTCTTCTTTTGGGTGAAGTTCCACTTTAAGGTGTTACTAAACCCACAACAGTAAAATCAGTCTGTATATGCAGTAAAGCATGCTTGTTATACTCACTGAGGAACCTAAGGGGTTAATCCTCTGCATTGTGTAAAAAGGCTGTTTGATCCTGAATGCACAGATCTTCCCCTTCTTGCACTGTCAAAAAACATGTCCGGATAAGACAGCGTTAGTGTAGTCAATTTGCACATGCTCAGTTTGGTGTGTATTGGTAGAGTTTTTTTTTTTCTTAGGAGAGAGTATGTGATCAGCACAGGGCCAATCAGCACTGTCCATACAGAGGGTCAGGGGTCCTGCATCCTGATAGGACAGTGCAGTATGAAAACTTCTTCTACAAGCTTTAACCAGACACTGATAGAAGTCACAAGACAGTTATATACTGCTGACGAGAAAAGGTATTTAGCAGTTTTTATTTACTCAAATGATTGCATTTCCATGTTCTGTGTACTGTGGGAGGCCAGATATAATAAATGCAGGGTCCTGGGTTTAGTAACACTTTAAGTTATATATTACCATGCAATGCATTAAGGCACTTAATTGAAAACAATGGGCTTTAGATGCACTTAAACCTTTAAAAAATGATAAATGTCACAACATTTTGACTGTGATGCATTTTGCAGTGCCGCTACCTTTGTGCACCAGAATGCATTAATGCATCAATGCATGTAACATGCCTAAAAATGTACTGAAACTAAACATCTAAAACAATATACAAGGCAGTGATGAGTGATGGCATTTTGGATAACTTTGACAAATCTGTTCCCTTCGTACTTAGGGACATTCCCAGAAAATGTCTAATATTACAGCTCCCCTTTTAGCTTACAAAAGCACCCCAAGATCTCTGATAATAAATTCTAGAACTACAGTATCTCACAAAAGTGAGTACACCCCTCACATTTTTGTAAATATTTTATTATATCTTTTCATGTGACAACACTGAAGAAATGACATAGAAATAATTGCGTTGCGCTCAGGTATGTATCCTTGTAAACATTCACCCAATTGGTGTCATATGCAAAAAGTGCTATGTGCATGTGATTCAAATCCTAAATCTATATTGCATATCCAAATCAAAAACATTGAATGCCCTATGTATTAAATCCAAAGTATAACCTACTATACGTGTAAAATAAATAGATACTCACTTATTGGTGCTGAAAAAAACAACGGTAATAACCCTGCAAAGATTAATGTGTAAAAAATACACCAAAAATACCCTACGTATAAATTCAAAGTGCAATGTGCAAAAAATAAATAAACTTTGCATACATCTATATATATATATATATATATGATGTACCCACAATGATGATGCTTAATAAATTACAAATGAAAATTATGAATAAAAAACGTGCATTAAATAAGAAATATTATCACATGCAAAACTCCAAATGAAATCATATGAGTGACAAGTGATAAATCAACACATAAGTGATACGTGATGTTTTGAGACAGTGACTGTCCTTTTCTGTAAAAAAATTCTTCCAATATAATATCACACAGCAACGTGCAGCAAAAAAGTTCCAAAGTGAATTAAAGTGCATGAAGTGTTTCACAAAGAAATCCAATTGCTGAATCGCAGTGCCCTGATCCTGCCGTGTTGTGCCTCAGTGACCCCCAAAGTAGTTGCTCTCACCTTAGAGCGTGTGACACAGTGTTTAGCTGTGTCAATACACGCCGTGGAGCCACCCCTGGGCTCAATGATGGGACAACAGGTGATCTTCAGATAGGCTCGTTCAGGCTGTTTCCATGTGTTCATCTCTTTTTTAGAGATGAACACATGGAAACAGCCTGAACGAGCCTATCTGAAGATCAGTGTAACAGTGTAAATTTGCTGTCCATTCAAAATAACTCAACACACAGCCATTAATGTCTAAACCGCTGGCAACAAAAGTGAGTACACCTCTAAGTGAAAATGTCCAAATTGGGCCCAAAGTGACAATATTTTGTGCGGCCACCATTATTTTCCAGCACTGCCTTAACCCTCTTGGGCATGGAATTCACCAGAGATTCACAGGTTGCCACTGGAGTCCTCTTCCACTCCTCCATGATGACATCACTGAGCTGATGGATATTAGAGAACTTGCGCTCCTCCACCTTCTGGTAGAGGATACCCCACAGATGCTCAATAGGGTTTAGGTCTAAAGACATGCTTGGCCAATCCATCACCTTTACCCTTAGCTTCTTTAGCAAGGCAGTGGTCATCTTGGAGGTGTGTTTGGGGTCGTTATCATGTTGGAATACTGCCCTGCAGCCCAGTCTCCAAAGGGAGGGGATCCTGCTCTGCTTCAGTATGGCACAGTACATGTTGGCATTCATGGTTCCCTCAATGAACTGTAGCCCCCCAGTGCTGGCAGCACTCATACAGCCCTAGACCATGACACTCCCACCACTATGCTTGACTGTGGGCAAGACACACTTGTCTTTGTACTCCTCACCTGTTTGCCGCCACACACGCCTGACACCACCTGAACCAAATATGTTTATCTTGGTCTCATCAGACCACAGGACATGGTTTCAGTAATCCATGTCCTTAGTCTGCTTGTCTTCAGCAAACTGTTTGCGTGTTTTCTTGTGCATCATCTTTAGAAGAGGCTTCCTTCTGGGACGACAGCCATGCAGACCCCCACTCCTTCAACCTTTACAACAATGCTGGCAGAACTCATATGTCTATTTCCCAAAGACAACCTCTGAATATGAGGCTGAGCACATGCACTCAACTTCTTTGGTCAACCATGGCGAGGCCTGTTCTGAGTTGAACCTGTCCTGTTAAACCACTGTATGATCTTGGCAACTGTGCTGCAGCTCAGTTTCAGGGTTTGGTGATCTTCTTATAGCCTAGGCCATGTTTATGTAGAGCAACAATTCTTTTTTCAGATCCTCAGAGAGTTCTTTGCCATGAGGTGCCATGTTGACCTTCCACTGACCAGTATGAGAAAGTGAGAGTGATAACACCAAATTTAACACACCTGCTCCTCATTCACACCTGAGATTTTGTAACACTAATGAGTCACATGACATCGGAGAGGGAATATGGCTAATTGGGCCCAATTTGGACATTTTCACTTAGGGGTGTACTCACTTTTGTTGCCAGTGGTTTAGACATGGCTGTGTGTTGAGTTATTTTGAGGGGATAGAAAATTTACAGTCTTATACAAGCTGTACACTCACTACTTTACATTGTAGCAAAGTGTCATTTCTTCAGTGTTGTCACATGAAAAGGTAGAATAAAATATTTACAAAAATGTGAGGGGTGTACTCACTTTTGTCAGATACTGTATATATTAAGGATTTTACAGATTTTGTCTAGCACATGCAGCAGGAGGAGAGGGTACTAAGTGTCTATTAAGACATACTGTATCAGCAGGCAGATTGCATAGTGGTGATAGACGCTATTTAAATTTTGCCAACAGGAAATCTGACTTTCAAGAAGATGAAAATATTGATTCATTTACTAGATTATTAAATTTCAATATATTTGGCAAAGAATCTCTGCAAGTCTTCTGCCAAAAATATTCTACCTGCTGGTGAATTTTTGTTTGCTGGACTTTAATTCTGCTTGGTTTATAAACAGCATTCACCCTCTCCACCCAGAAAGTCCAGCATGACACACCAGGCATATGGCTGGTATCCCTGATTAGAAGGTTGTGATCCTATGGGTCCTTACCATGGTGAAAGCAGCCTCTTTTCCATTGAGCATCCTTATAGTCTCTGCTCCAACTACTGGGTTATCTGTGGTTCAGAACATCCTTTACCTGTTAAGGCTGGTGTTTTGAGAGTGGTGGCCAGTTATTTAGCGCCAGTTGAAAGACCTTCTATGTACTAAATGACATCAGTGTCAAGCTGGTATCATTATCACAGGTGACCTACACGTTTGCGACCCTTCATCCAATGAAATGCTCATTAAGTTTTTTGCTGCATTTTGACAGTGGACCTTTGCATACCTGTGTTTTCTACGAGCAGTCAGATGAAAACAGACTTGTGTCCATTTACATCAGGCTACCTCTGATCCATTGCTTTTAGGTCTGGGAAAAACAGAAAAAGTCACAATCCTTTTCCATTTTTTTTTGGATGGACTTGTACAGGCACACAAGTATTGAACTCTTGGGTCCCCTGCAGCTCACACTTCTGCTGACCTACATGTCATTACATAACTCTGCAGTGACATGGAAGACAGCAGAACACTGTAGCACAAATGACTGGCTCCTACTGCTTCTCTCGCTCCCTCTAATAATAATGTGCATTCATCTGTGTACCTCAGCTTTTAATTAAAGGGAAAAGAAAAGTTAGTCTGTAAAAAATTAAACTCTTGTGTTGGAAAGTTCTGATGGAAGTACTAATTCCCTGATTTATATTACAACTAGCCAGTAACCTGATGAACAGGGTTTGTGGCACAATAATCATGGCATGACTTGTAGCATAAAACATATCTTTACATGTTTTTGGTGGATGACGGGTTCTGCTTAAACAGTTTTATAGTTAGTACAGTGGAACCTCAGATTGCGAGTAACGTGGTTAACGAGCATTTCGCAATATGAGCACTGTATTTTTAAAAATCGGAACTCAGTTTGCGAGTGTTGTCTCGCAAAGCGAGCATGATTCAGGCCAAAGCGTGTACAGTACCGCTTTTGGCCTGAGGTGGGGGGGCCGCCGGAGCCGATTGCAGTCGAGTCTTTCCGAGGTTTGCCGAGGTCAGCCGAGGTGTCCTCGGGCCTTTCCAGCCATTTCTGAGGCTCTCCGGTGACCCCCCACCTCTGGCCACATGCGGTATTGCATGCCTTTGAAGTCAATGCGGAACAAATTATTTTCGTTTCCATTGACTTCAATGGGGAAACTCGCTTTGATGTGCGAGTACTTTGGATTATGAGCATTCTCCTGGAATGGATTATGCTCGTAATCCGAGGTTCCACTCTATATGATTTTTGTTTATAACACTGTTTTTCTCTAGAGAAAACCTGGAGCTTAGGAAGTCTGGGATTCTTGATGCTAGATCATCCTTCCCCAGTACCTGCACCAATATCTTTGGAAGCTGTTGGCTCTGTTAGTGGTTGTTGTACATAAGGTCTGGTTTTAAATGCTCAAATAACATTTTACCAGCTGCTTTGGCTGATTTGAAATTTTTGGAATTGGAAGATTACCTCTCTACTCAGGCCTGGGGTTACTATAGTGCAGGGATGCCCAACCTTTTGACGAGCGAGGGCCATTTTTGCGACTTATTATTATTATTATACGAGATTTATATAGCGCCAACAGTTTAAGCAGCGCTTTACAATGTATAAGGGGGACAACACAATTACAGTACAGTTCAATACAAAAGGTACAGGAGGGCCCTGCTCGTAGAGCTTACATTCTAAAGGGAGGGGTGGTTGTACAAAAGGTAATAGCTGCAAAGAATGATTTGATGGGGGTGGCTCAGGGACAGTTATGTGGGTGTGGAATAGGCTTCCCTGAATAAATGAGTTTTCAGGGATCTCCTAAAGGTGGACAGGGTAGGGGCTGATCGGACATACTGGGGGAGGGAATTCCAGAGGATGGGAGAGACTCTGGAGAAGTCCTGAAGGCGAGCATGGGAGGAGGTAACAAGGGAGCTAGAGAGCAGGAGGTCCTGGGAGGAGCAGAGGGGGCGATTTGGGCGATATCTGCAGATGAGGTTGATGATGTAGATGGGGCGATGTTGTGAATGGCCTTGTATGTTATGGTTAGCATTTTGAATTTTACACGGTGGGGTAGGGGAAGCCAGTGAAGGGATTGGCAGAGAGGAGCAGCAGTCACGGATCGATTAGTGAGGTGTATTAGTCTAGCAGCAGCATTCATAATAGACTGAAGGGGGGATAGCCTGCTTAAGTGTAGGCCATTAAGAAGAGAGTTGCCGTAGTCGAGGCGGGAAATAATCAAGGAGTGAATAAGTTGCTTTGTGGTGTCATTATTTAGGAAGGGTCGAATTCTGGAGATGTTGCGGAGGTTAAGGCGGCAGGATTTAGCCAGTGATTGGATATGGGGGCTGAAGGAGAGGTCAGAGTCAAGGATTACACCCAGGACCCTGGCATGTGTGGAGGGACCAATGGTTGTGTTGTTGATATTAATGGTGAAGTCACAGGAGGGGGACCGTGAAGGAGGAAATAAAACAAGCTCAGTTTTAGAAAGAATAAGTTTGAGGAAGTGGTGTGACATCCATACCGATATGTCATTCAGCAAGTTTGAGATCAAACTTGTCATCGGCATAGAGGTGGTATTGGTAGCCATGGGAGGTTATCAACTGGCCCAGGGAAGAGGTATAGAGTGAGAAAAGGCAAGGACGGAGCCTTGGGGTACCCCAACAGAAAGAGGAAGGGCAGCGGAGGAGATGGAGTTGTAAGTGAGGAGGAGAACCAGGATAATGCAGAATCACGGAGGCCAAGGGAGTGTAATTTGCTGAAGAGCAGCAGGGGGTCAACTGTGTCAAAGGCAGCAGAGAGGTCTAAAAGTATGAGTATGGAGTAGTGGCCATTGGTTTTGGCAGTTATTAGGTCATTGGTGAGTTTTAGTAGGGCAGTTTCAAGAGAAGGTTGTTGTCCGTGAGGTAGCGACTCATTTGGTCATGAACAAGGCGTTCGATGAGCTTGGAGGCAAACGGGAGCAGGGAGATGGGTCTTAAGTTATTCAAACAAGTGGGGTCTAGTGAGGGTTTTTTGAGTATGGGGGTAACCAATGCATGTTTGAGCGGAGAGGGAAAGGTGCCGGAGGAGAGGGAGAGGTTGAAGATGTGGGTTAGGGAGTTGAGGATAGAGTGGGAAGGTGGTCGCAGTAATTGAGAGGGGACAGGGTCCAGGGGACATGTAGTGAGGTGGGCCATGGAGAGGAGTTTATCAACTTCTTCTGTGGTAACTGGGCAAAAGGAGGAGAGTATTGAGTGTGGTGTTGGACCTGATATGTTGGGTAGGGGAGGAATTTGAATGCTGGATATCTCCTTGCGAATTGTGTTGATTTTGCTATTGAAGTGGTTGGTAATATGTTGAGCGGTAAGCAAGTTGGTGGGTGGGGGCAGTGGGGGTGAAGTAAGGAATTAAGCATAGAAAAGAGTTAACAAGGTTAACCCTGCGGGGTCCCCCACCCCAAAGCACCTTTTCCCCATGTTGATGAGGACAAGGGCCTCTTCCCGACAACCCTGGCAGTTGGTTGTCGGGGTCTGCGGGCGGGGGGCTTATCGGAATTCCGGGAGCCCCCTATAATAAGAAGGCCCAGAGATCCCGGCCCCCCACCCTATGTGAATGAGTATGGGGTACATGGTACCCCTACCCATTCACCTAGGGAAAAAGTGTCATTAATAAAACACACTACACAGGTTTTTAAAATAATTTATTAAACAGCTCCGGTGGGATCTTCCTCCGGCTTCGGGGGTCCCTCCGGTTCCTCTTCTCCTGGCATCCGGTTGGTTCTTCTCCGCTCTCTATGGCCTCTTCTCCTGGTGTTCCAGTTCTTCGGCCTGCTCCTCCGCTGTCTTCAGGCCGCTTCAGGTCCAGACTTCCGGGCTTCTTGTCTTCTTCCCTCTTCTCCAGATGTTGACACGATGCTCTCTCCGGCTGGACTGTTCTCTGAGGGCTCCGTTGTGACTTATATAGGCGGAGACCCCGCCCCCTTATGATGTCACAGTCCCTGGGCATGCTGGGACTGTGACGTTTTAGGGGGCGTGGTCAACATCACCCTGTGACGTTTTAGGGGCGTGGTCAACATAACCCAGTGACCACGCCCCCTAAAACGTCACAGTCCCAGCATGCCCAGGGACTGTGACATCATAAGGGGACGGGGTCTCCGCCTATATAAGTCACAACAGAGCCCTCAGAGAGCAGTCCAGCCGGAGAGAGCATCGTGTCAACATCTGGAGAAGAGGGAAGAAGACAAAAAGCCCAGAAGTCCGGACCTCCGCTGGCAAGAGAGCGGCCTGAAGACAGCGGAGGAGCCGGCCGAAGAACTGGAACACCGGGAGAAGAGGCCGGAGAGAGCGGAGAAGAACCAACCGGATGCCGGGAGAAGAGGAACCGGAGGGACCCCCGAAGCCGGAGGAAGACCCCCAGAACCGGAGGAAGACCCCCCAGAGCTGTTTAATAAATTATTTTAAAAACCAGTGTAGTGTGGTTTATTATTGACAATTTTTCCCTAGGTGAATGGGTAGGGGTACCATGTACCTCATACTCATTCACATAGGGTGGGGGGCCGGGATCTGTGGGCCCTCTTATTATAGGGGGCTCCCGGATTCCGATAAGCCCCCCGCCCGCAGACCCCGACAACCAACGGCCAGGGTTGTCGGGAAGAGGCCCTTGTCCTCATCTACATGGGGACAAGGTGCTTTGGGGTGGGGGGGCCCCGCAGGGTGCCCCCCATGCCCCAAAGCACCCACCCCCATGTTGAGGGCATGCGGCCTGGTATGGTTCAGGAGGGGGGGCGCACTCGCTCGTCCCCACCCCCTTTCCTGACCGGCCGGGCTGCGTGCTCGGATCGGGGTCTGGTATGGATTTTAGGGGGGGACCCCACGCCGTTTTTTCGGCGTAGGGGCTTCCCTTTATAATCCATACCAGACCTAAGGGCCTGGTATGCCCCGCGACGGGGCCCGCAAGGTGTCAATCTCGCCGATAAAAGCGGCAAGATTGACTTCCTGTTCTAGTCCCGTCGCACCTGAGTCACGTTCAAAATGAACGGACTTGTCCGAAAGTCTCCGGCGAAAGTCCGTCGGAAAGACAGGCGGATTTAGTCGTGTGTGGGCAAGTCCATCCGTTTTAAAGTCTGGCGCACCTGGCGGACAAAGTCCGTCAGAAAGTGTGCCGAACCAGGTATGCCAGAAAGTCCGATCGTGTGTACGCGGCATAACAGTCTAAAGTGTATCAATTTACGGTTACATTTGGAAATCAATGAGATATGTGCATTCAGTAATGCAACCTCTGGAGACCTGGGGATCTCGCAGCCCGTAAACCCTTTTAATAAGGTTAAATATCCTCCTCCAGTAGGACCTGATTCTAGGGCATTCCCACCACATGTGGGCCATCATACCCAATAATTGGCATCCCTTAAAGCATAAGGGATCGACTGATGGGTAAATCATAGCTAGTCTGGCTGGGGTCATGCACCACCTGGACATGACCTTTATGTTCGCTTCCACTAGGGAAATGTTGATAATGCCCTTAAATGCAGTGGATAGAGCAGACTGCCAAGTCCCCAGGCTCCATTGGCTCCATTGGAATTGGAGGTCTTCCTCCCAGGCTAACATATATGGGGATTTTCCCGAAGGCTGGGAAAGTGACGCATAGATGACAGATGCCGCCCCTCTGGTTCAGGTTTATCTTTCCAGATGCTGTGGATGAAAGTGATTCATTTGGTTGTACCGGAAACGTTCTAATTGTGGGAGATCCAGTTTGCTGACACAATGGGCTAGGGAGATGGGGCCCCTTGATGTAAAATAATGTCCTATTCGGTACAGCCACCTGTCTAGCCACCGCCGGAAGACCTTTATTTCCAGCCCTGGGGGGGAAATTCGGATTACGATACAACTGCGCCAGGAGATTAATCTCTAAAATGAGATGTAGATCATATCTTAATTTGTCCCACAGGGCAAAGGAGTGTGAGAGCGTGGGGGCTAGGATTGGCGGACGATTTCTAGGAGGGTTCCAGAGGAGGAAGTCTAATGTGTATTGAGGCACAGCCCGGCATTCTATCTGTACCCAATATGGTTTTTCCCTATTAGAGTGAATTATAGAGAGTTGGGCTATTCTGGAAGCTTGATAATATCTTTATAGGTGAGGAAGGCCTAACCCGCCTTGTTTATGAGAGAAATAAAGGGTCTGTTGTCTTATCCTATATCCGGAGCCTCCACAGATAAACTTTAATATTTTGCTCTGAAAGGACCTGAGGTGGTCCCTCCTCAGTGGAATGGGGAGGGATTGGAAAAGGTAGAGTAATCTAGGAAGCAGCGTAATTTTTACGGCATTTATTCTCCCTATCCAAGCGAGGTTTTGTTTAGACCAAGACTTTAAGTCTTGTTCCAGTTTATGAAACATGGGAGGGTATTCTGGCATATCTCTGGATTTACAGAATACAGTACACAGAGAGCAATGGGAGCCATAGGTTTCTGCTGCTGTCAGTCAAAACCTATGAGGAGAAAGGGGGGGCATGCCTGAACTACGCTATGTGTGTCTATGGACATACACAGCCCAGCTTGGGAGAGCACCCTCATGGGCGCCTCTATTGCATGTGGCTTGCTATGGGGGCACTCAGAAGAAGGAGTGTACAGTGTTGGCAGGGGACCACCAAAGAGAAGGTAAGGGACCGCTCTGTGCAATATCATTCCACAGAGCAGGCAGGCATAACATCTTTTTTGTATTTTAATTAAAAAAAAATGTTTTAAAAATGCCTTTTATATCACTAAGCATTTTTCTTGCACAAAAACGTCAGCTACTGTCAGAAAACTTTGCTTGCTTTGTTCAAGTATTCTTTTGTAACCCACTATCAAACTTTGGCCCTTGTTTAGCCTGGGGCCTCAATAATCCTCATTAGAGGGGTTTCTAAGTTAAATTTCACGGTTTATATTAGTGAATGACTAAGAGCGATCTAATAATGAGGTATTTTAATTCATGGCAATATAGTCAGTTTGTTTTTTATCTAATTAAAATTAAATAAATCACAGGGACTTCCACAGAGATGTTAATAATGAATTGCAATACAGCAAGCTGTTAATTTAATTAAACGTATCCATCGTTTTAATATTAAATATATGTTAATTACAGAAAGCATTTAATGTCTGAACGTAAAGCATTTTGGGTTTTAACAAAATTTTACTTATTTGAAAGCCTGAAAGTTGTTTGGCAAAAATTTGGCTTCATTCAAAAAACATAATGTATGCAAGCAGTGTTATAGAGGGTTAAGGGCTTTGCCATCTGAGGAGCGATCCATGGTGGTTCATTTATTCGGAAGCTGTTTGACAGGCATTAAGGATGCATTATGTTGCCTTCTCACAGCCTGTTTTAAAGCCTAAAATCCTGTACCACCACACTAACAACTATGTTCAGTTGAGTGGGTCAGACTTGTAAACATAACCTGTGTTCAGGGCTCTCCATAGGGGATAGGTTTTGCATTATGGTTCAGAAGAGTTATGCCACGTACACACAGTCGGACTTGCCAACGGGACAAGCTCCGTTGGCATTTCTGACGGAAAAATTTAGAGCATGTTCTCTATCTAAGTCCATCAGAAATGCAGACAGAAAAAGTCCGATGGGGCATACACATGGTTGGATTATCCGACCAAAAGCTCCCATCTGACTTTTTCTGTTGGAAAATCTGACCGTGTGTATGCAGCATTATGGATTAGGAGGCAAAAAAAGGCAAGGTAATGGTCAAGAGACCGGAAAAGGATCGGTCCAAACAGCAGGCAGAGACGTGGAAAATAAACAGGTCATGAGCAGAGGCAACACTGCATGGGTGTGGGCAGGAATGCTTTTGCTGGCTTTACTGACTCTAGTGACACTGTACTAATGTAGCAGAGATCATGGACACTGTAGCTGGCTACACTGGTCTGGTGACATTGTCACTGGTATGGCTGCAATATAAGGAGCATTGTGGGTGTGCTATTAGGCCTTGTTCAATGGTGTACCCTGTGTAAGGGCTGTGTTTACCTGCAAAGGAATGTCTGTGTTCGAGCCTTGCACCCACACACATGTCAGATTGAGAGCAGCAACCGTGTCCATGCAGCCACTGTGTCTCAGGCATGAACGGAACTGCCTGCATGGGGATGCATGGAACACCTGTGAGTCCCTGTTCAGGTAAATATGGCCCTCACAGGGGGTATGCATTGATAAGCCCTGTGTGAATGAGGCCTTATGGTGACATTGTGACTGGGGTGGCAGTGTTTAGGGACACTGTAAGTGGCTCCACCGGTGTGGTGGGAATGGAAGGGCTCATTTACAGGGTGGTAAAACCCCACAGAGCCAAATTTTTTCAGCCTCTCATCTGCATCAAACACTGTGAGCATAGAGACTTTACATGCAGCAGCATCACAGCTAGTGTTTACATTGTAGTTGCTGTGATTGGCCAAAGTGATCACATGGTACAGAGGCAATCATAGCAGCCCTGTGCCCCAATCTGTGATCCCCTGTGATCACAAATTGCTGCACTGCACAGCCCCAAGGCTGCACACAAGTGTTCAAAAGGGGGGGACGTACGGGTATGTACTCTCAGAATGGTGCTTGTTCCACCCAGATATATATATATATACATATATACACACACACACAATGGTTAAATATTTGGGAGAGCTTATGTTTTTATAGCTTTCTTTAGAAGATTCCAATTAAAAAAAAAAATCCAAAAGGCCCTGGGACTTTAGGCACTTGGGATATGAGTTTAAACAAGGTAGTGAGAAGGCAAAAAACATTTGAAGAACCCACTGGCTTAGGTTAGGCTGCTCACAACAGGTGCGGCTACTTGCCATAATACTGTGAGTACTCCAGCAGGCTACCAGCAAAAGACATGCATATATTGAAGGAACACCAGACCAAAAAATAAGAGTCCAAATTAATTTATTGATATTGTGTTAAAAGACTGCCAACACATTTCGGGGGTCAAAGGACCCTCATCAGGGCTACAATAAAACATAATATAATGAAAAAAATGATGACTGATAAAATCATGAGCCTAACATTCGTAAACATCATGGATAACATACAAACTGTATACATGTGCATACACATGTATGCATGCTTGTGAATATGGGGGTATTTTTGGATGCAGGTATGTATATGCGCATTTTTTTTACATTATATTACGTTTTAGGCTCGGTTCACACTAGTACGCTGTGCGAGATTGCATGTGATTTGCAACGCACTGCAGCGCAATTCATATACGATGTCTGTGCAATGTGATTTTAGCCATACAGAAAGTATGGCTGAATTTGCATTGCATTTGGACCAAACTCGTATAGGACCCTTTTTTGGTTCGCACCAGAATTGGTGTTCAAACTCATGCGATCCGATTCCTGTCTGAATGACAATTTGCACTGTGATATGCGAACTGATTTGGGGGTGTTATTAACTTACTATTGACACTCCCAGCAGTTCGCCTATGGCAGTGTGAACTGCCTTGTGAGTCAGGTGCAATACGAAAACCCGCAGTGGATTCACAGCGTGCCCGCATCGCTCCTATGTGAATTGAGCCTTAGTGTAGCCTTGATGAAGCTCCTTTGACCCCTGAAACATGTTGGCTGTCTTTTAACACAACATCAATAAATAAATTTGGACTCTTATTTTTTGGTCTGGCGCTCCTTCCATATATGCACGTCTTTTCCTTTAGAAGAGTGGCTGTGTTAAGGATAGGACTAAGGAGGATAAAGTGTACAGAAACCCTAACAAAAAATGTCTTTTATTTGTTCCCTTTTGATCTGTTAAATATAAAACTGAAAGTATTTTGTTATATCTGTTGTATGACAGCAAAAATTACCTGTTGATCCTGACAGTTATCTAGTGCGCGTGTAACTTCCTGTAGTCTCTACAGCAGGGGTTTCAAACTGGCGGCCCTCCAGCTCTTGCAAAACTACAAGTCCCATTATGCCTCTGCCTGTGGAAGTCATGCTTGTAACTGTCAGCCATGCAATGCCTCATGGGACTTGTAGTTTTGCAACAGCTGGAGGGCCTCCAGTTTGAGACCCCTGCTCTACAGCATTATCTCAGACTTATCAGCCTTGCAACAGTTATTTCTGTAAACTACAGAATACGTTCCCCATGTTTTGAAGCTAAAAGGGGGGAGTGTTTTGTAATCCTAACACACTTCCTGGGTGACAATGCTGTTCCTCTGTAGACAGAGTACTGTGAATGAGCATTGTTACCCAAGTACAGGATGAGTATTACTGGCAGGATCACCAGGTGAAAGTAAAAAAGGGCTGGTTAACTATTTGATCTCTGGAAGATTCATGACCAGGACATTTTTTGCCATACATCACTGCGTAACTGACAATTGTGCGGTCCTGCGGCACTGTACCCAAATAAAATTGATGTCCTTTTTTTTGAAAAATAGAGCTTTCTTTTAGTGGTATTTGAACACCTCAGAGTTTTTTTTTTTTTTTTTTTTTTTTTTTGTGCTATAAACAAAAAGACCGACAATTTAAAAGAAAAAAAAATCATTTTCTGCTATAAAACATAAAAAAAAAATCAAGTTTCTTCATCAATTTAGACCAATATGTATTCTGCTACATATTTTTAGTAAAAAAATCCCAATAAGCGTATATTGATTGTTTTGCGCAAAAGTTTTAGCTTCTACAAACTATGGGATATAATGATGGAATTTTTATTTATTTATTTATTTTTACTCGGGACTGCGATATTGCAGGCGGAAAAATCGGACACTAAGGCTGGCTATACATGATCGAGTTTATAAAGGATTTATTTTTGAAAATCAGACCGTTTTGTGATCCATTTTCCACCATTGATTTCGAAATTCGACCAACCAAGCCTTTAATTTCACCTCCTGTTGCTACAGAAAAGAGTTTTCGTGGCTGGAAATCTTCTTTTCTTTCCAGGAATTTTCTTTTCTTGCACATGCGCATTTCTTTTTCGATTACATTTCTCGCACGATTCTTCCATCATTGATTACTCAAATTCGATGGGCGCATGGAAATTGGCTGTTGCTGCAGCCCACTAACGGTGTGAAATTCTAACAAAAATTCTTAGATAAGGTTTTCAAAAGAAAATTCTTTTGAAATTTGACCCATGTATGGCCTGCCTAACTGACACTTTTAGTACTTTTCTGGGGACCAGTGACACTAATGGCGCGTACACATGAGCGGAATTTCCGACAGAAAGAGTCCGATGGGAGCCTTTCATCGTATATTCCGATCGTGTGTATGCCCCATCAGACTTTTTCCATCAAAAATTCAGATGGACTTAGATAGAGAACATATTCTATATTTTTCCGACGGAACCAATTACCATCAGAAAAAACGCTCGTCTGTATGCTGTTCTGACGCACCAAAAACGACGCTTGCTCTGAAGCAAGTACGAGGCGGAAGCTATTGGCTACTGGCTATTGAACTTCCGTTTTCTAGTCCCGTCGTACGTGTTGTACGTCACCGCGTTCTTGGCGGTTGGAATTTTGTGTGACCGTATGTATGCAAGACAGCTTGAGCGGAACCTTCAGAGTTTATTCTGACGACAAAACTGGTCATGTGTACAGGGCATTATACAGTGAGCAGTGCTAAAAAATATGCAGTCTCTGTACTAATGACACTGGCTGGGAAGGGGTTAACATCAGGGGCGATCAACTTGCTATGTGCCAAGCATTGTGTTCTGTGTGGGAGGTGATTTTACTAGGGGAAGTCCCTACTGACAAAAGGCGATCTGCCTTGTTTACATAGGCAGATCACTGTTCTGGCTCTCTGCCTTATGATCGGCAGGTGCCGACGGACATGAAGTCCGCAGTACCCCCATATCAACTCCTGTTGTGTATAAGCACAGCGGAAGCGGGTCACTGGTGGCGCATATGCGTGCCCCAGACCCAGAAAAGCAGGACCACGTACTAGGTACATGATCCTGTGCAGCAGAGCCACCTTGAGGTCATATATGCAAGTTATATGGTCGGCAAGCCGTTAAAGAAAACAAATGCAGCCACCACATCTAAGGACTTGTAAGCTGCATTATAAATATAAATAAAACAAACATGTAAATGAGATAGATTTGATAGATTTGATAGAATTCCCTTTCTCCTTTAAGGTAGTGTTTTTAAACTAAAACTCCTCAATGAGTGCAAAGTGTTTTACTTCTCATGCTCATAACTGACCATTTATCTATAGTAATTAAAACTGCAGCAGCCTTTTACTTAAATCCTCTCATTTTAAGAGACGTTCTTATGTGGTCCTTATGTGGTCCTTAATGCTGCATAAGTGCAATGTACATAATCTGCACATTGTGGTCATAGCACCATGTAATTAAAGTGGAGTTCCACCCACTTTTACAACTCTTCAGCATCCCTCACTAAACTGTGCACTGTAAACAAATTGGATATTTTTTTATTTTTTTTCTCAGCACCTACTGTATATCTGCTGTGTTCATTTTTCACTTCCTCCTCCCTGGCGCGGCCCATCACATCATTTCCTGTTTGCAATGCCTTCTGGGAAGGGGCGGCAACTTCCTCTGAAATTGCCGTTGCTATGGAAACCTGACCTGAAACCTATTACATTGCTTCTGCTTCACTGAGCATGTGGGGCGGCAACTTCCTCTGAAACTGCCATTGCTATGGAAACCTGACCTGAAACCTATTATACTGCTTGTGCTGCACTGAGCATGTGCGAGATCTGCAAGGATGAGATCCAGGAAGAAATACAGTCTGGCTTCAGATGCCAACACTTAAGATGGCCACGGCCTGCTGTAAGTTTATAAAATAACAAAAACTACTGCTATGAACTAACAAAACAGACCTTAGTTTACAGACTAACTTTACTAGAATACATTAAGCTTGTGTATTATAGGGGTATTTTTATTTAAAAAGTATAAATTCGGCCGGAACACCACTTTAAGGACGTTGATATCTGAAGTAATGTCATATGAAAACATTTAGCAATACACTTGTGTAGCATAGATAGCCTTTCATGACCACCAAGGCCAAATTTACTAGCATCCATTCAGGACTCTTGTGATTCAAGGCATAAGCACTGTTTTGCTGCAGAAGGAATACGCTTGTGGCTAAGGACAGAAACAGGTATAGTCAGAATTATGTAGTCTAGTAGACAGGGCTGACAACACTCTCAGTCAGGATTTCAGAGCAGCAAAGGCATTTGTTGTCATCGCAAACAGGAAGTTAGAAGTTCACTGGATTACAGGCAGATCAAAGGGAATTTTTTCCTAAATGACAGCATTTTTAAAGCAATAAAACACGTAGGAATGTGTGTGTATAACAGAAATGTATTAAATACGTTTTTTTTTTCAATGTTACTCAGGTATCTGAACTGGTGTTGGTTGCCCTCAGTAGTTCATAGAAACTTTTCTCCTGGCTTAATCCTAGTGTCAGTGTCATTTTGCTCTTGAATGTTTCATAGGAGCATGCCAGCCAAAGCTGATTTTGCCTTTCAGGCAAACTGTGGATTTTCCTAAGGCAGAACTGACTGTTCAGGGGAAGCTTAAATATTGTTTTATAACAACAGTACTGACTGTATTATTTGAAAGAAATGTGCAGCTAGGAACATAACAATTGTGAATGCAATGCCATGGGTAAAGAATCTGCACCCACAAAGATCATGCCTCCTAATCTGAAGTACTGAACTTGCAAGCACCCTACCACTAAATGTTTTAAAAAGACATCCAATATAGTATTGGTCTAGCTTTTTATTACCTAAAAAAAAATAATGTACTGGTCTAAAGTCTGCAGCTCCACATAGAGGTCCAGAATTCTAGAGACTGGAACACGTTTACCAGCATCTTTTCTATGGCTAGTAAATGTAATGCTGACACAAAGCTGGCATAAAGCCTCTTCATGGATCTTTGGGGGTTATTTACCAAAGGCAAATCCACTTTGCACTACAAGTGCAAAGTGTACTTGAAATTGCATTGAAAGTGCACTTGGAAGTGCAGTCGCTGTAGATCCGAGGGGGACATGCAAGGAAAATTAAAACAGCATTTTAGCTTGTACATAATTGGATAATAAAATCAGCAGAGCTTCTCCTGATTTCAGATCTACCCCTCAGATTTACAGTGACTGCACTTCCAAGTGCACTTTCAGTGCAATTTCAAGTGCACTTTGCACTTGTAGTGCAAAGTGGATTTGCCTTTCGTAAATAACCCCTTGTGTGTGTATATACATCTAATTGTTCCTTCCTAACCACCACAGAAATAAGAAATGACTGGTAGAAAGGAAAAAAGATTGTAGAATGCAAAGTTATTAGCTCCTCAAATGGCGATTTGCATTGATGCAGGTTTATTTAACATTGTAGTTCAAAGAACAATAATCTATAGCTACCAATTTAGTTATATTATGTACATAAAATGTACATAATATAACTGGGTACTAACATTTATAGGAAAAGTTGATCCAGGGAAAATCTGATTGCCTTTCTGGGATCAGGTAGGAATGTTTTCCCCTGTTGTAGCAAATTGGATCCTGCTTTTCTGGGAGGGGGGGGGGTTCGCCTTCCTCTGGATCAACTGTTGGCATAGGATAGGGTATATGAGATTGTATGATATTTTTTTTATTTTTTTTTATTTTTTTATGGTTGAACTAGATGGACTGTTTTTTTTCAACCTGGCTAACTATGTAACTATGTAACTATCCATAGTTACCAGTCTGTGATTATCACTTAGTAGCCTATTGTGATCAAAAAAGAAAGCTGATTTTATTTTGATTATGTGGGCTAATTCAAATTAAAGCTGTTTTTGAATTGTATTCGTACTAAATAAAGCATCGGCCTAAATGCACGTCTGCTATTTATTAAGTCAAATATAAACTTGAATAGATTGTTCTACCAGGTTACAAGAAAGTGCCATAGAAAACATACTGTATGTGCCCATTTGGTGTCACATTTTTATATGCTTGCTGTTCCATCATATGCTATGTATTAGATGCAGAGATTTGTACATTAGGGCCTTTTCCATTGTGGTGCATTTAACCTTAGGCTGCATGTCAGTCATGCCCCCCAACCATACCAGATTCCACGTAGCTCCCGTTGTGTCGCAGGGCCCAGTGCTGGAGCGCTTGTTTCAGCACATGAGGAGAAGGGAGAAAGGAGCACATAGAACACATCTGTGCAAGGTAAGTGTTGTACTTTTCAATTAAAACTGGTGTATACCCCCATCCCCTACTAGACACTATTGTGTGTCGCCGCCATCCACTGGGCACTACTTTTTCTCCCCAACTCCCACAAGGTGCTATTTTTCCTCCCCATCCTTTTCCCCATCTCCCCCTGCTGAGCACTATTGTTCTCTCATCACCCTCCACTGGGCACTATTGTAACCCCCCCCCCCCTTCTCTGTCTTCTCTGCCCCAAGGTGACCCTATTTATCAAGTTCCAAAGTAGCGTGTATGGTGTAAACATGAGTTGCGTTAAAGGAGAATTAGGACCAAAGCTCTTTTGGCCCTACTTTTCCTGTGGGTCACTTAGTTCAGCACTCCTGTGACCCATATTCAGCTAACAGCGGACTACAGTCTGCTGTCCGCTGACCTCACTTGCTGGTCCAGACTCTGGAGGGATCACAACTTAAATTTTGGGATCCACATTGATGCATGAGCAGCAGCTGGCAGCTGACTCAGCCTCTAAGTGTGCTGCTGAGAGCCTGAGCCAGCCAATCCCAGCCCCCTGCACAATCCAAGCACTCCACTGGAGGGGTAGAGCAGAGAGCCGGTGACTGATAGTTGCAGGATCTCTGCTTACTGAAGACCAAGAACTGAGCAATCAGTGGGTGCATCCACCCAGGTGAGTATGGTTATTTATTTTATTTTCATTTTTTTTATCTCACACATCTTTTTTAAGGCATCTCAGTTATTTGTGTTGCAATGCAAACAGTTGCAGCAAAATTGGTGCTTGGGTGTTAATTGTGTCTATGAAACCTATACCAAGAAATTACTTCAATATAAAATCAATCAGTGTGTATGGAAGGTGCATTAGGGCACCATCTAGAATGAATGGCATCCCACCAGCACACATAAAGCACACATAACTGAAAAAGGTCTGCCGATCGACTCCGGATCAGCGTGCTCAGCCAATGGCTAAGAGCATTGACCAGAGTGTTCTGGCGGGGGCATCCCCCTGTCAGAACACAATAGAACAGCAGGGGAGATCACTGTACTAACGTCAAATAGTTAGTACAGCGTGTGTACTAGGCTTAATAGCCAAAATTATTAAGCTAGCACTCTGACTAACATTTACTGAGATATCAGCCACAAGGGGAGTTCAATGTTTCATGGAGTTGGGCGACTCACTGAACCTGTGATTATTAAAGTAAATTAATAGGAGCAGGGATAAATCACTTTAGTACACTTATACTGTGTGATCGCATTTGTGTTTGTGAATGTACATGGCCATACCAAAATGATCTAGTAATCTTACACTGATATGCAAAGTGTACTGATCATTCCTAGCTTGAAATTCAGCATTTGTAACTTTGTAACAAATGTGACCAGCTCGCTAAGTGCTGTGTCAGGTCAATAACCCACATGCTATGTTACCTGATCAAAGAAAGCAGCACATGTATGGTTATTTATATGTATAAAATAGTGTGTGTATGCTGGCCATAACCAATGTGGGCAAATCTGTGATACCCCCAGAATAGCTTACACTATGGTCTTTTTATTTTTACATTTTTTTTTACACATGTGTTTAAAAACATCAGTACACACATCATGCCATTTACTTTCTACATAAGATGCACATTCATAATCTCTAATAGTGGTTAGATAGACCCAAAAACATTAAAGAAAATCACTTTTTTTGGGAAACGCAACTGCTTAGCCAGCATATGTCCTGACACTGGAGCGTAAACTTGATAGTAGTCCATACTTGTTGGTCAATTTACCATAAAGCTGGCTATACACAGGTCAGTGGCGTCTCCAGCTTTCATATTTAGGGGGGCACATGGGGGGACAGGGACAAAAGTAGGGGGGCAACTATAAAATGCAACTATATATATATATATATCCTGGGGCCGTTTACTACAATCCCACAATGGGCCCTTTCACATGTTCTGCAGGGAGCTCCCTTCCTACTGTATTGGGGCCCCCAGGGTGGCAGAAAACAAGAGATATATGTCACCAGCATATCAAGAAAATATAAGGGTCCAAAGCAGTGGGAGATCTGGCCCTGGTGTTCTGCCATTGTGGGGTTCCCCAGCCTCCTCTTGCTGTCCTGCCCCTGCTATTTACAGCGCTGGTCTGGCATCTCTTGGAATTTACAGGCTGGTTCTCCTGTCCTAAGGACGGGAGAAATCAGTCTGTTTTTTCAGTAACTGAGAGTCCTGGTGGAGTCCTTCCTGCAACTCGCTCTTCTCCCTGCCAATGAGAATGCAGGGGAAGTAGCCGATCGGGCGGCCGTGGTTGTGTGAGCGCTCGCATTATGCAGTGTCAGCGAGCAGAGGGAGGGGGGAGGAATCACCCGCAGGAGCTGACTGGGGACGCTCTCCCTCTCAATAGAGACTGTGTTACTCCAGTGGCGGCCCGAGTAAGATGCGGCGCATTCCGCTATGAATGCAAACAAAAAGACATTGCCTTTTTGTAAAAAAAAAAATTTTTTTTAATTGGGGGGGCACATGGTGGGGCACAGCATAATGTTGGGGGGGGGTCAGGGCCCCCCCTAGGGACGCCATTGACACAGGTACAATTTATTTTGAAAAAAAAATTGTTTCTGAACCTTTGTTTGATAGTCTAATAGTGGTGTCAAATCAACTATTGTTTTTGACCGTAAAAAAAAAAAAAAAAAAAGAGTAGGACGGAATTCTTTTTTAACAACTTAGTGCGGGCACCTCCTGGCCCTATAAGAGGTTTAGGATGCCGGGAGGTGGGGCTTAAGATCATGTGACCCCCATGATTGTCTGTCACAGCGGTCACGTGATCCAAGAACTCACGATCGTAAGGAACGATCGGGAGTGTTCGGCACAGGTGTATTAGCAGCAATTCACGCTAATAGGCGGCCCCTCGGCGCTAAGGACCAGACGTCGAGAGGCCACATATTTGCATATAGCCGGTGCCAAGGAGTTAAGCAAACTAAATTCTAACAGTGTAAGTGATTTTTGTTAAAAAATTTACCTTCATTCCAAAATCAAATGTTAAAAGCAAACACAATTTTAAAGTGCTCTTCAATGGACATTCGTCATGTCTCTAATGTCTCTAAGGGCGTTATCAAATGCCATGACTGAGTTTTCGCACAAAGATCTACCACTGTTACTAGGCTTACGCTAGTGTGTGTTGCTAGTGTCTACTAAGCTTGAGTGGTAAGAAGGGCAAACATGGTTCTTCACTGTGAAGCAGGATGCAAAGCCTGAACATTTAATAAGCAAATATGCTTACCCTATACAATATACCCTGTACAATAATATACATTAATATTATTAACATCAAGGTAATCTATGCTAATATATATATATATATATATATATATATATATATATATACACGGTACATACATGTATATATATACATCCAAAATCAGGTGTGGTGAACAGCACCTCGTCAATCTCACAGTGCAATGCAATAAGGCCGTCCCGCGGACCACAAATAGAAAAAGTTCAAGTGCTGCACATAAAATTTATTGAACACGAAAATAAAAATATACAAAAATACCAGAAGTATTCCATAGCATGACAGTTTCAGGCTAACATGATCGCTCCCTTTCTCAGTTAGGAACTCATCCAAGTAATGGTTCACATATAAACATTTAAATACATGCCAAATTGTCTGGTGTCATTTATTCAATTAAAAATCAATTAAATTAACGTCAACATAGTATTTTCATTATTCACAAAGCAGGGAAGTGGTTAATGAGATTGGTGCACTCCCGGACATCCTTCCCAAGAGCATCCTATTGTTAATAAATGATTTAAAAATACAATACAAAAATGTGTAAAAGGAACCAACACTGGATCAGAGTTAAATATATTTACAGAGACCACTATACAAAATCCTATAAAAATTAAAAGAAAGACTATACAAAAAAATAGAAGAGAAAAATCTGAATTTAGTCCCTTGGGGTACAGCATGTCCAAAGAAAGGATCCACTGTACCTCACATTTTCTTAACACGAATTTCTGATTACACCGTCTCCTATTTTCATAAATTTAAGTTGGGAGATCGTATGTCCTTTCTCTACAAAGTGTCTTATACAAAGATAGTACATATACGGTATATATATATATATATATATATATATATATATATAAATATATATATATATATATATATATATATATATATAGTTTATTTTCTCAGTAGATTTGCATTGCGTTGATGTGCATTTACATGCATACATGCAGTATTTTATTACAATGCACCACACTGCACATGATACCAGTGTGGACAGTACACATGGAAAACTATTTTTTGTGTCCTTGTTGTGACCTGCATTCTTCAATTACAGTAAAATACAGGTCACTTGCAGTATTGTAACCTATCTCTGAAAAAGCCAAATTTGATTCGAACATTTATTATGTAGCAAGCTTTAAAATGATGACATACAGTGCCTTGCAAAAGTATTTAACCCCTTGGCATTTTTGTGTTTTGTTGCCTCATAACTTGGAATTAACATGGATTGTTTGAGGACTTGCATAATTTAATTTACAGAACATGCCCACAACTTTTAAGATGCTTTTTTTTTATTATTGGGAAGCAAACAAAAAGGACAATATTACTGAAAAAGTCAAAATGTGCATAACTATTCACCCCCCTAAAGTCAATACTTTGTAGAGCCACCTTTTTGCGGCTATCACAACTCCAAGTAGCTTTGCATAAGTCTCTATGAGCTTGCCACATTTTACCACTGGGATTTTTGACCATTCCTCCTTGCAAAACTGCTCCAGCTGCTTCAAGTTGGATGGTTTGCACTTGTGAACAGCAATCTTTAAGTCTTTATTATGTTTGTTATCTCAGACGCTCATGTATAGGTTAGATTCCAGATAGATGACAGAGCGTATTATACTGGGTCCTGTTTTACCTTTCTCGGATCCCTTTTATATCTCCCCCTCCCCTCCCTTACATGAAGAAATTGTGTTGCTGTGGTGGGGCTGCTGAATTGTGTGGTCTGGCTGGTGTTGTTTGTTGGCCCCGGGAGCTGCAACGAGCTCCGGGGGTCCTCCCTTTCTCCTCCTCTATTTGTTGCTGTAGGGGTGGGGGCGGGCGTCTCCTTGCTGGTCGATGTCACACTCTCTCCCCACGCTGTGGGCATCATGTCATCACCTTGTGACAGTGCCACGCCGGTGTGGTGAGATAAACATCGTCGGAAACACGAGGTGACGTGCTGCCAGCTGACGAGCATTCCACGCTGTTGGCGCCTTCCCTCAACTGTTTGCAGCGTGACCTTGGCGGTCATCCCCATTCACATTGGATTACACATACTCCAACACACCTTAGGGGGCACCCACTGGGACCATTTTCCTGTGGACATTGTGCACTACTTGAACCAAACTGTCCACACTAGGAATTGCAGGTACCAGCCTGATAGAGAATTTTTACTTCTTATCACTCTATAGTCCTTTCCCTTGCACCTTGCTTGGGTGGCTTGGTTCTCTCTACTTCACCCACTGGTAGTCCCTTTTGATCTATGCACACCAGTAATTTTCTATCATGCCATCAACTTGTTCCCTATCTAGGCTCAGTCACACTATTTATCACCCAGGTGGTACACATAACTATATACAATATTTTATTATATTATCAGTCACTATATTTAATACCTTATGTTACAATGTCTTATATACCCAACCCTATCATTTCCTATCGCTGGGCTATTTCTGTGTGGGTCACACCACCCCTTCTTATCCATGGAGATTTTGTCCCTGGATTGTCCCTTCCTAGTGGCTATTTTATCGATGTTGCGGGGATTGCCCCCTCAGCTCCCCGGGCTGATTATCCTCCCGACTGACCCTCATTTCTCCATGCCCATGCCCAGACTCATATCTGACTTGTAAGTAGGAGTGAGAGACTCATTCCTCTATATCAACAATTTTTTTTATAGAATTACCCAATTTAATACCTTTTTCTAACATTTTATAGACATCTCTCCTGCATCTGCTCCTGAAGAGTGGTATTACAGCCACGAAACGTGTGGAGCTATTAGATGCTCCCCTCTGCTATACATTTCACAAACTGTTACCATCATTATGTTCCATTGGATCATACCAATTTATATTATGTTTTATTGTGGAGATATGCAGCAATCAGTATGATGTGTTTTTATCATGCTAATATTGTGTTATTATGCCATTATGCTATCATGTTACTATGTATTATGTTGTGGAAAAAAGCTTTCCTATTTTACTATGATTGGTTACTATGTTATCATGTCTAGTTATATGGTCACAATCGTTTGTTTACTCACCAGACGCTATTATAGTATTATGCTGAGATGTCTCCCTGGGTGCATGTTTCATATAAAGTCCCAAATATTGTTCTTTTATATTTCCAAATATCGGGGATGGAGGTACAATTATTTGGCCTCATATAAAGTCCCAATTTGTTTTCCCTTTTTTCAAATAAGACGAAATAACAGAAAATAACAGAAAAAGTCAATGTGCATAACTATTCACCTTAAAGTCAATACTTTGTAGAGCCACCTTTTGCGGCTATCACAGTTCCAAGTCGCTTTGGATACGTCTCTATGAGCTTGCCACATCTTACCTCTGGGATTTTTGCCTATTCCACCTTGCAAAACTGCTCCAGCTCCCTCAAGTTGGATGGTTTGTGCTTGTGAACAGCAATCTTTAAGTCTGACCACAGATTTTCTATTGGATTGAGGTCTGGGCTTTGACTAGGCCATTCCAGCACATTTACATATTTCCCCTTAAACCACTCAAGTGTTGCTTTAGCAGTGTGTTTGGGGTCATTGTCCTGCTGGAAGGCGAACCTCCATCCTAGCCTCAAATCACACACAGAGTGGTACAGGTTTTGCGCAAGAATATCCCTGTATTTAGCACCATCCATCTTTCTCTCAACTTTGACCAGTTTGGAACTCTACAGCTCCTCCAGGGTTACCTTAGGCCTCTGTGCTGCCTCTCTGATTAATGCCTTCCTTGCCCGGTCCGTGAGTTTTGGTGTGCGGCCGTCTCTTGGCAGGTTTGCTGTTGTGCCATGTTCTTTCCATTTGGTTATGATAGATTTGATGGTGCTCCTAGGGATCATCAAAGACTTGTACTTCTCAACAACATTGTCCCTTACTTGTTTGGAGAGTTCCTTGGTGTTCATGGCAGTGTTTGGTAAATTGGTAATGTTGGCAGCTTAAATTGGTATAGTTGGATGTTCTCCCTTTTTTATATCGTGGCAGTGTTTGGTTAGTGGTGCCTCCTGCTTAGGTGTTGCAGCCTCTGGGGCCTTTCAAAAAGGTGTGTATATGTAATGACAGATCATGTGACACTTAGATTGCACACAGGTGGACATCATTTCACTAATTATGTGACTTCTGAAGGTAATTGGTTGCACCAGAGCTTTTTATGGGCTTTATAACAAAAGGGGGTGAATACATACGCACATGGCAATTATCATCTTTTAATTTCTGAAAAATAGTTTTATGTATATATTTTTCTAATTTTACTTTACCAACTTAGACTATTGTGTTCTGATCCATCACATATAATCCAGATTAAAAAAAAACATTGAACTAAAGGCTGTAATGTAACAAAATAGGTAAAAAAACAAGGAGGGTGAATACATTTGTAAGGCACTGTAATATATAAGTTTTTTTAAATCCAATTACTTTTCATTTTAAAAATGCATCCCAGTTATTTAAAAAATTGTGGTCACATAAATTTACTTTTTTGATTGAATGAAGCTGGTTTATACATTACTGTTAATTTACCAATTGTTAGATATTCTTCAGCACCACAACAAGGGACAGCAGCCCAGTACCACTGCATGCAGAATGTAAAGAATCAATATGCTAAACTAGAACAAGCAAAATGAGCAGCTTGTCAGCGCATTTCATAATCCCTTGTAAATTGAGAGCAGTGTCGCTTTAAGGCTAAACGTGGAGTCAGTAACAGTGGCCAAATACATTCATGTTTAGAGTGAAGTAGCCCAATGCTTTAACAGAAACATCTGCCTTTGAATGCAGGCAGTAAACTCCGTGGCCACGTGTTCTGCTTTATTTAAGCTTACTGTAGCAGATTTAACTCCCTCAGAAGCTTTTTGTTACTGGCTATAGCAAAGCCTTCTTTTCTTGTGCTGGAGATGGAAATATGACTTGGATTCCATATGGAGGGTAAGTGTCTACACATTTAATTTAAATGTCAGTAGTTATTATTGCATGGTGTTTTTTACTAGGTATGGTGTTTCTTAAGGTAATGAAGCTGATACTCTGAGGTTAGCAAAGGAGATTTAAACTTTATATCGTACTGAAATAAAAAAGCAACCACTTTTTTACCAAAATAAAAACACTGCTATTTTTTTATGTAACGTAAAAAATACTTGAAAAAAGCAACAGTACTATATATAATTATTAGAATGAAAAAAAAAAGAAAATAACAGGCAATTAACGGCGACTGGGATAGTTGTTGTTTTTTTTTTTTTTTGCAATATGATCTACTAATTGTGAATGTTATGCAACAGAGCAGCATATCATTTATAAATAATGAGTGTGTTTGCTTACATTTGTGTAATCGCCAAATATGCACAACCCCCATCAAATCCTACTTACGGCTTGTATTTTGTCTGCAACTGCACATCATTAGGACTATGGCTTTTTCAGTTTTATCAGCTTTATTGATTGAGAAAAAAAGAAAGTTAGGTTAGCTTGTGGTTTGTAAATGAGAATAATGGTTTATGTGAAGACAGCATTATGGCCAGAAATGATGGATGTGTGTCCTGCAATCCAAATAACTTGGGAAATTATATTAGACTTAGTGACATGCAAAAGCAAGATAAATGGAGTTTAAGAGAATGTGTATTGTTGTTTCTCCTGGTGCTGCTTTGGATTTTAAGGGCTTGTTCACACTACAGCATATATGATGGCATGCGTTAGAACATGTTTTACCTTACATTACTGCAAAGCACAGTAATGCTTTTGTTGCCATTCACTCTTTAAGTGCAACCCAATGCACATATACAGTGTGCTTAACAAAGTGCACAGATGTAAATGTTTTGTTCCAATGCATGAAATAATGCTGCTTCAATGAACACAAAGCACACCATCATTCCAGGGTCATTCTAACTGAAACTCTATTAAATTTTGGTAGCAAGTGGACAGTTAACCTGACAATTTTGTGTGTTAAGTCGGCCATACATTGATCGAAATTCGACTGGTTCAGCAGTGACCAGCTGAATTTTGATCCATGTATGGGCAGGCTGATTGTACCCATTGATCGACTTGCAGAGTTTGGTAACGTGACCGAGACTCCCATGACATCTGGGTAGCAGTAATATTGTGTTCTGCCGGCTGGAAAGGCTAACAGCCCGCCCCCCCACACACACACACACACACATCACCACAGCCAGCAGAACACAATTGCGCTGCGGGAGGCTTTCCCACATCAATACTGAATGCATTAATGGGGGAGATTGAGTGACTTTCTTTCCTTCCACCAAGGGAAAGAAAATCAAATTATCTATGGGCTGCCTTATATAGTTTGTTGATCTTATCAATTTGCTTGTGTTTAACTGGTCAGAGATGGATCGAAATTCAACTGATTCAGCAGGGACTGGGCAAATTTCAATTCATCTATGGCTGTTCCCGCTCAATAGACGTCAATCTAACGGTTAGCTTCTGTTGAACAGAAATGTTGGAGAATTTACATTCGATCAGCAGCTGCAGCCAATTGGTCGCAGCACTGATTAGTGTATTCTGATAGCGGTGGAATCCCTGATGTCAGAATGCAATAGAACTGTGGGAAGGTATTTTCCATTTACCTCGCTTGTGTGGAAAGGGGAAATCCACTCATTTTTTTTTAAACAGGCCGCTAGATGATTGAATAAAAATGATCCATCTTTGGCTTGCCTTACAGACCTGTACCTCTGCTCTGGGTAGGGTTGTCACCTCATTCCTTTAAATCAGAACACATATGAATTACACAGGTTCTGAGGCTAATTTAATGCAGATAAGGCACTAAGTGAGTTTAACTACAACCTTAGGCCGGGTTCACATTGGTGCGACACGACAGTCATGAATCCGACTTTGCATTGTGACTTGAGGTCCCACATCTGTCTGACTTCAATGAACGGGGATCCGACTTTGATCCCGACAATACAGGCACTTTGTGTCTGGTATGAATCTTTAGTGGGAACTCCACGCCAAATTAAAAAAAAAAAACGTCATGGGTTCCCCTTCCAAGACCATACCAGGCCCTTCGGTCCGGCATGGATTTTAAGGAGATCCATACCAGACCCTTATCCGAGCACGCAGCCTGGCAGGTCAGGAAAGGGGGTGGGGACGAGCGAGCGCCCCCCACCCCAAAGCACCTTGTCCCCAAGTTGATGAGGACAAGGGTCTCTTCCCGACAACCCTGGCCGTTGGTTGTCGGGGTCTGTGGGCGGGAGCTTATTGGAATCTGGAAGGCCCCCAGATCCCGGTCCCTCACGGTATGTGAACGAGTATGGGGTATATTGTCCCCCTACCCATTCACGTAAAACACAGATTTTTAAAGTAATTTATTAAGACAGCTCCGGCATCTTTTCCGATGTCTTCTCCCCTCTCCGGCTCTTCTGCCTCCTCCACTGACGTCTTCTGCCTCTGCCGGTTCTTCTCCGCTCTTCGCTGATGTCTTCTAGCCCTCTCCGGTTCTTCTCCCTCTGTACACTGTCTTCTGCCTCGGCCTGGTCTTCTTTGCTGTCTTCTCCCTCTTTTGCTGGGTCTTCTCCGCTGTCTTCTCGCTCAGTTCTTCTTCCGATATTGACTCAACACTCTCTCCCACTCTAATGCTGGGTGTGCGGTGTGCCACTACTTATATTGGCATGGGATGGGGTCACCGGGTAACAACACCCAGAAGCCCTGCCCCTTATGACGTCACTGCCCAGGCCCCGCCCGCAGACACCGACAACCAATTGCCAGGGTTGTCGGGAAGAGGCCCTTGTCCTCATCAACATAGGGACAAGGTGCTTTAAAGGTGGGGGGGCACAAGGCCCCCCCTGCCCCAAAGCACCAACCCCCATGTTGAGGGCATGTGGCCTGGTACGGTTCAGGAGGGGGGATGCTTGCTTGTCCCCACCCTCTTTTCTGACCTGCCAGGCTGCGTGCTCGGATAAAGGTCTGGTATGGATTTTGGGGGGGAGCGCAAAGTAGTGCAGGGAGCATGTTCAAAGTCAGACCGACTTGTGTCGGACCAGTTAAGATGGCTCTCATAGGGAAACATTGATTTTCATTTGTCGTACAAGTGTGAACCCAGCCTTAATCAACCATAGAACCTGAGTAATTAATAAACACACAAATCCCTGTCCTGTCAGAGGAGAGGAGACAGATCGTGTGTTCCTACTAAGGTCTCCTCTCCTAGTTAGTTCAATCCCGTCACAGTTAGAACACATGAGGGAACACACAGTTAACCCTTTTATTACCCCCTAGTGGTAACCCCTTCCCTACCAGTGGCATTTACACAGTAATTCGTGCATATTTATAGCACTGATCGCTGTATAAATGTCAATGGTCCCAAAAATGTGTCAAAAGTGTCCGATCTGTCCATTGCAATGTCGCAGAATCGCCATTACTAGTAAAAAAAAAATTTATAAAAATACCACAAAAATGCCATACTCCTTCCCATAGTTTGTAGACGCTATAACTTTTGCGCAAACCAATCAATAAATGCTTATTGTGATTTTTTTACAAAAAATATGTAGAAGAATATATATTGGCCTAAGCTGATGAAGAAATTTGTTTTTTAAAACATTTTTGGGGATATTTATTATAGCAAAAAGTAAAAAAATATTGTTTATTTTTTTCTAAATTGTTGCTCTTTTTTTGTCTATAGCGCAAAAAATTAAAACTGCAGAGGTGAGCAAATACCAGCAAAAGAAAGCTCTATTTGTGGGAAAAAAAGGACGCAAATTTTGTTTGGGTACAGTGTCACACGACCACGCAATTGTCAGTTAAAGCGAAGCCGTGCCAAATTGTAAAAAGTGCTCTGGTCAGTAAGGGGGTAAAATCTTCTGGGGCAGAAGTGGTTAAAGGGATGACGTGGCAACCCTAGCTCTGGGCCTTACGTAGAGACCCCACTGTTAGATGTTTCATTTTTTATAGCACTGAAAATCAAACAGGAAGTGCTGGACTATGCAAAAGTAGGTGGGGACAACCAAAACTCCCACATGGGCAGTGTCTAAATTAGGGGTCTAAAACTGGTGGCCCTCCAGCTGCTGCACAACTACAAGTCCCATCATGCCGTTGCCTGAGGGAGTCATACTTGTAACTGTCAGCCTTGCAAGGCCTCATGGGACCTGTAGTTTTGCAACAGCTGGAAGGCCGCCAGTTTGAGACACCTGGTCTAAATTATGACAAGGAGATCTTATTGTTGGATTATCAGTCCACAAACTTCACCTGTTACTAAAATATCACTTCTGGTTGAAATGACTCTTTAAAAAAAAAATATTTGACTCATTATTTAAGCCTGAACTACAGTCAGATATAAAAGATGCATAATTATACATTACAATTGACAATTGTACATTAACAGTCATAAAAAGCTTGATGTAGCATAACAACTTGGAAAGTTAGGTTCACTTTATTAGGAAAAAGTAAGAAAAATATAGCTCTAGGAGAACCAACGTGGTTTAAAATAATGAAAAGGAATGCCACACAAATTAAACCTCCGGCGTTGCCCACCACTAAACAGTCAGAAAGGAGACACTGAAATGTATCGAAATTGGAGCAGCCAGAATCTGGAGCAGCTGTGAATGACAACCAATAACCTTCTATCTTCAGCTTGTTCATTCAAGCTTTGAAAGGGAAAGATAGAAAGTGATTGGTTGCCATTGACAATTGCTTCAGATTCTGGCTGTTCCAGTTATGTTAAATTCCTGTCAATGATCCCAAACATGTCCAATGCAGAGACTCCATTGAGTTGATTTACTGTTCACTATGCAAGGGAATCTATCCTTAGTTTAGTGAATATGGTGAAAATTCAGTATTCTTGCTTGCACATAATTGTCTGATGGAAGTCAACAAAGCTTCACCTCATTCACAAAACTGATGCATTCTCTTACAAAGTGGAAATTCCCTTACAAAGTAAATGTCCTTTGAGGTTTAGTAAATCAACCTCTATAACTAAAAGTCGACTTTAGTGAAAAAAAAAAGAGGCATGAACTCTTACTAGGACCTTTAAAGTACAGTAGCATCTCCCTGGGTATAATCCCCAAGTACATGTAAACGACTGCTGGGTCAAGAAACACTTTAAATAGCCCTGTACCCTTTTTTTCATGAAGTAGTTTTACTGTGTTTTTCTGCCTCCTTGTAACATCCTCCACAAACTTTTGAACCTTTAATCCCCCCCCCCCATCACTTCTGTTTGCATAAAACATTCAGTGCGCATTAGTTATGGTCACAAACACTGCTCTATGTAAACTACACAAAGTCCATAGCTCCTAGTCCATCTTGGAAGTGGGCAAGAGAAGGTGGCTACATTATTACATACAGCGGCGCCGTGGAGAAAAAAAAAGTTTCCACCCTCTAACAGGAAGTCAGATCATGTGACAAAAAAAACAGGGATTTTGGAGAAGGCTTAAAGCATTAGAATGGACTTTTTGAGTTAAAAATACATACTAGAATACCATATATTTTTAAAACCAGAGTTAAGTATCATTTTTATTGTGTAAAAACAGCAGAAAGAGGGTGCCTGTGTTAATAAAAGCAAGTAACACTTTATTCAGATACACTTACATAAAAGTATCTTGCAAGCTGCACACAGGGTGGATGTGGATCACCAATCAAGCAGTCACCCATCACAAGGGATGAGAAGACCACTGTGGGGATAAGCTCAGACCTGCCGTATGGAGGTGTACAACCATCAGCCTCTCCAGCTCTCACACCTGCTCTGACAGAGCTAGCAAGAGACCAAATCAGGACGGGGCGAGCCGCAACGCATTTCTGAGGCGCCACCTCCTTCTTCAGGCCTTTGTTTATCTGAGGGACAGACCTTTTTGTTTGCCTGAGGGAACTCCCACTTCCTGCTGAGGAGCTGCCAGTGACTGTGTGTGCAATCCCCATCCACCTATGGATCCATTCGTCCTGTGGACTTCTCCTTGATATCCCTTACTACTATGTACTGTATGGACTAATTCTTATTAATTTATTTTGGGTATATCGTGTTGTTTTTTACCCCCTTCCTGTTATTGATCCCTTATGGTCCACCTTATAGCTGCCAGAGAGCGCTGATTCACACACTACCTGACAGTTTTGTGTGATATATTGCTTGTATTTTTATTGTGTAGGACAAGCCAAAATAAAAGTATACCAACTGGCAGACCGTTTCAATGTTCATTTCACAGGTATAGATATACAGCACACAACTGTATTATATGAAAGCCACTGAGACATAAGATCATAAATGTAAAGCGTTTAGAAGGTTAGAGCAAAACCCAGAAAGTAACCACACATTGAATCATGAGTATATCCAGTGTAATGCTAAATAGTATCCCAGTTTGTCTGGAATTTCAAAATAATATATATATATATATATATATATATATATATATATTCCCAAAATCACAGCAGTATGTAGAATAGGTTGAAAACAGATATCAAAATACAATGCTCATGAAGTGAATTACAATATGCTTTTTAATATATCCACTTGCTGACCAGGCCTTTTTCTGTTAAAAAAAGGCCTCTAAACTCAACTGCCTAAAAACGACATTATACGAACCTGTGTACACGTACACATAAGATAACATTGGATGAGTTCAGGGTCAGCTGAAAAAAGCAGCCAACTGCCTCTGAACGTCCGTTTACCAGCAGCAGTGTACATGAGGACTAAGGCTCATAAACCGTATGTATATTTTTATGTGAATGACATTCTCCAATATTTGAAATACCAAAATGTATATATATATATATATATATATATATATATATATATATATATATATATATATATATTCACTTGTAGAGGAGAACCGCACTCTGCTTACAATTTAGTGCCAGCAATCAGGTCTTCCCACCGACCTTGTATATAGAAAAAAAGTCCAAGAGGTTGCTGCACTTAAAAACTTCTTTGCTTTATTTCACAATATCTTCAGGAGAGATTTACAAAGCAAGTATAATCCTTTCAAGCAGTATAACAGGCAAGAATTGCCTACACAATTTCAGACATGAGTAGATTCAGATATGGATGGATGGATGGATGGATGGATGGATTACATCTCAGGCTAGTCAGCTTACGCCCTTCCTAAGATCCATTGAAGCACAATGGATCTTAGGAAGGGCGTAAGCTGACTAGCCCGAGACGTAATCCATCCATCCATCCATCCATCCATCCATCCATCCATCCATATCTGAATCTACTCATGTCTGAAATTGTGTAGGCAATTCTTGCCTGTTATACTGCTTGAAAGGATTATACTTGCTTTGTAAATCTCTCCTGAAGATATTGTGAAATAAAGCAAAGAAGTTTTTAGTGCAGCAACCTCTTGGACTTTTTTTCTATATATATATATATATATATATATATATATATATATGTATATATATATATATATATATATATATATATATATATATATAAATATATATATATACATACACACACTGTATTGTCAAACATATTGGGATGCCTTCTTTTACACGCACATGAACTTTAATGGCACCCAAGTCTTAGTCCATAGGGAGTTGGCCCAACCTTTGCAGCTATAACAGCTTCAACTCAAACTGAGATTATTCACAGTACAGAAACACCTTCTATAGGTATAATGCAGAGTTGTTTCTATATTGTAAATAAAAAAATTCTGTAAGTATTGCAATGAAGTCACTGCATTTTAGAAGTGTTGGTATATACACATAAACCGCTGCCAGGTCAAAACACATGTCTTAATAGTATAAGACAAGACAAAATAAATCGTATGAATGGAGTGGGCTGATTGAGTGTTCACTTCAAAGTTAAAGTGGAAATAACCCCCCCCCCCTATCGTTTTCAGCCGAGGAAGCCACCATCTTGGCCTCTGTTTGATCTTCAACTGCCATGATGCTGTGATCAGTTATGACACCAGCCATTGGATGGTTTGACAGTTTGGTTAAGAGCTCAAACAATGTAACAGTTACATTCCCGACAGGTGCCGGAAATGTAACTTTTTTTCACATGACAAAACGCATTAGGGGAATTACCAATTCATGGCACCGCAAGCACTATGTGCATTTGCAGTGTATTTCAAATATGCACTGCAAAACACCAGTTACCTGTGCACTTTGTCACACATTCAGGAAACGGCAAATGTGAATGCGGCCTAATGCCTAGTATACACTGCTAGTTTTTTTTTCGTTCAACACCGCAGGCTGAATGAAAAACACCTGACACCTCAGATCGGAGCCGCTGTGCTAACAATCCGATTTTAGTATAGGAATCTCCCCTGCTGTTCTATTGTGTTCTGACAAGGGAATGACACCCACCGCCAGAACACTTCGTTCAGCATTGACTGAGAGCATTGATTGGGAGAGGGTTGGCAGACCTTTTTGGTCATGACCCTTCAGCTGTCATATAGTCAGACAGGGCTGTATACATGCCATGGCTGCGATGCTTTACTTCAGAGCTGTGGCATTTTTAAAGCAGGCTGCAGAGTTTGACAGGCAGCACCACCTGTCAAACTTCTTATTGAGTTCAATGGGGCCTCTCTGCACCTTGAAGCTCACAGTGGCAATGTGGCCTCACAATGTAAAATTGCCATTCAGCAATTTAAAAAAGTAAAAAAAAAAAAAAAAAAACAGGTGTCACGAGGTGGCAGTAGCACAGCTCTAGTTTTTTGCCATGGCTGCAAAGCAAATCATTGTGATCATGGCATTTTAGCAATTTGATATTTCCCGGGAGGGCTGGGCTGTCAGGTAGGTTGTACGGGGCCCATGATTTCTAACTGCAGCCCTGAGTATATATACACTATTTTTCCAACAGTATTGGGATTCCTGCCTTTACTGCCGTAGGGTTTAATATTGAGTTGGCCCACCTTTCGCAGCTATAACAGCTTCAACTCTTATGGGAATGCTGTCCACAAGGTTTAGGAGTGTGTCTATGGGAATGTTTGACCATTCTTCCAGAAGCGCATTTGTGAGGTCAGGCACTGATGTTGGATGAGAAGGCCTGGCTCGCAGTCACCACTCTAATTCATCCCAAAGCAGGGGCGGATCCAGGGGGGGGGGCAACAGGGCAATTGCCCCCCCCCGAAATAGTAGCACTGACATGTCTTGATGCCAGTGCCAATGCCGCTGCCTCTACCCGAGTCTCTCTCTCACATCAGCCGATCAGCGGCGCAGAGAGAGAGACTCGCACTGACATGGCAGGATACCAGGAGGAGGAGGAGGTGGGTGGAGCCTCTTCCCTGCACTCGTTGCTAACGCCAGGGCCGCCTGGCGTCTAGCAACGAGTGACATCAGCGAGTCACGTCGGACTCGCCTTGACTGTGACAGGTTAGACGAAGCTGTTGGCTAAACAGTCATGTAAGTGCAAGTGCAGGTACGGCGCTCGTACAATCACACTGAGAGGGGGGCTGGACGGGAAGCTGCTGGTTAGACGAAGCTGTTGGCTAAACAGTCATGTAAGTGCAAGTGCAGGTACGGCGCTCGTACAATCACACTGAGAGGGGGGCTGGACAGGAAGCTGCTGGGTGGCTCGGCAGGGAGGAGGATGGACTGGCCAATCAGTGGGTGGCGGAGCAGAGAGATGACATCATCTCTCACCGCCCGGCGCCCGCCCTGCATTCTGGCAGTTCTGCCCTCACTCACTGTGCAGGCAGCAGAGAGATTACATCATCTCTCTGCTGCCTGACTCAGACTGGGACGCAGGAATTGACAATCCCCATTCCCCACCTTAGCAGGAAAGTAACTATCTGCAACTTGTGGCAGGTGATGTGGCAAGTGGACAATCTGCAATGTGTGGCAAGTGAACAATCCGCAATGTGTGACAGGTGACATGGCAAGTGACAATCCACAACTTGTGGCAGGTGACGTGGCAAGTGGACAATCAGCAATGTGTGGCAGGTGATAGTGGACAATTTGCAACACATGGCAAGTGACAATCCGCAGCTTGTGGCAGGTGACGTGGCAAGTGGACAATCCGCAACTTGTGGCAGGTGACGTGGCAGGTGAACAATCCGCAATGTGTGACAGGTGACATGGCAAGTGACAATCCAAAACTTGTGGCAGGTGACGTGGCAAGTGGAGAATCAGCAATGTGTGGCAGGTGATAGTGGACAAATTGCAACGTGTGGCAGGTGACGTGGCAAGTGATAATCTGGCAAGTGATAATCTGCATCTGGTGGCAGGCGATGTGGCAAGTGACACACTCGGGGCTCCCACTGATTCTGCATTATGGTGAGTTGAACTATTTCATTTTCTATAACAATGTAATAATAGAAGTAATGTGTTTCAAACATCCTGACACTATAATAACCATAGTGCCGTGATGATTGAAGCTCCGAAATTTCCCTGATAAATTGCCCCCCAAAAAACGTATTTTCTGGCAGTGCCCCTCCCGACACTAGACTCTGGATCCGCCCCTGTCCCAAAGGTGTTCTATCAGGTTGAGGTCAGGACTTTGTGCAGGCCAGTCAAGTTCCTCCACCCCAAACTCGCTTATCCATGTCTATATGGACACAAAGGGATTATATTTTAGTATTTTGAAAGCTAAAAAATACTTAGCAATGTATTGTTTTTAATATCCTAGTATGCAGCCCTTTTCTGTCTCAGTACTGCAGCTACAGAAAAGCAGAAGATCACATTTAGCCCAGTAATGAAAAGTGACAGAAGTAAAATATGCCTATGATATAAAATTAGGATCTAGCTATTATCTTATATGCTGCGCTATTAAGACATCTGCTATCACCTGACTGCTGTCTAAAATAAGTCCTTTCTCTAATCATCTTCCATTTCAGAATTGGGTTGCAACACCAGGAGGGAAACATAAGAGACTGGTTTGCATCTAATGTTATACCCACTTTCAGTTAATCATGCACATCAGTTTTGCATTTAAATATTTCCTAATAGCAATTGATTCCCTGTTTTCCAGCAGACAAGATTTTTAAGATTCACCTGGCTGCATTCCACATTTTGCTGTCCATAGTAGTATTTCTCTCTGAGAGCTTAACAAGGAATAAGCTTTCACAAATCCAGCAGAAATCACATTTACATCCTACACTAAAATATTTGTACTTGTAGAACATGACATTACATCACTGAGATGTATTATCAAATTTGAAGGGGAGATTGCATTCCTTTGGTAAGAAGATTCATGTTCAGAAAGCAAATTGGGAGATTTAGGTTCTATTATGAAAGAATTTCAATAGGTGTTCCAATGATGTGTTATACAGATAAGTCATTAAGGAGTACAATGATATTTAGGCGATTTATCTGATGATATTTAGCTAAGTGATCCTTTATCATTCAGTAAGGAATTTACAGTGCCTTGCAAAAGAATCCCCCCCCCCCCCAGCTTTTTACCTATTTTGTTGCATTACAGCCTTTAGTTCAATGTTTTTTTAATCTGAATTATATGTGATGGATCAGAACACAATAGTCTAAGTTGGTGAAGTAAAATTAGAAAAATATATACATAAAACAATTTTTCAGGTATAAAAAACTGATACATTGCATGCTCCTATGTATTCACCCCCTTTGTTATGAAGCCCATAAAAAGCTCCAGTGCAACCAATTACCTTCAGAAGTCACATAATTAGTGAAATGATGCCCCCCTGTGTGCAATCTAAGTGTCACATGATCTGTCATTACATATACACACCTTTTTGAAAGGCCCCAGAGGCTGCAACACCTAAGCAAGAGGCACCACTAACCAAGCACTGCCATGAAGACCAAGGAACTCACCAAACAAGTAAGGGACAATGTTGCTGAGAAGTACAAGTCAGGGTTAGGTTATAAAAAAATATCCAAATCTTTGATGATCCCTAGGAGCACCATCAAATCTATCATAACCAAATAGAAAGAACATGGCACAACAGCAAACCTGCCAAGAGAGGGCCACACACCAAAACTCAAGGACTGGGCAAGGAGGGCATTAATCAGAGATGCAGCACAGAGACCTAAGGTAACCCTGGAGGAGCTGTAGAGTTCCACAGCAGAGACTGGAGTATCTGTGCATAGGATGACAATAAGCTGTACGCTCCATAAAGTTGGGCTTTATGGCAGAGTGGCCAGAAGAAAGCCATTACTTTCAGCAAAAAACAAAATGGCACATTTTGAGTTTGCATAAAGGCACGTGGGAGACTCCCAAAATGTATGGAGGAAGGTGCTCTGGTCTGATAAGACTAAAATTTTATTTTTTGGCATCAAAGAAAACGCTATGTCTTGCTCAAACCCAACACATCACAATACCCAAAGAACACTATCCCCACAGTGAAACATGGTGGTGGCAACATCATGCTGTGGAGATGTTTTTCAGGAGTCGGGATGGGTAAACTGGTCAAAGTTGAGGGAAAGATGGATGGTGCTAAATACAGGGATATTCTTGAGCAAAACCTGTACCACTCTGTGTGTGATTTGAGGCTAAGACAGAGGTTCATCTTCCAGCAGGACAATGACCCCAAACACACTGCTAAAGCAACACTTGAGTGGTTTAAGGGGAAACATGTAAATGTGTTGGAATGGCCCAGTCAAAGCCCAGACCTCAATCCAATAGAAATCAGACTTAAGTTGCTGTTCACAAGTACAAACCATCCAACTTGAAGGAGCTGGAACAGGTTTGGAAGGAGAAATGGGCAAAAATCCCAGTGGTAAGATGTGGCAAGCTCATAGAGACTTATCCAAAGCGACTTGGAGCTGTGATAGCCACAAAAGGTGACTCTACAAATTATTGACTTTAGGGGGGTGAATAGTTATGCACATTGACTTTTTCTGTTATTTTGTCCTATTTGTTGTTTGCTTCACAATAATTTAAAAAATCTTCAAAGTTATGGGCATGTTCTGTAAATTAAATGAAGCAAATCCTCCAGCAATCCATGTTAAATCCAGGTTGTAAGGCAACAAAACACAAAAAATGCCAAGGGAGGTGGATACTTTTGCAAGGCACTGTACTTACAAGAAAAAGTCCCTGATTCATCAAGCTGCAATGTCGCTTAACGAGCACTAAATAGTGTTTAATGCATGCCAAAATTACTTCCAGTCAATTTACTTTCTTGTATAGAAACTACCCTTTGCAACAGTTCACATATCAAGGCACTTTTTGGGGTACATTAATATAAAAGAAACTGGCACAAAGGACTTGCATCGACCAAAAGCAATTATCTCCTTTATTTCTTTATTTTTTTGTCCATTTATAATATTTCACAAAAAAAACCTGTTCAACAAAAAAAATAACATTCCACCAATTAGGGCTGCATTTTGGACTTTTTGTTAAAACTATGACATAAAATAACCTTTACAACTTTAGCATGTCTTAAAGTCTAAAATCATAGCCATTTTGTTTTGAGTAGACTGATGAGGAGCTGAAATTCCTGCAAGGTCTTTATTGCTCTCTGTGTATCCATTTGGGAATGTACTCTCTAGTTGTGCTAGTGACCATTCTCACTTGGACAGAAAGTGAAGATAAATCTTCTAAAATTTTTGATATGTCATCATCAGAAGAAATAGAGGTGAAAACTTCCAATGGGGATATTTGTTCAGGTGACAACTGTCTGAGAGGGGATTTTCTTCAGTTTGGGGAGATTTCCTTTCACTTCTTATAGGGGTTGATTTACTAAAGGCAAATAGAATGTGCACTTTGCAAAGTGCAGTTGCTCTAGAGTTTAGTAAATGGGCAGAAGTTCTGCTGACTTCCATCATCCAATCATGTGCAAGCAAAAATGCTGTTTTGTTTTTATGTTAATTGCACGTGATTGGGTATTCTTTGCAAAGTCAAGCTTTACCTCATTTACTAAGCTTTGGAGCAACTGCACTTGCAAAGAGGATAGTCTATTTGTCTTTAGTAAGTTAACACCATTGTGTCTATAGGACATGGAGTATCTGCCCATATAGACAACACGTCATAAAAACCTCATGAGTTTTAACTATGAAATTTCCAACATGGTAAAAAAAAGAGTTTAGCTGTTGATATACTTTTAGCATGCTTACTTGCAATGCTTCTGAAGTTTAATAAATCAGCCCAATATTGTAAGGGTGGATGGCCAAAAAAATAGATAGCAAAAAGGAACTTTTCCAAAAAATCACCAAACATGCATACTTCTTTGAGTTTTAGATGTCTAAATCATCACTCAAGAAATACATTCAGGAAACAATTGCCACTGCATAAAACTGTTGTGCTTGGAAAATCTAATATTCCTCCACTGGTGATGTGGACAGTAGATATGAACAAAAGACTTTTACCATGATGAAGGTGATCTGATGTTACTTGTCAGCTGTCATCTAAAATGTATAAAATCATAGATTGTATTTAACTCAAATCTGTTACTTTTGTCATGAAGGTGTTTGTTACCCTTGAGGCAAGACCAAGGGAACAGACCAAGGAAACAGATCTTGGCACAAGTAGACTATACACCTACACTTTGAGTCAAATTTGTGAAACTTCTCACCCCCTTTACACATACACAGACACACACGCACTATATGTTTGTTATGCGTTCCAATTCACACAACATACCTATAAATAATTTTAAAAAACTCTTATCTTTCTCATTGTTTCTTTAGATCAGCTTTGTACCTAGGACTCTATGGGCAGGAACTATTGCTTTGAAAAACTGACAATGTGAAAAAAAGAACAGAAGTAGAGACAATCTCTCTATAACATGATGTTCCCTGCTCCAAATATAAAGCACCTCGCATTCAATGAAAACAATACAAGATGTTTTCAGGCTGGGTGAGTTGCAGAGTGAGCCACCCATTGTGATCTGTATACTCAGGGCTAGCCCAAGACATTGTGCTGCCTGGGTCCAAGGTTGAAATGCTGCCCCCCCCCCAAAAAAAAAAAATCATGCCCACCAAAAGGCCTCCACATCCATTATAATCCATGAAAATTAAGGACAGTATAGGGAAGTATATGGACAGGCTAAGGTAGTATAAGGATTAGGCTAGGGTAGTATATGACAGTGGTATCAGTGGCAGTGCTGGGGGATGGGATCAGTGGCAGTGCTGGGGAGGGATGGGATTAGTGTTAGGGCTGGTGGGGGGATGGGATCAGTGACAGTGCTGGGGAGGGATGGGATTAGTGTTAGGGCTGGTGGGGGGATGGGATCAGTGGCAGTGCTGGGAAGGGTGTGATGGCAGTGGTGGAGAGGGATGGGATCAGTAACAGTGCTGGGAGGGGGATCAGTGGCAGTGCTGGGCAGGGATGGGATTGGCGGCAGTGCTGGGGAGGATTGGGATCAGTGGCAGTGCTCGAAGAGGGGGGGGGGGCAGTGGCAAGGCTGGGGAGGGATGGGATCAGTGGCAGTGCTGGTGGGGGATGGGATCAGTGGCAGTGCTGGAAAGGAATGGGATCAGTGGCAGTGCTCGGAAAGGGGGCCCAGTGACAGTGCTGGGGAGGGATGGGACCAGTGGCAGTGCTGGTGGGGGGGATGGGATCAGTGGTATTGCTGGAGAGGAATGGGATCAGTGGCAGTGCTCGGAAAGGGGGGGTCAGTGACAGTGCTAGGGAGGGATGGGATCAGTTGCAGAGCTGGTGGGGGGGATGGGATCAGTGGCAGTGCTGGTGGGGGGATGAGATCAGCGGCAGTGCTGGTGGGGGGATGGGATCAATGACAGTGCTGGGAGGGGGAGGCAGTGGTAGTGCTGGGGAAGGATGGGATCAGTGGCAGTGTTGGTGGGGGGATAAGATCAGTTGCAGTGCTGGGGGGGCAGTGGCAATGCTGGGGAGGGATGGGATCAGTGGCAGTGTTGGTTGGGGGATGGGATCAGTGGCAGTGCTGGTGGGGGATGGGATCAGTGGCAGTGCTATGAGGTGGTTCAGTGACAGTGCTGGGAGGAGAGGGGTTCAGTGACAGTGCTGGGGGGGTAGTGGCAGTGCTGGAGGGGGGTCAGCGGCAGTGCTGGGGAGGGATGGGATCAGTGGCAATGCGGGGGGATAAGATCACAGTCAGTTGTACTAACTGTGTCTTTGGCTCCTTGGTGTCTGGCAATGACACCTATCATAAAATGAGGAGATGGGGTTTCCTCCAGCCCCTCCCACTTCAGTCCTCACGAGTCAGCTGACCCCTACGCTTTACCCCCTGCCATTCCGTGAATGGAATGGGTGGCCACGAACAAGCTGAGTGGGCGGCCACAAGCTCCAGGGACAGCCCAGCTGCTACAGCTGCTTTATGCCCCACATGCAGCCCGGAGGCCCCCGCTGACTGGAATGCACCATCTGCTATCCTGGCTGGGGGGAGACATGGAGCTTCTCACCTCCAGGAGACCCTTTCCTACTGCTGGCCCCAACCCACACAGCCAGCTAATGAGCTGCACGGTGCCCCTGCACACAAAAATGCTGGGAAAAAATGTGGGTGTCAATTTTCTCCCCTCTCAAACAGCCACCTGGGACCAATGGACCCACAGGACCCATGGTAGGGCCAGCCCTGTGTATACTTCCGATGAAACTGTAAGGCTGGCCACACATTATTTAATTTTCTTTCCTTCAACCACAGGTTGAAGGAAAGAAAAGAACTTGTTTCCCTTATCAACAAGCCAGTGTTTATGGGGGAATCCCTCCATTTGCCTTATTGTATTCTGACAGCGAGAGGTTTCCCAGTCCTCAGAATACAATGATCACTGCTGCCAGCTATAGCCAGCGACAGTGATTGTACAAAAAAAAATGACAGGCTGGTTGTACTGAAGTCAATCAAGAATCGTTTTCACTACATCCAGCCTGCCCATAGATGGAACGAAATTTGGACGGTTCCTGCTGAACTGTCTGAATTTTGATCCATCTATGTCCAGCTTATGTTTCAGAGCTGGACATTTGGCACTGACTGCACTGTACAGAGAGAATAAAAGTAAGAGTATTACATAACACAGTATTGTCCACACACTGCACACACTTCATTCATGTTCATTTATTTTTACAGTGCAAACAGCCAAAATTGTTTTTGGCTGGAGTTCAGCTTTAAGGATTTAAAGTGTATGTAGTGCAAAATTGTATTTTTCTTCTTTAGTTTTAAAAGGGTAAGGGATGGTTAAGAACCTTTAGTTGACCATGTCCTTTTGTGGAGTTTTTTTCCAAAGACCCAGGAAGTAGGAGGAAATCTTTTCAAAGCAAGCAAAATCTCCTCTTCTATAGTTGTCAATGTTCCCTTTGAAAAATTTCCCCCACCTTATATTCCTGGAGCAACTCTAAAATTGGGGATTTCTCATAACTTCTTGAATCCGAGACTATGGTCGTGATAACAAATAGACAGGGTGAATACCCCCCCCAGAAGGGAAGAAAATAGCAATAAAATACCAATGAGTTTTAACACTTCCTTTTCCTATCCAAAGCACATTTGGATAGAGTGAGGGGAGGGTTTCACGCCAATGTCACCATAAACTAACACTTTTTATAGAATGAAATAAATCTAATATGTTTAAATATAAGTAGAACGTACCTTATATTTCTCTCTTTCCTTTGTTTCATCTCTCAAATGCAAGTTATTTTCTGCCATTCTCAGATTTCCTGTTCTAGATTGGCCACTTTCCTTCTCCATGGTATATGTGAACGCAACCAACTATTCTTGCTTACCCCTAAGAACTACACAACTATGCGCAGACACATTCATTCCTATGGGAATTGTAGTAAAAATACAGCAGATCATGTGACCAGAAATAACCGCACTGCTTGCTCTATACTGGTAGCAGTGAGGAGCATCAGTGGAAATTTAGGAGCATGCACAGGACGAAAAGGAAGTCTGGAAACAACAAAAAGGCTTTAAAAATAACAAAACAAACAGCCATGTTAAACATGATATTTTAGAACAATTTATGTTTAAAAATGGACTTCAGTGTCACTTTAAGGGTTAGTTTAAAGGACCTGTCCTTTAAAAATCAATATTACAGTTTTGGCAGATGTTGGTTAAGCTACCTGTTGAAAAATCCGAGATGTATTAGAAATTGGGAGCTCAATGTGCTAGGCTTCATCTAGGATGGGCTGACCATTTACATTTGTTTTTAGCACTTAAACACCCATGACACAAACTACTGGCTCTGACACAAACTACTGAATCTTTATACGTTTACATATTTTTTAAGGGTATTGAAGACTGAAGTTAGGCATAGCCCTGTGTGCCTTGTTCGGACCAACAAGAAGTGAAAGGAAGTCTCCAAAGTGATAAAAACCCCCTCTCAGACAGTTGTAACTGAAACAACGTTCCTATTCAAAAATGTGCCCCTTAGTTCTGTTCTGTGGACAACTCAAATTTTTAGATTTTCCCCCACCTTCAGGAAAAGTAAATCTTCCTCTTGCTGACATGCACAGCAGTAAATACCTGACAATGTTCCAACCGTTCATTATTTTATTTAAAAGTACAACAAAAAAGCAATTTTTGTGTTTGGGTACATTTTAAAGTATCACCGGGCTGCACCGATCAAAGAAAATGTGACGTTGCCAATTAGTGTGACTCCCATTGTTGCGAATGCCTGTCAGGAATGGATAGTTTTTGACTTCATATGGCTAAAAAAAAAAAGAACAGACATGTTACTTCTCACTGATCTCCAGAAAATACTTGCCTGGTATTATAAGCATACATACTGGTATGCCCATAGCTACATGTCATGCCATGTTTGTTGGCCCTGTGCTCTGTGCTCTATATGCCCCATATTATAGGGCTGACTCTTATAAGATAGAATCAACAAAAATGTTGTCTTCTATTTAAAAATTAAAGGGTAACTCCACTTTAGTTGGGAAAAAAATAGCAAATAAAGAAAAAATTATATAGCGTATACATTTGCGACACAAGTCATATTGTAATTAACTGTTATTAAAAATTACCTTTCCATTTCAATCTGCAGCCACTGTAATTTTCTGAGAATGCATTGCAATATGGATACCTGGAGTTGTTCTGTACACAGAGTGTGTACTGACCACTCCCCAGAAACATCATTTCCTGTTTGTGTGATTGGCTCACCAATTTTCCCAGAAGTCTGCCTAAGATACAAGTCAGATTTCAGGCATCCCCTGCAACAAAAATGTCATTTTTGGTGAGATACCCCCAGTAGGAACACGTCTAAAGGGATGCAGGCCCAGCAGATTTCCTCATGCGTGCTCTGCAGGTACACACCTGATAGATAATTATGAAACCACTCCCATTAGACCCACTCAGAACAGAGGCAGAGAGGAACATATAGGGATTTCTTCAGAATAACAAAAGGTAGGAATCTGCAACAAAGGTTGCTATATTCCTTGCAATGTACATAGATTACCCAGGGGAATGTTTTTTTCTCAACAAAAGTGGTGTTACGCTTTAAACAAACAAAAAAAAATACCTTGGTGCAGAAGGTGCACTATGCTATTTAGTACTGTAAGAGTCCAGCAACTGATTCCTCAGTTGCTCTCAGACAGGCAGAGCTCACCTAAAAAAAGAGAAAAGAGCATCAGGATTTATGGCGTTAGGTTTCCTGTGCTAGGGGTTTATGATAAGTGTCAGATTAAGGGTGAAGCTTTAAAGTGATTATAAAGCCTTGCTTTTTTTTCCTCTAAATATAACAAACATGTTATACTTACCTGCTCTGTGCAGTGGTTTTGCATAGGGCAGCCCAGATCCCCCTCTTCTTGTGTCCTTCTTCGGTGCTTCTGGCCCCTCCCTCCTGTTAAGTGCCCCCACAGCAAGCAGCATGCTATAGGAGCACCTGAGCCGAGTCAAAGCACCCTGTGTCCATTCAGACATGGAGGCATGGTTAGGCCACACCCCCCCTCTCTCTCCTGACTGGTTAACTGAATTTGATTGACAGCAGCGGCAGCCAATGGCGCTGCTGCTGTGTTCCAGCCAATCAGGAGGAGAGCCCTCCTGGCTTCTGGCTTTACAACCCCTTTAAAGTTATGTTAAAAATAAAAAGTAAAGTGATATATGTTAGGGAAGAGGTTATGTTTTAAGGGCTGCATTGAGGGTTTGCGTGAGTGTAGGGTTTAGTGTTAGGGTAAGATTAAGGATTAAGTCTGGGGTTAGGGTTTAGAGCATGTAAAGGCATTTTTGTCATTTGTCTTTAGTTTTAAATTACCCACTTTATGAATAATCAACACGAGGTTGGGAGGGGGGGGTCTCTGAAATGTATGTATCACCCCTTGTAAGTATAAGTGTATTGTAGGTATTGTACAGCCCCTGACACTGGAAACCTGATTATGGGTTGCTTTTTGTTTAGTTTTTCTGTTAGTTTTTTTAGTCGAAATAAAAAAAAAAAAAAAAAAGGACAATGAGAATCTCCAGCTACTAGTGAAAAATATGTGATGCTCACAACATATTTTGCTACTGCATGCAGTGGAAGGTTCAAGAGTTATCCAGTATTCTTAGTTGAAATGTGCTAAGTGAAGAATTAGTGCATTTAATTTAAAGTTACACAAAGTAATATCTTTTTGTTGAAGTGATGATTATGTAAAACCTTTTTCCAGAAGTATATGCCAGCAAGATGGCAAGGGAAATCTGTGATGTCTTTCTTTTTCATTGATAGGCAGAGCATGGAAGCCTCCAGTCATTTAATGATTGAGGCCTAAGAGCAGCTCATGAAGGTATTTTAAATCTGTCCTTTTAAATGAATTTCAATTATTTCAGGCAAGCAGAAAATGACTCTAGAGAAGCCCGTAGCAACAGCATGTAATGCATAGCGGAGGGCATACATGACTGTGGTAACAGGGGAGTTAATAGTTTAAGGGGTGGGTACAAAAAAAGTAACCGAGGGGGAGGTAGCAAACAGGGCTTTATAGGTTAACCCCGCCCAGGGGGGAGTAACAGAGGTTGGAGAAAGTTCATTGAAGATGGAGCTGGACGGACTCATGGAGCAGCTTAGGGAGGAGGCCGTGGTTCGTGGGGCAGCATGGCTGCAAGAGACTATAGCTGCGGCTTTGCAGAAAAGTCAGCCTGAGGCGCTGGGTAGGTCTAGCGGCGCCAGAACGCGGCGGTCCCGGCCGCCTGAGCGGTTCTCCCCCGACCAGCGGATTTCTGGACAGCGGCAACCCGGGACTCCTGCGGGTCCCGCGGTGGGCCCACCGCCAAAGAGAATGGCCGGAGCGGATGGCGGCAGAGCGGACGCCGACGGGACCCGGAGGAGCGATCGTTTGGAACGGATGGAAGTGGCGGCGCGGCCTAACAGAGCGGGCAGACTGAGGAGTGTGAGCCCCGCCCCCCGCAGGAGTCAGCCAGAAGCAAGGGAGAGGACACGTGCAGGGAGCCCTGGGCCGTCCGGTTCCACGGCAGGGGCACACAGGAGGATCGAGAGGGGTCGGCCCAGCGGGGCTTCACAGGTACCAGGCGGCAGGACTGAGGTCAGGCACACCGGTCCGGGCAAGGCAACCTGCAAGTCAGCGGGCAGAGGTGACACGCGGAGGCGGGGGCGTACTGCCACAGTCACGGCGGCAACCCCGGCGGCCAGGCCGGGCGGGCCTTCGTCTGAGGAAGAAGACGGGAGAAGTGGCGATCGAGCAGGTGGATGGTCCGGGTCGGAGGAAGAATCGGTACCCCAGCAAAGGAGAACGACAGCGGTGGAGATCCCTGTTCCGGCTGATGAGGCTACGCCTGTGCAGCCTGGTGAGTCCAGTACTTTATTCCTTAATTCCAGTCAGGCCAGAGTGGGGGGGATGGGGGTTCCAGTGGGGGGCGGGAGCAGCAGTGGATCGGGGGTGTCGGCCAGTGGGGGGGCTACAGCATTGGGGGGGTTTTTAGCAGGCATTAGGGAGCTCCTTCAGCGCTTTGAAGGAGCAGGGACGGTTCCCTCGGGCCCTGCAACAGCGTGGGCGCCTCCGGCTGGAGGCACCGGAGCGGTAGGGCTCACGGGAGGAACAACGGCGGTACCTCCGGTCACGGCGGCGGTGGCCACGCCTGTACCGGTAACGCCCGGGAGTACGGTGGCGCAGGGGACGGACAAGACAGCTGAGACTACAAGCAGGCAGGATATAATCAGATTGGCTGATGCAGCCAGGTGCGAGGTGTATGTATGCTATGAGGGACCGTTGGGCGCGCACCTGAAGCAAGAAGTGCGGGAAAAACTGTGGAAGGGTGAATATGTTGAGATATTTTCCTTACTGCCGTTAGAGAAATTTAATCTGGATAGGGTGAAACCTGATGATTCAAAGAAGGAGGACGAGGAGAAGAGGAGGTACAGGCTGATCCCTAGAACATTTGCAAACTGGTTGCAGGCTTTTGCGATTATGGCAAGTGTGATAGGTGAGAAGCACCCGGAACATTGCTCAGCTCTATTTTGCTATCAAGATGCTATCGGAGAGGCGTACAGGGTTTATGGGGGCACGGCGTGGTTGAGGTATGATGAACAGTTCCGTCAACGGAGGGCAATCAGACCGGCGCTCCGTTGGGATCACAAGGACATCAGCCTATGGATGAGATTGATGACGACGACGACGAGGGCCCCCAACCAGTTTTTTCCAGGAGGGACCGGTGGACCTTCCACCCAGGGACATACGGTCGGAAACAAAAAGGGGGTTTGTTGGCAATACAACACCGGGACCTGCAGGTTCGGAACCTCATGTAAGTACAAACACGAGTGTTCAGGATGTGGGGGATCTCACCCGGGGTCAAGATGTTTCAAACAAGGAAAGGGTAGGCAAGGAGAAACTGCAAACAAAAGGGAGGACCCCGGTGAGAGTGGAAAAGATGCGGCCGTTTCTAGGTAGGTACCCAGACAGGAAAGCAGCGCAATTGTTGGGTGAAGGTTTCTCAGTGGGATTTAGGATACCGTGCAATCTGTCGGTTATCCCGCCTGTGTCACCCAATTTAAAGTCAGCTATGCAACACCCGGAGGTAGTTTCTGAGAAACTAAGGAAGGAGGTTGCGTTGGGTCGGATGGGGGGCCCTTTTTCGGTGTCGCCGTTGGATAATTTGGTGGTGTCACCTCTGGGTGTGGTCCCAAAGAAGGAGCCAGGAAAATTCAGGCTAATCCATCATTTATCGTTCCCAAAAGGGGGATCGGTCAATGATGCGATCGACCAGGGTGAGTGTTCCGTGACCTATACATCTTTTGATGCGGCAGTGGGATGGGTGCGACGGTATGGAAAGGGGGCTCTCATGGCGAAGGCAGATGTGGAATCAGCTTTCCGACTGCTGCCAGTACACCCGGACAGCTTTCGGTTGTTGGGATGTCATTGGAACAACGAATTTTATGTCGACCAATGCTTACCAATGGGCTGCTCCATATCGTGCGCGATATTTGAGCAGTTCAGCTCGTTTGTGGAGTGGGTTGTTAGGGAGGTGTCAGGTGTGAATTCTATAATTCATTACCTGGATGACTTTCTCTGCATGGGCCCAGCTGATTCAAGGATCTGCGCGGTGCTTTTGGCTACGCTGGAACATATCGCAGACAAATTCGGCATTCCATTGGCGGCTGACAAAACGGAGGGACCGAGCACGGTCATCACGTTCTTGGGCATTGTGCTAGACACGGAGGCAATGGAATGCCGATTGCCAGACGATAAACTGGAGGACCTGAAGAGGGAAATTGCGGGGCTCATGGGTTTGCGGAAAGTGCAACTGAAGACGCTACAATCGGTATTGGGTAAGCTTAATTTTGCATGCCGCATATTACCAATGGGGAGGGTTTTCTGTCGCAGGTTGTCGGCCAGCACGAGCGGCGTAAAGTCGCCAAGGCATTTCGTTCGATTAAAAGAAACACATAGAGCGGACTTAAGGGTGTGGCACACCTTTTTGGAAGCTTTTAACGGGAGGGCTTTTTGGATGGCTGGTCCAGTCAGCAATTTTGACTTGGAACTGTTCACTGATGCCGCAGGTTCCACCGGTTTTGGGGCATTTTTTCAGGGGCAATGGAGCGCTGGGCCTTGGCCTCAGTCGTGGTTGGAAGCAGGATTTACAAAAAACCTGGTGCTGCTGGAGTTGTTTCCGGTGGTGCTGGCGGTGGAGTTATGGGGAGCATCATTCAGGGACCTGAAGGTGCGTTTCCACGGGGACAACCTAGGCGTGGTACAGGTAATTAATAGGAACACGGCATCATCTCCGCCAGTGATTAGGCTATTACAACATCTGGTACTACGTTGTTTGCAACTGAATGTTTTCATTCATGCGGTCCATTTGCCAGGGGTAGAAAATGTTATAGCTGATGCGTTGTCTCGCTTCCAGTGGGAAAGGTTCCGGGAGTTGGCGCCGGAGGCGGAGCAACATGGGGTTCCTTGTCCCGACTGGCTGTGGGGGATAGCATTGGCCTCATCGCCGGATGGATAAAGAACTCGGTAAGTGGGTCCACGTGGGCGGCTTACACCAGGGTATGGCAGGAATGGATGGATTTTGTGAATGAAATCGGGGAAGAGCCGGTGGGTGGAGAGGTGCGGTTGCTCTTGATATACTACATTGCCAGGAAGATGGAGGAGGGTGTGTCTGCAGCTGTAGTGAATAAGAATGTATCTGGGTTGGCCTTTCTTTTTAAGTTGCAGGGTCAGATGGATTTTACGAAAGACTTCTGGGTTCGGCAGGCAATGAAGGGTTACAGAAAGGCGTGGGTTAGGAAGGATGAGAGAAGGCCGGTGACATTCGAAATTTTGCAGGGCGTTATAGCGCAACTGGAGAGGGTGTGCTCTTCAGGTTATGAAGTGCTGTTGTTCAAGGTAGCCTTTTTATTAGCGTTTTTTGGGGCCTTTAGAATAGGGGAGTTGGTTAGCCCTTCTAAGAGGGTACAGGGAGGGCTGAGTTATCAGGATGTGAAGTGTGAGACGGAAGTCTTACAGTTGTATTTGAGAAAATCAAAGACCGATCTAATGGAAAGGGGCAGAATCGTTAGGGTGTATCCGGTTGTGGGTTCGGTGTTGTGCCCAGTTGGGGCTGTGCGGGAGTTTTTGAGTTTGCGCCCGGCGGGAATGGGCCCCCTTTTGGTACATTCCGGTGGAGAATGTTTATCCAGATTCCAATTTGGGGCAGTCTTTTCAAAATGTATCCGGGGTTTAGGACTGACCGAGAAGGATTTCTCATCACATTCCTTCAGGATAGGAGCAGCCACGGAAGCAGCCAGGAATGGATTGGGGGAGGAGATGGTAAAAAAGATTGGTAGATGGGAATCCAGGAGGTTTCAATCTTATGTGCGGCCCAATTTGGTGGTTAGTTTGTAGGTTAAGTATTTGACGTGTAATAGAGACATGGGTTTGGGTCGGTAAGTGTTAACAGGGTTGTTGGTTATAGTGTGGTTTCCTGTGTTTTTTTGTCTATTTCAGATTCGCTGCCTGGGATGGTCTGGATCATGGGTCATTCCTATGTGGCGTGGGGGGCCCGGAGAGGGGACGCCCGACATGAGGGTAGGCAATTGGGCTTTGGCAGGAGGGAAGCGTGCATAAAGTGGCTGGGGATCCCAGGCATGTTGTGGGTCAGATTGGTGCCGGAGGTGCATCGTTATGCACAGCGCGATAGGCCGCCGGATGTATTGGTAATACATGCTGGCGGTAATGACCTGGGTATTAGATCTATGGTGGACCTGAAGCGCGACATCAAGTTGGATGTTTTGCGGTTGAGAGAAGCCTTTCCGAAAATGGTGATTGTTTGGTCAGACATGGTGGCCCGGACTTCCTGGAGGATGGCGAGATCGGTTGAGGGGGTCAACAGGGCACGTAAAAAAATAAATAGGGAAGTTAGCAAGTTTGTAGTAAATAACGGTGGGCTGGCGGTTAGGCATTTGGAACTCGAGTTCGAGACATGGCGATATTTAAGAGCGGATGGAGTGCATTTGAATGAGGTTGGAATTGATTTGTGGGCCTTGGGGCTACAAGATGGCATACAGAGAGCACTTCGGGTGTGGAGGGGCACCCAAGATTAAGGTGTTATTCTTGGGTGCTGTGGCGGGCGTTGGTCTGGGCAAAAGAAGGTGGATGATAAAAAGTAAGAGTCTTTTTGGGAGCCTAGCGTTGCTATGGCTCAGGATTGTGGTTCCCGGTTAACGGAGGTTAACCGGGAAGTGATAATGGGGCACTGCGGTCATTGCTAGTCTCTGAGCCAGCTTGTCGGCTTGAGGCCTATTTTGGATAGATTTGATGGGACCGCAGTGCTAGTCCTGTTATGGACACGGAGGATTTTTAAGATATTGCTCAGACCAACGCTTGATGATCAAACAGGTTGTTTTAACAAATGTTGTTGTTTGTTGTTGATGTTTTTCTATTTATGATTGATAATGTTTTATATGTTATATTTTTATATAAAATTATTTGTTAAATAAATTAGGCCACTACGGCCTTTTATACTCCAAGCTCGGTGTGTTTTGAGTTATTGGGGTAAAAATGGAGGCGGTTTGGTATTAGGGGAATAATGACATCTGTATCCGTCAGTCAAGAGAAGCCCGTAGCAACAGCATGTAATGCATAGCGGAGGGCATACATGACTGTGGTAACAGGGGAGTTAATAGTTTAAGGGGTGGGTACAAAAAAAGTAACCGAGGGGGAGGTAGCAAACAGGGCTTTATAGGTTAACCCCGCCCAGGGGGGAGTAACAGAGGTTGGAGAAAGTTCCCGCCCACCCTCCCCTTTTTTGATATATTACGGTTGAGTAGATCTGGGTAAGGTTTTGATTTAAAAATAAAAAAAAAAAAAAAAAAAGAAAAGAGATGGCGGGCGTTGGTCTGGGCAAAAGAAGGTGGATGATAAAAAGTAAGAGTCTTTTTGGGAGCCTAGCGTTGCTATGGCTCAGGATTGTGGTTCCCGGTTAACGGAGGTTAACCGGGAAGTGATAATGGGGCACTGCGGTCATTGCTAGTCTCTGAGCCAGCTTGTCGGCTTGAGGCCTATTTTGGATAGATTTGATGGGACCGCAGTGCTAGTCCTGTTATGGACACGGAGGATTTTTAAGATATTGCTCAGACCAACGCTTGATGATCAAACAGGTTGTTTTAACAAATGTTGTTGTTTGTTGTTGATGTTTTTCTATTTATGATTGATAATGTTTTATATGTTATATTTTTATATAAAATTATTTGTTAAATAAATTAGGCCACTACGGCCTTTTATACTCCAAGCTCGGTGTGTTTTGAGTTATTGGGGTAAAAATGGAGGCGGTTTGGTATTAGGGGAATAATGACATCTGTATCCGTCAGTCATGTGTACTGGCACATCTGACCCTCCCGAGATACTGCTACGCAGAGAAGAAAATCTTCCAAAATCAAATCTTAAAAAAGAAAAACACACCAAATTCTCCTGTTTTTAATATTTTGCAGTCACCCTACAACAGAGATGAGCTGAGACCTGTGAGCAGTGGAGGATTAAGGTGGTCATGGGCCCCTAGGCTACTTTTTGTGTGGCCCCCTCCTAAGCATGCTTTACCAGAAAATAAATTATTTAGTGCCATGTGTAAAAGGGTAGAACTATATAACACGCCTCAAGTGCAACTCTCAGGTCTACAGCCCAAACACATTCAGACATGAGCTTACTATAAACAGCAATGCCACAGAAAAAACCCCTTCAAAATACACCTGCAAGCTGGTAACAGATTTTACCTTTCTAAACCAACAGTTAGGCCAAAAACATCTGCAGCAGTTCCTGTTTAACTGAGGCAAAATCACAACATCCTGACAGAGACCAATCGAAATGCTGTGTAATATTCCAATAAAATAAAAGCCATACAAATACAATAAACAGCAGCAGCAGCACATAAAAGCAAGCAATAATCAACAGCAGAACAATCATACGTTCCAACGGCAGGAAGTGTCAGCATCCATCGGCGCGGCCTGTCCATCGGACACCACTGCAATCCAGGAAAAGGACCAGACTCACTCCCAGGATATCCGGCAGCTTTTGCCAACATGCTTGTTCACTATGTACCTTTGTGAGTACCTTTTTACAGTTTTATTAAAGTCCATGTTTTTTACTGCACTTAGAGTGGCGCCTTTGTTTCAGTTTCAGAGTGCATATAACACGCACCCTAACATTAAGAGGGAAGTTTCAGGAAAAAAATATTCCCACAGCCCCCTGCACAGTACACAGCCCCCCTGCACAGTACACAGCCCCTCTGCACAGTATACAGACCCCCTGCACAGTACACAGACCCCTTTCCCTGCACAGTACACAACCCACTGCACAGTACACAGCCCCCTGCACAGTACACAGCCCCCTGCACAGTACACAGCCCCCCTGCACAGTACATAGCCCCCCTGCACAGTACACAGACCCCTTTCCCTGCACAGTACACAACCCTCTGCACAGTACACAGACCCCCTGCACATAACACAGCCCCCTTTCCCTGCACATTACACAGACCCCTTTCCCTGCACAGTACACAGACAACTGCATATACAATAGAAGGTTTTTTCCTGTTAAATGGGATTTTAGAGGGCGGAAGTCTCAAAAAAGTATAACAGAAAATATAAGAAAATATCAAAATTTTATTGTATCAAAGGTTAAAAGTATGACATATACTGAATAGAGAGCAATAAGTAAAAGCAAAAATGGATGCCAAAATTTACAAATAATGGTAATACAACCAGGATATACACGACAAGTCGACAGAGCTACACACAACCCCACAGAGGCTGTATCAGCAAGGAGCTATTTGACAGTGCAGGCCCAACGCGTTTCGAGGTTTCTATAAGGATTGCGACCTCTTCTTCAGGGGCTGGAGGTGAGGTGTATATCTGTCATGATATTACAGGATCGACATCACATGGCATCCAGTTTAGGCGAGGGGGAGGGAGAGAATGGTTAGCCACCGGGGTCCAGACCCCGGTGGCTAACCATTCTCTGTGTCCTCCCAGTGTGTACACACTGGGAGGACACAGAACCGAAGGTGCAGATGCTATGACTTGCTCAAGCTGCTGAACATAGGCGCTCCTCTGCCATTTTCTCCTGGAGTACGGCATCTAAGATCAATCAGCCACTATAGACAACACTTTTATGCGAGCAAGCTCAGGGACTAACCATTCACTATGCATCAATAGTCCATAGTACCTCCTATAGTCCCTACACCTGGGGTGTTGTCAGTTGTTGGATACCCACTCTAGGAGTCAGCTTATAGATAACCTTAGTCTTCACACGACAATAGCTGATAAGATAACTTACAACTCAGCTGACGGACGTGACGCCCTTTGTGTCCGGTCCTGATCTGCTGGCGGTCTTGGTTTCGCGGCAGCGGCGCTGTTATTCGGGTCTGGACCCCGGTGGCTAACCATTCTCTCCCTCCCCCTCGCCTAAACTGGATGCCATGTGATGTCGATCCTGTAATATCATGACAGATATACACCTCACCTCCTTCTAAATACCTCAATTAACGCTGTTCTTCGTGACCCGGTCATGTGACTGCTCTCCTCTGCTGTTTCATTGACGGTCTCCTCCTGCAATCAAAGGCTACACTCGGGAAGGAGGTGGAGCGGGAGGAGGTGAGCGGCCAGACAGAGCGGCTTTAACTGAGGTATTAAGAGACTTCCATTTACATTGAGAGTGACACACAAGGAGCTGTGCATGAGAAAGGGCTGGCAGTAATGTTTTCTCAACTTTAAAGTATGCTGGCAGCGCTGTCCCAGGGCCAGGAGAGGAGGTTACAGCTGGCCTGACACCCCCCCCAATGGGTGGCATCCGGGGTGGACCGCCCGATCCCCGCCCCCTGTTAGTAAAAAAAAATTTATTGGCGTATTCATATAACATGCAGGCATGATTTTTATTCTACATATACATAAATATATATAAATTAATAAAAATATCATGGCCAATCGGGGGCCCTTGTACACGTGGGGCCCTAGGCTGCAGCCTAGACCAGCCTGTGCATTAATCCGCCCCTGCCTGTGGGGCCATACTTATCTTGGTTTTAATTAAGGAGAACAATCAGATAAAATATATATATATATATATATATATATATATATATATATATATATATATATATATATATATATATAATCTGTAAATTTCCCCTGACCGTATTTTTAATCTGCAGGAGTCAGTGGTACCCTGTATGTGGTATAAATGGCATCTAACACCATATTAGCAACTAATGGACAATGAGCATCTAAGGTTTATAGATAGCTTGGGGCTCAGGATTTCCCAGGAAAAATGTAATTATAGAAAGGTAATTTAACATACATATGGTTTCACATAGATAAGACAGATAGTAAAGCAAACTGTTAAGTGGATGTGCACATGGTTATATGCTTATTAGGAAAACAAGCAAATTACCAAGTAAGGTCCTGTACTATAACATTGTTTATGATTCATAAACAAATCTGTGTATATACAGCATTCTAGTTATTCCTTCTGCATAATTAAATTAAGTCTAAACCCCCTTTCACTAAAATCTCATTTAAGCTTTAACATGTTAAAGTATGCGTAATCCCTAAGTAGATGACATTTAGTTTGCTAAAGCACTGTCTATCATAAATAATTGCCTTTTTTAAACTATAATATTTATTTCACTTTTTGTTTTTTTTTTAACTGTTAGTTGCATCCTAATGCTGGCAGTCTCCAGCAGACTGAACTCCAGTGATGCATGGACTTTCTCAGGGTGGATTTCCTTACAATGACACCAGTGCACCGTTCCTGCATAATGTCTGCTAAAATGGACACTTGTAATATAGAATAGGGAAGGGCAAATTTGCCTGGGTTAGGTTTATTGTATTCTGGCTGAAAATAACTGTCTCTTTAACCGCTTGCCGACCATCCACCGCAGGCAACATGGCTTAGCTGCGCAAATCGCCGTTATGTTACCTCTCTCCCTCTGGTGGCCACTAGGGGCTCCCGCAATCGCTGGCAACACGGCGTGTGTGTGTAAACACAGAGATCCCGGTTCTCTGAGGGGAGAAGTGACAGATCGTCTGTTCATACAGAGTACGAACAGCAATCTGTCATCTCTCCTAGTCAGTCCCCTCCCCCCTTCAGTTAGAACACACACTAGGGAACACAATTAACCCCTTGATCGCCCCCTAGTGTTAACCCCTACACTGCCAGTGACATTTTTACAGTAATCAATGCATTTTTATAGCATTGATCCCTGTATTATTGCTAATGGTCCCAAAAATGTGTAAAAATTGTCCGATGTGTCCGCCATAATGTCGCAGTCACGATAAAAGTCGCAGATCGCCGCCATTACTAGTAAAAAAAAAAATAATAATAAATGCTATAAATCTATTCCCTATTTTGTAGACACAAACCAATCAATATGCGCTTATTGCGATTATTTTTACCAAAAATATGTAGAAGAATACATATCGGTCTAAACTGAGGAAAAAAAAAATTATATATTTTTGGGGGATATTTATTATAGCAAACGTAAAAAATAATGCGTTTTTTTCAAAATTGTCGCTCTTTTCTTTTCTTTTTTTTTTGTTTATAGCCCAAAAAATAAAAACCGCAGAGGTAATGAAATACCACCAAAAGAAAGCTCTGTTTGTGGGGAAAAAAAGGACGTCAATTTTGTTTGGGTGCAACGTCGCAGTTGTCAGTTAAAGCGATGCAGTGCCGAATCGCAAAAAGTACTCTGGTCAGGAAAGGGGTAAAATCTTCCGGGGCTGAAGCGGTTAAAATACATGCTCACAAGATATTTTATCTGTATGTGGGATTACAGTAAAGTACACTGTTTACGGACAGCATCAGCGACATAGTAATCTGGTATCACTTAATTTAGGTGCGTAGTTGAAGTTGTTACTTTTAAGCTTGGCTTAAATAGAGCAGCAGCCCCCCAATGTAATTCATTTCAACTTATAAAAAATTAGAAATTTGGCAGCTGAGATCCAGCTGTGGAAATATTTTGTGACACACCAACAGCGTGAAAGCACCAGAATACAGTAGGCTTCAAACTTTGCATCGTAAGATGCACCCTTCGGCGATAAATGTTAGGTGATTTGGAGCACATTAGTTTCTTTTTTTAACCACTTCACCTCTGGAAGATTTACCTTTTTGGCCAGGTCATTTTTTGCGATACGACACTGCATTACTTTAACTGACAATTGTGAGGTCATGCAACGTTGTTCCCAATAAAATTTATGTAATTTTTTCCACCACAAATAAATCTTTCTTTTGGTAATGTTTGATCGCCACGGTGCATTTTTTTTCTTAGCACTATAAACAAAAAAAGACTGTCAATTTTGAAAAGAAAACACAATATAGTTTACTTTCTGCTATCAAACATATACAATAAAAGAAAAAAAATGTCTTTATAAATTTAGGCCAATATGTACATATATGTGGGAAAAAATTCCAATAAGGGTGTATTGATTGGTTTGCGCAAAAGTTATAGCGTCTACAAACTATGGTATATACTGGAATTTTTACTGTTTTGTTTTTTTATATTAGTAATGGTGGCAATCAGAGACTTATAGCGGGACTGTGATATTGCAGCGGACAATCGGACACTAACTGACACTTTGTGGGAACCAGTGACACATTAAACAGTGGTCAGTGCTAAAAATATGGACTGTCACTGTACTAATGACACTGGCTAGGAATGGGTTAAACATCTAGAGCGATGAAACTGTGTGTCCAACCAGTGTTTTTGTGTGATGTGTGTTCTACAAATTTGGAACAGTACCTAAAAAAAGAGCAACTAAGCATGTGCAGAGAAGAGTGAGACTGTGTATTATTGGATTCTAAACAGTATAGGTACTTATTTTGAATGCTTTACATAGCTATACCTGCAAAGGGCCCAGACTGAATTGATCTAGCAGGACTTATACTTACACTTTATTATTTCATAACAAAATATCTTGCTTAGTAGTTATATATGTTTTAGGCCCAATTTCAAGAATGTCTCATATTGTTAAAATGTCTTTTGTAAGTTTAAAGAAATGGTAAAGTCTTGTGGTTTTTCTCACTAATGCATTCTATGCATTAAGGTGAAAAACCTTCTGTGGTGCAGCTCCCCCCAGGTCCCCCCTTTTTCTTACATGAGCTCGATCTTTCCAGCGTCGAGAATGAGAACAGCAGCTCCAGCCACAGTCTCGAGTCCTCATTGGATAGATTGATAGCAACGGGAGCCATTGGCTCCCACTGCTGTTAATCAAATCCAGTGACACAAGAGTCTGGGCCGCACTAGTGCCCCCATGGAAAGTGGCTCTCCGTGGGGGCACTCGATGCGGAGGAGGAGCCAGGAGCACCGCGGGGGGGGGGGAACCCAGAAAGAGAGGATTGGGGGCACTCTGTGCAAAACTCTTGCACAGAAGAGGTAAGTATAACATGTTTGTTATTTTTTATTTATTTTTAAAACAAACCTTTACAATCACTTTAAGCTTAGACACATCAGTCCTGCTGTCCTTCTCTTCTTTTTTTGTTCTCCCTCCCTCCTTTCCCCTCACTGTCTGCCCTTTCTCCCTCCTCCCTTCTCCTTTCCTTCCATCTCTCCTTCTCCCCCCCCCCCTCCTTTTTTTGGATATGACTAATTGACTTTTTTAATCATTCTCTTGTATTAACTTATGCTCTAGTCTACAGTCTGTCAAACACAAGGCCCATGGGCCGAATCAGGCCCACTGGGCAATTTTAATGTGGCCCTCGCACCTCTCCTGCAGCTGTGACCCCTCACTCATTTTAGCAGTTGGCCGAAGCTCCTCCACCAGATCCTGCGCTTCTTCTCAGTGCAGCCGTAGAGAGGCTAGTTTTTCCCCCTCCCCCCCATCTCCTCCAGACCCTGCACTTTCTGCTTGCCAGTTATGCCCCCTGTTACCAAAACTAATTTTTTCAATAAGTTGCACAATACCCTTGTATATCTGCTTGCCATTATTTTTCCTAGACTTATACTTTCAGAGCTAGTTATTATTTAATTTATTACTAAAACCAGTTATAATCAAATGCAGAGGCAATTATTTAATATGATAGAGTAAGTATACTGTATTTATATAGTCTTATAGATACAACTGACTCTTTTGAAGACAACCATAATGCTCATGTGGCCTACAATAAATTTACATTTGAGACCCCTGCTCTACAGGTTCATGTATATAAGGCTTTTTAAGTTAAGTAGGAACTTTTTCTCTTGAAGTTCTTATAGTTTCTTTATTTTTTTTGATATTAAATTGATGGTTTGCATTTTTTAGTATGGGGGGGTTGTTTTGAGTATGTGGAAGAGTGTGATGTATCTTCCCCTATGGGGTCCTGTGCACAATACAGAGTCAGATCTCAGAGCGAAAGGAATAGTGATATCAGAGTGTGGGCACATCAAGGGAAAGAGAATATTAACAGTATTTATAAACCACCCCCATCTCTACAACCATGCCCAATTGGGTGAAACTCACTGGGGAGGGTGTTCTAGGTTAACAGAATTGTTTAGTTTTAAATGCTCCTTTAGTTCCTTTAGGCTAAGTTCACAATGGTGCGATGCGGGAATCCCTGCAAATCCTGTGTGGGTTCCCGCATCGCATCTGAATCGCAGACGTTTCACACTGCCCTCTGCGAACCGCTGTGGATGTCAATAGAAAGTTAATGACACCCCCAGATCAGTTTGCAGATCGCAGTGCGAACTGTGAAATTGTGCAGGAATCGGTTCACATAGGTGTGAACATCCATGCGATCCGATTCCAGTGCATACCAAAAAAGGGTCCTGCACCTTTTTATGTGTGGCTGAATTCGCATCGCACAGACATTGCATGTGGTGTGCCGTAGGCTAAGTTCACGCTGGCATTAAAAGCAGGTGTTTGAGAGGTGTTAAAAATGCCCCTCAAACGCCTATACAAATGAAACAATAGACAGCACTCAGTGCTGTTCACACTATTGCCCCGTACACACGGTCGGACTTTGTTCGGACATTCCGACAACAAAATCCTAGGATTTTTTCCGACAGATGTTGGCTCAAACTTGTCTTGCATACACACGGTCACACAAAGTTGTCAGAAAATCCGATTGTTCTGAACGCGGTGACGTAAAACACGTACGTCGGGACTATAAACGGGGCAGTGGCCAATAGATTTCATCCCTTAATTTATTCTGAGCATGTGTGGCACTTTGTCCGTCGGATTTGTGTACACACGATCGGAATTTCCGACAACAGATTTTGTTGTCGGAAAATTTTATAGCCTGCTCTCAAACTTTGTGTGTCGGAAAATCCGATGGAAAATGTGTGATGGAGCCTACACACAGTCGGAATGTCCGACAACAAGGTCCTATCACACATTTTCCGTCAGAAAATCCGACCGTGTGTACGGGGCATTACAAAACATGAAGCGCTAGCGTCATGTCGCTTCAAAATTGGAGCCTCATGTCGAGTCAGGAGGTGCTTAAAGCCTTTCAATGCTTCTCATTCAAGTCTATGGTAACGCTTCACAAACGCTCTGGCAGGCACTTGCAGTGCGGTAGCGGGACGTTAAGATTAGTTTATTTCCAGTCATCTAATAGACATCTGTGGAGCGGTTTTAACGTGCCTTATCAATAATGAAACGCTTCAAACTTCCTATAGGGTGTTTAAGGAGCATTTTTAACTCATCATTAATGCTTGTAAAATACCAGTCTAGCGCCCATACTAAAGCTCATTAATGTGAGTCTAACGCCCATACTAAAGCTATAGGAGCGCATTATGTGTTAAGCGAAATTTTGTTTAAATGTGCACAAGCCCTTAGTTTATCCAATGCTCCTTCAGTCTTGTCTACATGAGACAAATATGAAGGGTGGTTCAAAACTGCTTAAAAATATAGATGTGCTACGTTTTTACTTAGTTATTGAGATCTTGTTTATTTGAAACACCTGCATAAAGGAAATGACATGTTAAGGCAAACATACTTTTTGGGCACCTATTTGACTTTAAAAATGAGGTTTGTGACCTTAGATGACACATTTGGAAAACTTATGGTTCCTTCAGGCATTTATTCCTAGAAAGAAGTAATTAAAACATGATACATTCTAAATCTGGAGGCTGGTAATCAGGGTGGATATAAATCAATTATTTTTTAAAAAAATCAAAAAAATCTGATTTTTTTTTTATTAAATCATTTTTTATTTTTTTTTATCAAATATATTTAAAAAAAAATACTTTTGGAAAAAAAATCTATCCAAATATAGTTTTCTATTTAAGATACATTAATAATTTAGTTTATTCAGCATGAAACTGAGCTTAGTTATGTAGCCTGAGGCTGTATATTCTGCAATATTTACATTTTTTAGTAAACTCATTCAATGAATCCAAGCTCTGCAAGCTGAGATAACATGCACTGCATTGATGCATTCACACATTTTCACAGTAACCATGAGATAAAACAAAGTTCAGGAATATTCCTTTATCCCATTGTTTTGCAAATCTATGTACACTGCAAACTGTATGATTGAATCAGTTCTGATATCGCCATTTTACTAACCTGATGGCTTATTATTCTAAATAGGAAACCTTAATTTTTTTTCTAAATATAAGATTCTAACTACAAGCAAGAATAAGTCCTTACATTTAAAGAGCACCTGTCATTTCAGATCCATCATGGCGGCGCCTGTTAGCGGGCATCCACTCACCAGCTGCCGCCACGTCCCTCACCTTCTTGTGTCACTGCCGTCCCATTAAAGTGAATGAGACTGTCAGTGAGTAAGAGGAGGTGCCGCTGCAGGACAGAGATGACAGTTGCTCTTTAAAAATTATGGTTTAAATCAAGTTGATTTAAATCAAGCCTTTTTACTAGTTATTTAAATCGTGAATAAAATCAACTTAATTTAAATCAAATCCACTCTGCTGGTAACAAAACATCATCTAGGTCTGAATGAAGAATTCGGTTATAACTGCCTTTTTAACACCTTTTGTGTTTTGAATTGCTTGTGATTTAATTGATTCCCCCAGATCACTGTAAAATGATGATTCTTGGGAAATACATTGTAGGGAGTGCTTTTAAATAGATTATGCAGGATATACTGTATATGCTGCTCAAATTTACACTATTAAAAACAAATTATGCTTGTCCTGAGACAATATGACTATCGTATACATCTTTATTGCAAATAAATTGGATTGTCTTTGTGATTACTGTATGTTATGGTACAGATGTTGGTGTCTTATAGATAGGCATTTAAATATTATAAAATTATGTTGGCCACTATCACGCTGGCAGAAAATATGCTGTTCTATTAGACTGATATCAGGCTATGCTAGAAAACAATTCAATGAATATATTAAACTGCGACTGGTTAATAAAAGTACATAATACAGGAATGCTTAGCATTAGCCTCAGCTGCCAAATCTAAACTACTGAATACTCCAGACATAATTATAATATAACATCCTAGTATAAAATACATCTAAATCTGAGCCCTGATTCAAATACATGGACAACTGTTCTGTAATATGATTTGCATAATAAATATTACCTAGCATTCACATTACAAAAAAAGAAAAAACAGAACACATTAGCTCTTTATGTCTATTAAACACATTGGGGGGCAAGGGATCAGAAATAGGTGAAATGGGTGAGCACTTAACTAAGGTGCAGACCTCACAATAACCCTGTAGCTATAGAAATGATGGCATGTGCTAAATGTACACAAATATTTTTGAACAACCATTGACCCCAAAAAACAGATCCATAATTTATGTATAATTAGAGCATAACATACATTTAAATAAAGAGCATCTGTCATAAGTTCCAATATCGGTGTTGTAAAAAGCCCCAGGCCTCTGACAGCAATGGCCATTGTTCAGCTCCTAGGAAACTTTCTAGTTCTGGTTGAGTTAAGTTCAACCTTTCAATCTCACTGCAAGCCCCAGAACTAGTGCACATACGGAGTTTTAAACAGTGGCTGTCATCAAAAGTTTGGGGCTACTTATAACAAGCCTTTTCAAAGCATTCATTCTCTATGACCCAATTCGATAAACAAATAATAAAATAAGTAGATAAATAACTAAACACATTTCTATAAAAAAAATCTTTAGATACAATACACTACCATTTGTTCTTCAGTTTAGCTAAAGTAGTAGAACATTTCACTAGGCTCCAACAACATCCAATACTTTCAGAGCTTTTGTCAGAAACAAGCAAGTATAATATATAGCCAAAAAGGTGTCTTCTAAAATTATGAGAATTAATATGGAGTTGTCCCATCCCAATGCGTAAATAAAAGCCCTCACTCGTCTGAGAAGGCTTTCCACAAAATTTTAAAGTGTGTCTGTGAAAATATGTCTTTTCAGCAAACCCACCATTTCTGAGGCCAGGTAGTGAAGTTGGATAAGAAGACCTTCCTTGTGTTCCAATTCATCCCAAATGTTTTCAATGGCATTGAGGTCGGGTCTCCTTATAGGCCAATCAGTTTTCTCTAAACTGATCAAACTATGTTCTTATGGCCTTGGCTTTGTACATAGGAGTAAATGTATGTTGGAACAGAAAATGACCTTCCACAAACTGTTGCCCCAAGGTTGGAAGCACACCATTGTCTAAAATGTGTTTGTATGCTGTAGCAATTTGAAACTGTGTTCACATACTTTTGCCCATATATTGTAGTCGAGGTCTGGTGTGTCCGGCTGCTATTTTGTCAGTATCTAAAAGAATGACAGCTCATTATAAGGAGTCTTCTACCTCTGCTGCACAGTCAGGTGTTCCACACCAGAAATAAGGTAATTATTATGATTATCACTCCAGTATAATATTCTAATAAAATTTCAGACAAAACATTGTTACACAAAGCACTCATCACAATACACTTGTCATGAGAGAAATATGGAAGCTAACACTGGTTGGCTTCTCTTAACAAATCTAAATCACAGATCCAAAATGAGCATGCAGCAAAGAAAGTATGAGAAAATCTAAAATATTTTGTAACAGACAGGGGACTATTATTATCAGAAGGAGAGGGTCAGCCCTGGGACTCTTTATACTGTGCATCGCTGCTCTGGTGATCTCTGCAAGCCTCCTCCAGTCTGGTGCCAGTCCAGCTCGCAACTGAACCATATGAAGCAAGGAAAGTCCGGATGGCTGCACACAAACCATCCACTAAGCGTTAATACCAAAATAAAGGTGGTTCAGGTACAGTGAAGACTTGCAGGTAGAAGCATTTCACGCTAAAGATAGTGCCATCTTTAGTGCAAAACATGTCTACCTGCTAGTCCTTCACTGTACCTGAACTATCTGTATTTTGGTCTTTAAACTTTACGTTTAATAAAGTGGATTGTTGATGTGCAGCCATCAGGGCTTTCCTTGCTTCATATGGAAGCCTTCATAGTTCTTGCTTGACAGGGATACTTTAGGTAGACTCAAAGCCTCAGCTTAGAAACAGCATGAAACCAGAACTATAACAGGTTAACTCTCAGGATTACAGAAAAAAAATATACAAAATAAATTACATAAAGAAAGTAATCCCAAATAGCAAGGATTATAAGGATTCCAAAATGGGATAAGATATTTAAAAAAAAAAAGAATGACTAACACATTAAACATGCACCCCTGCAATGGATAATAGTTAGTAACCAAAATATCAATATATACAGAAAAATATAAATAATCCCCCCAAATCATAATGGGGGTCATTTACTATAACTCCAGGAAGTACTGGGCACTATGGCAAATAATAGAGCCAATTTTAGCCAAATGGAAACAAAACGTCGAATTTGCGCATGAAAATCAGCGATATAAGTGGAGAACAAACGTTTGAAAGTTCTAAATTGCCGCTAATTAGCGCTTCCGCGTATATACAAATGCCAATTCTTATCAAGTTGTTATATAGCAGTGTACTGTAGCCATGATCCATGTATGTGAAAGAAACATTTTTATGTGAGATGTGCTCTACCTCGTGTGCATCTATTGATGTATGTTGCAATTAGTATTCCTATTTCTTTCCTTCTTTTGCTAACTAATGCAGTTATGAATGATTATTACATAGTAATGTCTGCTATTCTGTAAAGTTACATGTATTAAACATTTAGGTTACCTATTTGTTGTATGTTGTTTTTTATTTTTTAATTTAGGTGACTATAAAGCGGTAATTATTTATATTCATTCTTTAATCATACTACACTATTATGTAGGTCTCATACTTAGCACAATGGCTTAGTAGTCTGCTCAGATGTCTCCACAGCACTCACGGTACAAGTTCAAATACCAGCCAACCTACCATCCCCCAGCTGTGTTTATTTTTTCAGTGCACAAGCGAATTAAAATGAACAAACAAAAAAATGTAATCTGCCCATTAGTTAGTGTGTCACACCATAATAGTATTGAATACTTACATATCATTGCATGCATTTGAAGAGTTAATATAATCAGCCAAATTTAAAGTGCATTGGCTAATTGGCATTCACCTATTTGCAGCATATGCTGCTTTGGCTAATTGGCTAATAGTCATTTGCTTTTTTTCACCAATTCAATCTTTTAGTATTTCTCTGTGGGATTTGAACCCATGAGTTCTTCAAGGTAGAAGTGCTGACTGCTAGCCTATTGGGTGTAGCACAGTCATACATAGAAAATACATAGAAAATACATTCACTAGTGTTTGATGTTTCTTCTCCCCGAGCTGTCTCTCCTGCTGCCACCATCTTCCCCCGCTGATGTGTTCTTCAGCGCAGCCGGTTACCCACTAATGAAAAAAAAAGCCGCTCTTCTGTGGCCATCCGATAATGTCACCCGGAGAGTCCGCTCCATGGCTATGTAAGAGACGCCACACAGCGGGTGACAACACAGCAGAGGAAGACCACCATGGAAAAAGAGCAGCTTTTTTATTATTAGCGGGTAACCAGCGGTGCGGAAGAAGACAGCAGATGGAGAACATGGCAGCGGCAGGAGAGACGGCTCTGGGAGAATACAGCTCGGGGAGAAGATGGAGGAGGGAGAGACAGCGTCTGGAGAAGATGGCCAAGGGAAGAAGACAGCTCGGAGCTATTTTACAATAAAGGACTTGTCAAAAACCGGCTATTGATTTTTTTTTACATTTCACTGCTTTTTTGGTGAATGGGTAGGGGTAAAATGTACCCTATACCTATTCACATAGGGGGCAGGATCTGAGAGCCGACTTTTTAAAGGGAGCTTCCAGATTCTGATAAACCCCCTGCCTGCAGACCGACAACCACCGACCAGGGTTGTCGGGAAGAGGCCCTTGTCCCCATCAACATGGGGAAAAGGTGCTTTGGGGCATGTGGCCTGGTAAGGTTCAGAAGGGGAGGGTGCTCACTCGTCCCCCCCTATCCTGACCTCCAGGCTGCATGCTCGGATAAGGGTCTGGTATGGATTTTGGGGGGCCCCACATCAAATTTATTTTACAATTTGGTGTGGGGTTCCCCTTAAAGTCCATACCGAAGGGCCTGGTATGTACTGGGGGGACCCTACGACATTTTTTTCCTTGAATTTTGGAATTCCATATCATAATATTATTGAATAAGTACATACCATTGCATGCATTTGAAGAGTTAAAATATGGAATAAAGCAAGCTGATGTGCTTTGGCTAATTATGCTTCTGAGTACAATGCACACTTCTAGGAGGTAATGCTGTCAGTGGGATTTGAATTCATGGCTTGAACTTTTGGGAGCAGCAGGGTATACCGCTATGCTACAGAGCTGAGCACTTACCTACAGCAGTGTTTTTAAACTCCAGTCCTCAAGGCGCACCAACAGGTCATGTTTTCAAGATTTCCCTCAGATGAAACAGCTGTGGTAATTATTAAGGCAGTGGAACTGATCAAATCACCTGTGCAAAATAGTGGAAATCCTGAAAACATGACCTGTTGGTGCGCCTTGAGGACTGGAGTTGAGAAACACTGACCTACAGAGAAAATACATTTACTAATGTTTGATTCAATACAATAATGTTTTGCATTTCAGGCATTAATATTATAGTAACAACCATGCTCATGCCGATGTGCCGATGTGGCATTGGCTAATAGGCGTTCGCCTCTTTTCAGCATACGCTGCTGAGTACAATGCAAGCTTTCAGTAGGTGATACCATCTGTGTGATTTTCAGCCATTTGAGCACAATTATATTGAGAACATATGTTTACTAGTGTTTGATGGTGGGACTACTTTATATTCTAGGTATAAAATAGTACTCAGCACAGTGACTTAGGCACCTTTCACACTTGTGCGACCTGAAAGTTGCAAGATTTTAATGCGACTTTAAGCAATGCCTGTGTAATCTTGAGGTCTATGGACGCAGGAGTCGCAGGGAAAGACACGCAACTTTCCCACGATTTTCCATCAGCAATTTTGCCGCAATTCCAGGGAATGCCTGTGTAAACTTGAGGTCTATGGACCTCAACTCGCATCAAAGTCAGACCAAAGTAGTACAGGGACTACGTTGAAGTCAGTGTTACTTGAAGTCGCACAGATATGAATGGTACACATTGAAAATCATGGGGTATGACTTGTCATACGACTCTGATGTCCAAAGTTGCACAAGCGTGACTCAGCCCGACTTTGTCAGCGATTTCAGAGACATCAGTGCACTTTCCTGCACAAATGTCTAGTGAAATCACATAGGTCCCAACTGTTCTCCTTTAAGAAGGTGTCCTATGCCTACCTACTTTTGCTAATAGGTGTCCCTTATACCCATCTCAAAAAGTTGGGCGGTAAGAAATCGCCCCCTGAAGTCGCCCAAAGTAGTGCAGGAACTACTTTTGGGAATTGTTGTGGCGTCGCACCAATTTGGACAGTTCCATTGCCATCAATAGGCGCCGATTTGGCCTACAATTTGACATGTCAATTCAGACCTATGTGAACATGGGTGAAGTTGCATAGATATTAGAGCTGCACGGTTCTGGCTAAAATGAGAATCACAATTTTTTTGCTTAGAATAAAAAGATCACGATTCTCGTGACATAAAATCTTTCACATTATCCCACAAGAAATTGGGCTAACTTTTCTTTTTTTTTTTTAAATCATTAAAGTAATTTTTTCCAAAAAAAATTGCATTTGAAAGGTGCAAATACAGTGTGACATAAAATATTGTAACAACCACCATTTTATTCTCTAGGGTCTCTACTAAAAATATATATATAATGTTGGGGGGTTTTAAGTAATTTTCTAGCAAAAAAAAAATGATTTTAACCTGAAACCAACAAATGTCAGAAAAATGTTTAGTGTTTAAGTGGTTAAACTTTCCTCACTTACACAGAATTCTATTTAATTGACAAATTGTTACAAGGTTTCTAGTCAAGTTCACTGATAAAGAATGTTCTAATTCTTGGCAGACGTCCTGGTTTTTCGGCTGTGGCTTCAGAAGAGCAGAGAGAGTTCTTTGCAATAGCAAGAATCGTGAAACTCTTTTTTCAAGATCGTAAAGGGGAAAAAAATCACGATGACGATTAATCGTGCAGCTCTAATAAATATTATTGGAAATCAAGGGGGACAACTTTTCATGTGACTCTGAGGTCCAAAGCTCCATGAAAAGTCACCCAAGTGTGAAAGTAACCTAATGCGATTAATTGATAACACCTTTGAATAAGGCCCCATTTGCACTTGTGCGACCTTAAAATTGCACAGCTTTGTCATGACTTGAAGCAATGTCTGTGTAATCTTGTGGTGTATGGACCTCAAATTGCATCAGTCAAACCAAGGTAGTGCAGGGACGAATTTGCTACACTTTCAGGATGCACAAGTGACAATAGGGCCAAATTCAAAGGTGTTATCCTTGAATCTCATTCACACTGCTGCGACCTGAAAGTCACACTATTTTGCTGCCACTTTGCCGCTGCAATTTGGCCCCAACTTCTGGGAATGCCTGTGTAATATTGTACCCGATATACCTCAAGTCACACCAAAGTAGTACAGGGACTACTTTGAAGTTGGTGCGACTTAGTAGCACAGATATGAATGGTTGTCATTGAGAATCATGGGGTACAACTTGCCATGCAACTCAGAGGTCCAAATTTGCTGGAAAATTCGCCCAGCTGTGAAACAAGTCATATATATTTTAATAAAAGGATCTCTCATTTATACTTGCATAGTCCTTACTGATTTACATCAGCAGAACAAATGCAGGAATTGATGTGTGCACATGGGACGGAAGCAAATGTGTGGTGATGCCAAACAAATCAATGAACCCCACCCACACCAAATCTAACTATGACATCCACCCCTGCATTGATTAAGTACAAGTACATATCCTACACTTACCCGGCCAATGAGCAGCGCCTCCTCTCTGCTAAAGAGACCTCCTCATGTCCACCTAGATTGAGATCCTGACCAGCACAAGAACTTCCGGGTGCATACAATGACTAATTTCCAGGTCAGAAGGTGAAACCACACTTTTGATTGCAGCTGCGAATATTTGATCTCAACCATGATTAGTATTTTTTTATTTTCAGATATGCAAATCTGTATTTCTACATATATTTGAAGGTAAACTTAAGGGAGTTTGCTAAGAAATGGTGTCCCTGGGTTAGCAGCAGGTGAATTACAAAGGCAAAAGGCCCAGTTTGAGCCCTGGTTCACACTGACAGCAGGAGGAAAGCGTTCAGCTGAACTCCCACAATTTCATTCCTGCATGTCAGTCCCGACTGTGGGGGCAACATCAGAGACATCGTTGCAGGTTTCTGCACCAATATCAATACAAATCGCACTAATTAGAACAGTGCAATTGCCACAGATTTGACATGTCAAATCACACCAATGTGAACCAGAGCTGACACATTCAAACACTGCCTATCCACCAGCTGAATTCATTACCTGCAATTCTCCACAGCTGTTAATGATAAAGGTGGAATCTTTATATATAACTTGCAGTTGTGCAGAAGCCTAGGTTTACATTGGAGCGATTGGTCATGCGATTTGAGAGATCAAATCGCGTGACTCTTGGCAATGGCACTGGCACTGTTCCAATTGATGCAACATTTTTTTTGTGGCACCACATCAATTTGCTAAAGTAGTTCCTGCACTACTTTTGCCGATTTCAGGTGCGACTTCAATAGACATTTGTGTATGAAGCCACCTGAAATCACGCTGACCTTGCTACTTTGAAATCGTGCTACTTCAAGTGAAGTAGCACAATTTCAAAGTAGCATGTGAACCAGGGCAAAGAGATTAGTTTTTTGGTGCACAAATACATATTGAAATAAAATATAAAAGAGATATTGCACTTTCCCAAAACCACCACCCACAAAAACTAAAGAAAGAAAAGTAGAAGGAAAAAAAAAACCCCACACACCACAACAAGAGCTCAATGTACTTTTATTTTACCAGCAGAAAAAAAATAAATTTACATTTACTAGCTTCAAAAAAATTTGGACAGGATATATGGTACTACATTTAGCAACGGAATTTTAAGGGCCCTGCTCATAGGAGCTTACAATCTAAAATTAGACAAAACCTTAGAGTGGACACAGCTTTAATTTCAGTGTATAACGGGCAACACATCACATTATTATCTGAAAGATTATAGAAACATACTTAACAGTCATTCTTACAAAGCATTCCAACATAATATTACAAAAGACTTATTCAAAACACCCACCACCAGCCCACAATCCACACATACATACATTGGTGACCATGTTCTACTGGAAGCTGCATTTCGGTGTACACAATTAAACGAGATCAAAAATAGTAGGTCAGCAGATGCTTCCAAACGATGTTTGCATGATCAGACAGGAACAATACACACACAACATTGACAGCATGGCCACATAAACCCACTTTTGATTGAAAAAATGCACAAGAATTTCATCAAATCTCCCAATATCATTCCTTCTCAGGCCAAACGAACCCCCCTACTGCAGGCCTTTATATAAGAGAGGTTGTATTGTTAGCACACTGACACACCCAATAGAAGTACACGCCCAGCAGTATCTTTCAATCTTTATCTTCATGTATGTCTAAAGTGATTGCACCTGATGGGCAGGAACACATAATAGTGTTCGCAACTGTGTTAGCCTTGGCTATGTGCATCAAATCTCCAACTACAGGACAAAGATCAAAGTCCATTTGCATCCACATAAACAAAGCAACAGTTTTCTAAGCATATGTACCTGTGCAGTGTAAACCCTAAAATTTGAAATGTCCAAGTCCCTGGGCATGATTAGTGCTAATAAACATTAACATCAGTCCCTGGCTGCAATGAGCTTCCAATATAAAGTCCAAAATTAACTTTCTTACATTAGAACCTATTTCGACAGGAGACAAATAAGATGCCAGCATGTCTTTAGATTGTGGTGAGAAACCCACACAGGGAGAACATATAAACTTCAACACAAGCATTAGCATGTTGGTGGAAGTGAACCAACATCCCAGGTGCTGCTAGACAGAACTGCTACCCACTTAGCCACCAGGGCAGACCCACACGTGTTCTCTGCATCTCTGTGGTGTGAACTAGCCCTAAGTCCATAGCCATGCTCAGTGTCACAAGCAATATACAGTATATTGGCCTAAGTATTGGGATGCCTGCCTTTAAACACACATGAACTGTAATGGCATCCCAGTATTAGTATTGGGTTCAAAACTTATTTGGCCCACCCTTTGCAGCTATAACAGCTTCAACTCTTCTTGTCCACAAGGTTTAGGAGTGTGTCTATGGGAATGTTTGACCATTCTTCCAAGTGCATTTGTGAGGTCAGACACTGAAGTTGGACAAGAAGGCCTGACCTACAGTCTCCTCTCTAATTTATCCCCAAGGTGTTCTGTTGTGTTGATGTCAGGACTCTGTGCAGGCCAGTCAAGTTCCTCCACCCCAAAATCACTCATCCATGTCTTTATGGACCTTGCTTTGTGCACTGGTCCAAATGATTTGGTGGAGGGGGATTATGGTGCGGGGTTGTTTTTCAGGGGTTGGGCTTGGCCTCTTAGTTTCAGATAAGGGAACTCTTAAGGCATCAGCATACCAAGACAATTTGGAGAATTTCATGCTCCCAACTTTGTGGGGACAGCCCCTTCCTGTTCCAACATGACTGCACACCAGTACACAAAGCAAGGTCCATAAAGACATGGATGAGCAAGTTTGGGGTGGAGAAACTTGACTGGCCTGCACAGAGTCCTGGCCTCAACCCGATAGAACACCCTTTGGCTGAATTAGAGTAGAGACTGCAAGCCAGGCCTTCTCATCCAACATCAGTGCCTGGCCTCACAAATGCACTTCTGGAAGAATGATCAAACATTCCCATAGGCAGACTAAACCTTGTGGACAGCCTTCCCAGAAGCTGTTCTAGCTGCAAAGGGTGGGCCAAATCAAATTTTAACCCTACGGACTAAGACTGGGCTGCCATTAAAGTTCATGTGTGTGTAAAGGCAGGCGTCCCAATACTTTTGGCTACATAGTGTATCTGGAAAAGACTTACAATGGTGGTGGAACCCTCCTACACATAACTACTACAATTAGACATAGTTATAAGACCTGGGAAATGAGACAACTTCTCTACATGAAGTAACATGGTTGGGATTTGAACCCAGACCCTCAGAGATACTAAGCAGAAGTTCTAACCTCTAAGCCACAGAGCTGCCACATGTGAGACCCTCCTACACATAACTACACATAACTACACATAAATACACATAAAAACACATAAATACTGCATTTCTATGGACATACAGGTGATGGAATTACATTACTCAAGAGTTATTCTTCTTGATTTATTCTGTGATATTTTGTGTTTTTTTGTGGGTGAGAGTAGAATATTACCCTCAAATTTTTGGGAATTACATTTTGATTTCTGATGTTGGTACACATATCACATTTTTGGGCTCAAATTATGAATATTTGCAAATAATACAAAGCACAAAAAAATGTGATTCATTTTAAATTTTCATCAGCAATGGTATTGTTTGTGGATTGTAAAGACGCCTGTGTGAGTTTGGGGTAAAGATGGTTGTGAGATGAAGAAAAACAAGTGAAAGTGACAGAGAAAAATATATTTTACCAAAACATCAACACATTCTACATTGTAGCATTCTTAACATCAAAATATTTTAAGTAGAAGCAACAATGTTGCAAAGGAAAATGTATTTCACAGAAAGATACATTTCATCTCAACATTAAAAGGGTTTTTTTGTGAAAGTTAGAATTGTTCCATTAGAATCAGTGACTGAAACTTTATTTGGACTAAATTAGAGCAGATTTTAACTCCCAAAAAATGCTCTCTAATTAGCTCTCATTTTGGTATTTACTATACCTCCAGGTAAAAAAGACACTTGAGTTAAAATGAGAGTTATTTTCAGGTCTGAGCATGCTCAGTTGTGTTGGCACCTAGTTGTCCAAAACGGGGAATTTTTCACTTTTCAGACTTTGAAAGATATTTCAGTGTAGAAATCACTTTTTCACACAGTTTAAAAGCAGATAATCTTTAAATAATATACCGCATATTTCAGTACCATTTAGGCAATTATATCATGCTCTAAAAATTATTTCCATGTGCAATTCTCTAGGTTTTAGCAGAGTAAGGGTTTGGGCTCTATTTAGTTTCAGGGAGCTATAGTAAATTCGATTTTGGGAGAATTTTCTCACCAGCGCTATAGTGAATACCGTTTTCGCGCGAATTAGATAGTGTCTATTAGCGCCAGATTTCCCACCACCCTCCCACTATAAATCGCTGAGTAAATTCATATATATATATATATATATATATATATATATATATATATATATATATATATATAGATATATATATATATATATATATATATATATATATATATATACACCATAGTTTGTAGAGGCTATAACATTTGCCTAAACCAATTAATATACACCTATTTGAAATTATTTTTTTTTTTACCAAAGACATGTAGCAGAATACATTTTGGCCTAAATTTATGAAGAATTTAGATGTTTTTATTTTTTTTAATTGGATATTTCTTATAACAGAAAATAGAAAATGTTGTAGTTTTTTTTTTTCAAAATTTTCTGTGTTTTTTCATTTATATAATAAAAAATTAGCAGTGATCAAATACCAGCAAAAAGTAAGCTCTATTTGTGTGAAAAAAAATTATATAATTTTAAATTGCGTACAGTGTTGAATGACCACGCATTTGACAATTAAATAGCACAGTACTGAATAGCAAAAAAAAAGCCCTGTTCATGAAGGAGGTAAAATCTTCCGGAGGTCAATTGGTTAAAAATAGTAACATAATATAAATAAACTGATCAAAAACACACACAAATTCATAGCTCCGTTCAAGACTGGCCTCTCCTGTGCATGGACAACGCAGGTAACGGCCATCACAGTCTGCCTCTACTCTTCAATAAAAATAGGAAACAATCAGCCACACTCCAATTAACTTTTCTTGCAGTATTTTTAATAATCAGTGTGTTGACTGCATACAGTAATGTATTTCCCCTATCCCTGTGAGCATGCCAGGAGTGGTGAAAAGCATCAAGGAAGGATGGTTTTGTTTAGAGATATTACTGCATGCAGTCAACGCAGTGATTATTAAAAATACTGACATAGGAGCTAATTAAAGTGCAGCTGATTTTTTCCTATTATAAATAAACGGATATACCACTTTATGGGAAGATTCTTATCCTGCTTTTTTGGTGTGCCAAGCTTCCTATAGGGAATGTTGGTCCAGTCTTGGTTAGTTTGCAGTCTGCACTGATTTTCACACCTTTTGCTTTCTTATTTCAGATAAAACCCTAGGCTTTGTGTTTGCATGTGTATTCTGTAGATGAACTGGAGTATGAATATGCGTTTCATAGTTATTATGTGCATGACTTTTATTTTAAATTGTCATATTTGAAGACAGGGGTTGCGTTAGTTTATATTCATTTGTGACCAGAAGGCAGTGTGGCTGAATTAGCAGTGTGAGTAATTGTGTGGCAATACGAAGTTCAGTTGTGTCATCTTGATGACTTCAACATAGCAGTTCATTGCCTCAGTACTGATGTGAGCTAATACCGCTCACCGCTGAGTTGCAAATAACCTTTACTTTTAAAATATTCATCAGCTGAAATTTAGCCTCTCAGGGCCTCTGAGAAGCATTGAAAGTATATTTTATTACATTATACATATACATAAAGATGTTACTTTATAACAAATTCCAGATCTAAAGTGATTTACCAGTGATATATTAATGCATACATTAATGAGAAAAAAATAGAAACACAAACCCTATACGTCAATGTAGATGGTAATAAATATCAAAATCCAATTATGCATTTTCCAGAATACCATCTAGAACAGAAGAGTCATGGTTTATATGGTTCATCACTGATTTTAAATTCCAGGTTAGTATTGTATTATTTTTTTACTTCAAAGTCCAGTAGTGGGTCTGCTGGGTTATTAGTATTGTGTACACCATATTAATATCAAAGTAATGTAATATACATATGAATAGATTAAATCTGTTTATAATTCTGTTTAGGTTAGAATAAAGTAATTGAATAATTATTGGAGTATTTTCCACTTAAAGCTGGCTTTGCAATATTCAGCGTTCTTTATTCACTTAATTTTCAATAATGAGAAACAAAGGAAAGCTGAGCAATCAAAGAGTTTTGAATTTTTTTCAGCAAATGTTTAATGACAGGAATACAGTAGAAATAAAGGGCAGAGCATAACCAGAATCATAAGCTCAGTGCAGATACATAGAGGAGCAAGGACATGATCTGGGGAGACAGGTGGTAGTAAAAACAGGTGGTAGTAAACTCCATTGCCAGCTGTTGTTATAGGCTCTCCCCATGATGCAGGGACAAGGAGAACCTTTCCTTGTTCAAAGGTGTTAAAGTTAAAGATATACAGGTGCAGCTGGATACATTTTGGTCCTCAAGACACAAGAATACCTAGCTAGGCAACCGCCAATGGACAGACAGGAACAAAGTGCCAGTATAACAAAAACAGATGGAACAGACAAAGTACTAACCAGGAGCAACAAGATACACATGCAAACAGAAAGTATCAAAAGTGAGGGCAATTTAGAGTAGATAAATATGAATAAGCAGAAGGGCTAAGCCCAAATGCAAGAATATACAGTATATGAGTCAAAGAGCTAGAGTCGGAGCAGACAAAGGCCCCATTCACATCTGTGCAGTTTAGTGCAATATGTTAAGGCATATACAGTACATTATTACATGTTAAGAGATGCTTTGCATTAAGGCAGCCAACATACCCCAACAGACCTAAAAATACACCCGCACTATTTTTCCCAACGTAGTACACAACAAAGCCTGTTAGTGAGTTATTTTGCATTGCAGTGTGCATCAAATCAGGTGTATTTATGTTGTTTTCCTTCAGGGCCCACCAATGTGATAATGAGTAATGCACCATACTCACATTGGTACATTGCCAATGGCAGCTCACCATACTAAGAAAATGCACTTGCACTGCAGTTAAACCCAGGGTAGCATACAACCATGTATTGTGGTGCTCTGTGTTACCAAAATTAGTGCAGATCTAATTTCTGACCCATTGTTGCTGCCTTAAAGTGAAATTCCAGGTATGGATATTTTATACATAGCTATGTTGGTCAAGCATGAGCCGAGTAGCTGTGTTGCTGCATGTTGAAGGTTGGCCCCAGCATGGACGCCATTCAGAGAATAGAAAACAGATTTTATTTGTGGCATGCTCCAACCAGAAAGCTTACATGTTCACTACAAAAATTTCTATACAAATAATTCAAAACTCTTAAATGAAGTTTGTTTAACCTCCTTCCCACTGGCCATACATTTATATGTTGCAGCATGGAATCGGCCATCTTCTGTGTGGCTACATAAATGTATAACTTTTTTGCAGCAGCTTTAGTAGGCTTTAGCGCTGTAACCACTAGTTTTTAGTGACAACTTATGAGTGGGGCTTAACACTCCTAATGGGGGGACCCACAAGTAGCATTTGCTAATGCCTGCACCCATAGGGGGAGGCTCCTGACACGTGAAATCATTGTTTAGACAAACCTTGAGAAGCTGGAAACAAACACACTCTTCTTCACATGTTTGGTTAACTCCTCTGGCCCTGGTACAGTCACAGTACTATACTCTTTAATGCCTACACTACAACCTGATGCTGCTCTGATTTTATGTGAAATCAGCGATAAGGCAGCACTCTAACTTAGAAGCGAGCAGGTTCCTCTTGTAAAGTTAACCCTTTGTGTGTGTGTTCACTTCCTGAAACTTCTCCTAGTAGAAACAGCAATTCTGAATGGATACCATTCAGTGACTCTATGAGACTTCTCCCTGATACAAGAGATCATCTCTTCACATGTTCCCGAGCTTCTTCCTTTCCTGTGACCTCTCACTCACTTCTCCTCTTCCGTGACATCTCAGACTAGGTAACTGGGAAATCCTGTGCCATGATATTGGCCCCTGTATGTCCCCCAGTCGCTAGGGAGGGGGCCAAGTTCACAAATCCCCTCACTACCAGGGCCCTCCATCATCCATGCTATGTCATTACAATTCCTGTTGGCTGGCTGATTAAGCACCCGACACTACTTTGGTTGCCCCCAGCAAAAGCAACGTAGCCCCTTCTACTTACACTGCAGGTTAAACCTTTGTAATCAGTTCACAATGACTTCACGTTATCCCCTTCGAAGCCATGTTCTTTGATAAGCCATACATGCACCCCTTTAGTGACTTCAGACCAGGCAGATTGACCTAAGAACAAAGTTAATTTACTGAAGTAGTTAATTTAACAAATAACAGTTCTCAGCAACATTTTCCATATACATTCCTGTACAAAGTCACCTAAGGGCTCTTTTAGTGTGTCCCTGGTGCTCCCCTGTGCCCAATGAGGTAAGCAGGTGAGCAAGTCCATTAATCCATCTTAGCAGCAAAGTCCATATACCTGGAACCCTGGTTGGGGTGGAAAAACAGCAAAGTGGTGACTGCATCCCCAGGCCACTCTCCTTGTCTTCCCATGTGAGAGCAACCAGCAAACCACTGACCTAGATACAGTTTCCCTTTTTATATGCTTTGTCCAGCAGACAGACAGTACTCTTCAGAAAAGCCTGGGAAAACCTGGCTAGCAGAGTTAACTCTTGCCTAACACACAGCACCCCTTCTGCTGGGCAATATTACCTAAACATTGCAGTTTACACAGCAGAAAACACATTTAATTAAAAAAATGAAGCACAACCAACACAGCACTACCTCTGTAAGCACCTGCTTACAAGCTCCTGGTCTTTTGCTGCTGAGTGGCGCGCTTTATAACAGCAGGTAATGCAGACAATGCAAAACAATCCTCTTACAATACTGTTCACAAGTATTTTACATACCCAAGTGATCATGGGCTTGCTGACTAACCCTGTCACTAAGGGGAAAACTGACCTGGCTCCATCCCTCCCCACCTGCTATCTGATGCCTAACATCCCCTCTAGATGACACTGGGGACACTTGCCTGCCCTTCACTGCCTGGTACTAACTTCTTCATATCATCACTCATCAGTCACAATCATATTCTGCCTGGTCACTTAAATGACACTCTTCCTGTCCCAACCAAGTGTCCAGGACCCCCAGTTCCACAAATCAGAATAGGTCAAGTACACTGAACCCATTGCAATATTGCTGCAGATACATGACAGCACATCTAGATGAATGCTGTGTCCCAGAAATGTGCCTGATCACCGTCTCATTGGTTCATAACCATATATTCTTGAGCACAATCCATTGAATGCTACATAATTTCATTTATCAAGATGCAGTGAAGATGATCACTCATGTTACATTGTACATCATGGCTGGTGAAGGGTTAAAGGTGTTCTATGGTCACAGCAGACACTTTCATTTAATAACATCCACATTGCCAATCAAAAACAATGGTTTTATTTGGCAATCTAATATAAGCTTACTTGAAAAGTTTCCTTTCATGTTGTGAATGCTACCTGTCTGCTGACCACCTTTTTCTACAACTTCCAGCATTTCCTGCATGCTTTGCAATTTGCCATTTGTTGTTTACTTTTAATTTCTAAGAACTATGTATCCCATGGTACCTTGCTGCCTGCAAGCTGTGATTCCTCTACTGACGCTACCTCCTGAAACCCCTCCTCTCAGCACCTCTGTAGCTCAGAAAGCAGGCTCTGTGATATGTGTGACACAGCAGTGCCTATTTACAGGGCATAGTGAATACATGTCGAATTCAAGGAAGTAAATGTGTGGGGATCTTCAAAAAGTATGATTACAATTTTCAAGATCATTCAGAGTAATAGAAGTAGACTAGGAATAATTTCAACATAACATGGAAATTAACACATTTAACCATTAGATATGTATTAATGTTAGTGCCAATGTTCATTCCAGTGTTAGTGTGTATGATACCCAAAAATAAAGTTTTGATATGCAAAATATGCATTATTGTTTCTGAGCACTACTACAGGTACAAACAATACATACTGCACATATATGTGGTATCCCCATACACATCGGGAGTTGGGAGAATTTTTTGGGGGTTATTTTGGGTTGTTTTTTGGTGGTGGGTTATGATAACGGTAACAAAAACAGCTACATGGTTTTTTTTTTGTTGGTTTTTTTTACTATTTTGGCTAAGTTTACTTTTGAGAAGGAAACAAAATCTGGAAATGTCCATTAGCATTTACCATCAAATGAAGGCCCACGTTGTCCTGGGAAAAAAACAAGGTATTGTTTACTATTGTATTTTATTGGAATGTTTCCTTTACAAAGTGCATGTTTATTAAGCTTAAAATCCAAATTCAGGCTCAGAGTCCTATTTCCAACCCCCCTTGGAGCACCTCCCGGCGCCATTAAAAAAAATGTATGTTTACCATTTTACAGGAGTCTTTGGACAATGACATTACATGTCCTCTTTGCCATCTTCTACCTCTGGCATATCATAACTGTTGTAGAGGGTGGTGCCATGTAAAGATGATCTCTGCTGCATTCCTCCTGGATTGAGCTGAGCATTAATGCCGTGGGCTCACAGGAATTAGGTCAAAGGATGGTGTATGTCAATCAACCCCGAAGAGGAGCAGTGCTGTTTTGCTGGATCAGTGAATCTACCAGAGATTAGGCGAGTATAACATAACATAACTGCTTTTTTAGTTTCTGCTGGAAGTTTCTTTTTTGGTTAATTGTCTAAGCTGGGATTGGGTTTTAATAAATATAAAACTATATTTCATTTACAGTGTGACTAAACCCAGTAATATGAAAATATGAAAAAGAGTCCCCCCCCCCCCCACAGTGCTCACAGCTTATAAATCTTCTTTTTACATTAAAATACTGCCGCTATATACCTTTTTTGGATGATCTGTATACCACGATTACATGATAAACTGCAGTTTCTCCAGTGCTGAGAGCTCAGGTAGGAGGAGATTTCCACTACAGCTTGTATACACGCCCACATGTGTGATGTCAATATCATGTGACCTGGCTAGCTCTGAGAAGAAGTAAATGTTCTCTCAAGAATAAAAGACACAACTGAGCATGTGCAGGTCGGCTATCCTGCCTGTGTTAGCTGGCCTTCCCCAGATAGACAGTACAGGAAGGGGGATGATCTGTGCATACAGCATAAAACAGCCTTTTTACACAATGCAGAGGATTAACCCCTTAAGTTCCACCATGAGTATAACAAGCATGCTATGCTGCATATACAGACTGATTTTACTGTTGTGGGTTTAGTAACACTTTAATGACCAATTATGTGCAAACTGATTTTTTCAATTGCACATAATTGGATATTTAGAATGAAAACAGCTTCATCTTATGAACAAAGCTTTTCAAACATTCATTTAGTAAAACAAACCCAAATGAATCAGCCATCTAATAGCCTTTCATTGTGAGAAGGAACAGAAGGAGCAGTAAAGCACAACCATGTAGTAAAGGGACATTGCAAAATATTAACATGCAACATCTCATATTTGCCTGCTTAAAAAGTTTATTTTGAGTAAAAAAAAAAAGATTAACCTAATAAAGAAAATTTGTACAAACCCAGTGCACTAAACATTCCCTTTAAGGATGCAGCCTTTGTGCTATGATCGGAGTTTAACGTATTATACAATGATATTTCAGATGCTACTAAGGTGGTGATTTCCTTCTTTTATCACTGAAAGTCTTAGAAGATGTGAATTCACACAACGTCCACACTGAAAAGGGGAAGCTCAGTGGAATTATTTCTATTTCCCATTAAAAATGCGAAATATTCCTAACATGAGGATGTTTGAGATTGTAGACCCTTTCTGTCAGTCTTTCTTTACTAACAGCACTTTGTACCTTGCCTTTTGGCACTATCAGCACATTATAATGTATACAGGAGGATGGGGAAAAGATTTATCAAAGTGTTAAATATCTCAGCTTCCGTCTTCCATTGCAGGAATTATTATCACCTTTGCACTTGTAAAACTCTAGGAAACGCTGGAACCTTGATTGAAATTCTGACCACAATCCAATATCATTGCAGTTATCTGATTACATTGCGGGAGACTTTTTCTCACCTGTGGCCCTCTCTCTTTGTAGCTGAACTTCCCTCATTCATAGTCATCACACCACAGAAAGCCATAGAAAATTGAAAACACAATGCCATCCCTATTAATTGTGTGCAGAGATGGAAAAGGACAGAATAGGAAGGGCATAGTACACTGCTTGGTAAACACTATTAGGAAAACTTCCATGATAAATATAGAAAATTTGAGGGAAACATACATTTTAGATTTATTTAATTCTTCCTTCTCAGACAATAGTAGGATTGCCAATCCCCATGACGTGGAGAAACTTGGAAACATTTACAGACAGAGCTAATTTTTACTGACATTGGTCTTTGTGTGAATGTTCGTGTGAAAATCTGACAGTGTATGGCCAGCCTAATTTTGAGAAAGACTTTGCAGGCTAAAACAATGGTTGGATTGCTCTTTATGAATAGGTAACCCCTGACCTGAGAAATCTTTCAGCCATGAAGGAGCACACAGAACAGTAGAACGGCAGCATTTACTCTCTACTTTTGCATGGCAGGAAACAATGGGAGGCAGACCTGCTCTGCACTGCGTATGACAGGTGAGAAAATTCATCCAGCATTCATCTGCACATTTGCCTGCCAGCAAAGGCTGAACCTCAAAATTTAGGCCCTTTCTACTAATGGATAATTAAAACAAACATTCAGGGGTATTTTTGCTTTTTTTTTTTTTACTGACTAACAGAAATATAAAGCAATCATTCAGTATTAACATTTTAAATGTTTTGCTATAGGTTTCCCCTTAAAGCCTGCATTATAACATTTATCATTGATAGTTGAAGTCTAACTCCATCCAAAATTCTTTTTTGGTCTTGGATAGGGTAGGGCCACAGTTAAAATACTATAAGGGATTTATTTTTGTCCCATTGGGTACGTTTTACCCCATTGGGTAAGTTTTTCAAATTTTTCAGAACTTGTGACATCAGGACAAAAAATGGTGAGATTGGTGGTCATTGTGAACTAAATGGCACAGACAGCAAGAAAGCATTGTCAGAATTTCTTACCTTTCCTATCTCTTGTTTTTGTCTTTGCCCCTCTTCGAGAGAATTCCCATCATTTTTTATTGTTAACGAGTGCCTTGCTTTATCAGTAAATGTTATATTGTGGGTGCCATTCCTTAACTTATTGCAGCCAGAACAAATAACTTACATTGCTGATGGTCCTTGGATGACTTCTTCTTAACCCCCAACACAGACCACTGATTCTTTGAACTAGTATAGTGACCATGGAATAGTCTACCAATGAATAGACTGTTTGGTGGGGGTTCATTTACGGAAGCAAGGAAGAGTACTTTTATAAAACAATTTGGACTATAAAAATTCATTACTCACATAGGCTGAAGGTTCTTTTCCACCGCAACACCTCACTATACTATTGCAGTTGAGAAATTACATCTCTGGCACAGGCTTCACACCACTGTGGTATAGCTTGCCCCTTTTGCTCATTTCAAAGTATTTAAGCCCCCATGGTTGGGGTCAGAAAAGTGACTGACAGGTTTCTCAGCTGGAACACTTACCTATGTATAAGCTGAGCCACCTGAACAATAGTGATGAGCAGGGATGAGGTCAGGCGTGTTCGGACACAAGTCGAACCTGCCTGAGCTATCCCACTAGGAAGTTGTAAAAGCGGACAGCCAATCCCACCTTTAGCTTGGCTTCAATACAGCAGTCACTGTTTTTACCCAGTGTCCTTTTTTCAAACCACAGACAACTTCATGTTCAACCCAAAGCTCATCCTTTTGAGCATATACTGTATATGCCTTTGTAAGCCACTGGTGTACTGTTCTACCTTTAGTTATTTTCCTGTCATTTACTAAGGATGCATATAAAAAAGTTGTTTAACCACTTTTAACAAGAACTTTATCAGAACATTTTATAAAGTTATACAATACAAAACGGGTATAAGTTGGAGTTCAGGCGTTACATGTCTCACATCATATAGAGTATTATAATTGGATAAGGCACAGATATATGTGATATAAATCAAATATTCTGACAAAGGTTAATATAGACAAATACAAGTCAGAGATTATATCCAAATTACTATTCCTCAACCATCTTCACTGGTCTTTTGGGAGATGTCATGAGAATAGTTGTTAATCCAGATTGGTGTTTAGTATCAAAGTCAGATAGGGTGGGTAGGGATAGAGAAATAGGATGGAGTGGTGATATTGAAGAAGAGAGAGGGGGTAAGAGAAAGGACAGGGGGATGGTAGATAGGATGGGTGACCGATCTCATCCTGGTACCTCTCCCCCGGTTCCGTCAGATCTGTAGGTTTAGTTTTCTTTTAAAGCGAGTTAGGCTCAGTCGTCAAGGTGGGCACGTGGTTAGTTGGGTAAATTGAGCCAATTTGGTGAAATGGTGCCAACATGCCCAAGTTTTGGTATATTTAGAGGGGGTTACATGTGCAGTACTTATAATTCTTTCCATTTCTGCAACTTTATTTACCCTACAAAACCAGTCTTCAATTGTTTAACCACTTATCTATCAAGATAAGTTTATAAATGGCTGTAAGCTTGATACCAGCTTTAAGAGCCAGCAAAAGGTTTTCCAATAAAAGTGATCAAATGTCTTTAGTGCTGCCCAATCACTTTTATGAGGCTATTAAAGGGGCACTCCCATGCCTGCAGTGCGGAAAACAATTTCCCCAAAGTAAGCAGGAGGATCTTGGAGAACATCCATTCCCTGCTTCCTCCTGTGACTAATGACTCCAAGCAGAGGATGCAAGTATTACAGTATGATCTGTGCTGAAATAGTTGCACTGGAGGGCAGGGGAGACAATGGGGGTTTGATAGACCCCCGATGTCTCCATAAAGAGTACTTTTTGCCTGCCCATGCTATCACATTTGTGTAAAAAAAAAAATTGACTAGCAGGTTGAATGAAAAAAAAAGATCTGTTTCCCCCATCCACGACTCTATGTCGATAGGGGAATCACTACTACCGAGTCTTCCCCACCATCAGAATACACTGATCAGTGCTGTTGCTGGCTATAGCTGGCAGTACTGATCATTCAGGAAATACCCAACAGGCTGGCTGTACAGAAGTTGATCAGTAGATTGACTTCTGTACAACCAGCTTGCCCATACATGGATCAAAATGTGGCTGGACTCTACTGAACCAGCCACATTTTAATCCACATTTGGCCACCTTTAGAAATATTGGCTGTGCGTTTACATTAGAGGGCTAGCAGGCATCCCAGATCTGTTAAAAGTAGAAACCCACTGCCTGTGTTATAAACGTTGGCATTTAATTTCCTCATAGTGTTTATAGACACAGGGATGAATGAGGTCCTTACATTGCTTGTTCAAAATATGAGATTCGCTCCATCTATGGGCAGGCTGGTTGTACTAAAGTTGATCTGTCAATCAACTTCAGAACAGCCAGCCTGTCAGATTTTGTGTATTTGATCACTTTACCTACCGGTAGTGACAGATTTGTTCTGCTGAGAGTGAAGGCTCCCCTGCCAGAAGAACACAAAAACGCTGCTGGAGGGATTCCCCAAATCAACACCGACTGTGTTGATGGGGAGCTCCAACATTGTGGTGGAAGGAAAGAAAATTGCATAATCTATGGTATGCTTTAGGTAAGCTGCTGATATACAAATACTTTTGCATTCTAGCTTGAATGCTGGTTGAAATATGCTATCTCTTCACCTGGAGCGTAAAGAGGAACTGCAGTCTGCTCACATAATTTGTAAAAAAAAACATCTTTGCCATTCTGAAGCTTCCCTCCAACCACTTGCATATTATTTTATAAATACTGTGATTCTGTATTTGCCAAATATGTTGCAGAAATCTCCCTCCACTGAGTCTGGCTGCATCCATTTTAACTGTGGGCAGCTGAAGCTGCTGCCTGTTCACTTCCTGGATTTACACAGATACACAGAGGCACATCTCCAGCTCTGTAGCCCTCATTGGCCCTCTTATGACTCATCCCCCTTCCTTCCGGGCAAACTCTCTCTCAGAGTGAGAGAAAGAGCTGGGCATGATGGCATAAGCCTAGGGTAATGACCAGACAGAAAACAGGAAGTGGGCTGTATAAGGTATTTACTGGCAGAAAAAAAATGTTTTACTATCCAAAGTTAAAACAACAAGGGCAGAAGATTTAATAGATGGGAAGTTGAAAAAATGACTGAAGGTCCGCTTTAAAGTGGTTTTAAACTGATTCTGCTTCTTACCTTAATAAATTCCCTGCATTCATGTAAAAAAAATGCCCCACTACCTATGTTTGCCTGTCCCTAATACTTACCTGACTCCTGTCATTGCTTCAACGCTGTCCCGGCTGCAGCCCCACTCTCCTTTCTTCCTGGTCCCACAGGAGACACTGACGGCAGCCTAAGGCTCGTGCCGTTGCCAGTCAAACTCCTGTGAGGAGGAGGAGAAAGCGGGGCCTAGGATTGCCAGTGCCATGTGTGCCTATGTAAGCACTAGGGATGAGCTTCGTGTTCGAGTCGAACCCATGTTCGACTCGAACAACGGCTGTTCGACCGTCCGTCGAATTGCGAACGATATGGGCCGTTCGCGCCAAATTCGTGTGGCGCGTCACGGCCCATAATTCACTGCGGCATCGCAGTGCATTGCTGGCTGATGATTGGCCAAGCATGCACTATGACCCGCATGCTTGGCCAATCACAGCGCCGTCAGTAGAGAGAGCTGTAATTGGCCAAAGCCAGGGTGGCTTTGGCCAATTATGGCTCAGGGGATTTAGTACACACCCCACACTATATAAGGCCGCCTGCACGGCGGCCCTGTGTAGTGTGTGTTCCGGTGTGCTGAGAGATAGAGAGAGAGAGAGACAGTGTCATTTGATTTGAGTTAGATAGATTAGGCAGAACAGTCAGTCAGTTAGCTGCACTTACAGTGTATTGTGTATATATATGCATCCCAGGTGTTGCATATATATATATACACTGTATTCAGTTTAGCTAGATCCGTTCCTGTTATCTTCTATCTAGACTATTTACATTTAGTGCAGTGTGTCCTGCTCACAGTGTTCAGCTAGATCCGTTCCTGCTATTTACATTCAGTGCAGTGCGTCCTGCTCACAGTGTTCAGCTAGATCCGTTCCTGCTATTTACATTCAGTGCAGTGCGTCCTGCTCACAGTGTTCAGCTAGATCCGTTCCTGCTATTTACATTCAGTGCAGTGCGTCCTGCTCACAGTGTTCAGCTAGATCCGTTCCTGCTATTTACATTCAGTGCAGTGCGTCCTGCTCACAGTGTTCAGCTAGATCCGTTCCTGCTATTTACATTCAGTGCAGTGCGTGCTGCTCACAGTGTTCAGCTAGATCCGTTCCTGCTATTTACATTCAGTGCAGTGCGTCCTGCTCACAGTGTTCAGCTAGATCCGTTCCTGCTATTTACATTCAGTGCAGTGCGTCCTGCTCACAGTGTTCAGCTAGATCCGTTCCTGGTATTTACATTTAGTGCAGTGCGTCCTGCTCACAGTGTTCAGCTACATCCGTTCCTGCTATTTACATTCAGTGCAGTGCGTCCTGCTCACAGTGTTCAGCTAGATCCGTTCCTGCTATTTACATTCAGTGCAGTGCGTCCTGCTCACAGTGTTCAGCTAGATCCGTTCCTGCTATTTACATTCAGTGCAGTGCGTCCTGCTCACAGTGTTCAGCTAGATCCGTTCCTGCTATATACATTTAGTGCAGTACGTCCTGCTCACAGTGTTCAGCTAGATCCGTTCCTGTTATCTTCCTACTGACAGGCAGGCTTGTCTGGTTACAGTATATAAAGCTACCTGAAGAAAATTACAGGTGTTCTTTTTGATCCTATTAGTACCACGGTCAGGCAGCTAGACTATTTACATTTAGTACAGTGTGTCCTGCTCACAGTGTTCAGCTAGATCCGTTCCTGTTATCTTCCTACTGACAGGCAGGCTTGTCTGGTTACAGTATATAAAGCTACCTTAAGAAAATTACAGGTGTTCTTTTTGATCCTATTAGTACCACGGTCAGGCAGCTAGACTATTTACATTCAGTGCAGTGCGTCCTGCTCACAGTGTTCAGCTAGATCCGTTCTTGCTATTTACATTCAGTGCAGTGCGTCCTGCTCACAGTGTTCAGCTAGATCCGTTCCTGGTATTTACATTCAGTGCAGTGCGTCCTGCTCACAGTGTTCAGCTAGATCCGTTCCTGCTATATACATTTAGTGCAGTACGTCCTGCTCACAGTGTTCAGCTAGATCCGTTCCTGTTATCTTCCTACTGACAGGCAGGCTTGTCTGGTTACAGTATATAAAGCTACCTGAAGAAAATTACAGGTGTTCTATCCCAGCTTAGTGCAGCTACAGGCCATTAGTATGTCTGGAAGGCCAAGAAGGAGAGGCAGACAGTCACAAGCCAATAAGAGAGGGCAAGCAGGCTCTGTGTCTAGTGCTGGTCGTGGAGACGGTGCATCCTCATCAGCACGTGGCCATGGGACACGCTTGGCCTTTTTTTCGGCAGCTGGCCGTGTTGAGCCGCAACATGCGGAAGACTTGGTCGAGTGGATGACCAAGCCGTCCTCATCCTCCTCATCCTCTCTCACCCATGCCCAGGGTGCTTTGTCTGGCAAAGCAGCGGCCTCTTCCCTCAGCTCAATGTCATCAGTGACTCCTTCCCTAGCTCCACCATGTCCTCATGAGGATTCCCTCGAACTGTTTGACCACAGTGTTGGGTACATGCTCCAGGAGGATGCCCAGCGTTTGGAAGGCTCTGATGATGATACTGAGCTCAATGAAGGCAGTAACATGAGCACGGACAGAGGGGGTGCCCAAGAAGGACAGCAATCTGGCAGTCATGCTCCCCCTGCTGCAGCATACTGCCAGGTTTGCTCCAGTGATGAGGAGGGAGGGGATGATGAGGTCACTGACTCAACGTGGGTGCCTGATAGGAGAGAGGAGGAGGAGGAGGAGGAGGAGGAGGTGGCACATCACCAACTAGGCAGGATGCCCTCCAGGGGCCAGCCTAAGGGCAGCACATTGACTGCATCACACCCCAAAGCTCCACATGTGCAGGGCGCTGCAGTATCTGCGCGTTATTCAAAAAGTTCTTTGGTGTGGGCCTTTTTTGAGACGAGTGCATCAGATCGCACCGCTGCTATTTGCAATATATGTCTCAAGCGTATCTCGCGTGGCCAAAACATCTCCCGCTTGGGTACCACATGCTTGACCAGACATATCTTGACCTGCCATGCAGTTCGTTGGCAAGCGTATCTAAAAGACCCACACCAAAGAACAAAGACGATCTCTCCTTGCTCCTCATCAGCTGAGATTTCCAACCCCACTAGACCTTCAGTCCTCTCTGCGACCTGCAGTGAGAGGAATGAAGGTGTAGAATTAGGTGTGTCACAGCCAAGTACTTATGGGCAATCTGCTTTTGGTACACCGACGTCAGATTGTACCAGGCAAATTTCCCTGCCCCAGCTGCTGCACCGCCGAAAGAAGTTTGCTCCCAGCCATCCACATGCCCAGCGGTTGAATGCTAGCTTGGCAAAATTGCTAGCACTTCAACTGCTGCCTTTTCAGTTGGTAGACTCTGCCCCCTTCCGTGAGTTTGTGGAATGTGCGGTTCCTCAGTGGCAGGTACCCAAACGCCACTTTTTCTCACGGAAGGCGATTCCGGCTCTCTACCGGCATGTGGAAGGCAATGTCCATGCCTCGCTGGACAGGGCGGTCAGCGGTAAGGTGCATATTACCGCTGACTCATGGTCCAGCAGGCATGGACAGGGACGTTACTTAAGTTTCACGGCGCATTGGGTGACTCTGCTGGCAGCTGGGAAGGATGCAGGACAAGGTGCAGTAGTGTTGGAGGTTGTTCCGCCACCACGCCTCCAAAATGCTGATTGTGACACACCTCTCTCCTCCACCCCCTCCTCTTCTTCTTCCTCCATGGCCTCTTCCTCGGAACCAGCGGTGCTCCGTAGGCGTTCAAGGGGCTACGCAAGTACGCAGGCCAAAAGATGCCATGCGGTGCTTGAGCTGGTGTGCTTGGGGGACAGGAGCCACACTGGGGCAGAGGTTCTGTCAGCTCTGCAGGGGCAGGTTCAGAGGTGGTTGACGCCACGCCAACTTAAGGCAGGAATGGTGGTTTGCGACAATGGCACCAACCTCCTCTCTGCCCTCCGACAGGGACAACTGACCCATGTGCCCTGTTTGGCTCACGTCCTTAACTTGGTGGTGCAGCGGTTCTTGGGCAGGTACCCGGGCTTAGAGGATGTCCTGAGGCAGGCCAGGAAAGTCTGTGTGCATTTCCGCCGGTCATATAATGCCAGTGCTCGGCTGACGGACCTCCAAAAGGAGTTTAACCTGCCCAAGAACCGCCTAATCTGTGACATGCCCACCAGGTGGAACTCGACGTTGGCCATGCTGCAGCGGCTGCACACGCAGCAGAGGGCCATCAATGAGTACCTGTGCGACTATGGCACCAGGACAGGGTCAGGGGACCTTGGTTTTTTTTCCCCACGCCAGTGGGCCATGATCAGGGATGCATGCACTGTCCTGTCACCATTCGAGGAGGCCACGAGGATGGTGAGCACTGACAGTGCATGCATCAGTGACACTGTCCCCCTTGTCCACCTGTTGGAGCACACGCTGCGTGGAATAATGGACAGGGCACTTGAGGCAGAACAGAGGCAGGAAGAGGAGGACTTCCTTAGCTCTCAAGGCCCCCTTTATCCAGACAGTGTTCCTGCGTGCCCGCCGATCACACAGGAAGAGGACGAGGAGGAGGAGGAGGAGGAGGAGGAAGATTGTGTCAGTATGGAGGTGGAGCCTGGCACTCAGCATCAGCAGTCTTTAAGGGATCAGTCCCAAGGAACACATGGACTTGTACGTGGCTGGGAGGAGGTGGCTGCGGACGTTGTTGTCCTTAGTGACCCAGAGGACTCCGGACCGAATGCCTCAGCAAACCTACGCTGCATGGCCTCCCTGATCCTGCAAAGCCTGCGTAAGGATCCTCGTATTCGTGGTATCAAGGAGAAGGACCAATACTGGCTGGCAACCCTCCTTGATCCACGTTACAAGGGTAAGGTTGCGGACCTTATCTTGCCATCGCAGAGGGAGCAGAGGATGAAACATCTTCGGGAGGCCTTGCAGAAAGGTCTGTGCAACGCGTTCCCAGAGACTGGGAGGTTACAAACTCCTGTTTCTGGACAACGTGTTGCTGAGGCTTCGGTCAGTCAAAGAAGGAGCGGTGGAGAAGGTGGCCGTCTGACCGATGCGTTCAGACAATTTTTTGGTCCGCAGCCCCAAGGTATGATCGGTTCCAGCAACCATCGCCAGCGTCTGTTTTACATGGTGCAGGAATACCTAGGGGCAAGATCAGACTTGGACACCTTTCCCACCGAAAATCCTCTGGGTTACTGGGTCTTGAGGATGGATCACTGGCCAGAGCTTGCACAGTATGCAATTGAGCTACTGGCCTGTCCTGCATCCAGCGTTCTTTCGGAACGCACATTCAGTGCTGCTGGAGGCGTGGTAACCGATCACAGGGTGCGTCTGTCCACCGACTCGGTCGATCGGCTGACCTTCATAAAAATGAATCAGTCTTGGATCACCACCAGCTACCAAGCACCTGATGCAGATGTAACCGAATAATTTTTTTTGAAATCTCAGATCCCTTCAAAGACTGCCTATGCTGATGCTGAGTGACTATCCCTGAGTAATTATCCTCTTCCTCCTCAATCATCACGCTGATAGCTTGTAAGAACATTTTTGGTTCTGGGCGCCACCACCAGTGCCTAAGGCACAATTTTTCAGCCCCTGTTTAACAGGGGCGTGTAATTACAATTTTTGATGTAATACTTTGCAGCAGGGCTCGTTCCTGCATTCCAACTAGAGTGTCTGTGAGGGGTTGCAGTGTTGTGGCACCAGCACCAGTGCCTAAGACCCAATTTTTCAGCCCCTGTCTAACAGGGGCGTGTAATTACAATTTTTGATGCAATACTTTGCAGCAGGGCTTGTTCCTGCGTTTCAACTAGAGTGTCTGTGAGGGGTTGCAGTGTTGTGGCACCAGCACCAGTGCCTAAGACCCAATTTTTCTGCCCCTGTCTAACAGGGGCGTGTAATTACAATTTTTGATGCAATACTTTGCAGCAGGGCTCGTTCCTGCGTTCCAACTAGAGTGTCTGTGAGGGGTTGCAGTGTTGTGGCACCAGCACCAGTGCCTAAGGCCTAATTTTTCAGCTCCTGTTCAACAGGGGCATGTAATTACAATTCTTGATCTAATATTTCACAGCAGGGCCCTGTGAGGGCTTACAGTGTTTTGGCCACAGCAACACCTAAGGCCCAAATTTCTGCTGAGTATATAGGGCAGGACCCTACTTTCAAACATCTAACTTACAAACGACTCCTACTTGCAAACGGAAGGAGACAACAGGAAGTGAGATGAAATCTACCCCTAAGGAAGGGAAATTCTCTCCTGTAAGAGTTAATATGGGAAAACAATTTCTCCTTTCCACTGATGCTTTCCAATCCTTGTTCCACAAAAAAACCCAAATTTTCCAAAAACATTTTTCATTGGGACAAAAAAGTGAGGTGAAATCTTCTGAAGAGGAGGAAAGACGCAAAACAAATGTCACAGGGGTGATAACCCTTCCCTATGTTTTCCAAAAAGCTTAGAAAAGATTTTTTGGCTGGAGCTAAACACATTAAAAATGTTCAAAATTACAAACAGATTCTACTTAACAACAAACCTACAGTCCCTGTCTTGTTTGCACCGCCTGAATACTGCTGTTCAGAGTATATAGGGACCTTTCCTTATTTTAATTTGGGTGCGGGGTTCCCCTTAATATCCATACAAGACCCAAAGGGCCTGGTAATGGACTGGGGGGTACCCATGCCGTTTGTCTCACTGATTTTCATCCATATTGCCATGACCCGACATGACATTAAACCCGCAAGCAGTTTTAAATGAGATTTTTTCCTTTAAAAATGACATTTGGTGCAGGGACTGTTCTAAACATGGGAAACACGCGTCACTTTACAGGCATACTATAGACACCCCCCAGGTACGATATTTAAAGGAATATTTCACTTTTTTTTTTTTTACTTTAAGCATCATTAAAATCACTGCTCCCGAAAAAACGGCCGTTTTTAAAAGTTTTTTTTGCATTGATACATGTCCCCTGGGGTAGGACCCGGGTCCCCAAACCCTTTTTAGGACAATACCATGCAAATTAGCCTTTAAAATGAGCACTTTTGATTTCGAACGTTCGAGTCCCATAGACGTCAATGGGGTTCTAACGTTCGTGCGAACTTGCGGTCCGTTCGCGGGTTCTGGTGCGAACCGAACCGGGGGGTGTTCGGCTCATCCCTAGTAAGCACACAGCCTGGCTCAGGAGTGCATATGTATGGGTACCCCCTTAGCAGTTGGCTTGCTGAGGGGACACTAAAAAGACAAAGAAGCGGACCGCCAAAAAGAAGGTAAGGGACTGCTGTATTCCATTTTTTTGCACAGAGCAGGTAAGTATAACTTTAATATAACTTTAAATTCACATTTGTTTCTCATGAACAGGTGGCATTTGCATTTCTTCCCATGACATTTGCTTAGGCTGTGGCACTGTAGAAACCCTATGACAGGCATCCAACTGTGATGCCCTTATTGCAGATTTTCTGACTTGCAAGTGGTACAGCTGCTTTCATTTCAAGGAATAAATCACTGACACCAGTTTCAATTTCAGTGATTTCCTGTTCCTTTTCTTTTTATTCAAGTTGTCATTCAGACAATGCTGACTGTGTGACTTCATAATGTTTTGACACATAGGCATTTTATTAATAATTACATTTCTGCTGATCGTTGCCTTATTGGTGTTTGGATGCAGTGTTATGTAACCTTTTTCAGGCTCACTGTAGCAAACAAATATACCCGCTTTAGCACAAGGCCCCCATTGTGTATGCTTTTTTCTAGGAACATGTGCATTTGCATTGCTTCCAAATATTTTGAAGTGTTTTAGGTCAGGCTTCGTTCTGTTCCGTAGATTATATGGAGTTTTCTCTGTTGCTTTCCAGGTAAGTGATTTTGGACACAGCAGGCTGTCATAATTGTCTCTCACGAATATGTTGCTGGCACATCTGCATCAAAAAGCATTCTTCTGCCACTTTTAAATAAAGTATAGTTCATTTCATGGCGACACTATTTCATCTGCATTGTGAGGTACAGAATTCGGGAACATAATTCAATGATTCCTCGGAATAACTTTTGTTTTACCACTTGTGTACTCTGTTGCGTTTTTTGTGAATTGTTTGTAGGCACTTTGCCAGATATGTTGTTTACTTGGGCGGGAAATTGTTTGAGTTTATATGAAACTTCAACTTTGCTGTGTAACAGGTAAGGGACCAGTATACCTTGATTGATCATCAATGAATATGAAAATTGTATTTCCTGAGTCAGAGCTTTTACAGGACCACATAGATCTGAGTGACTTAGGTCTAGGGGTTGTTGGGTTCTGATGTTGCTCCTTTGAGGGAAAAGATTTCATGGTCATTGTTCCTTATGCAAGTAGTACCCTTCATTGTTTGACAGCATGGGTCAGTTTTATGCCGCTGGCATGCACATCTTCAGCTTGTTTCTTTATTGTTTTAGGAATTTTGTTTGTGTCCCCCTTCACGGGTTGGACTATGTGTGGATAGGGAGAATCCTCTGCAGTTCCCTGCGTTGACTCCTTGTGGGCGACCTGGCTCATAGGTGCATGGTAGGGACAGATAAAACAACAGAGAAGAGAAGACACGAGGAGGGTCTCCTAATGAGTGTTTTGTCTACAAGATGTATTATTACATGTTATTTTATAGATAGATAAGAAAGCTGTGGTGTGAGATGTTATTAAACACTAACAAATAGAAATATGTTTTTAAAAACTAACAAATAGAAATATATTATCAAAAGCTAGAAAATAGAACAATTGCAAAAGTAAAACCTTGAGAGGGGAGGGGGGAGTAGAGACAGAGAGAGCTTCTAGCAGAAGATGTGTCTGTGCGTTAGGTGAAAGTTAAAGAACACATTTCAACAGTTCGAACAAAATGGACTTTCTTGTGCTTAAATGAACAATACAGTGAATGTCCATATCAGGATGGACTTGTGCACAGCAAAAATGCTTAAATGTAAATGTGAAATATTGAGCTGGTAGATTGTGCTCCTTGAATATATCTAGAGGTTTGATATTCAAAATGTACTAGAGTATATGTGGATTTTTATGGGGTAAATAGATGATTATTATTGTTAAATGTAAAATATCTTTATAGCCTTTTGCTGAAAGGTATTTCTTTACAAATCAAGCTCTCAGTACTAAAATATACACAAAGCTGGATTGAACCTTATCAGGTCAGTGACCTGCATTAAATGTTAAATGCTATTTTAAGTCTGGCTAAAGAGTAACTGGGCAATCTGCCAGATATAGGTTAATAGGTTACCTAATGTAATAGGCATTTGACTATTCTGCTGGAGAATTAAACTGTTTTGGTTTGAGATTTGTAATATGCTGAGTATTTGGAGGAATCTGAGCTTTAATGATATTATTATCTGTTAGAATTTATTCTAGCATTTTGGGCCATTGCTCGAGTCGTGTGCTTTGGTTTTGTAATACTCTGATGATTGACAGTCAGTGTTGTTTTATCAAAGGGGCAAAATTGTAATTTGCCATTAGCCCACCAAAAATGAGGCTCCTTCATAAGATCATGGCAGTGGAGACTGGATGGCGGAGATGTAAAAAAAAAATGGTCTGCAGCTCAGGTATTAGGATTTCAATAGTTAGAAATCCTTTTTTAAACTGGAATGTGTTCTTTTAAATGTTCATTACTAGATACTATCTGTGCTATCCCACTTATGGCTATTGTACATTTGTATCAGACAATGTACCAGCACAGTAAGGGACAAAGCAAGACAGTGTTTTGTTAAAAAGCCAGTGATCTACAGGTGGAGGTCAGTGTATCTGGCACAATGAACCTTTATTATGGTCATGTATGTCAAAATCAGCCAAATCATAGCAAGTATACAGTATGTACATGTGTATGCTCACATCAGTACACTATAGGGAGGATTTCCATAGATGCTCAGGTATGTTCAGGTTTGTGCATGTGTACTAGTAAGAGTTAAGGTATGACCTGCAAAGAAAATGAGGGGATATGTATATGCTGTAATTGTAAAGTCATTTAATTTAAATTGATATTTGTAACCCAATCTAAGATTGTGAGCGTTTGGCTATAGCAATAAAATCTAATCACTAGATTTGGGTTTACTATCCATGAAAAGGTGAGAAATGTAGCAAACTGGGAGCACCTCAGAACAGACCCTCTATTTTTTACTGAATATAGTTACAAAGTTATGTAGTCGGTAAGATTGAAAAAAGACTCCAGTCCTTCCAGTTCAACCTGTGGTGTGTGAGTGTGCATGTGTTTATGTCAATAGTCATTTGCATATCACTGTATGCTGTGATCATTAAGGTGCCCATCTAATAGTTTTTTCAAACTATCATTGCTCCCTGCTGATACCACTAGTTGTGGAAGAGAATTCCACATCCTTACCTCTCTGACAGTAAAGAACCCCTTACTCAGTTTAAGGTTAAACAGCTTCTCTTCCCATTTTAGTGACTGGCCATGTGTCTTTTTAAACTCCTTTCCACTGAAATATTTCTTCCCTATGCTAGGGTCACCAATAAGGTATTTGTATATCATTATCATAGCCTCTCTTAAGCATCTCCTCTCCAGAGAGAATAAGTTCAATGCTTGCAGTATTTTCCCATAGCTGAGATCCTCTAGTCCCTTTATTAGCTTTGTTTCCCTTCTCTGAACTCTCTTCAGTTCCAGCACATCCTTCTTGAGGACTGGTGCCCAGAACTGGACAGCATACTCTATATGCGGCTGGACCAGAGTCTTGTAGAATAATTTTTTTATCTCTGGAGTAAGTCCCCTTTTTTATGCATGCTAATATTCTGTTGGCTTTGCTGGCAGCAGCTTGGCATTGCATGTCCTTGCTAAGCCTGTCATCTACTAGGACCCCCAGATCTTTCTCCATCCTGGATACCCCCAGAGGTTCTCCCCCTAGCGAGTAGCTTGCATTTGTATTTTTAGCACCCAAATGCTTTACCTTACATTTTTCAACATTAAACCTCATTTGCCATGTAGTTGCCCACCCCTTTATTTTATTTAGGTCTTCTTGTAAGGTTCCCACATCCTGCGTAGAAGTTATTGCCCTACTTAGCTTTGTATCAACCGCAAATCCTGAGATTGAGCTATTTATCCCATCCTCTATATCATTTATAAATAAATTAAACATAATTGGTCCCAGGACAGATCCCTGGGGGACCCCACTTACCACACCGGATCATTCTAAGTACTCGCTATTTATCACCACCCTTTGGACCCGCCCCTGTAGCCAGCTTTGAGTCCAGATACATAACCTATGGTCCATGCCAACAGACCTCAGTTTGTAAAATAAACTTTTGTGAGGAGCTGTATCAAATGCCTTTGCAAAATCCAGATACACCACATCCACTGGCCTTCCTTTATCTAGATGGCAGCTCATTTCTTCATAGAACAATATTAGATTGGTCTGGCAAAAACAGTCCTTCATGAATCCATGCTGATTACTACTAATGATACTGTTTTCATTAGCAAAATCTTGGATATAGTTCCTTATCATCCCCTCCTAAAGCTTACAGACTATTGATGTTACTCTGACTGGCCTGTAGTTTTCAGGGATATATCACAGCCCTTTTTAAAATATTGGTACCACGTTGGCTTTCCTCCAATCAGCTAGTACCATTCCAGTCAGTAAACTGTCCATAAAAATTAGGTACAATGGTCTAACTATCTCCTTAAGGACCCTTGGGTGTAAGCCACCTAGTCCTGGTGACTTATTTGTGTTAATTTTTTTGACACTGGCTTCTGTTAGCCACAAGGGTACATTCTGTGACATGTTATTAACATTACAGTCTTGGTAACTATATCTCCCTTTTTCCTTAGTTATCTAAAATGTTTCTTTCTTCATACAGACTATTCATCTGTGAGAAGTAGACATAAGTTTAAGTTTCAGTCTGAGCACAAGTCCTGACTGGACATTGGCTGTTCAGGTGTTGAGATAAACGCCCAAACACTTGCCCATTTGTCTGGTGGTCCCTTAAAAAAAAACTACACCAAACCGTTGCATAAGCATGCAGCCTGGCTGGCCAGGAAAGGGTGGAGCAAGTTTTTTCCCCCTCTCTCTTGAACCATACTAGGCCACATGCCCTCAGCATGGGAGTTACATTGTCAGGGGGGATTGTTCAGGAGGGAGGCACATGCTCACCCCCTGTCCCTTTTCTGGCCTGTCAGGCTGCAATAAAAGAAAATGGATCTGGGTGTCTGGTGGATTTTTTCTTATGTTGTGGGGGACCCCTCAAAATCTATACCAGATCTTTAGAGTTCCATGCTCATGTTTTTTTTTTTTTGTGGGGGTCCCCTATTAAAGGTGCACTTCACTCTCTAAATGAACATTGACTAATAGGGACTATTTTGCTGCTAGCATTAGTAAATAGATAGGAAGATACTGTATATCATATTTGCTTGTGTTAAACTTTTTCTTTTATATTTCTCAGCTAAGCATACTCTCCTGCATGCATGCCCGTGCTACGGGTAGATGGAGTTAAGTACATGCTACATGAATCATCAGCCCTTACTCAAGATGACCACGATCAGAAATGCTACAGGGTTTTTTTTAAACCACTTCCTGCCCAAGGTACGTCATATGACATCATGGACTTTGAGAGGGGATATCTGGATGATGCCTGCAGCTACAGGCATCATCCAGATAACATCTTTTTTAGCGATTCTGTGCACCATAAGAACAATCATAGCGGCAGTTCAGCCTCTTGATCGATCTTACAGGAGGTGGGAGGGGACGTCCCCCCTCCTGCTGCCCTCCGTTGCTTCTCAGGGCTCGCCCGTACGAACCGGAGAACGAAATGGTCGCCGCTGAAAGTTTACCATAAAGATTTCTGGCGACCGAATGGTCCAGAGTCATCTCTATGACCCATTATGATGTCACGTCCTGGCTGGCAGACATAAACAAAGCAGAGGACGGTCATATTGACCCCACATCTCGCCATAAAGAGGACCTGTCATGCACTATTCCTATTACAAGGGATGTTTACATTCCTTGTAATAGGAATAAAAGTGATATAAAAATGTTTTTTTCAAAGAGAAAGTGTAAAAATAAAAGTAAAATAAAGAATAAAAATTTTTTTTTAAAGCGCCCTGTTCCCGCGTGCTTGCGCACAGAAGAGAACACATACGTAAGCCGTGCCCACATATGTAAACGACGTTCAAATCACACAAGTGAGATATCACCGTGTGCGTTAGAGAAAAAGCAACAATTCTAGCCCAAGACCTCCTCTGTAACTCTAAACATGTAACCTGTAAAAAATGTTAAAGCGTTGCCTATGGAGATTTTTAAATACCGAAGTTTGGCAGCATTCCACAAGTGTGCACAATTTTAATGCGCGACATGTTAGGCATCTATTTACTCAGCGTAACATCATATTTCACATTATACAAAAAAATTGGGCTAACTTTACTGTTTTGTTTTTTTTTTTAATTCATTAAACTGTTTTTTTCCCCCCAAAAAAACGCTGCGCAAATACCGTGTGACATAAATAGTTGTAACAACCGCCACTTTATTCCCTAGGGTCTCTGCTAAAAAAACATATATAATGTTTGGGGGTTCTGAGTAATTTTTTAATTTTATTTACAAATGTTTTATTAAAGTATTTCAGGCGAGTACAAAATGAATAGGCACAGAAAGATCGGTAAATACATTTGAGAAACCAGATGAAATAGTACAGTATGCATCTCTTATAATGACTGTAACAAAATAAAAGAAAAAACAATAACCAAAAAAAAAAGAAAAAAAAGAACTGGAAAAAAAGAATTGTAAGACAATATAATTTGAATACATAAACTTGCATCTGTGAGGTAAGATATGTGAGTACTTGTGAGGTATGATATGTCAAGGATATCCAAACAATATTACAAACGGTAATGGATGCATTATCATGAAAGACCACAAATCTATCAAGTTATTAGAAATGGGGATAAGGAATTCCCCAAACATGGTTTATGTTTGGCAAGTTGACCAATTTTCCTATTTACGGTCAAAGATGTGCATGGAGTCCATGAGAGTGTGATGCACCCTTTACATCAATCTAATAGACTCCATGCAGAGGAGCACCTGAGACCATGGTACCAAGGGACATCGCTAGTTTAGGGCGATAGCCCATTGGATAGCACTAAAAAGCGTATGTGCTAATGTTTGTTGGGGGAGGGGAGACCTCTGGGAGATCTGCAAATAAAATGCAAGTCTGGTAAGTCAGGGTCACAGGTACCCCTGTTATTTGGAGAACCAGCGAGGAGGTTTTTTGCAACAGGGATTTCAGGACAGTGCAGCTCCAGAACTTGTGAAGGAGAGTACCCCTGTCCCGACATCCTCTGAAGCATGTGTCGAGGACTAGTGGGTAAAATCTGTGCAGCCTGTCAGGGGTATAGTACCAGCGGGTATGTAATGTGACTACAGTCTCTTTGATAGAGATAGAGTGTGTGCATTTATGCATATTGGAGACCATGTCCTGCCAGTCTTCTGCAGAGATATCCTGGGCCGTCTCTGTCTCCCATTCCAACATAGCTGTTTATTTGGTCATAGTATTGTGGTCATTAAGGTACTGGTATAAGATTGAGATAGCCCCCCTATCTCTAGAGGCCTCTCCGCATAGGTTCTCAAATTTAGCCAATTCCACAGCTTGGGATAAGGTGTTAGAAAAAACATGCTTTGACAGTTTGGTTAAAAGGCCTTATATGCAGGTGCAAATCAAAACTCTATGTTCATGCATTAATGATATTTCTTTGATGATTCATTAGAAGTAAATGGTCTAATGAACTCATAGCATATAAATAGTGCTTGATTGCTTCATACCTACAAAAGACATGTGACTGATCTCTTTTTCTTATCTCTCTTTAGAAGAAATTAATTTATACATCATGAGTAAAAACCATGTCCTTAACTGTAGCTGTATCACTTGGTAGCAGATTATATACCAAAATATTTGGTTCAACACCTTTCCTATGCATTCATCTCTCCTCTTATTGTCTTATAATTCATTTTGTTTACTATAGGAGAAACTTTTCAGGATAAGTACTTTGCTAACAATACACTCAGACAATAGAGTGTAATGAAGGCATCTGTGTCTGAGCAGATAGCGCTACCTTTTCTTTCCAAGAGGAGCCAAGTGCTCAGTTGCATTCATAGATGTCATTATTGTTTCACAAAGGGATAAGAGAGAGAGAGACATTCTGTCCTTTCGTGAATAGAATTTAACATGAGACTAGTCCAGGATGACTGCACAGGTTATACATATTAATACTCTAGTAGGCCAAATTTCTCTACCCTTATAGGAGGAGCTGACATTTTCTTTTTTTCATGGTTAATCACCATCTTTGTGACCATATTTCTGCACTTTCTCCTCTTGTTAGCCTTAGTCTTTATCCTCTTCTGTTTGTGATTTTCCTGCTTTTGCCATCAAATATTTTGACGCATAAATGCAATAGGGTTGATTTACTAAAACTGAAACGTGCTAAATCTGGTTCAGGTCTGCATAGAAACTAATCAGCTTCCAGGATTTTTTTTTTGTCAAAGCTTAATTGAACAAGCTGATTGGCTACCATGCACAGCTGCACCAGATTTGGCATTTTCCAGTTTTAGTAAATCAACCCCAATATGGTTTAACAATTTATTGGAAGCATTGTTTAGAAAAAAAAGACACACTTTTTTAATTTTCAAAGTAGCTTGCATCTAGATATCCCCTTGATCCAACCATCAGCCAAATTGGATACAGGTTCTCTGATGCTAATAGGGTCTCATTGTTAGTTGATGTCAAACTTACTGAAGTAGCAAATTGAATGGCACTTACAGGCTCTACTTACTTTCATCTAAGGCAGGCAATACATGGTGTGGTTTCTTTCCTGCAACCATGGGCTGCAGGAAAGAAATGTGCATGATTCCCCCATCAACACAGGCAATGTTGACAGAGGAATCAGCAATTGTCTTCTCCCAGCCGGGGAAGCCGTCCCTGCCGGGAAAAGACAGTGATTATCGGTAGGGGCTATAGGAGCCACTAGCGATAATTGCAAGAGAATCCGGCAATCTGGTTGTACCCAAGTTGATCAATCGATCAACTTGGTACATTCAGCCTGCCCATTCTCGGTTCAAATCTCAGCTGGTTCCTGCTGAACTGGCCGAGATTCTAACCGAGTATGGCTAGCTTATATAAGTTGGATTACTGACTCATCCCCGGTCCCTTAAATTCTTCCTAACCCTCTTACTCTTTCTTTATGTTCTCTATCGTAGACATGTGCGGTTCGTTTCATTTCAAATCAATATTTGGACAAATTTTTCTGTATTTGGAGATTTGGATATATCTGAATAATGGAATTACAGTATAGACAAAGTTTACCGAATGCTCTGTATAACAAAACAAAATGCGTCGGAATTTCCGAAATACAAATTTAAATTTGAATCAAATTTTACATCAAATTACATTTGAATTTGAACTGTAAGCATATTTCTGAAATCAAAGAGTGTTATTAGAGTACCATTTCGAAATAATGCTGTTTTTGTTAAGCCAAAGGTGATTTAAAGAGTGGTAATCATTTGAGGAAGATTTTTGTTTGTTCACTTTGGAGCATTCAAATTGAAAAAAAAATATTAAATTTTCACATTTTCGTTTCACCCAATTCAAAATTTATCGATTTGAATGTTTTGAAAACAAAAAAAATCCATACATTCAAAGAAAATTTGAAAAAAGACAAAACGAATTCCGGATACGAATTCCGAATAAGAATCCCCAATATGAATTGAACGAATCAACCCAAATTTAACTAAACTAAATAACTAGATTAATGAATCTACACAAAACGTAACACATTTTTTGGTCATGCACATGTCTACTCTATAGCAGCCAATGGACTTTCAATTAGAGCGAGGCGGTCTGATAGGAACCAGCTACTGCTTCCCTCTTTCTTTAGAAAACTACCCTTCTTTGTGACAACAGTGTCATGAGTTATTTGTAAAAGAAACACTTTATATGGATAATAAAACAAAATCATTTTCAAAGCTTATGAACCTTAAAATGATAAAACTGACACAAAACTATGTTTCTTTTGAGGATAAGAAAAAAAGAAATACCCATTTGTGTTTTTTATAATATTTTGACAAATTGACAAAAAAAGTAACAGAAGCATTTTTGATTATTTTATATGTAACAATATAAGGCAAACTGTTATGCTGTGTACACACGACCGGACTTTCTGGCAGAAAAGGTTCGACGGAATTATTCCGTCAGACATTCCGATTGTGTGTGGACTTCATCAGACTTTTTCTTTCTAAAATTCTGACGGACCTAGAAATAGAACATGTTTCAAATCTTTCCGACGGACTCAATTCCTATCAGGAAAACCCGTCTCGTCTGTATGCTAGTCCGACGGACCAAAAACGATGCAAGGGCAGCTATTGGCTACTGGCTATTGAACTTCCTTTTTCTAGTCCCGTCGTACGTCATCGCGTTCTAAACAAACAGACTTTGGTATGATCGTGTGTAGGCAAGTCTGTTTTAGCAGAACTCCGTCAGAACTCCATCGGAAAGACCATCAGAGTCTACTCTGATGGAAAGTCCGGTCGTATGTACACGGCATTACTGTCTTATTTTTGTACACTGCAATGCTTCCTAACACTTTATCTCTATCTCTGCGCATGGCATACATAGAGAAGGGGAGAAAAAACGTGATAAAGAAAGATGAATTAGGAGAAAGAGAGAGAACAACCTGCAGGTTGGAGATGCTGTGTGTGTTGCAATGTCACAGGACTATAAGTGCGCATAGACGCTTTCTCCTAGTTTACAGTTGCAACAGTAAATCAACATTCCCACAACATGGAGTGTTATGTCTGTGCACATTAATCTACACATTGCAGGGGTTTAAGATGATCTAAGGAGCTAGGGTAGACAATGTTATGGTGCTCCGCATATCTGCATACTTAGGCAAAATCACACGACATAGCAATCACCCTTGGACCAGAAACAGTTTAATAAGCATGATAAACAATTAAGACCACCCACAGTGAAAAAAGAACAAGTTATTCTGTTGCAGCAATCTCCCTTAGGTAAAATAAATAAAACTGAGCATCTCTGCAATAAAACCAACATATAGCCAACATTTGATGGGGCTGATCGCATCTACACAAATAATGCAAAATTACACTTCCAAAAAAGAGGCCATGAAAGCTGTGCAGTTTTCCCCAAACACACTGCAAATTAGGAACTTTAAATTCATGTAATCCCTAAAGAAATGGATCCTCTTTATTGAAGCAATACAAGTAAAAGACTCTCCATTATCTATACCCTAAGTACGTGTGTGTTTGTGAGCTTTTTTTTTGTTTGTTTTTGTTAATTCTCTACATTTTTTAATATGCTGCTTGAAAAAAAAATTTATATAAAATTTACAGTCTACAATCAGTCGTTTTAAGCTGATTTTTTAAACATTTCTACCAAATCAGGTTTTGGCTGCCATGGGGAAGCTTTTCAGCAGTTTTGATCAGTATGGCAGGAGGTAGAGCAGAAATGTGTGTTTTTCACATCATACATCTCTTCAAGAGTAGTGAGAGAGAACCTTTAGCCTCAAAGCTTTTGCTGAACTATATCTGAACTACAACTTTCATCACCTGCAAAAAAACAACCATACCACAGTAACAGATATTTAAAATCGACAAAATAACACACTTCTCCACAGCTATTTACTCTTTTATGGTGTCAGAAAAGGCTGGAAATTATTTGTTACATACAAAACACAGTAGTAAAAATACTGTGTAAGTAGTTGGGATTCAGCTTTCAAATTAGAAAGTTCAGTCTAATCGATGACAATTTCTGGTTTGATTGTGTTGAACCTTATTAAAAAAAAGAGTGCTTGTTCTTATGTACAGATTGTTGCATGCATGAACCCTTAGGAACCAAGCAGATGCAGTATAAGAATGTTTATCACTGGTGGCTGGTTTGCTGCTTTAAAAGAGTATGTTAAACTAAAACTCCTTTTTTTCATTTTGTTTAGAGTAGGGGAAACCCCTGTCATTTTTTGTTTGATGTCTGTGTCCCTATAGGGAGGTTCTCTTCCTGTCTCAAAGGACTTCAAAGGAGGGCAATTCATATCTTAGACAGCTGTCACTGGGAGAAATGTCCCAATTGGAAGAATTTCCCTCTACTACTGTTTCAGTGATAACTCAAATCTTTGGATTTTCTCTCCCTTTCATTTCTATTTCCCAAGGACAATGATCATCAGAACAAATATAGATGGTGATACTCATATATGGGGACACAGACAGCAATAAAAACATTACCCAGCATCTGTAGTGATCATGCCAATTACCCCTCCAAATTACTCAAATTCTGCCAGTCCAGTACAAACGCTATTAATTTATTTTTTTAGCTACGTTACAAAGTGTGTGGGTTTATTTTTGCTAGTGCATTTTTTTTTTTGTGTTGCTCTCATATACTTTTTGCTGGCACAGGCAAAGCAGCCCTCCGTTGGCAGCATATCACCAAATACTAATACAGTAAATTAGTGTGCACCAAAACAACAAACATCTATTCCCCCTAATTCTATAGCTACTGTTAAATGGTGGCAGTCTCCATGTTCTGCATGTGAAGGGAATAGGGGGATAGCAGGTTCTGCAGGACATAGCTGTAATCAGGCCACACCATCCAGAGGCAGGGCATGTCTACCTTTTCTAGTTCAGAGCAGCCATGGTATACAGCCACAGCACCACAAGAAGGTAAGTTGAGTGGCTGACAAAACATTCCTCTTCTTTCTTCTCCCAGGTTCAGAAAAGACACTTGTCTGCAACTGCTGCTACTCCCCTACTGCCCTACTCACTACTCCCCTACTGCCAATCATACCATAGCCCTGAAAACTGTCAATAAGGAGTTGGTGGAATTATTTGATTACAAGATCAATGACTTGCTGCAGGAAGATGATCTTGGTGATGCAAAAGCATGTCACCTTTCAGATATTGAGTATGAGGAACATAGCACCATGGTTATAGAGGGAAGGGACATCAGGCAAGGAGCAGCCAGAGGCACTGATGTTTCAGCAATTGGATCATGGGTTCCAGCAAGGAGGAAGAGGTAGATGATGAGATGGGAGACCATCCAAATGTGCCACTGATTTGAGAAGAGGAAAGTTCTTACGGCAACCCGCAGTATAAGAGGATTTTGTCAAAGGCCAGGAACAGCTTACAGAGTACTGGAAGGACAGCTGTCCTATTTCATCTGGTGGCACTGCTCCACAACTACAGGTCACTGCAATCCTCAGGGATAATTGATAGAACTCTGCAGTGTGGGCCTTTTTTAACATATCTGTTGCCAACAGCATTGTTGTGGTCTGCAGCAACTGCTTGCAGTGTATCAGCCATGATAAAAGTATCAGGCATTTAGGTACCACATGCTTGAAGAAACACATGACTCTGCTTCACAAAGCTTGATGGAAGCAGCAACTTGATGAGACAAGTTGGAAGCAAGAGGCCCAAAATGCTCCTCCCCCATGCTATGCTGAGGAGGGTCAAGCGAAGGCTTGAACCTCTGAAGATTTCTCCTACGTGCACCATACCGTCTCCAACATGCAGATAAAACAGTCCCCAAATCACCCTCAGGATGGCTGTCTACACATTACCATGGACAAATGTTCCAGGAAGCATGGACAGGGATGCGATAAATCCTTCACAGCACACTGTGTTAATCTACTGGCAACTGGGAAGGATGCAGGACCGTTGGATTTGGTATCTGGTAGTGGTAGTCCACCAGGTGTATTGTTGAGTGGTGACAGTGCAGTCACCTGTAACCCTCCCCATTTCTGGTCCCATCTTGCAACTTCTTTAAACCCCCCAGTACCCCCAAGCACCCCAAATCATATGTAATGTCCCAGGCTAAATGCCACCATTCCGTGTTACAGCTAATATGCCTGGGGACAGGAATTACACAGGCTCAGAGTTGTTGACCTCTCTCAAGGCTCAGGCTGAGAGATGGCTGACCTTTACGTATAGTAAGATTTTTCACTCTCCTGTTTTAGTAAATGAACCCCTGCGTGAAAACAACATGTACTTACTGGCTGCTTTTCTCTTAGTAAAAATCACACGTGTTTATGTTGAAACCTACAGACATGTGGTGCCCACCCTTCCCCAAATCAGGACAGTGTAAAAAAAAGATGACAGGCAAGACTGAAAGGAGAAGGAAAGGTAGAGGTTCTGCTACAAGGCGGTAGGATGTTCTGAGCTGTGCAATGCTAATGTTTACTCTTCCTGCTCCTCCCCTCTTCCTCCTTTCACTCCTCCACCTCTTCCTCCTTTCAGTTTTTCTTCTGCTCCTTGTTCTCTTCCTCTGCCCCCCCCCCCCTTTCTACCCCTCCTTGACCTCCTCCTACCTCTCCCTTCTCCTTTTATGTGACTATACAGAAAAAAGTATCCCTCAATTTCATATAATGAATAACTGGTGAAAGCAACCCTTTGTCTCCAATTCCCAGCCAGGGCAGCCCCACAGTAACATTTAGACTCCTTTTCATCTCACTTCAGCTCTTAATTGCTTCTTTTGTTCTGTGAGTCCTTCTCCAGGAACAGGAGTGAAAGGGCACGCAACAGAAGAAAATTAGGCATACAATCTTACCCTGCCTGTCCTTTCCCAGAGTGAAGCCTTGAAACTTGATAAAGCACTCACCAACTCCCACCCAATCATCTTTCCAGCAACAACTTTCGCACACCAGAATTTTACCAGGGTGGAAAAAAAAGAAAAAGGGTCACCAAACCCCTCGCACACCCAGCACCTGTATGCCAGCTTGATACTTCTATTACTTCCATACCAGCTAGTGATATTTGGTCCTTTCCTCAAGTTCATGGCTAGGGTAGTCCCACAATAACATGTTCCCACCTGCCATCATTATGTATTTTTGTTAAGCAATATTTACACATCATTTTTTATATATTTCATTTTCTAAATATTTATATATTTTTTCCTGATATTGTCAAGCAAACCTGGACAGGGACAGCAAGGCTGTAACTAAACTGCTTAACAACAATTATATCATGGACTACTTGGTGTTAAGTATATACCACTGGCTATAGGTGGCCCAATATGGGCTTGAAATACTAGCCTGTCCTTCTGCATGTGTCATGGTAATAAAAAGTCCTATACAAATATTTTATATACTGTACATTTAACTAAGAAAAGGTCCCGCATGCGCACCGCCCGAGTGTGAAAAGTCACATTGAAATGAATGGGAGACGGTTTTCAGGCATATTTCTAGCACTAAAAAAATGCCTGAAAACCGCCTCAATGTGAAAGGGGTCTTACAGATACAAGCGTGTATTATGTGTCAGTCAATGTACTTGTGTGCTGCAAATTATCTGTCAATCAAATACTTTACCTAATGTTTACATGACTCATTTTGTTTTTTGCAGTAAAGTAGCTATTGTTCTCATTTACTCTTATCGTCACTGACACTCAGGAGGAATTTGAAAGCAGAATAATGTTTTTTGTTTTTTAGAAGTCTGTAATCTGTTATGTTGTAATGTTACTAATACTGTACATGTAATTGCAACCTATTAAAATATGCAGAACAGTTTGTCTGAGTGTAATGAATAATGCACAACCCCAGCCAAACATTTTATTTAGTATTACATAACACAAGGAAGGGATGGAACATTTCCCAGGTATACTGTATATAGCAGCATTTCTTCACTTCCTGTCATTTTGTCATCTGAACAGTGAGGAAAAATCACTGCAATGTTGACACATCCTACAAGAAAATCACATATTCTTAGTACATAGTACCTCTGCCATGTTTTTCATTGTCTGTTACCCCTTTGGAGAGTAGTTCCCTAGTTTCTTTCCTAAAAAACAACTTGTGAGAAGATTGGGCTGACTAATTAAAGGAGTTGAGACTCTTCACACAACTAATTTTACACATTCACTTCAATTGTCCAACCATGTAGAAGAAATAAGTAAACAAGAATTTGTTTTTACATGACTGGACAATTAAAGCAAATATTCACATAATTTATTGTTTAAAGATTCAAACGTTCTAACCTTTCTCCACTTTATCCCAAAAAACATTTTAACTGGAGAGTTGGGTTTTATGTTCATTTTTATTAAACCAGTTAAATTTATTGGGATGGTGTCCATGGGAATAACTTTGTTCAGAAAGTATTTCTAATGCCCCGTACACACGGTCGGACTTAATCGGACATTCCGACAACAAAATCCTAGGATTTTTTCCGACGGATGTTGGCTCAAACTTGTCTTGCATACACACGGTCACACAAAGTTGTCGGAAAATCTTTATTTATTCTGAGCATGCGTGGCACTTTGTGTGTCGGATTTGTGTACACATGATCGGAAATTCCGACAGCGGATTTTGTTGTCGGAAAATTTTATAGCCTGCTCTCAAACTTTGTGTGTCGGAAATTCCTATGGAAAATGTGTGAAGGAGCCCACACACGGTCGGAATTTCCGCCAATAAGGTCCTATCACACATTTTCCATCAGATAATCCGACCGTGTGAACGGGGCATTAGGCTAGAAATGGTCAATTATCCATTTCTTACTGGGTCTTCAGTGTACCCTTTTGTGAGAGCAAGGGTATTCATGGTACAACAGATTTTGATGTGTGTTAAGATAAAATAAGTATTTTTGGTGGTTATTATTTCTATGGACAGGGTCAAATTATTTTGCTCTGCTTTATGCTTAAAGTGATTGTAGCCATATTAGTACACTTGCAACAACACAGCTGAGTACTGTCCATGATACTTTTTCCATTTGTACAAACAGTTACATTTTCAGGACAAGCTTTCAGGGGCCTACCCGTTTATCTAGGTACTATGATACATATAATGGTATGATTAGTTTGGTCCCCCGTCTGATATACAGTATATATATCCAATGGTGGTCACCACACACAAATCAGGGATAAAAAATGGGCCTGGGTGCACAGCGAAGACTGTAGTGCATATATTTAACCACTTCAGCCCCAGAAGATTTGACTGCTCAATGACCGGGCCATTTTTTGCGATATGGCACTGCGTCGATTTAACTGACAAATGCGCGGCCGTGCAAGGTTGTACCCAAACAAATTTAATATCATTTTTTTCCCACAAATAGAGCTTTCTTTTGGTGGTATTTGATCACCTCTGCGGTTTTTATTTTTTGCGCTATAAACAAAAGAAGAGCGTCAATTTTGAAAAAAACACTATCTTTTACTTTTTGCTATAGTAAATATCGCATTTTAACCACTTCAGCCCCGGAGGATTTTACCCCCTTCCTGACCAGAGCACTTTTTGCAATTCGGCACTGCGTCGCTTTAACTGACAATTGCACAGTCGTGTGACTTTGTACCCAAACAAAATTGACATCCTTTTTTTCCCACACATAGAGCTTTCTTTTGGTGGTATTTGATGGTTTTCATTTTTTGCACTATAAACAAAAAAAGAGTGACAATTTTGAAAAAAAACACAATATTTTTTACTTTTTGCTATAATAAATATTCCACAAAATATATATATAAAAAACATTTTTTTTTCCTCAGTTTAGGCCGATATGTATTCTTCTACATATTTTTGGTAAAAAAAAATCGCAATAAGCGTATATTGATTGGTCTGCACAAAAGTTATAGCGTCTACAAACTATGGGAAAGATTTATGGCATTTATATGGCGTTTTTATTATTATTATTTTTTTACTAGTAAAGGCGGTGATCTGCAATTTTTAGTGGTATTGCGGCGGACAGGTCGGACTCTTTTGACACATTTCTGGGACCATTAACACTTACAGAGCGATCAGTAACACTGTTTACTATGTAAATGTCACTGGCAGGGAAGAGGTTAACACCGGGGGCGATCAATGGGTTAACTGTGTTCCCTATGTGTGTGTTCTAGCTGTAGGGGGATGGGACTAACTGGTAAATGGTACATGAGTTCTAGGCTGCAGCCCAAAAAAGCAAAAAATGTATCAAGAATTAAAAAAAAATAAACTTTTATTATACAAACAGTAATGAAATCCAAAGTTAAAAGTACTGGTCTCTGTACATATACAGTGTAATAATGTGCATCATGTGTCCCTGATCAGAAGCAAGTGGTGTTGCACCCAAAAGGTGCATGATTTACATAAGGGTTCCAATTAAAGAGGGTGGGTTGAACTATCTCACCCGAAAAGGCCACCTGCCAATGAAGATCCCAGTTTCCCTGGCGTCATGCGCATGCGCTGAAGTACCCACGATCGGCAAAATGTAAGGTATCGCCAGCTGCAGGTAGGGGGACTGATCAAGCATGGGACCACCTGGATGGTGCGAGGAAAGGGGAGGGGGGACGCCACCAGTGGGGACATCTGCCTCCTGCCACAAAACCAATCACAGGGGTGAATCCTGAGATGGAAATGTTAGAGGAAGCATAATAGGGGCATACCCAGGGAGAACACGGAGTGTTTCCCCACATCCGCACTGGAAGGGGGATGGAAGAGGGACAGGCTGAAAGAACAGACCAAACAACTAATTTACAAAAAGGATTGCAAATAAAGAATAAATCTGATAAACATTAGGTGTTCCAAAGTATTGAAAGTATTTCGGGTGATTGGAGCAAATCATTATTACAGTTAGAACACCATTTGCTTCTGGTCAAGGATGCATGATGCACAGGCACTCAATTCTGGAAAATAACTACATGATGAAAGTTACATTTTCTATTTTTTTTTTCTACATATATTTTTTACATTTTATGTTTGTTCTAGGTCCAATATTCACTACCTATATCCCATATCCCTTTTGATGACTTTATCATCCAAACTTTACTCAGATCATCACCAATACGGTGAGACATATACATATATATGGAGTGCCGTTTACTAACAAGCCCTCTCTGACCATTTGATGTCAATACTTCTTGTTTACATAGATACTAAATGGGTTGATAATCCCCAGCCTCTTGTGACCACTCATCCTTCCTGTGAGATTTTAGGGCCAGGCCATCTTGGACATGTGGGTCTCCCAGGACAAACTGCTATTATTTTCTTTATTTTTTGTTTTGTGACTCTGGCATATTGATATGGACTTGCAATATTCATATACTTTATATACTTTTCTACTATTATGTTCTACTATTTTATTTATTTTATTGATATATTCTGAGCTATTAACCTCCCTGGCGGTATGATTATTTTGGATTTTAGGTGCTGAAAGCGGTACCATTATTTTGCATGGAAATTTGGCGTTTTATATTGTAGGTCTGTAAATATTAACAATAATACACTTAAATCTGTCCAAACCAGAGTCTAGTAGATATCCCGGGTATGATAAAGTTTGAAACACAAAAACATAAATTATAATATAATAAATAAAAATAAATAATAAAAAAAAATAAAAAAAAAATAGTAATAAAATAAATTTCCCCACAATTCACTATCGCTCAATTCTGCAAGTGTTCTAATTTACTATCGCTGTTTTCTAGCTGGTCTAAAGCCACTTTTGACGTAAAGGGACACTTTTTGGTTGCTATGGACAATCTCCAGTTTCCAGGCAGAAGGAACAGTTTTATATATATAAAACTGCATGCAGGACACTGTGCAGACCACTAGGGACAAAGGGGATGTGTCATTATTTGATACAGTACTGTAATCTGTAAGATTACAGTATACTGTATCTGTACTGTGTGTTTCACTTTTTGAATTTGCCGCCGAACTCCGTCCCCGTGCGTCGCAACGCTCGCAGGGAACGGAGCTCGGCACTGTGAATCGAGCGAGACACAGCGGCTCGCCGATCACAGCGGGGAGACATCGCAGGATCCAGGGGACAAGGTAAGTATGCTCTTCCTGGATCCTGCAATGCAAGCCCGAGTCTGGCTCGGGGATACCGCTTTTGGTATGAAAAATCCACCCCGAGCCAGACTCGGGAATACCGCCAGGGGGGTTAATATTCCCCCCCGCCCGTGCCCCCCTCCATGACTTTTCCATCAAAATCAACAATGCAACCATCAGTCCCTCCCCTCACGCCAGGGTACTAGGTGTAATCCTAGACTCCGACTTGTCATTTCAGCCTCAAATCCAATCGCTGTCAAAAGTTTGTAGAATTCACCTCCGTAACATCTCTAAAATTCGCCCTTTTTTAACAAATGAAACCACCAAGCTCCTCATTCACTCCCTCGTTATCTCTCGCCTTGACTATTGCAACTCCCTTCTCATTGGCCTACCGCTCCATAGGCTATCCCCTCTCCAGTCTATCATGAATGCTGCTGCCAGACTTATCCACCTTACCAACCGCTCAGTGTCTGCCAACCCTCTCCTCCAATCCCTACACTGGCTCCCAATCACACAGCGAATTAAATTCAAAATTCTAACCACAACATACAAAGCCATTCACAACTCTGCCCCAAGCTACATCACTAATCTTGTCTCCAAATATCACCCAAATCGTCCTCTCCGCTCTTCTCAAGACCTCCTGCTTTCAAGCTCTCTCATCTCCTCCTCCCATGATCGTCTCCAGGATTTCTCCAGAGCCTCTCCCATCCTCTGGAACTCGCTACCTCCATCTATCCGGCTATCCCCTACTCTTGCTACCTTCAGGCAATCCCTGAAAACTCATCTCTTCAGGAAAGCCTATCACGTCTCCAACTAATCTCCTACCACTTCCACCAGCTCATTCCCCACAGTTACAACCTTTTGTACCACCTGCCCCAACCTATTAGATTGTAAGCTCTTCTGAGCAGGGCCCTCTTAATCCTATTGTATTGTATTGTAACTGTATTGTCTCCCTTTTTATATTGTAAAGCGCTGCGTAAACTGTTGGCGCTATATAAATCCCGAATAATAATAATAATAATAATATATTCAGGTACTCTCGCAGCCATCCCCTGAGGAAGATTTTTTCTACAATTGAAATGCGTTGGGAGGCCTAACAGTTATTTGGCTATACTTTAATGTTATATGTGCCCATATTGTGAGAGAAATGTATCATACTGTATATATACAGAGACTAGAACTTTTAAATTAGGGTTTCATTACTGTTTGTATAATAAAAATGTATTTTTTTATAAATTATTGATATTTTTTTTTGCTTTTTTTGGGCTGCAACAAAGTCCCACTGGGCATTCCTTTGGTTATGGCTTGTTTTTTTTTAGCAACATATCAAAAGTTCACAGTTTTGCTATTATCTTCCTAAAAACTATAGTAATCATGAAAATGTTGGTATTATCAAAGCCAATGTTCCTGTAGCAGCCCCATTTTATTTCAATCTTCTTTTGAGTTGTAATAACTATTTATTTCCCAGTTAACATATTTTCCTTAACACTACATCTTTCCTCTTACCGCCTCTTCTGTTTTTTTTCTTATTTGAGTTTATCTTTGTTCTTATTATTCCAAAATTTTGCCCTTATAAAACTGGTAAAATCAGTGGGGTTTTTTTTCAATATCTTACCTTTTCTAGAGAAACTAATAAAGATTTTATTAAATTTGGATCTAATTTATATTCACCACCAGGGATATTACAAAGAAACCACATTTACATAATAATAATACTAATGATGAGGATAATAATAATAGTAATCATCATCAATGTCATAATACACTTACTGTATATATAGTTGTCTTAGTCACATACTTTATGACAATAAAGAAAACATGGGATTTTCAGGGTGTCATTTCATTGCTTATACTTAAACATATTCTTTTTATATTAAAAATCATGAGTCTTTATTAACAAACTCATAATTCATATTATTTTACAAAAAAAACCCTTCAATATAAAATACATACAAAAATGTATTATTGGTACAGTATTTTGGGCTTGAGATGGATACTTCCCTCTTTTGTCTGATGTTTAATGCTCTCACAGGATGCACATTGGCAAAATTTACCCCTGTGACCATTGTAGATGACAGACCCTTATTGGTTATCCACTATATGCAAGACAGGAAACAAAATCCATCTCTTGCCTTAGTAAAAGCACCTAACACAGTACACAAAAACATTGGCTAGGCACACAGATAACCCTTTGATCACTCTAAATGTTTAACCCCATCTCAGCCAGTGTCATTAGTACAGTGACAGTGCACATTTTTAGCACTGATCACTGTATTAGTATCATTGGTTCCCACAAAAGTGTCAGTTAGTATCTGATTGTCTGCCGCAGTATCGCTATAAGTCGCTGATCGCCAACATTACTAGTATAAAAAATTTTTAAAAATCCATAAATATATCCCATAGATTGTAGACGCTATCCCATTCACGTAAACCAATTAATATACACTTATTGTAATTTTGTTTACCAAAAACATGTAGCAGAATACATATTGGCCTAAATTTATGAAGAAATTTGATTTTTTAATTTTTTTTTATTGGATATGTTTTATAGCAGAAAAAAGAAAAGAAAAATCTATTTTTTTCAAAATTGTCGGTCTTTTTTTGTTTATAGCGCAAAAAATTAAAAAACACAGTAGTGATCAAATACCACCAAAAGAAAGCCCTAATTGTGGGAAAACAATTACATACATTTTATTTGGGTACAGTGTCACACGATCGCGCAATTGTCAGTTAAAGTAACGCAGTGCCGTTTCGCAAAAAATGGCCTGGTGATGAAGGGGGTAAATTTTCCAGATGTCAAGAGAGAACCTATAATTATTTGAGCTACAAAATCTATCTACTTAATCCATCTAGAGATTTATCTTGCCTTGAACCTAATTAACTTCATATCCAAGTAGACCCTTGTTAAAAATTAGGCTGTCTGCAGTTATATTTCTTAGAATCTTGAGTACCTTTTTCTGTTCATAGTCTACTGGGAGGAATATTAAAGAAAAAAAAGACTACAATAGTCTTGAAACATGCAAGAAATCAAGAGATACAACATAGGTTACACCTTTATGATTGCTTTAGACTGTAGCGCTCAACTGTCAACACCTCTGCTTTATTACTTATGGATCAATATAGATACAGTATATGAAAGAGCATATATAGCACACTTCAGTTCTTTAACAGTGTTAGAGGTTTTCCTTGGGATCTGTAAAACATAACATGAATAATTATTTTCTTTATGGCAGGAAGTACAGGCTCCTTTCTTTTGTCTTGTTTGTTAAAGCGTTATTAAATCCAGGACCCTGCCTTCACTATATCTGGTCTCCCACAGTACACAGGACATCAACATGCAATTATTTTAGTACATTCAAACTGCTAAATACCGTTTCTCATTGGCAGTATATAGCAGTCTTGTGACTTCTATGAGTGCCCCGCCAAGCACTGGTTAAAGCTTGTAGGAGGAGTTTTTATTCTCCTCTGACTGTCCTATGAGGCTGCATGACTCCTGGCCCTGTGCTGATCACATGCACCCTCCTAAAAAATAAAAATAAATTCTCTAGCAATACACACCAAACTGAGTATGTGCAGAGTGCCTCCAAGGCTCTGTACTATCAGCAGATGGATTAGGGACAGTAAAAGAAAGGGGGAGATCAGAGAAGACAGGATCAAACAGTATTTTTTACACAGTGTGGAGGATTGAACCTTTAGGTTCCAAGGTGAGTATAAAAAGCATGATTTACTGAATATACAGATTGATTTTCCTATTGTGGGTTTAAAACACTTTGAGTCAAGTTTTTTTTGTAGCCTTTTAAAACTTTTCAGAACCAAAGAGGGCCTAATTTATAAAAAACATCAGAGGGAAATTTTAATATGGACCACTGCTTGCTCAAATTACACCAGAAGAATGGCTTTCATGTTGTAATCAGTGGCTGTGAGTTTTACGGCTGGATCCTGCTCCGCGCATTAGGAGAGCTGACCGTGCCTCCTCTATAAATGAAGCCTACAAACAACAACTGGAAGTTTCATTTATAAACAGATTTTGACAACATTTTTATGATGCACGTTTGTTAGCGTTTATGTGCAAATCAAAGGATTAGCCATTGATTTGCACATAATGTCAGTTTCCGCAAACCTGCAATTGCAGAGAAAATTTTTGTTTTTTTTAAATACATGTTGTTACCTTACAAATTATTCATTGATTTTTCGGCTCTTTTTTCTCGTTTTTTTATGACTATTTTACTGTTTGCATGTAAACTTTTTTATTTTTATCACTGTTCATTCATTTTTTAGCATAGCATTTTGAAATGCACAATTTTAAAAAAGTTTCTAGTGTAAATAAATTATTATGCTTTGTATAATAAACATAATTTTGGGGTCTTTAATTATTCAGTCTAGTGGTACCCAGTCTTTAACCCCAAGGGCTGCATTCAGCCATTTGGTACTTGTTGTTCAGGCCTTGGACCCCAGTAGCGGGGTAATAGCAGTGATTCTTACTAGGCTCATATCACATGTTCCTAGCCTCTTATTGTCTTCTACAGCATGTCTCCAGTCTCTAACCAAACCTGTAGCATGTCCACAGTCCTTCTGTCTATTATTTCCTCTTTAGTTGCCACTGTACTCATACACCAAGGTTTTTTTCACACTTTGGAGAAAATGCAACTAATTGGATATTTGTTTTTTGCTTTTTATTTTTTTGTCTTTGTTTTTTTTTTTTATCCAGAGCATAACAATCTGATTGGTTGCTTTATCAAAAGAACCAATATTGTTATATTTGTCCAATTTTTAACAAATTAGCACCAACATGCAATTATTACTTCTCCATGTAAAATTAACTGATTAAGAGTTCATGTGTTTCAAAACATTTCTTAAATATGTTAATTTGTTAATTCCCCTGTAAAAGTATTCTTACTCAGAGGGGTTGATTTACTAAAGATGATCAGCTGTTCACTTTGCAAGGGAATTTTCTCCAAAACTTAGTGAATGAGGTGAAATTTTACTTTGCAAAGAATACATAAATTATGTGTAAGGAAAATGAGAATGAAAATGATTTACAGAGACAATAAAACATATCTGCCTTGTTCTAGCCCACAATAAATCACATAATCATTTAACTCTAGTTCCCCTTACTATTTATAAAACATATCCAGGTTACCCACTGAACCTGAACCTCTCAAATCTATTCTTGTTGGTATGTTTCATCTGTTCTATAGAGGGCATCTGTGGCTTTTTCCAAAAAACTGGTATTAGCCCCTTAGCAGCATCTAACGAATGAGGAACAATACTCCCCCTATAGAACTTTGATTGTTGAGAAAAAGACACTGTACAATCCATCTACAATTGGGACAGTAGTAATTTCAGATATCAATTTCCTGATCTAGGCCACAGCCTCGCCAGCATTTATCCGATACTAAGGGATCTGCTGCAGCTAACATCTTTAGGACTCTATACATCAATAAGAGTTTATAATTGGTCTTGCAACAAAAAATGATTGAAGAATTACCACCAGTGTGCTTCCTTCTAGCGCCAGGTATGGAAATGCAGATAGAATCCCAGCAATGGGAAACCCACTTCCACTCTGCAAGGTGCCAGGGCAGAATTCGAAAAACAGTGTGAGTGATGGTCATCCCCTTCCTCCATAAAACTGCTGTGCCCAGAGGAACTACCCAGTCGCCCACCCCCCTTTTCCTGACCCTGCCTGGACCTCACTGTGAGGGACATTGTTTATGGGGATAATAGCAAGTAGCTGTGCTCTTAACTGTTTTACTAGTTGTGATTCTCAGCTCGACTGTGTTGTTATAGATTCTTAAGAAGACTATTCAATGAAGTTACATGTTACTTGATTGAGTCACAGAAACATTGCTGTGAAGAGTTCACATTTGTGCAGCTTTTTGAATCACACTCTGCAGTGTATGCATTTTCTTTGCCATCATCAACCTGTTTTTCATTATTTACAGTATGTACCTGTACTTGCCATCCTGAACCTGTTTTGTATTATTGCTTCTAACTTTGCACCTGTTTAATAAACTTCAGTTTACAGTTACTCCTTTTCTGAGCATTTCATTTTAGAAGGGCAGTACTCTGTATCACAGATTTATCCGAATCTAATGCTCTTATGCCCCGTACACACGGTCGGACTTTGTTCGGACATTCCGACAACAAAATCCTAGGATTTTTTCCGACGGATGTTGGCTCAAACTTGTCTTGCATACACACGGTCACACAAAGTTGTCGGAAAATCCGATCATTCTAAACGCGGTGACGTAAAACACGTACGTCGGGACTATAAACGGGGCAGTGGCCAATAGCTTTCATCTCTTTATTTATTCTGAGCATGCGTGGCACTTTGTCCGTCGGATTTGTGTACACACGATCGGAATTTCTGACAACGGATTTTGTTGTCGGAAAATTTTATATCCTGCTCTCAAACTTTGTGTGTCGGAAAATCCGATGGAAAATGTGTGATGGAGTATACACACGGTCAGAATTTCCGACAACAAGGTCCTATCACACATTTTCCGACCGTGTGTACGGGGCATTAGATTGTAAGGAGCGGGGGCCCTCTAATTCCTCCCGTATTGAATTGTATTATAACTGTACTATCTGCCCCCACATTGTAAAGAGCTGTGCAAACTGTTGACGCTATATAAATCCTATATGGTAATAATAATGCTAACAAAAGTAGCAACACCATGTTTTCCAGAACTATCTTTTTCACTGCCAGGTTTGTATGTCATGTGCGTATTATGTATTGTTTGTATATTTTATGTCCCTCCCCACCATGTATCCCAGGCTCGGCTTGCTCATCTGCTTAGCAGGTGCCGTCGGGTAGGTGGGAGGGAGTTGAGTGGACTCACGTTCGCTCTCCTCCCCCCCTTGTTTATGACCCGGAAAGCGATGTGTTTGAAGTCACTTCTGCGTCCGCCTGTCAGTGTCCCCAGCCAGCATGGACGGAAAAGAGTGCAATGCAATGCGATCTGCATTTGTTCAAGTTTATCACCTTTATCTGTAGGCACTGTCAAATTGAAGATCTAATTTTGTCTACTCAAATATATTGAAAAAGTAACTATTTCCATGGGGTGTACCTACTTTTTCACACAACTGTAGCTTGGTAGTTCTTAAAGTGGTTAAGTGTTAAGGGCTTAATTTTGAGGAGGTTATCTTGTCAGTGGTTCACTTTAGGGATTAGGTTCATTGTTCAGGCTTGCCTACTATTTGCAGCCTTGGACTCCTGGAACCAAGAACAAATGTATTGTTCAGATACATATTTCCCATGAGGAGATTTATAGTTCCAGATGTAACACAATAGCCACAAGCTATTTCATTACGTTCTATAACATCCATGTGACATGTACAAAGAGATGTATTTAATCACCTAAAGGCATAGTGTTAAAGGTTTTACAAGTACTAGCTTGCCCTATACCTAACGTTGTATAAAATGCCTGAAAGCCAGTGAAATGGTCTCAAAAGCTTTTATCCTGTACTTACCAGTTATTGAGAAAATGTACTTTTGTACACATTTATTACACAGCTGTTTCTTATTTTATCTAACGCTGACACCACCATATACAATGGAGGGAAAAAACATTACCATAAAAAGTGAATATTTCATTTTTCATAAATACTGCAGGCTCATATGGAATATTTTAGCATTCACAGCTATTACATAGTACACCAATCAGCCATAACTTTATGGCCACTCACAGGTTAAGTGAATAACATTGAATATCTTGTTACAATGGCATCTAAAAGTCAGTGGGATATATTAGGTAGCATGTAAACAAGCTGTCTTTGAAGTTTTGATAGCAACAAAAATGGGCATCGCAGTTTGTTGAGTATGGGGCTACTTTACCCCGACCTGTCGGGGTGCACATGCTGACTCATGTTCACAGCCAAATGTGCCTACAATGGTCACCTGAACATCGAAACTGGACCACAGAACAATGGAAAAATTTGGCCTGGTCTGATGAATCATGTTTTCTTTCACAACATGGGGATGGCCAGGTATGTATGTGTCGCTCACCTGGGGAAGAGATGGTACCAGAATTCAGTATAGAAAGAAGACAAGCTGATGGAGGCAGAGCAGTTCTATGTTCTGCTGGAAAACCTTGGGTCCTGCTATGCATGTGGATTTTACTTTGACACATACCACCTACCTAAACATTGTTGCTGACCAAGTACACCCCTTCATAGAAAAAGGGTATTACTTAATGGCATTGGCCTCTTTCAGCAGCACACTGCAAAAATAGTTCAAGAATGGTTTGAGAAACACAACAACGAGTTTGAGGTGTTACATAATAATCAGTTATGCCTGCTTATGCTTGGGTTTAAGGATATTAAATATGCTTTAGGCCACATGAGTTATTTAGGCTAATTTACTAAAGTAGTTGGAAATCTTCCCAGAATGCAATGTGTGAATATTGAGCTCAATTATCCAATCATGTGCAGAAGAAATACATTGGAATGAGTCGGAATGAGTAGGAATGAGATTCAGGTTTGTTGCTAACATGGGTTTGAGGTGAATCTTGCATATTCAAGATTTGTGGCCCCAGGCTCAAATGTGTACAGATTCACCAGGGAAATTAAATAACAAAACAAAATGTATGGCATGGCCTATGAACTATGGCCATAAGGATTAGAAGGATAAATAAAGGGGCTTTGGGAAAGCCAGTACCTCTCTATAAAAGGAGGTGGGGGAATATAGAGCAGCCATAGCCACTGAAATGGAAGCTGATGTAGCAAAATAGAAGGGAAAGCTGATAAACTGCATAAGGAGAGATTAGGATCAGTTAGGGACCTTAAAGCGGTGTATACCTAAGAAAAAACAAAAAAACAAACAAAAAAAACTGTAAGGCAAAGGCATTATGAGCAAGTATGCACCGCATACTAGCTCTTTATGAAATACTTACCTTAGAACGAGGCTCCCACAGTGCCGCCCGGACACCGGTGAGGGAGCTGACATGTTCCATCAAGTCAACTGCCCTCCAATGACATCAGCCTTTACAGAACTTTATTATTATTAGGACTAAATCACAGGTGAGTTTGTCCAGACCAAGCCCCACTCTGACATGTTTCCACTAAAAAGGGCTTAATCATGGTCAAACATTTTTCTTTTCTTTTTTTTTGTGAAAGATTTAGCTTTTTGCTTTTTAAGGGGATTTTTGCATTTACAAAAAACCCTACATACTCAACTGATGCTGCATCTGTCCCACACTGCCTCTGCACTGAGAACTGAGCTGATCGCTAGAGTGCTGGGTTGGGAAGAGGAGGAAACAGCTGGCTCAATCTCCCAGCAGCACAGCTGAGAGGCTGAGCCAGCTACTGGTCAAGACATCTGGGTGGAACCCAACTGTAAATTCAGGATTGTTCTCTAGTGTGGACTAGCTGAGTGACAGCATCCCACATTTAGCCCACTGTCGGCTAAAAACGGGTCACAGGAATGCAGAACGAACTGCACTTCTGTGATCCATAGGAGAAGTAGGGACAAAAAAGCTTTGGCCCTACTTCTTCTTCAATTTGGGAGACAATTGTTTGTTTATTGTACACTGATAGGACTTTTTGAAATTAAACTGTGCTTTTGTCTTTTAAAAACGTTTGGACATTTGTTTGAGGAGTGGTAATTTGGGGGTTTAATTACATTTTTCAGGTTGATTGATTTTTTGTTTATATTGGAGAAAACCTTTGTTTATGGCATACAGCTGCATCATTTGAAAGAAAAATAAAACATGTATGTACAGAAATATGTGGCCCCATAAACCACCTCAATCACATCCCTTGAGTAAAAATAAAAGTTAGGCATACACTGGTTAGGCCTATTCTCCCTGATTAAAACCATCCTGCTACTGGACAATTTTGCTATATTCTCTGCAGTATCTTAATTTTTGTACTAAATCTAGTAAATTTGGACCTAGCCTTGCTGGCCAATGTTACACTGTGGTGTTATTGGGAATTTCCTTCACTTTGGGAAGATTTCATCTCATTTTTGTTACCTCTGGAACAGGAAATGAAGAAAATTCTGCCCAGCATGACATAAACAGTAAAAAACAACCTAATTAAGTTCTAACTCTTCCCTACTCTATCCAAAACTAGAGTAGGGACTTTTGCATGTTTATACTTAAAGCCTTAAAGAGTAGCAAAGATAGCAGAAACATAGTATGCGTCACAGAAAGTTTATTCTCTTATATTCCTTAAGTAGTATGTTACTTAAAAACTGATTTACTAAGGAAGAGATTCCCACAATAATGTTTGTTCACCTCAAATATCACATCAGGATCAGAGTAAAAGTATATATTTTTAGAATGTTTAAAGTGGTATTAAACCCCAAATCAAAAATGTATGATATTGCAGCTTACCAATCATTAGATGTGGTGGCTACATTAGATTTCTTTTTTAGTATTTTTCCCCTTTGTTTTTGCCTGTTGACCTGGCCAGTAATATACCTCCTACAGTATATTAGAGTCCTCCCACTCTGGATGAATGAGCACAGGGGCACCTTTGGACATGAGCATTGTCAGTCTGAGGTGAGGGGAGTGTTAAATGGACTAATTAAACAAATTTAAGCTATACTCCAGCTAATACTTTATAAGCAGCTACAGCAAACAGTTTTTTTTTATTTTGGGATAAAGGTTTTACAAAAATATATAAAAGCTGATCACTATAAGTATCTGTAAGTATCTGTAATTATCCCTGTCAGTGTTGAATTGTTTGTCTCATCTCTGTACCTATTACATCTGAAAGAGAGCTTGTTCTTTTGAAAAACAGCATCTGCAAGAGAGTGTGTTCTTTTGAAAAATAAAAGACTTAAGCCTCGTACACACGATCAGATTGTTGGCAGGGGATTGTCTGTTGACAGACTGTTGTCCTAAAATCTGACCGTTAGTACGTTCCTTCTGACAATTGTTGTCCAACTTTCGGCCAACAAGTGTTGGATGGCAGGCTAGTAAATTTTCGGTGGACAACGGTCTTTTGTCTGATTTTCGTATAGTCAGTACACAAGTCCATCACGCAAAAGTCGAAAGTACAAACACGTATGCTCAGAATCAATGCTCACCAAACATGAAATTAGCAGAAAGAGCCCAAAGGGTGGCGCTCAAGAGCTGAAATTCCTCGCAGTGCATCACTGTGTTCATGTTTGTTGGCCGACAATTGTGTACCGTTAGTATGCAAGACAAGTTCCTGGCACATGCCACATGCCCTTTGGACAAAAATCAGACGCTCGGTTGGCCAACAATCGAATCGTGTGTACGAGGCTTAACTGGCCAGATCACCAGATGAAAACTAATGTAGCCATCTAAGAATTGGTCAGCTGTATTAAAATAAATGGTTGCTTTTGGGTTTAATGCTGCTTTACATTTTCATCCAAAAATACTTGCTTTAAGTCAACCAGCACAGGAAGCTCACTAATAAATTAACAAATAATGAAGTTTGAATTACAAGTCTATAATGAAGCACCCTTTTCAGGCTTCTGCTTTTCTAGGAGCCATTTGGGCTGATTTACTAGTTATTTCAGAATCTTCACTCAGAAATTGTGTGAATATGCACTTAAAATGTGCACATGAATGGATATTTGAAGAAAACAGCAATGCTTTTCACATGATTGAATAATTGAAGGACATTTTCACACAAATTTTAGAGTGAAGATTCTGATACTCCTCTTGAGTTATCAGTGGAATCTTACATTGTCTTGGACAATTTAAAAGGTTTATTACATTTTATATTTGCCTTATTCATTCAAGTAAACATGATTCAAATTAAATATTGCCATGTTTACTAAAAACTGATGAGCATTGTTTAATATTAACTCAAAAATAGTGTAAAACACAGGACTAGCTTAAAGCTGAAGATTAACCTGATTACATTTTCCTAACCCAGTTCCTTTATTTCTTCTTTATCAAATATGCAAATGACATTTTTAAATAAAACCTTTTCATTTTATTACATGCCTTGTTTTAGTCTCAGCGATGTCATCAATAGGTCCATGTGCTTCTCTATGCAAAGCATTTCAATGCATAGCTGATAGAAGGGTGCCAGCAGGGTGCTATACATAGTTTCCCAAAATCATTATAGCGCCCTGCCTCAGAACTCCCCTCAAGAACCCCCAGCCCCAGTGCAAGCATTGGACTTTCTCTTGGGAGCAGTTATGCAAATATTACAATGTCTCATGGGTCTATGTCAGTCTGAAAGAGTGTGCATTCCTAGGCAGGTTGTATTTGCATACAGACTGGGTAATTGCTACATGCGATGCTGTGCCTCCATAAATAAATTAACTGAAGCCAATAAGTTCTTGAACAAGGGGTGGACAAGGAACAGTCAAGCTGGGGAGAAGGTGGCTACATGATGCTGGATGTCCTCCAGCCAGAAAATGCAATGGGCTCTATCTGATTTGCTGCAACTTCTAATGCCTACTGTGAGAAGCTCACATTGTGTAGTAAAATGAAATCAGATTAAACTGTTTCATTACAGTAGAGGAGTCTGTACAACTGTGCAAGGCTAAAGGTTAAGCCTGGTACTCAGTATTAGTTTTTCTCTGTTCAACCCAGCGAGTTGAACAAAAAAACTGTCCCCGCCATTGGCTGAGAGCTCTAATCGGGAGTCAGTTGGCTGTCGGTTTTCCAACATGCATGTCCGACAGAAGCCAGCCAAACAGCCGGCTTCTGTCGGACAGACTGACATAAACTCGGGCTGAATGTTGGCCTTTTTTTTTTTGAACAGGCAAATGTTTCCCGACATTCGGTCAATGTGTACCCGGCTTAAGGCTGGGGTTCAGTTTTAAGCAATCTTTGTCCAGAGACTATTTATATATTTTAAGCTGAATTCCAGGAAAATGCTAAACACACAATTTAAATGTATTAATTATAATTATGTTACCCAGGGTTGGGCTGCCGGATAGACAGAAGAGGCTGAAGTAGTTCATAGCAATGGGGGAATGGGGGAGCTCACTTTGGCCTTTTCACCTTGGGTGCTAAAGGACTTTGTCCCAGCACTGATTATGCCTACCAAAGAGTTTACATTTCTGTCCAGCCAGTCCTACCATTTACATAGCTCTACCAGACAGCAGAGCTAGCTTGATGACCTGACTTTTCTCTACTAGGGTAAGCAGAACAGCTAGGTCACCAATCTTTTCCCAGCCTGTGACAGAGCAGTGAAAGAGAAGCAAGAGCCTTAAGGTCCTCTCTCTGCTTTTTCCTCCTGTCAGTCTGTTCTTTGTCAGCACATTGTGCATGCAGAAAATCTGATTGGCCCCATGTGCTTTCCCTGTACAATTATTGTAATACTGTAATGAAATCTGTGATACATAAAACAACTGCATTCATTCATGAGTTTTAACATTTACCTGTAGTTAAGTTTACAGTTGCTCTGTAAAAAGGGACATTGTCCAACCAAGTTCAAATGGTTTGTGTATATGTACAGACAAGTCCAAGACGGTATTCCTTAAGGAACTTTCAGGGAAAATGGGGTCTCTTTCATTTGTATTTGACCGTCTTCTGTCTTGTTTCCTGACATCCTGTTATTTAATTAATGTAAATGCTACTTTATAAAATCCAAGTCACAGATACTGGTCAGAAAAAGAAAAATTTGTGTACACAAATACTGAGCCTATTGTAGATGTCAGACTTTTGCACAATAGCGCCATAATTGTTTGCATTCAGAGTTTTTACTTTTTGAACTTTAAAACTTAAATGTATCTCACAGTTGATCTATATTTCTTATTAAAGCAATTTTAAAATTAAAATCAATAACAAAAACACCATTGTTTCTCTACTAGTAATTTCACCGCTTTTGCTACAGGTCTTTGAGCACTGACCTTGTCTCATATTTCTCTCACATTTTATTTTTCTTTCCTCAGGAAATTGGAAAAAATTAAATACAGTATCTTGGAAATTAAAACTGCTCTGACATTTAGTACAGTACAAAGTCTCTAAGTATGTGAAAACTTTTGAGTTAGAACAGGAGACCAAGACTTGAAATGATACCCATCTATTGCTCATACATTGACCTTGCCTCTATATCTCCTTGGCTTTTCTTGACAACTAAAAACACTGCAAAAGCCTGCTGATTGTGCCTGAACGTACCATAGATAATTGGATTTTCTGATCTTTGCCAAATAATCTTTATGCTAACATTAGCTCAGTATAGTTTTCTTGCTGGAAAGGAAATTAAATCCTTGTGACACTTTATCTGTTAACTTTCTGCCTGACAGCCGAGTGGATCCCTTTATCTTTTCTCTTTCATTTATTCGTGTAGCAATAATGTGTTTTGGGCAGTTTGACCCTTCTCTTTTGATACAGTAATGCTGTTAGATCCATTAAGTGCTACTATGTAAATTGCCTTTGGCACTTTGGATAAAATAAGGAAATTTATAATTCTTCTGTTTGAAAAGACAAATGTATTTTTAGTACCCTATAAGAAATCTATCTTCTATAGTGATAAGTGAATCTGCTCAAGTTCAATTTGTCAAGGGTATGATGAATCTTGTATGAAATTTGCCGAATCTGAATTTGGAGGCAAATCTTGCTGTAAATATTCTGGTCATTTTTAGGGCTAAGAGGCAAATCACTAAAAAAAAAGCTGGCCACTGCCATCAGGACATGTACCAATTAAATAAAAAAATATATATATTGTACAGCAGGCAGAGTATCTTTGCATTGAACTTTAAGTGCAACATTGAAAATACACAATTCCATTAAATAACATGCTTTGGGGATGCCTTGGTGTTATGGAACAGTACAGATTTCACAGATCTCAGTCTCAGCAACAGTATATACTGGTAGTGCATATTTGGCTGTGGAATTGTTTTTTTTTTCTTTTACAATAAGCTTGGCTTACATACAGCAGCAAAATCTCTCTTTTTTTGTGTAGTTTTAGCATCCTTTTTTATCAAATGATAATAGGTCTACTTTGACCAGCAGATAGAAATTAGCCAGTAGTTCGCTATTCTCACTAATGCAAAACTGTCCTGCAAAAACTATTAGGTGCTCATTAGCAATTAAGAGACTGCAGACAACAAAACAGTGTAAACCTAACAAGAAGGACATTTTTAATGAGGGAAAATGGCTAAAATGTACTAATGAAAAAGAAGACAGGCAGGTGTTTTACTACAAGAATCAAGAGACAGCAGATGAAACTGCAGTGTAAAGTTGGCACAGAGTAGGACAATTTTAAATGCATTTACTAGAAACACAGAGTGCTGACTGGGGTTTTATTACAAGAATTAAGATACTGCAGAGGATACAGCAGGATAGTAGGAAGACTGGAATACTAGGCAAAAATATACTGGAGACAAATAAGTTGATTTACTATTAGAGATACACTGTTCACTTTGCAAGAGTTGTACTTTGCTAAGGAATTATCCCCAGAGCTTAGTGAAGGAGGCGAAACTGTGCTGACTACCATCATCCAATCATGTGTAAGCATATAAAGCTGTTTTTTTTTCAATTATATTTGCACAATTGGGGTATTCCTTGAAACGTGAACTGTCACCGCATTCAGTAACCACTTAAATCTCTTGCAATGTGCAACTTCTCCTGCAAAGTAAACAGCTTATTTCCCTTTAGTAAATTGACCCCAAAGAGTACCGGCAGGTCTTTTACTACAGCAATCAAAGAATGCACATAATATAGTAGTATAAAATTGGCCACGGCCAACAGTAGGACAATTTTAATGAGCAAGGCTAAGCCCAAACTTACTAAAGACAAAAAGCATAGGCTTTACTACAAGAATTAGGATACTGCAGAGAATACAGCAAGTAACACTGGCTAGCAGCAAGACAGTTTTAATCTCAAACCAGTATATGTCAAACTTTTATTTTATCTATGAGTATAGGGTGTGTTAAATGGAAGTATTATAATGACACTTTGGGGTTGATTTGCTAAAGGCAAATTGACTGTGCACTTTGCAAAGTGCAGTTGTCCTCTGCAAGTGTAGTTGTTCCAGAGCTTAGTAAATGAGGTAAAGCTTCACTTTGCAAAGAGTACCCAATCACAGGCTATGCAATTTAAAAAAAAAAATTTTTTTGCTTGCACATGATTGGATGATGGAAGTCAGCAGAGCTTATTTACTAAGCTCTAGAGCAACTGCACTTGCAAAGTGCACAACCTATTTGCGTATAGTAAATCAACCCCTCGTGCTGCTCTGTTCCACCCCCTTTTATAGTGAGAGGACTGTCTTGTCCAAAAACTCCTTTAGGCTTCATGCACAATGGACTCCTGGACCTGCTGCCTCAACATGCAGCAGCCTATTGAGATGGATGGCATAAGGCAACTGTATGCGGCTGAGAGTTTGAGTAAAGCACCTGCATGTGAACTAATGTTTGTGCCAAACACATACTATCTGAGTTTGGAGCATAAGTCAATGCACATGCGGGTGCTTTGCGCAAACCCTGACACAGAACTGCGTACAGCCACCTCTTCTTATACATCTCAAAGGGCTGCTGTACATGGCAACTGTGGGTCACAGTGAAAACATTAGGCAGGCTTTGCACACTGTATGGCCCCTAAAGAGCCATGTGTATGAACCCTTATTGTTCCTTTTTAGCTTGATGGTCATAGTTCAAAGACCAGGCTGTGCAGTATAGTTTAAAAAAAAGATCTGGGTGATTCAGCACAAAAATCATTTGAAGCACCAAATCTGAAATTTTCAGGATTTGCCTTCAGCCCATCGTAATGGCAAACCTGAACCTTATCCATAATCTTCAATCAATACTGTTCTCAGAGGCCTCTGGCTTTATATATTTATAAATTTCATATAAAATCATCTTAGCTTTGCTGGTCTTAAAACTTAGAAACAAGCAGTTGTAATCAAATGTCAAGGTGGCCATAGAGAAAAAAAAAATATTTTTTTTTTAAATTGGTTTGAAGCTTATACAACCAGACAGTTTATATAGTCTATTCACCCCAGTATGCTTTGACTTCAGAGGTTTGTGACTCCAAAAAGTTCTACATAGTCCCACAGCTTGCAGCTACGGCAATTTTACAGTATATAGTTACAATCTTATCTCACACAAACGACAAAAGAAGACAAAAGAGAAACCTGGGCGATTGCTGTCAATTTTATCACTTCATGGGGGAATTCTATTCTGACCCATGAATCAATGACTGAATCAGCATATTCCCATAATATATTTTGGTAACTGTAGCTGTGGACAGCATTAGCTCTATGAAAAGTATCTAGTCAATAATTAAAGATGAACATCAAATATAAAAGGCACACATTAATTTAAATAGTGTAATACCTGAATTTGACTTCATATCAGCCCTTGGAGCCTACTATTCAGCACAGCTTAGACAGAGAAAGGAGCAGCATAAGTAGCCATTCATATGTGCTGCAGTACAAGAAGCGTGCTGATCAGATAATACAGTATATATACTGCATATACTGTGTATTTACAGTAGCTGGCTGGCTACAGTTCAACTTTAAATTATGTTATTGATTTTACTCATACTGCCTCAGTTAGTTGTGCATTCCACTGGTTAACCACTCTTTTCTTGAAATGCATATCCTGTATTAATGGTAAAAATGTCTTTCCATCATATTTAAAATATAATAGCTTTTAAATGGCTATGTACATTCTTCATTTAGGAATGTATCAGTAGCAGTCATCAATAACAATACAAAAAGAACTTGATAAGTGTTTCTTCTAAGCCTGCCTACCCAGAAGAGAGCAGGAGCACCCATACAAGACCTCCTTCAAATGTATGAACTGTTAGACTTTCCCTTTCCATATTGTGCCTTATATTCTGTTTAGTCAGCCAGGGACATTTTAATTTGATTTTTTCTAATATCCATCCCCCCCATACAAAAAAAAATTATGGTGAAATCATTAAAAAACCTGAACTCGAGAAAAGTGCACGTCTGTAAGCTCAAGATACTTGCCCAAGTCTTCCCAAGTCTTCACAGTATGTTGAGATAAATAATAGTTATCTATGTTTGCCCCAAAGAAGGCCTCTTTTTCATTAATGTCTTAATCTTTTGAATAAGCTTCATAAAGGGAAGTTTCCATGACAATACACGCATTTCTCTACATTATAATTCAGCAGGCTATAACTTCCAGAGATAGAATTTACGGGTCAGAGCGAAACATATTGCCATATGGCTGAAAAGCCTGGAATAGATTTTTTTTCCTACTGTATTAAAGTATATTCCTTTAGAATAGGACTATGCATCAATACAGATATCCATATCGCATTATACAATATGTTGCATGTAACAATGGTTGCAATACATAAGCTTTTTAATCCTGAAAGCAGAATTCTGCAACGGTTAGCTCATTTTCTTTATTTTTTGGACAGAACGTGCACACTACATTGTATTGAATGCCTTGCCATATCTAGATAAGGAAACGAAAAGCACAATAATTCAGCAGTCATCTTATCGACTTCTTCTCCCTTTGTTAAGCATTGTGGAGGTGTTATAACCAAGAATTGCACTGAAGTCTATATCGCACAGAAATTAGTTGAAGTTCAGAAAATAACATTACTCTACAAAAGTATATGAGTAGGGTATTGGTTGAACTGAAGAGGATGATTGGACTGAGTAAATTACGCTAAGATCTATGTATCCTAGTGATATTTTGCTTTTCAAATGTCCTTCTCGCATCGGTTTTCAGAATTTGCACTTATCTAATTAGTTTTGAGTTACTTGTTAGGCAAAGCACCAACAGCATTTTTGGGGCTGCATGGAGACCCCTTTATTAAGGTGACAAGCCTGGCCAGGCTCATCGCCTTGATGAAAAGGTGCCTGTGTGAGACAAAATGTTGATGCTATGCCTATCAAATAAATCAAAGTTTTTTTTATTGACTTCCAATGTGTTGACTTCTATTTTTAATGATATGGTTCTGCAGTGCTTATCCTGCCATGCACCCAATGTTTAAATATGGGTGTTGGAGTTTTGTGTGTGCTATTGACACTGTTATCAACTTCTATCAATCTCTCACCACTTGTCATCAGGCCCCTAGGCAAAATGTAAGGACATTTTAAAGAGCAATTGTAGTAAATCCCAATATTGGTGTAGTACCAAAATTTGCAAGCAATCAATTTAATGCTCAGGGACAAAAGTTAAATCAATTCTGCACACCCTCTTTCCTCTCATTCTATTCTTCTTTTCCAAATGGGTTTGTTCAGAGTAGCCCAAACGTCTATTCTAAAAAGAGAGTAAAGGGGAAGCTTGAAGAGAAGATTTATGGAGGTTCTCAGTTTTATGGAATGATAATTGGACAGACCTTTGTTGGGATTCATGATGAGAAATAAGTATCTGCCGTTTCTGAACCTCTTCAAATGCTAGTGAATTCAGAATTTCTGATATGTTCTTGTTTACTATGTTAGTGACTCTAGTGACTTAGAAAGTATTGATTGTATTGGATGATGGTTGATTGTCTTGGCAACTAGCATTCTCTGCATCAGAGGTCAGCAATGATAGTGTGATAGTATACATATTTCTAGCAGTATAGATTTCCCCTCATAGTTCTATTACTATACTGTATATATAGCCCTGCAGTGCACACTAGGAGCCCACAGTCTGAAATTGCAGCATTTACCAGAAGAACTGCTCTGAGAGCTCACAGTGGTACTGACATAATATGCAATTGTGTCAGACATGCAGGGCGCCGGATGCATGGATTTCAATGGGTTTTTTTTTAACCACATGTTTAGAGTCTGAGGCTCTAATTGGCTTCAAAATGAGTGGGCTTGGGGTGCAGAGCACTGTGCCTTGAGCCCATCCAGTTGTGTGGCAATAGCAAATTAATATTTAATATTTTCTTCCTGATTCTCCTCCCAGCCAATCAGAAAGTGGGTCTTAAGACCCGATTGGCCAAGAGGAGAAGCCACTGTATTGGCCGCCGAGGAGGAAGCCGCTGGGGAGGAGACACTGGGTGAAGCTGCAGAGGAGGAGGAGATGCAGGGTGAAGCCGCCCAAGAGGAGGAAATGCAGGAAGGAGCCGAAGATGGAGTAGGTGCGGGGCTGGTGGGTGGATAAGCAAACGACGGGGGGAGGGTGGGGGGTGTCGGGTGGTTTGTTTGCCGCCCCCCAAAAAATGGAGCACCAGCCACCACTGGTTAGAAGGTCCATTTAATTACCTATACTTGGAGTGCTCTGTAATCCAAGTAAAATTTTACTGAGCTCCTTACTGGAGAGTGCAAAATCTGGTGCAGCTTCCAGGTTTTTTTTTTGAACAAGTTGATGTTAGAAGCTGATTGTTTACCATGCACAGTTTCACCAGAGTTCTAATCCCCTCTCTTAATGTATACAGACAATTGAAATTAATAGAGTGATAGGTCATTTCTGCATTACAATGCTTACTCTGTAAATATACTGTATAATTGTCATAAGTTTATGCAGTTCTTACAGAAGATCACAAGAAATGAAATGTTAATACATTATTTACCTCTTTGGATGCAACCCCAACCATTGCCACAGGCTCAGCAATCATTTTCCTAAAATCCCCTTTGGCGAGAAGTGACAAGGACACGCATCTTTTTGTCACGTGGATGTTTTCCTGTTATAGACTCTATAAACCAAAAATATATTTTGTTGTAAAGTGGTTTCATTATTTTACTAGTCATAGGCTTTTCCTTTCTATTTCACTGTATTGTTTATTTATCTTTAATTTCATCAAACTTAAAGTGCAGGGCAAGGCAACAAGTTCACTCAACTCAAGAACAAAATTAAAATATATTTCCATCTTACCAGCCTTTGGATGTGATGGCTGCATTCATTTTCTTTTTCTTTTTTTTCCCAGGCGTTTTTTGTTTATTTTCCACTGGTGATCTTACAAGTAAAACACAACCTGTCCTATGGTGATAATGCTCAGTGTACTATAAAGCAGAGCAGCATTGTCAGGAATTGTATTAGGACTACTGAATACCTTCCTCTTTCCTCAACTCCATAGCTTGGTGAACATTCTGTGGTTCACAGAGGCAGGTAGGCAATGTTTTTATTTTATCATTGTCAGCTAACTACAGGTATTTAGGAGCTCCCTGGATATCTGGAAGGATCAACTGTTTTTTTTTGTATGTATTGAACAAAACTCTTAGTATGATTAACAGACCAAAATGGAGAAAATAAGGGAAGTTTATTGTTAGGTTTACATAATTTTAACCGTCACCCTCCCTAGCTGCAAATGTTAATTGTCCTTTCACTCCCCCGCTGCTCTGTTCAGTCACTGGAATAAAAGAAAGTGAGCCCTGTGGGCTGAAAAAATGTACACTTATATCTAGGAGAATACAGAAAAAAATGAATCTTAATAGTGAAGTTCTGTTGGAAATCTGGGAAAACTTACTAATGATATAGAGTCCTTGTCGTTGAAATTCTTCTCAAACTAATTCTGACCATAAACTATTACAGTTTCAATATATAGAATCAACCAAAAAACTAGCAGTGGGTGGCCCTGCTGGAGTGACAAAAATTGTTAATATGATCTACGAGGTTAATACGACCTGTGAAAATCTGGGAAAAGAGAAAGTCTCAGGACTTTCCTTTCAGCTCCAAAATATTTTCTTACAGGTCATAATGAGAAGTTTCATGATTAACTACTTATCCTGTCCAGAACACTTATCTGATTAACCCCTGCAGAGCTTCCAGTTATTAATGGTAATTGTACCTTTAAACTACAGTGGGGGCGGAAAGTATTCAGACCCCCTTAAATTTTTCACTCTTTGTTATTTTGCAGCCATTTGCTAAAATCATTTAAGTTAATTTTTTTTCTCATTAATGTACACACAGCACCCCATATTGACAGAAGAACACAGAATTGTTGACATTTTTGGAGATTTATTAAAAAAGAAAAACTGAAATATCACATGGTCCTAAGTATTCAGTATTTAGTAGAAGCACCCTTTTAATCTAATACAGCCATGAGTCTTTTTGGGAAAGATGCAACAAGTTTTTCACACTCTCCAGTTCCTCTCCAGATCCTCTTCAGTTCTGTCAGGTTGGATGGTAAACATTGGAGGACAGCCATTTTTAGGTATCTCCAGAGATGCTCAATTAGGTTTAAGTCAGGGCTCTGGCTGGGCCTTTCAAGAAGAGTTGTTGTGAAGCCCCTCCTTTGTTATTTTAGCTGTGTGCTTAGGGTCATTATCTTGTTGGAAGGTAAACCTTCGGCCCAGTCTGAGATCCTGAGCACTCTGGAGAAGGTTTTCGTCCAGGATATCCCTGTACTTGGCCGCATTCATCTTTCCCTCAATTGCAACCAGTCATCCTGTCCCTGCAGCTGAAAAACACCCCTACAGCATGATGCTGCCACCACCATGCTTCACTGTTGGGACTGTATTGGACAGGTGATGAGCAGTGCCTGGTTTTCTCCACACATACTTCTTAGAATTAAGGCCAAAAAGTTCTATCTTGGTCTCATCAGACCAAAGAATCTTATTTCTCAACCATCTTGGAGTCCTTCAGGTATTTTTTAGCAAACTCCATGCAGGCTTTCATGTGTCTTGCACTGAGGAGAGGCTTCCATCGGGCCACTCTGCCATAAAGCCCCAACTGGTGGAGGGCTGCAGTGATGGTTGACTTTCTACAACTTTCTCCCATCTCCCGACTGCATCTCTGGAGCTCAGCCACAGTGATCTTTAGGTTCTTCTTTACCTCTTCTCCCCCGATAGCTGTAGTTTGGCTGGACGACCAGCTCCAGGAAGGGTTCTGGTCGTCCCAAACATCTTCCATTTAAGGATTATGGAGGCCACTGTGCTCAGGTGTGTGGCTTTCCTAATCAAGTCCGATCAGTATAATCAAACACAGCTGGACTCAAATGAAGGTGTAGAACCATCTCAATGATGATCAGAAGAAATGGACATCACCTGAGTTAAATATATGAGTGTCACAGCAAAGGGTCTGAATTCTTAGGACCATGTGATATTTCAGTTTTTCTTTTTTAATAAATCTGCAAAAATTTCAACAATTCTGTGTTTTTCTGTCAATATGGGGTGCTGTGTGTACATTAATGAGGAAAAAAAAAATGAACTTAAATGATTTTAGCAAATGGCTGCAATATAACAAAGAGTGAAAAATTTAAGGGGGTCTGAATACTTTCCGTCCCACTGTATATGGCTATTATAAACTCTGATTAAATTAGTATGTGGGATTTACAAATCTGCAATATTATCCCTGGTGGAACTCAGGTTGCTGCATATCATCCACTTTTTTACTAAGCTCCCCAAATTCCAAGATAATGAAGTTAAATAAAAAAAAAAAAACCTGTGGGTAGGGATGAGCTTCCAGTTCGAGTCGAAATCATGTTCGACTCGAACATCGGCTGTTCGCAAGTTCGACGAACAGCGAACAATTTGGGGTGTTTGCGGCAAATTCAAATGCTGCGGAACACCCTTTAAAAGTCTATGGGAGAAATCAAAAGTGCTAATTTTAAAGGCTTATCTGCAAGTTATTGTCATAAAAAATGTTTGGGGACCTGGGTCCTGCCCCAGGGGACATGGATCAATTCAAAAAAAAGTTTTAAAAACGGCCGTTTTTTCGGGAGCAGTGATTTTAATAATGCTTAAAGTAAAACAATAAAAGTGTAATATCCCTTTAAATTTCATAGCTGGGGGGTGTCTATAGTATGCCTGTAAAGGGGCGCATGTTTCCCGTGTTTAGAACAGTTTGACAGCAAAATGAAATTTCAAAGGAAAAAAAGTCATTTAAAACTACTCGTGGCTATTGTATTGCCGGTCCGACAATACACATAGAAGTTCATTGATAAAAACGGCATAGGAATTCCCCACAGGGGAACCCCGAACCAAAATAGAAAAAAAAATGACGTGGGGGTCCCCCTAAATTCCATACCATGCCCTTCAGGTCTGGAATGGATATTAGGGGAACCCCGGCCAAAATTTAAAAAAAAAATGATGTGGGGGTTCCCCCTAAATTCCATACCAGGCCCTTCAGGTCTGGTATGGATATTAAGGGGAACCCCGGACAAAATTTTTTTTAAAAATGACGTGGGGGTCCCCCTAAATTCCATACCAGACCCTTCAGGTCCCCCAAAAAATCCATACCAGACCCTTATCCGAGCACGCAACCTGGCAGGCCGCAGGAAAAGAGGGGGATACGAGAAAGCGCCCCCCCCCCTCCTGAACCGTACCAGGCCACATGCCCTCAACATTGGGAGGGTGCTTTGGGGTAGCCCCCCAAAACACCTTGTCCCCATGTTGATGAGGACAAGGGCCTCATCCCCACAACCCTGGCCGGTGGTTGTGGGGGTCTGTGGGCGGGGGGGCTTATCAGAATCTGGAAGCCCCCTTTAACAAGGGGACCCCCAGATCCCAGCCCTCCCCCCTGTATGAAATGGTAAGGGGGTACAAAAGTGGTTCTTCTGGTTCTTCTGGTTCTTCCTCCGGTGTTCTCTTCCAACATCTCCTCTGCGGCGTCGGCGTCTTCTTCCCTTCTTCTCCTCGGGCCGCTCCGCATCCATGGCATGGAGGGAGGCTCCCGCTCTTCTCTTCATCTTCTTCTCTTCTTCATCTTCTTCTCTTCTTCATCTTCTTCTCCGGGCCGCTCCGCATCTATGCTGGCATGGAGGGAGGCTCCCACTGTGTGACGCGTCTCCTCTTTTGACGGTTCTTAAATAACGGGGGGCGAGGCCACTGACACACGGGACATGACAGGACTTCCCTGTGGCATTCTCCTCTCCTCTTTTGACGGTTCTTAAATAACGGGGGGCGAGGCCACTGATGCACGGGACATGACGGGACTTCCCTGTGACATCACAGGGAAGTCCCATCAAGTCACCGTGCGTCAGAGGGGGGCGGGGGAGTGCTCAGTAAACCAGCAGACCTTGCTTTTCATGCAAGGTCCAATTTAAACATGGTATACAAGTTACCAAGTTTTCTGGATCCTGCAGGACAGTATTGCAATTTTGCACACTGCCCTCAGGATCAAGGACACTTGGAATTTGACAGAGTGGCAGCAGGGTGTCAGGTGCTAGAGCTGTTTTGATCCTGTTTAGCGTAGTAGTCTACTGTACATTCACAGTATAGTTCCAACAAAGTGGTGCAATGTATTCAGTTAGGTAAACACTTATTACAAAGAGAAAATTTCCCAGCACACTTACCAGCTAGCCTGAAAAAAAATAACAAATTGACCCTGTCTAACAATTTACGTTAAAAACTGAGGTTTTAGTCGCACATATTTGCAAATATACAGTATGTGGAAGTCACACTGCCTCGCCAAGGTTCCTCTGTAAAGTTGGATCATTACTCTTAAAATTGAGAGTCTCCAAGTTGGAGCATATAAAATAGTGGATTCATTAAATTCAGGTATACCTGGAGGGAACCCATTCCTCCTTAAAGGTACAGGGACACATTAGAAGTCCAGTAAGAGCACAATGGCAGCTGAAGGCGTCCAATGTGTTCGCGCACCAACTCCATCAAGCAAGCTATACAAGAATGGCAACCACCCCAATTTATAGCTAGTTTCTGAAGTAAGCAGAACATGGAAGGGCATTACATAATACAAACAAACTGAAAATTTTCCAGCACACTTTCTAGCTAGCCTGCAAAAAACCCAAACTGACACTGTCCAACAAATTACGTTAAAAACAGAGATTTTAGTTGCACACATTAGCAAATTTATGTGGAAGCCGCACTGTGGTTGGTGGTCCTAACACTTAAATTTAATGGGCTGCACTTATTCCTGCATCCACTGACACCGATCATTTTTTTTATCCCACAGACACCAACAATATAGGGTTTATTTTATCCCTCTGACACCAATGACAGGGGATGTATTTTATCTCACTGACACAAATGATGGGACTTATTTTACTCACACTGACATCAATGATGGGAAAAAATGTACTACGTTGTAAGTGATGGGGTTTATTTTATTTTACTGACACCAGAGATGGTAAGGAATAAATTGAAGAGCCTGCAAAGAGCCTGCAAATGGACGGCAAATGGACTTCTTTTTACTCAGAATTTACAAATGGGATATGCCCAATAACATTTAATGATTTGCTATAACCTAAATTGTGTTCAACTCTACATAGAAGACAGAGATACACTTGTAGGGACCCTGCTATGATGTTTTGAGAGTGCCAAAGCACAAAAAGGGTAAATGCAGTCACTGTTAAGCATGTTCTAGTACAGTGGTTCTCAACTCCTTTCCTCAGGACCCAGTAACAGGCCAGGTTTGCAAGATAACTGAAATACATCACAGGTGATATCATTTGCTGCTCAGTGTTTGCAATATTCTAGTCTGCATCTCCCCAAGGTAATCTGGCCTGTTTGTTGGTCCTCAGTAGGGATGGGCCGAATGGACCCCTGTTCAGTTCGCACCAGAACTTTCGAACACCGCGAAAGTCCGGACCCGAATAATGAACCCCATTAAAGTCAATGGGACACAAACGTCCAAAATCAAAAGTGCCCATTTTGAAGGCTTATATGCAAGTAATTGGGCGTACAATGGTTATAGGGGTCCGGGTCCGAATTGGCTGTGCTGTAAAAAATTGCAATGATATGATATGGGTGACGGGGGTGCCTTTCCACCGTAACCCTATAGAGGTGCTCTTGATGAAGGCAAAAAAAATTGCAATAATATGCATATGGTTGGTGTTTTTGCCACGTTTGATGTGCCTGAGACACAGTTTGCAGATAGCAACAGTGTGATCTGCTGCAGATGTGCTGAAAAAGGCCCAGACAGCTGAGCTTTGGGGAGTGGGCCCGGAGATAACAGCTGCAGAATGTGATGGAATAGAGTGGTTGCTCTCTACTCTGCTCTATCTGACACCCAAGTTGCATCAGTGACCTCATCATCATCATCATCATCATCATCATCATCATCATCTCCAACTCCTCCATCTTCATCATTACCACTGGAGACAACTTGGCAATATGCTGCGGCTTAGGGAACATGAATGCCAATTTGTCTACCAGTGTTCCTCCCTCTCTCTAGGCTCATGTTACTGTCATCCTCAACCTCAGAACCAACATCTGAATCCAGTGGCTGGGCATCATCAAGGAGCAAGTGGCTGATGCTGTGGTCAAATAACTCAACTGACTCCTCAATGGCTGATGTTGGGGTTATAGCAGGAAAAGATGTGGACAAGGAGGCAGGTTTATGCACTCTGGCAACTGCAAGGGACTGCACACTTGTCTCTGCTTGTGTGACAGAGGATGAGAAGGATGAGGAAGGTTTAGTAAGCCAGTCCACCACCTCCTCTGCATGCTGTGACTGGATAACATGGGCAAACTCACTAAACAGAGGAAATGATGCCCTGCCTGAGGACTGACCACCACGTCCACCTTTGCCAGTGGACACATTTGTTGCTGGCCCCCTTAAAGTGCCAAGGGAACATCTGCCTCTCCTTGTTGTCCTCTCAGACATTATTGGGAGGGAGGGGGCGGTGCTTATAAGCAAATGTAAAGAAGTAACGCACACAGAAGTAAATGGCGTTAAACTGGCAGTAACGCACACAGAACTCTATGGCGTTAAACTGGCAGTAACGCACGCAAATAGATGGTGTTCAACCATCACTACACTGACGCTATCTGAACTGTCCCTACTCTAGCTATACACTAATGTAAAGATTACTGACACGGTCTCACTACACTACACTGAAACCATATGAGCTGTCCCTACTCTACACTAATGTATGTATGAATGACATGGTCTCACTACACTACAGTGAAACTATCTGAGCTGTCCCTACTCTAGATGCACACTATGCAAAACTGAATAATGGTCCTCCTCACTACACTCACACTATCCCTAGACTGACACTAAACCAATATTCTACACTGACAATTGAATAGCACAGTATAGCACACTAATGCCCTGTACACATGATAGGATTTTCCGACAACAAAATCCATGTTTTTTTCCGATAGATGTTGGCTCAAACTTGTCTTGCATACACACGGTCACACAAATCTTGTTGGAAATTCCGATCGCCAAGAACCCGGTGACGTACAACATGTACGATGAGCTGAGAAAAATGAAGTTCAATAGCCAGTGCAGCTCTTCTGCTTGATTCCGAGCATGCGTGGAATTTTGTGCGTCGGAATTTTTGTACACACAATCAGAATTTCCGACAACGGATTTTGTTGTCGGAAAATTTGAGATCCTGATCTCAAATTTTGTGTTGGAAATTCGGGCGGAAAATGTCTGATGGAGCCTCCACACGGTTGGAATTTCCGAGAACAAGATCCCATCCAACATTTTCCATCAAAAAATCCGACCGTGTGTACGGGGCATAACTAAAAGCACTGAACAGAGCCCTGTTCTATCTCTCTCCACACCGAAATCACACTGAAAATGGCTGCCACTGAAAGAATACTTTTATATTGTGGGGCAGGAATGAACAATGATTGGATAAAGTCATGATGACAGTGTCCAATTATGACTCTGACAGTGCTCTGTGCCCTGATTGGCTGAAGCTTTCACTGCTTCAGCCAATCAGGGCTTGCAATGCACTGTGCAGTGCCGCAATGCATTGTGGTCAGTTTGGGGGCCGAACAAATGGTCCAACAACCCATTTGTTCAGCTGTTCCTCAAACGTCCGACCAGCCCGAACTTATGCTCAGGCCGAACCGTTCGCCTGTCCCTAGTACTCAGGACAGGGGTTGAGAACCACTGTTCTAGTAGTTGGTGTCAAAAGGGTTAACATTCTGCTTTATAAATATTTATCAGCCCAGCCAGTCAATAAGGAGTATGGCCTATTTGTATGAGCTGGGGAGGTTGAAATTATTTGCAACTAATTTCTTAAAAAGCATTCTTTCTCCCCTAGGCTTCTGCCCAAGGGTGTTGTGTGCTAAATTAGTCTAAAACAACACATTTATCTTTTGCTGTGAATTTCTGTTGTTCAATTATTGTTTTGATATTAAAAAAATAGAATTTTTAAGCATTGTTAGAAATTACTTCTAATTTTTACTTTACCTCAGAGTAAAATTCAGTTTCTGTTGATGACCCTTGTAGTATACGAGTCGTAGAATAGATAAACAGCTATATAGTAGGACTTATTAATAATGCAAGACCCTGTTATCAACTCAAGCACACTTGGCTGTTTAGAATAGGGAAAAGAAGGGGTATGCCTGTCTTAAAGCCTCCCTTCCCTAATGGGATCATGGCGGTTGGGAAGTTTAAAGTTCCCTGTTGAGTTTAAAATCAATGGGGGGCTTGTGATAGGTCAGAAGGGTCACATGGGAAGAACCTTCTGGAAGTTATTATTATTATTATTATTATTATACGAGATTTATATAGCGCCAACAGTTTACTCAGCGCTTTACAATGTATAAGGGGGACAACACAATTACAGTACAGTTCAATACAAAAGGTACAGGAGGGCCCTGCTCGTAGAGCTTACATTCTAAAGGGAGGGGGTGGTGGTACAAAAGGTAATAGCTGCAAAGAATGATTTGATGGGGGTGGCTTAGGGACAGTTATGTGGGTGTGGGATAGGCTTCCCTGAATAAATGAGTTTTCAAGGATCTCCTAAAGGTGGACAGGGTAGGGGCTGATCGGACATACTGGGGCAGGGAATTCCAGAGGATGGGAGAGGCTCTGGAGAAGTCCTGAAGGCGAGCATGGGAGGAGGTAACAAGGGAGCTAGAGAGCAGGAGGTCCTGGGAGGAGCGGAGGGGGCGATTTGGGCGATATCTGCAGATGAGGTTGGTGATGTAGATGGGGGCGATGTTGTGAATGGCCTTGTATGTTATGGTTAGCATTAAGTTGCAGAAGGGTCAGCTGTGATAGGTGGAGAGAGGTCAGCTGGCCCTTTAGAAGCTTCTAGAAGCAGAATGAGCCCCTATTTAAAGGGGTAGCTGAGGAGAATTGTTGCCAATCACCAGAGGATCCAGAGGAGCTCAGCATTAGAGCTATGATACACACACAGCTCTGGTGACATGAAGTCCCTCTTCCGTCAGCTACTTGAGCGGGCTGAATCAACGGGTGGTGAGGAATGGTTGCATCAATGCCTGGCATCTCCCCTGCACGTTTCAGCGGTAGATACTGAAGGGATAGTTGTGAGTGGAGAAGGGTCATGGCAGGAGTAGATAGAGCGGAGACATCGCTAAGCTGCCTTCAGATGAGTGAGGAGGGGGTCAGCAGTTTGGTGGATCCGGTTCAGGAAGATGTGGTGGAGCACAAGGTCACGGCCATGAAGATGCGGTGCTCTGCAAACAGGAGATACACTCCCTCCCCTCCGAGAGTGGCCGCATCAGCAAGAGGGCAGTCGGCTTCAGGGGAAAGGAAGTAGAAGGTAGGTGGAGCCGAAGATTACAGACGCGGAGTTGGTCGGGGCTATCACTCCAGCACACGATTTACATTCATCGCCATGGCAACCAGGACCGACAGAAGAGGCTATAGGCTCTGCTAGCATTACAGCAGAGTATGAACCAGGCACAGCTGTGGAGGAAGAAGTGCAGAAGGAAGTTGCCTTTTCAAATCCCAGGGCAGTGTGCCTCATCTCAGCCTGTAAATATATCAACACAAGCTGCTTCAAATGCTGATGAGTCAGTATTATGGTCTAAATTGGATACCATTTCTTCTGCTTTACAGGAATTCATATCATTATGTAAAAAATCAGATGATTCTTCTTCACACAGTGTTCAACCAAGTCGGGCATCAGCCAGTGTTTGTTCGTCAACAGTTACGGATAAAACGCTACAGGTATTGTTCCGACGGGCAGGTTGGCAATAAGTGCGGAACCATCAGGCGGTAAAACTAATTCTATCCAAATTGGTGTGAATACTTGTAAAGAAGTTATACCATGCATCTTATCACCCTTAGGTTTTCAACTATCTTTGGCAATTAAAGAAAGAATTTGGTGAGGAGATTTTGTGGATTTGTTATCTTTATTGCCAACGTCCAAGGAATTTCTCCTTGGGACAGATAAAAAAGATGACAAATCAGAAGAAGATAGGAGAAGGCCGGTGAATAAATCTATATTTAATTGGATACAGGCATTTCCGATTTAGGCCAGTATTCTGTGCAAAGAATTTCCCCACAAAGGTTCGCAACTTTTCCAACATGTAGACATAATTTTGGAAGCTCATAATGCTGGGGAACGGCCTGGTTTTGGAGGCATTCCACCACAAGATGTCGGTTCAACCTGCTTTGGAGTGGGGTACAAAAGATGTGGGCTGTGGTTAAATTTTTTTTTGCCTCAAAGAACAATTTTTACAGACCACAATCTACCACAACTAACACAATGCCAGATGCAACGTATAAGAAAGGTGTTTGCTTTCCTTTCAACAATGGGCAGTGCCATTGGTTGAATGCATGCAAATATCATCATGAATGTGCATTTTGCGCAGGGGCACATCCTATCGCTAAATGTTTTTGGAAACTTCAATACCAAACACAAAAGCTTTAACACCTGTGAATCTGGAAAAAATGCTTTCATGGCTGCTGGTCCATACCTAGAGCGACAGAAAACGCAATTCTTTATTGAAGGTTTTTCAGACAGTTTTTATTTGTTGGGATTCGAAGGTGAAGGGTGTACCATTATTAAGAATCTCAGGTCAGTACCTTTATACTCACATATAGTAAAAGACAAGTTATGCAAAGAAATGTCTGAAGGGAGGATGGAAGGTCCTTTTGATAATCCACCTTTCAAGGATTTTCACATATCCCCGTTAAGAATTATCCCCAAAAAAGAACCAAATAGTTTTAGGATGATTCACCATTTATCTTTCCCACTAGGTCATTCTTTAAATGATCAGATAGATCCAGAAATTACTTCTGTCTCCTACATGTCTTTTGACAAAGCAATTTCTGTATTACAAAAATTAGGCCCGAATGCACTACTTGCTAAAGCAGACATAAAATCAGCTTTTAGGCTGTTACCAATTCATTCAGCTAGCTTTAATTCATTGGGTATTTATTTTGAAAACAAATTCTTTTTTGACAAATGCTTCCCGGTGGGTTACTCGCAATCTTGTGTATCTTTTGAGGCTTTCTCTACATTCCTAGTAGGGATGAGCCCGATATATACTTTTGTTTTACGACCATGTGATCAAATAAGTGAATAATTGAGTCCAATCAAGGAACAAGCAAGTGCTGTGAACACAATCAAACGCATGAATAACCTCTGTGATTAGGTAAATAAAGTGCTCAATAAAATTAGTTTGAACTAGGTAAAGAAATATAAGTGAGAAACTATATATATATATATATATATATATATATATATATCTATATATATATATATATATATATATATATATATATATATATGTATGGATCCAATTGATATTTCTAATAGCATATCATTTAAACCTAGATCAGGTTTTTACCCAGTGGCATCAAAAGGCAAGGATCTTGACTTGTTCCAAAAAATGGTTGAGAGGGATTTGACTAATTTGGCCTGGGATTGTCATAAAAGTTCAGTATCCAGTAACCTGTCTGCCATAGAGAGGCATGCGCTCAAAACTCTAGTGTCTGACAACAGCATTGTGATCAGGAATGCTGATAAAGGGGAAACTATAGTTGTATTAAACTCTGAGATGTATAAAAATGAAGCTTTACGCCAGCTAACTGATACCAATACATATCAAAAACTCAGGGCTGATCCTATATCCCCCTTTAAAACAGAACTATCCTCTCTTTTAGACAGAGCAGTCTATGCAGGTATTTTTTCAGAAAAAGAAAAAGAATTGTTTATTCCTGAATGTCTTATCATGCCGGTGGTCCACCATTTACCGAAGGTCCACAAGGGGTTAAAGCCCCTTGTGGGTAGACCGATTGTTGCGGGCATAGGCTCATTAAATGAGCGCCTTGGTGAATGGATGGACAGTCAGCTTCAGCCTATGGTCTGCAATATTCCTGGCTTTTTGAGAGATACAAAACAACTGCTTATTAAACTACAGAATTTTCAATGTAAAGATAATTATAGGTGGATTAGTTGTGATGTTACAAGTTTATACTCTTGCATCCTACACCATTTAGGCATACAGGCAGTTAGCTTCTTCCTAAAAGAATCAGGTAGATTCTCTTAGGTGCTTCAGGAATTTATTTTACAATCCTTGGATTATTTGTTAACACACAATTTTTTTATGTTTGATGGGGGCTATTACCTCCAGAGATGCGGGACCTCTATGGGGGCTAAATTTACGCCCTCATTAGCCAACCTCTATATGGGGTGGTGGGAGAGGTCCCGCATCTTTGGAAATGATAGCCCCCGCCGCCTTAACACCATTTTTTTCCCCAAAGGACCTGGTAATGGACTGGGGGGGAACCCATGCAGTTTTTTTCAATGAGTTTTATCTATATTGCTGAGACCCAACAATTCAGGTCTGGTATGGATATTAAGGGCATTTTTTAAAGATGGCGTAGGGGTCCCCCCCAAAATCCATACCAGGCACTTATCTGAGAATGCAACCTGGCAGGCTGCAGGAAAAGAGGGGGGGCGAGAGAACACCCCCCTCCTGAACCGTACCAGGCCACATGCCCTCAACATGGGGAGGGTGCTTTGGAGTAGCCCCTAAAGGATCTTGTCCCCATGTTGGTGGGGACAAGGGTCTCATCCCCACAATCCTTGCTCAGGGTGCGGGTGGGGGGCTTATTGCGTGGGGGGAAATTGCGTGGGGTTCCCCCCAAAATCCATACCAGACCTAAAGGGCCTGGTATGGATTTTGGGGGGACTCCCCACGCAATTTCTTTTTTAATTTTTGGTTCGGGGTTACCCTTAATCTATATTGCTGAGACCCGACAATTCATTACAGCCGCAATCAGTTTTGAATTACTTTTTTCCTTTAGAAATGTCATTTTACTGTGGTACTGTTCTACACAGGAAAACTGCACCACTTTACAGGCACACTATAGACACCACCCAGGCATGATATTTAAAGGAATATTTCATTTTCATTGTTTCACTTTAAGCATTATTAAAATCACTGCTCCCGACAAAACAGATGTTTTTAAAACTTTTTTTGCATTGATACATGTCTCCTGGGGTTGGACCTGGGTCCCCAATCACTTTTTATGGCAATTACTTGCATATAAGCCTTTAAAATGAGCACTTTTGATTTTTCATGTTCGTGTCCCATAGACTGACGGTGTTCGTGTGTTTGTCCACATTTTTTGCCTGCTCGCATGTTCTTGTGTGAACCGAACCGGGGGGGGGGGGTGTGTTCGGGTCATCCTTAATTCCTAGAATGGGTAGTAGCATATACAACAGGTTCTAGTAATTTAATACATTATTTGGACGACTTTTTATTTATGGGTCCAGCTCAATCCAGCGAATGCAATGATTTATTGCCGGCTTTTCAGGATATCTGTATGGTTTTTGGAGTACCATTAGCTATAGAAAAGACTATAAGTCCAAACACTAGTATAGAGTTTTTAGGAATAACCATAGATCCTTTACTTATAGAATTTTGCTTACTGGAAGAAAAAATACGGTATATAAAATGCAACAACTCATGTTGGCTGAGAAAAAAGAAAGCCACTTTAAAAGAAATTCAGTTGTTATTAGGGTCCCTGACATTTGCAACCAGGATTTTGCCTATAGGTAGAGTTTTTTCTAGATGCTGGTATGCAGCAATTTCAGGATTAAAAAACCCTAGTTCTCCTGTCAGGGTATCGGCTGACGTGGAAGAAGATCTAATAGTTTGGTTGAAATTCTTAGAATATTTCAATGAGAAAACGATAGGGCAACAATTTGTTTTGGACACTGACTTCTGTCTTTTTACAGATTCAGCTGGTTCAGTGGGTTTCCGCGCAATTTGGAAAACACACTGGTGCTCTGAATTGTTGCCAAAACGATAGTTGGAAAAATATTTTTGTAAAAATATAGTCTTATTGGAGCTATTTCCAATTATTGTTTCTTTGGAGATATGGGGACAGCAATTTGCTAATAGAAGGATATTATTTAGCACAGACAATAGAGGTGTTCTGTTTGTAATCAATTGCCTGTCCTCGAAATCTCAGGCGGTAATTCGTTTGTTGCGATACTTAGTTTTTCAATGTCTTCGATATAACATTTGGATTAAGGCTACATATATTTCTGGAAAATCAAATATAATAGCGGATGCCCTTTCTTGTCGACAGATTCAGCGTTTTTTCCAATTGTTACCCAGCACGGATCAGTTCATCAAGCTATGCCCACGGCATTCATGGAATTTGATCTGACATCTGAACACATTCAACGTTCGGTGGCTCCCTCAACATGGAATAATTATTCCTATGCTTGGCTGTTATGGGAGTCATATGTATCCTCGATAAATGTAAAAACTACTGACGTTTCAGAACAAGTGGTGTGGAGGATTTCTGAATTTACTAATGGGCAAACATTATTCATGGTCGTACATCAATAAATTATTAGCAGGGGTGTTTTTCTTTTTGCAATTGAACAATTTGCCTGGCTGTTTGAGTTTTTTCTCAGTGAGACTTTAAAAGGTTATCGCAAAGTGAATTTTACAGCTGACAGTAGGAAACCAATTACTTTGCTTATGTTAAAGCAGGATTCCGGCCAGGAAAATTTTTCTTTAAAAGTCAGCAGCTACAAACACTGTAGCTGCTGACTTTAAATAAGTACACTTACCTGTCCTAGGTGCCCGTCCCGTCCCTCGGCTCCCATCACCGCTATCCTATCTAAGGGAAACAGGCAGTGGAGCCTTGCGGCTTCACTGCCAGTTTCCTACTGCGCATGCGCGAGCGGTGCGGCGCTCTGTGAATGGCCCCGTGGTTTTCTGGGAACACATAGTTCCCAGAAGGCAACGGGGCCACTCACCGAGGAGCAAGAGACAGAAGAGGCAGATTAGGAAGACTGCCTAGCAACAAGGGTTCAGGTAAGTTTAATTTTTTTTTTTTTTTAAATGTTTTTTTTAAATTTTTTTACGATTTTTCATGCTATTTTTTATTTTAGGGTGGCCCTCCACTTTAAGACTGTGCCTGTTGACAGAGGAGATATGTTTTTCAGAATATGAGGCAATATTGTTTCAGGCAGTTTTTACGCTAACATTTTTTGCAGCACTAAGAATATCAGAAGTTTTACCAGTCTCCAGGAATAGACGAAAATGTATTTTATTCCAACACTTACAATTCTTTCAAGACAGTTTGGGCCTGTTTTTTTCAAATGCCAAAACGATATCTTCGACAAAGGTCATTGGTTACATTTAAATTGCTGTTCAGATGTTTCAATATGCCCTGTTCGTAAGGTTCAAGGTTATATTAGGCCTCAGTGAAATCAAAATCAAGAACATAGGTAGGTGGAAGTCCAGTTCTTACAAACATTACATTCGTCCTAACTCTACTATTTAATCTATTGCAGGAAAATGAGTGATATTGATCCTGGGCCATTCGTTCATTTTTTGGGCACAGCAAAGAGCTTCGGCAAGAATCTATGGTGCTAATTTAGGTTTAGATCCAGCCAAATGTATGTTTTTTTTGGAGAGGATGCCGAGATATGGTATAGGAGGAATTGATATTTGAAATAAATAGGATGTATATGTTGTATCCCCCCCTGATGTTATCTTGATTCACTTGGGGGGTAATGACATTGGCCAAATCAGAACGTTGGACTTAATTGCCAACATTCAAAACACAATACGAGTTATCAACATATCATCGCCTCAGTCGGTTATTGTTTTTTCAGAAATCATTCCCAGATTACGTTGGCTGGAATATTCAGTTTTTAAGCCTTTTGACAAAGTCCATAAGAGGGTAAATAGGGCTATTCAGAAATTTTTGATACCTTCTTTAGGCATTTCTTTCAGGCACGTTGATGTAGAGGGTGGCTTGCCAGGCCTATATCAGGCTGATGACATTCATTTGTCCGAGATTGGTTTGGACATTTTCAATTTAAACCTCCAGACATCCATTGAATTGGCCGGGAGTTGGGGGTAGATGACATGCTGGATGCTTTACATCAGGCATGTCGGTTGGGGGCAGTTATTTAACTGCATTTAATGTATTTTACAGCTCTAACCTTAATGACTGAGCTGGTTTTGTTTATTTTAAACAGTTGATAATATGATAAGGTTTGAATGTGATAAAATATGAAGAATTATATATTAAAAGATATATTTTGTGAAAACCAATAAATAAGGCTGCGGCCATTTTCAGCCAACTGATGTCAGTTGTTTGTTATTTGCATGTCTGGATTGCAATAATGCCTGGGATCCCATGTGATACAAGACAGTGAATTGCAATCACTGGTTTTAAGGATTAGATGTATATTTACATTTTAATTGATACTAAAAAGCTATCACAGGTTTTCTAGTATATTGCTTTTGTTTTAACTAGGTTGGTGATGGTAATGGTAACCTGGCATAAACTAAAGAACTCCTATAATTTTAATAATGCAGTGCTAAATCAAAGCAGGGCATCTATATGTACACCAATGTGTGAATATATTCACAATGTAGTTTTTTTGAGTCTGTCTTCTCAATGCTTGAGCTGAAGTGACTCTGGTACTAAAATATATATTTTTAAACAGTCTTCACAGCAAAGAAGATATTTAATATACATCTCTCCAACCCCTTATTTCTTTGAAATGTAGACTTTGAGAAAATAATTTGCAGAATTAGAAACAAATATATTTTTTATTGTACATAAAAAAATAAGGTAACAAAAAAGGTAAATCTTCATATCCATCTTTTAGGTGATATAGTACAAATAATGCATCAAGAATAAGTATAACATAATCATCAGTAGTGTATTGGTAAAGGTATGTACCCTAGGTAAAATAAGAACATAAACATAGAACCTAGAGTAAGGAGAACCAAAACTTAGGGTGGCACATTTGAGTGTGTCGAGGAGGGAGTGGAAAAAATGGGATGTAGGAAAAAGGAGAAAAGGATAGGGGAGAGCAGAAAGATCCCGATGAGGTCAGGGGAAGAATTAGGAAGAGAATTTGAGTGAACCTTAGAGGTCTAACCCATAAGTAATGGTTAAAGTGTGGTGTCATATTAGGTGGTAGTTAATAACATATTTTTCAAGGAATCTGAATGGAAAAGTCCATCCAGCTAAGCCAAACTTTTCAAACGTGTCGTTATCTATTGCCAGCATCTTCTCCATATGCACTATATTATTAACAGTAGAAAACCCCCAAGGATAATGGAGGGGTAGTGGTCGTTTTCCAGAATACAGGAATCAGTTGTCTGGCAGCTGACAGAAAGAAATACAGTAGACTGCGTGTCTGAGATACTATGGAGCCTGGAAGCATAAATAGTAGGGCCATTGCTGGTGTAGGTGTCAATGACTGACTATAAAGGTCACCATGTATGGAGAAAACCGAGACCAAAAGGGCAGAATCTTAGTGCATATTCACCATATGTGAAGATATGTCCCCTCAGCAGATCTGCACCTCCAACAGGTAGCAGGGACTGATGGGAATATTCTGTGTAAAGAGTGGGGGTCCCTGAAACATCTGGAGAGGAGTATTGAAAAACAATTCTTGCGTATAACAAGGTATTTTATGAAAGGCATACTGAGTTTGGGGCGGTAGTGTAAAACCTCTTGGTTAAGCCACAGTTTTAATGCCCCTCAACCACCACTCCTTGACAGCCTGAGCTCACAAGAAGTAAGTTGAATGCTACTGGGCATCAATAAACCTGAAGAAGCAACATAATCTAGTCACAAAAGTGACTAACTTTGGTGTACAGCTCCTAATATAGGATGAGTATTACAGTAAGATCTGTTTTGTATATAGTTTAAATGGTGCTGGGATTTTTTTTCCTATCTCTCTGAAGCTGGAGTTGGGCTTTGAGGATTTTTGTCTAAGAAATACTGAAGCAATAGACAACCAGGAAGGTAGCATTTTGAAAAGAATTCAGCATAAGACAGGCTGCATATTGATCATCGATGAAAAAAAAGCAAAGTAGTAAGAGGGCAAAACTATTTGAAGAGCTCACTGGCTCAGGTTAGGCTGCTCATGACAGACAAGGCTACCCTCCAGTTAAAATTCTCTTTTTAGTTTGTACCAAAAAAAAACAGCCGATGCATTTCAGGTGGGCAGAAAAATCCCCCCTTCATCAGGGCTTCAGTTAAAATAAGAACCTTGATTTAACTCAAAATAGAGCTTTCCTGTGTGAATCTGTGCAGGGAAGCTAATTACTGTATTAGGAGTGTTACTGGCCGGCAGTATCTGGTGAGCAATCAGATACTGCTGACCAGTAAAACCTCTTTCACACTGGGGCCGCCTGTGCGTTAGCGCTAAAGCGCTGCTCATTTTATCAACACTTTAGTGCTGTTTAAGCCGCTAGCGGAGTCATTTTAACCCCCCGCTAGCGGCTGAAGAAGGGGTTAAAAATGCCCATGTTGTGGCACTTCTGAAGCATTTTTCAGGTGCTTAGGAAGCGCTGCCCATTCATTGCAATGGGCATGGGCGTTTTGGGAGCGCTGTATACAGCGCTCCCAAACCGCCCCAAAGATGCTGTTTGCGGGACTTTTTCTAACGTCCCGCAAGCGCACCGCCCCAGTGTGAAAGCACTCAGGCTAAAACATTCGGGCGGCATGGGGGGCAGTTTTCAGGCACTTTACAGGTGCTGTCTCTCATGCTAAAACACCTGAAAACTGCCTCAGTGTGAAAGGGGTCTTACTCTCCTAATCCAGAAATGAGTTTCCCTGTACAGGTTCACACAGGAAAATTCTAGTGTTTTTTAATACAAACTAATAAATGAATTTGGACTCTTATCTTTTGGTTGGGCACTCCTATTTGTGCAAGTTTTTTTTTTCCTGCATATTGATCATGACAGGAAAAATTTAGGAAGGTGCTTAAAGTGATCCTGTTACTTCAGAGTCAAAATGAAAGTAAGTGCAGCCTGTAAATGAAGATGTATATTTAGCTTTCCAGCAATTGAATACTTGCTTCCCCACCACACAATGTGGTTTCTCCCAATGTTTTATACTTCACGTAATGATATATAAGCCAAACAAAGGAATCACTTTCCATGGTAAGAGAAACAATTGTTCAACAAACCCAGAAGTATAGGATGTCTGCAGCCTCCAAATAACAGTAGTGTGCCTGACTGTTTTAACACAAGCAGCTGGAACAGTAAGTATATAGGATCTTCTTTTACAGGTTGCACTTTAATTTTGAACCTGTAGTTTTAGGGTCACTTTACCTGGGAGTTGAAAGAAACATTAATGTCTTCTATACGAAGGATTCTGATGCATTTATGTCTGAGAGAATCTTTATCAACTCTATTCAGTCTAGGTTCACATCTATGCGGGCTGTGCTTGATGCATTTTTTCAGGCTCATTTTGTGGTGCGTTTTTGAACACGCTTTTTTGATGTGCGCTTTGATGCGTTTTGCATGTTTTTTTTCACTTTAATACACTGTGTATAGCTGGTTGCTAAGGAACGGGCCGATGCATCCTTAACAACCAATGAGTCATCAGCTGTCAGCGGGGATTCCCACTGACAGCTGAATGTAAAAAAAAGCATTGGCGGCAAAAAAAAAAAAAAAAAAAGGGAAAAAAAGTGGTGTGGGGTCCCCGCCCAAATCCATACCAGGCCCTTCGGGTTTGGTATGGATTTTGACTAAAACCCCACGCCAAAATGTTAAAAAAAATGGCATGGGGTTCCCCCCAAAATCCATACCAGACCCTGGTGGCACCTCCTCCCTGTGACATCAGTAGCCCAGCATGCACTGGTCAATGATGTCACAGAGGGCGGTGCCACCAGGTCCCCCCCAAAATCCATTCCAGACCCCGGTGGCACCGCCTCCCTGTGACATCAGCGGCCTAGCATGCACTGGTCAATGACATCACAGAGGCTGGTGCTACCAGGTGACATCACCGGGCAGCCCCGTTCTATAGCTATTTAAATAGGAGTTCCACCCAGGGGGTCCATTAAAAAAAAAAAAAATAAAAGTCAGCAGCTACAAATACTGCACCTGTTGACTTTTAATTGGACACTTACCTGTCCCTGGGTCCAGCGATGCGGGGGATCGAAGCCCCGCTCGTCCCCCTCCTCCGCTCATCGGGGGGCATTTCAACTGTGGGCGCTGGGCTGTGGCTTCACAGCCTGGCACCCACTGCGCATGCGCGAGCAGCGGCGCGCGCTGTGATTGGCCGCTCAATCACCTGGGACCTGTAATGGGTCCCAGATGATTGACAGGAGGGAGGGAGCAGAGCCGAGCCCTTCCTGTGCCGAGGGGGAAGTGATGTCACCAGCCCAGGCAAAGGAAGAGGCAGACTACGAGGGACCACATAGCAACAGGCATTTAGAGGTAAGTAAAAAAAAAAAAATCCAAATGTTTTTTTGTTTTTTTTTTTGAATTTTTCAGGTATTTTTGTTTTTTTGGGTGGAACCCCACTTTAAGGAATGTCGAACGATTGGCCAGGCAGACTGCAGGAGCATCTGTCGGTAGTGGAGATTTTTAGTTTTTTTCTTTTTTTGGGTCAGGCGGTGGCGACGGGTGGCGGATCTACATTGTCTTTATTGACTTTGTACACTATTTGGTGAATGGGTAGGGGTACTATGTACCCCATACTCATTTACAGGGGTGGTGGGATCTCGGGGGCCCCTTGTTAAAGGGGGCTTCCAGATCCCGATAGGCCCCGCAGACCCCCACAACCACAGCCCAGAGTTGTGGATTTTGGGGGGGGGGGGTCCAGCAACCAGCTATACACAGTGTATTAAAGTAAAAAAAAAGCAAAACGCATCAAAAAATTCATAAAAAATGCAACACTTGCGTTTATGGTGAGGTTCCATTGAAGTCTATTACACGCAAAATGCAATCTGCTGCTGGAAAAAAGTCCCACGACCCTTTCCAATAGCGCATCGGCAGAAAAACGCATAGATGTGAAAGCTTACCATAGGAAACCATGCTAAATGGACTGTAGTGCATTTCTGCAAAATGGAAAATGTAAAAAAAGCACATAGGTATGAAAGTAGGGTCACTCCTTTTAACACTTAGCATTTATATTCATATTATTTAATTTTTTTTTGTATATTAATTTACAATATAATAGTCAGTTACTTAAGGTAACTTAAGGTTATCAACTTAAAAAAAAAATGGAAGCAGTAGAAAACACTGTTATTTCTCATTCCTTACTTTATGGAAGATAGAATTTCAGAATCACTATCCTGTCAAGAGGAGGCTGCGCAAGGCTCAAGTCACCTTGTAATTACAGTTTCATGTTGCTTAGATTTGCACGAAATCTTCAATTAAGATGCAACAGTGCAACTGTAAATGTAAACAAGAGACCTTCAATAAACAAGAAATCATATGAGTAACCACTAAACTGCTGTGTCAGCTGGATGCATGGTGTGAAGTAAAAATAGTACTGGCTGTTTATTAACTAGTTCCTGCCTAGGGTGTGATAAATAAAATAAAAAATCACCTAACTGTAACTAGAAAATAAGAAACGATTGAAAGTAGGAAAGAGATCCCAAATGCTGTGCCCCTACATTTCCGACTTAAAGGGTGCAGGTTTGCTAGTTGTCCACTTTCTACATTACAAACATGTCACATACTTAAAATAATAGAGTAGCTCTTAAAGTATATGATGGCAAAATAAAAATAATAATAATAAAAAAAACATATTCATTAAATCTCTGTAACACATAAACATTTCCTCATGTTTAATCCCTTTATGCAGGAAGTACTGAAAAATACCAGAATATTAATCTGCAAAAAATGCATTGCATTTTCAGCCCTGCCCATTAGACAACCGAACGCCATCTATCCCTGCCTCTCTCTGTCTTTCTCTACATGCATATGTAGTGCTACCCTCATAGGAACCGCTGTTTAACTGGTTCTGTCCCAAAATTACTGCAGAGGCAGCAAGCAACAGTTCATTGACTCTGGCTCATTAATCAGTCTAGGGGATGCCTTTTATTATTTCTATTGCTGAAGAACTTGGAGAGGACATAGGGTTATATGGGATACTCCAGTTACTAAATAATAGTGTAGCGGGTATTGCAACCAAAGACTTACATTAACACAGATGACTGCATGTACGCAGGCTTTCCAGCCTGAAAGAGGGGAGAGAGCTGGCTGTCATGTGTGCATGAGCTTTTTCATCCCCCCTCCTTCTTTCTGTTTTCAATGACTGAGTAATGTAATGTGAGCTGACACACACAGAGCTGTGCATTCAGCAGCCTCTCTTGTGCCCCTATTGGCCAGAAGAAGAAAACCAATTAAAGGCACAGTTAGAACAGCCAATGGGAGAGACTGTACTGAACTGCAGGGAGAGCTGCAATGGATTCTGGAACATGCAGTTACCACACAAAATGGCCTCATAGACTGGTATACATGGAGAAATACAAATCCCAGCAGTCTTTGCTGACAGGAAAGTAAAAGACTCCATTTTGTGTCCTGAGGTAAAAGTCAGTCAATGAGGGAGTGAGAGAAACATAGACATGATCTGAGGGGCTGCTGTTACCCACGGAGGGCATCCATCCAGCCACACTTCCAGAGGTCGGTGTGCTGATCCTGCCAGGGTTTCAGGAGTTGGACGGTGACAGACATCCAACCTGAGAGGGATCCCGGCCATATCTCCAGGTTTTTCTGAGGGTGCCAGTACAAGGTGGCCAGTTGGGCCTTTCGGGGGGAACTTATTGCTTGATCCTTTGGTCTAAGGATGAGTGAGCGGGCATCTACCTATCTTTAAAGACACGATAGTCGGGCAACATTACCTCACCAGTGCCCACATTTGTAGGAACACTTGCAGCCCGCTGAAAGGTCACTACATTCCACTTTGCCTATCAGGATAATGCTAGCATCCTACATCTCACTTTTGCCTACCAGGATACTTTCAAGTACCCCTTTATTTATCCTGCTCAACAGGACACCAAGTGCACCAACGTAAGGCTAGCTGAAGATCCTGGATATCTCCATTGTGAGGACCCTTTCTGTTACTCCTTCAGTATCAGTAATTTTAGTGATTGCAGTGACTACATTTAAAGGGGAACTCTCTCGTTAATTATTACAATTTTGCATTTGCCTATTGCCTCACATTTAACTGCCTGGGTCTGTGATTTCAGGATTTGAGGGAAGCAGACTGACCATTGTTAAGTCAGATCAGTTCCCCTTTATGCCTCAGTGCATAGGCCACTCTAGACCTATTTAAGTTGTTTGACTGTGTTATTTTTAAGTCTGCATTTTGGGTTTGATTAACACTATTAAGAGAGAGAAGGTTTTCCCCACAACGGGGTTTTTAGGCAGCACAGTAATGGATGTAGTCAGTATTGTATGACAAAATATAACAATTTTATTAGAAGCTATACCATAAAGGTTAAAAACAATGAGCTCCAGTGGGGAGTACTTAAAAACTAAATGGCTGAACATACATTGGCAGACATATATTCATAACACAATTCCTATCATGAACATAAGACCTGACGCGTTTCAACCCTTATAGTTGGGGTCTTCTTCAGAGGCTCGGTCTGCTAGAGAGAACATATGAATAACATTGGTATGTACATACATAACTTTCATTGTATAACAGTAACTACATTCATCATATAATGCACCAATACAGTATAGTTACCAAATAATGTATGTCCAACAGGAAAAAGAAACTTCCCACATGGAGATCCCTTAAAAAGATATGCTGTCTTTCCCTCTTTCCCCGAGGGAGAATTCCGGATGCCTCCACCGCCACCTCAACCCAGACCGGGGTAGTGAGAGGCAAAGTGACTTGCGAGAGGCCACACACTTAGGCACCGCCCGCCGAAGCAAACAGCCGGCCGAAAAGCGCAACAGCCACCTACGATGAGAAATTGTGCTGCCTAAAAACCCCGTTGTGGGGAAAACCTTCTCTCTCTTTTTTGTTTCAATATCTAAGGGGTGAGCAGCAATTCCTTTCCTTCTCTCCAGTGTCTTTTCCTGTTCTTCAACTTTGATTAACACTATTAAAGACCACAGCATGCCATTCTTGACTATTGTGTTACCAGATCACTGTTTGTTTGATTGTGGAAAGTCTCCCAGTAAACAAACTTCCTGTTTACTACATTTGTGTCTGTTTTACTGTGTTTGCAAGTTCACTGTTTGTCAGGATACTGCTAGCATCCTACATCTCACTTTTGTCTACCAGGATACTTTCAAGTACCCCTTTGTTTATCCTGCACAACAGGACACCAAGTGCACCAACGCTAGGCTAGCCGAAGATCCTGGGCATCTCCATTGTGAGGACCCTTTCTGTTACTTCTTCAGTATCAGTAATTTAGTGATTCCAGTGACTACCTTTAAAGGGGAATGGGAAAGAGAAGCTGCGCCAACATTGGCTTGTATTTTCCAAGGTAGTGAATTGCAGTTCAAACAAATCCACAAAGAACACCCAGGTGAGCTAGACCCTTATTAAGTGCCACCACCTAATGAAAAACTTGCTTACCAGATGGCAAGCGGAAGCAAGCGAATGGCTATAGCCTATCCAAGGCCTTTGTTTGAGCGAGAGGAACGTCCAGCCAGGTGCAACCAAATAGATTATCTGTATGCTCCAATCCCTTGATGCCGTGAATCTCCCATGGGCCTCAGTAACTGTATTTTCTCATAAAATGTGTTGTGAACAGAAACACTGCTGTGCAGATCCTCTCTCTCGCGGGTATAATGCTATGTGCACACCATCACCAGCCAAAATGTTCGCTCACCTCAAGGATGAGTTAAAAACCTCATAGAAAAGATCTTGCATTCAAATCCTCCTCATTCCTTTCTACTTCTCGGCTTATTGGTGGTAAGAATCTTATGCTCCTTAAACTGCCCGTTCACACTGGTGGCTTCACTACAGCTGATTCCAGGGAGGACCCTCCTTCACTCTCTCATTCAGGTTCAGCTCTGCTTTTAATCAGTCTGGTTTTGTAACATGGAACAACAAACACAACTACCATAGTGTTTCTCTGTTGTTACATTTATTAAACCACCCCAGAGTTACACTTACAAAGTAAAAACATCAGATAAGCATATAAAACATTGGTTTGTTCTCACAGACTCGGCTCATCCCCTCTATTCGCGATTCACCCTCTCATTGGGCTTCCTCAGTAGGAACGGACTGAACAAACTTAAGCAGCTTATTCAGGGGTATCGCTACACGTGGGGGCTTGTCCGGGATTTTCCGCTACTCTGCAATCAACTCCCCTCGACAGCATCCCTACAAACACCAGGATGGACCCCATTGGTGTGAGAAAGAAGGCGCCCATGTCAGAGTCAAACGTGGTGATCGAACTCCCTGGGGAGACCTGGACTGAAGAAAAAATCAGCCAGGCAGTGAAGACGCTGTCCCAGACAAGAAGGTGTGGGTGATTGTTGTGAAAACAGACTGTGGGACCTCCCACACCTATGAGCTGTTAGAGCAGAGGCAAGGAGTCCCTGAAAGCTTCAAAGGTGCCAGTGTGCAATTGGCCAACAAGATGGAGCTTAGTATAATCTATCTGAAAGATTCAGATGAGGGTCCTACAAGCTCCTGTCAAGCTGCTTCAACTACAGAATAAGTTCCCTTCCTGTCACTTCTGGCCATGACTGGACCAGAATTATTTGCTGCCCTGGGACACTTTGTGTCAAAATGCCAGAAAGACCCTCCAACATACTCTGGAACTGGGTATCAGAAGCTCAGGGCCTTCTCTGGAAGACAACCAGTGCCTGCAGGGGAGGACAACTTTGAAGAGCGGCTGGACCAGGCCACAAAAGTTTTGGATGAATGGGACATTCCTGAGGCCCACAAGAAACAAAGAATCACAAAGAGTTTAAGAGGGCCTGCCTCAGAAGCCATCCACAATTTGAAGCTCAGCAAGCAAGATTGTGTTGCCCAGGACTACCTGAACATCCTGCTGGATGTGTTTGGGTGCACAGAGAAGGTTTATGATCTCATGTACCAGTTAGAGCACACTAACCAAAATGAGAGAGAGAAGCTGTCAGAGTACATGAGATGTTTGGACAAAATTATGCACCAGATCTTACAGAAAAAGGGTCTAGACCCCTGGAAGGTGGATGAGGTCCATGCCCAGTAAGTCTTGAGGAGTGCCCAGACCTTGGACCCCATCACCCTTCTGTTGAGAATCCGGCAAGATGGCGGCATCTTCAAGTATCCAGATCTGATCCAGATTGTAGAGGAAGAGGAGGCCATGCTGAAAAACAAAAAAAAGAGTCTGAGGTCAGAATCTGTTGTTGGGGTCAGGGTGGCCAGTGCAACTGATGGTGACCCCAAGGTCAAGCTCCTTAAGACTCAGGTGTCGCAGCTGATAGAGATGATGGCCCTGTTGACCGTCAAGCCCAGTGTTCTACCCAGCGAATTTCAGTGTTTGTTCAGGTGGAGAACCTAGCAAACCAAGGAACCTGCTTCAACTGTAGAGGAGTTGGACATTATCAACTAGTATGCTCAAGCCCAGAAAAGCCTGAAGCACAGTGCCCCAGCTGAAGGAATGAGAAAGATCTGGCTTTTGGACTGGAGTCTGAAGGTGTTACAGCCTAGTGAAGTGGCCTGTTTACGGGCATCTGTCAAAATAAATTGGAAACAACTAGGCCCTTTCATTGTCCTTGAAGCAGACAGACAGAGACGAGACATGGGAGTGGAGATGATTCCCAAAGTGGTTTCAGCCAAATCATTGCAAAGAAGTCACGGAAGGATCTCAGTCAGTGTCCACAACATAACAGCCTTGCCAGTGAAGATGCCAGCTTGGATGTTGCTGGGACAAGTGAATCTGGCTACCCCAGTCTCACCATCTGATTTGGGGGGAGAAAAGGATGGGATCCCCGTTGAGGAGTTCTATCCGAAGAACACTCCTCTCTCACCCGAATGGAAAGAAAGAGCCAAGACTCAGCTTCTGAGATGGCAGACTGCATTCTCGAAGAGTGAATTAGATGTGGGATGTTCAAAGAGTGCAAACCACTGGATCCGTCTTCAAGAGGATAAGCCGTTCAGAGAAAGAGTCCGGCGGATTCCTTTAGGAGACTTGGAAGACCTGTGTGAACAATTGGCAGGATTGAAGAGAGAAGGTATCATTCGAGAATACCAAAGTCCATACACTTCTCCGATAGTGGTGGTACGGAAGATGAATGGGTCCCTGAGGCTGTGTATCGACTACAGAATGCTGAACAAAAGGACCATTCCCAACCAATACATCACCCTATGGATAGAAGATGCCTTGGAGAGCCTATCGGGGCAAAATGGTTAAGCGTGCTGGACCTGAAGAGCGGATACTATCAAATTCCCAGGCATCCTGAGGATCAGGAGAAGACCGCCTTCGTTACCCCATTGGGGTTCTTTGAATTTGACCGTATGCCTCAGGGCTTGTCCGGTGCAAAAGACTCATGGAGAAGACGGTGGGTGACATGAACCTGATAGAAGTGTTGGTGTATCTAAACAACATCATTGTCTTCGGGAAGACCTTAGAGGAGCATGAGAAGCATCTGGAGAAGGCTCCATGATGAAGACTCCATGATGAGGGGTTGAAGCTGTCTCTGGAGAAGTGCCAGTTTTATCAACCCTCGGTCAACTACCGTATATAAGTCGTCCCGAGTATAAGTCGAGGCCCCTAATTTACCACAAAAAACTGGGAAAAATTTATTGACCCGAGTATAAGTCGAGGGTGAGAAATAGCAGAGGGTCAACAATGCCCATCTGCAGCTGCATGCCTCCCTGTGTCCTGTGCAGCCTCCCTGTACCCTGTGCATGTGTCCTGTACATGTGTGTGTGTCCTGTACATGTGTGTCCTGTACATGTGTGTCCTGTACATGTCCTGTGTCCTGTACATGTCCTGTGTCCTGTACATGTCCTGTGTCCTGTACATGTCCTGTGTGCATGTGTCCTGTGTGCATGTGCAGCCTACCTGTGTCCTGTGCAGCCTCCCTGTGGTGATCTCCATCCTCCCTGTGGCGATCTCCATCCTCAAACGGCGGCCGGCGTGTGATGATAGTGTTCGGCGGCCATTCCACAGTTCAAAAGCCGCGCCTCCTCCTCGTCTGTGATAGGCTGACCGCTGACTGCCTATCATGGACATTCTCTCATTCTCATACCATGGACGAGGATGAGAGAATGTCCGTGATAGGCTGTACACTGACAGCTGTTCAGCCTATCACAGATGAGCAGGAGGCGTGGCTTTTGAAAGCTGCAATAGCCGGCGAACAGTATCATTACACGCCGGCCGCCGTCTGCCTGCATGACACGCTGATCATGCAGACAGACGGCAGGGACTCGAGTATAAGTCAAAGGGACACTTTCAGCCCAAAAAAAAGGGCTGAAAAATTCGACTTATACTCGAGAATATACGGTAACTTGGTCACATCGTGTCTGCCAACGGAGTGGCCACTGATCCCCAGAAGCTGGAAGCCGTCACCTCCTGGCCGAGGCCCACCTTGTGACCGAGCTCAGGTCATTTCTGGGATTCTGTTCCTATTACAGAAGATTCGTAGAGGGATTCGCTAAAATAGCTCACCCACTCAATGAGCTACTAAAAAGCGAAAATGAAGACGACGACCCAGATCCGAATAAGCCTGTTAGACCAGCTGGAGGGCCCAGAAAACCCAGAGAGTCCATCCAGGAACAGTGGACTGCCCATGTGAAGAGGCCTTTAGGCAGATGAAATGAAGCCTAACAACCACTCCAGTCCTAGCCTTTGCAGATCCAACCAAGCCATATGAATTACACGTTGACACCAGTCAAGATGGGTTAGGTGGGGTGCTGTATCAAGAGTATGTCGGCCACCTATGGCCTGTTGGCTATTTGAGCTGGAGACTGGCACCCGCCGAGAAGAACTACCCCACGCACAAACTTGAGTTCCTGACCTTGAAATGGGCAGTTGTGGATAAGCTGAGGGATTACCTGTATGGAGCAGAGTCTGTGATTAAGAACGACAATAATCATCTTACCTACATCCTCACTTCCGCCAAGTTTGATGCCACGGGTCACAGATGGTTGGCTGCCCTATCAGGGTTTACTTTCAGCTTGAAGTATCAACCAGGGTCGGGAACAAAGATGTGGATATTCTGTCAAGAAGGCTCCAGAGACTTTCCAGAAGAATGGGCCCAGCTGACACCTGAAGTTGTACGAGCCTTATGTCAAGGAGCAGAATTCCAAGCTGGAGGTGGATCCAGGGCTGGAGTGTCAGCCGCTGGTGTCCCCAGATGTTATTGCAATATCACCCAAGTCAGGGATGAAGGTCTGCCCAAGCTCTCTAAGAAGGACTTGCGACGGGACCAGTTGGAAGACCGTCTTTGTAGCTTGGCATTGAAGTCTTTGTTGAGCCAACGTCCTGACCTGTTCCTCACTGAATCCCTAAAGGAAGCACGGCTGTTGCACAGAGAATGGGATCGGTTGCAGCTGCGCCAGGGGTTGGTGCACCGAAGGGCCCCTCTGATGATCCTGAAGAAAAATGGCAGTTGTTCCTGCCAGAAAAACACAGGGAGACAGTATTAATGGCCCTGCATGACAGTCATGTTCAACCGAACCCTCCTGCATATGCTTGGGACTTTGAGTTCAGAACAAAAGCAGCACTGGAGCAAGCATATAGCCGCTATTGTGCATACTTATAACAGCACCACAAACGATGCAACAGGATACTCTCCCTATCATCTGATGTTTGGACAGGAGGCTTGGCTGCCAGTAGACTTGGCCTTTGGCACGTCCTTAGACCATACCTCAACAACCCCCCACAGAGGGTATGTGGACCACTTACGGAAAAGTCTGAAGACCACCTATGACAAGGTCCAAGCTGCCTCAGATGCCCGAAGACAGAGGAACAAAAGAAACTTTGACCTCAGGGTATGGGTGCAGGACTTGCAACCAGTCGACAGAGTGATGCTGAGAAATCTGGGTGTCTCTGGAAAGCACAAGTTGGCTGACCACTGGAAGTCGCAGCCCTATGTCATTTGCAACAGCTGCCAGGACTCCCAGTGTATTAAATCTGGCCAGAGGGAAGCAAAGGCCTGCTAAAGACTTGGAACCGCAATCATCTATTGCCTCTCTCCGAAGCAGTTCGTTTGCCACCACAGCCAGATGCACAGTCCACATCCACGGCCTCTCAGAGATCCAGACCAGACACTAGATCTTAGTCTGTACCCCTTGCCGTAGATGATGAGGGCAGCAAAGATGAAGCGTTGGGAATAGACTGGGTATGGCCATCTCAAATGCCAGGGCCTCCCAGCCCCCCCTACCCTTCGTCTCCTCCCAAGGTGACAGACATTGGGATTCTCAGACCAGAGGCTCCTGAGTTTGTGCCTCAAAGTCCACCTTCTGAAGATCCTGGATATCTCCATTGTGAGGACCCTTTCTGTTACTCCTTCAGTATCAGTAATATAGTGATTCCAGTAACTACCTTTAAAGGGGAATTCTCGCGTTAATTATTAAAGTGATAAATTGCATTTGTGGCCTATTGCCTTACATTTAACTGCCTGGGTCTGTGGTTTCAGGATTTGAGGGAAACAGACTGACCATTGTTAAGTCAGATCAGTTCCCCTTTATGCCTCAGTGCATAGGCCACTCTAGATCTATTTAAGTTATTTGACTGTGTTATTTTTAAGTCTGCATTTTGGGTTTGATTAACACTATTAAAGACCACAGCATGCCATTCTTGACTATTGTGTCACCAGATCACTGTTTGTTTAATTGTGGAAAGTCTCCCAGTAAACAAACTTCCTGTTTACTACATTTGTGTCTGTTTTACTGTGTTTGCAAGTACACTGTTTGTCAGGATACTGCTAGCATCCTACATCTCACTTTTGTCTACCAGGATACTTTCAAGTACCCCTTTGTTTATCCTGCACAACAGGACACCAAGTGCACCAATGCCAGGCTAGCCGAAGATCCTGGACATCTCCATTGTGAGGACCCTTTCTGTTACTTCTTTAGTATCAGTAATTTAGTGATTCCAGTGACTACCTTTAAAGGGGAACTCTTGCGTTAATTATTAATGTGATAAATTGCATTTGTGGCTTATTGCCTCACATTTAACTGCCTGGGTCTGTGATTTCAGGATATGAGGTAAACAGACTGACCGTTGCTAAGTCAGATCAGTTCCCCGCTATGCCTAAGTGCAAAGGGCACTACACTACACTACACTACACTACACTGCTCACCACATTTGTGTCTGTTTTACTGTGTTTGCAAGTACACTGTTTGCTAGGTGTGCCAGAGGGGCTGAGACAGTTCTTTGGGGTTGAGAGGCAGAGTAACGGACTGAACAAACTTAAGCAGCTCCTTCGGTGGTATTGCTACAATAGTATGAGGAGACTACACTTTTCTAAGCCTCTCTGAACAGTCCCCATGCACAAGCAAGTACAGATGGTCAGAACTGAGTCCTTTTAAAAGCCATTCCAGTTAGAGCTACTACTGGCACTTCAACCCAAAGGAAACAGTACACAGTCACTAGCACCCTGAGCTCAGGCCAAAATTCACAATGTCACAGGATCACCGGATGCCTCCTTCTAGTATCCACCGTACACTCTTCAGTGAGAGGTTAATGCTCACAATGTCATAGGACAGCCAGATCCCTTCCAACTTCCACCGGGCACTTTTCAGTGAGCTCTCCAGACCAGGTTCTTAGGTAAAACGTCCTTTGATTAGCTACAGAAAAAGGTTTTTTTGAAGTAGGCCCCCCAGCTATGCCATAGCTGGGACCTTAATAAACATCAGCTTGAGTCAATAGAATTACTGTAAAGGGGGAGGTTGGTAGCCACCTCGACCTCCAACAGAACGACCCTGCTGTACTAAAGCTCAGACTATATACATGCCTCTCCAGTCACCTGGGATTGGCTGAAGCGCAATATATATTCAGGTTGCCCATTAGCCTTGTTCAACCTCCTATTTCCCAGAAGCCTCTAGAAAGGAACAGCCCAAATCAATCAACAACTTCTCCACTGATTACAGAGGAGCCGAAAGAACTAAATTTGCCTAACTTCCTAGCAACTTAAGTAGGAGGGTGCTACATGTACATACATTTAGTGCTGAGCTATCTGGGCAAAGTTCATTTCTTTGGATGTCAGAAAAATTTGCCCAATTGTAATGAGGTCATTCATAGAGAGGGAGCCAGACCCCTTCTTCCACTGGGCAAGGAATGTGGAAATAAGACCCATGGAAAGATATCCTCCACATGTTGAGAGTGAGAGAGTTGAGAGTATGAGTCCCTTCAAAATTAATGCCAAACCTATGCCTTTTTTTCTTTAGGGCATTTAGCCTAGTATGGTTTGGAGGGGGATGCAAACTCGAGGCTTTTCCTATTCCTAGCCACCCAAGCTGCATGCCCCCCTCACAAATTCATGCCAGACCTTTACCTAGGCATGCAGCATGGCTGGCCAGGAAAGGGAGGGACAGCAAGCATGCCTCCCTTCCACTGAACCATACCAGGCCACATGCCCTCTAAAATTGGGAGGGTACTTTGCTGAGGGGGGACACTCTCTGCAAGATAGATACCTTGTCCCCATGGTGAGGTGGAAAAGGTCCTCATCCATACATCTCTAGACCAGTGAATTTTGGCGTCTGTGGGATGTAATTTTTTGAATCTGGAAACCCCTTTATAATAGAGGTGTCCATCCCCTAATTGAATGAGCAAGAAATAATAGAAAATAAAAAAAGCACACAACATGTGTGAAAGTCCTATATTAGAATAAATAAATAAACAAACAATGTCTGATGATGTAAATCTAAACTCAGTCATGTTAGCAGAAGTTTAGATCCAACATCAATCAAAATAAACAATACCTAATGATGCAATGACATGATGCCCCATTAAACGAAAATCTTCTACCATTACATCCAGTCACAAATGATAGTTCCATGGACGGCTGCTGAATGTTGACCTTGTATGGTTTATGACAAACACCTAGGATCCCCACCAGCTTATGTACTGTGAAACAAGTCATTGGGTGGGAAGCTGTCTTTTAATGGCGGTAGTGTTACCACTGCCAAATTAACCGCTTCAGCCCCGGAAGATTTTACCCCCTTCCTGACCAGAGCACTTTTTGCGATCCAGCACTGCGTCAATTTACCTGACAATTGCACGGTAGTGCGACTTTGCACCCAAACAAAATTGATGTCCTTTTTTTCCCACAAATAGAGCATTCTTTTGGTGGTATTTGATAACCTCTGCGGTTTTTATTTTTTGCGCTATAAACAAAAAAATAGCGTCAATTTTGAAAAAAAAAACGCATTATTTTTTACTTTTTGCTATAATAAATATCCCCCAAAAATATATAAAAAAAAACTATTTTTTTCCTCAGTTTAGGCTGATATGTATTCTTCTACATATTTTTGGTAAAAAAAAAAAAATCACAATAGGCGTATATTGATTGGTTTGTGCAAAAGTTATAGCGTCTACAAAGTTATAGCGTCTACAAAATAGGGCATAGTTTTATGGCATTTTTATTATTATTTTTTTTTTTATTAGTAATGGTGGAGATCTGCGATTTTTATCGGGACTGCGACATTGTGGCAGACACGTCGGACAATTTTGACACATTTTTGGGACCATTGGCATTTTTACAGCGATCAGTGCTATAAAATGCATTGACTACTGTAAAAATGTCACTGGCAGTGAAGGGGCTATCCACTAGGGGGCAATCAAGGGGTTAATGTGTTCCCCATTGTGTGTTCTAACTGAAGGGGGAGGGGACTGTGTAGGGAAAGAGATAGATCGCTGTTCATACTCTGTATGAACAAACGATCTGTCACTTCTACCCTCAGAGAACCAGAAACTGTGTGTTTACACACACACAAATCCAGGTTCTTCATGTGCCTCGAGCGATCACGGGAGCTCGGCGGTGATCGAGACCGCCGGGCACTCCCATCAGTTCCGTGGCCAAGCAGGGGGAGCGTGCCCCTAGTGGCCACAGGGCGAAGCGACATTACATAACGTTGTTTCACCCAGCCGTGCCATCCTGCCGCAGTACAACTGTGGCGGATGGTCGGCAAGTGGTTAAATACTTCTGGCTAAGCGGGTGTTTTAGGCATGCAGGTGGAGCACCGGCTGCAAGGATCATGGAGCCTAACTATAGCGGGAAATACTATGGCTTTTAGGCTGCAATGGTATTTTCTGGTTCTTTCACCCCTTACTTTTTTTTACCCCATACTGTCTTTTTAGTCTTTTTGTGCTCAGAGGTAATTGAAGTCTAGATGCCAAGGTCCAATTTAGCAGCCTCAGTATGTGTAGGTTAACTTGCCTATACATTTCTGTCTAGATTTGCCACCTTATTTTTATTATTTAGGGATATATAAATATATTATTTAATCTAATAATATTATGATACTGTAATTGTCTCAGATAACTACAGTCTTAAACAGAGGAACACTGTTATCTGTAGGTTAGAGTGGCCTCTGCAAGCTGAGTCCTTTTTTTCTGAATAAAATAACTGATATATTATGGCTAACATAGTTATCACATGATTGGGTACAACTCAATTGACAATTATTAAGATATGGATTAGTGGTATGGTATATTGAATTGAGCCGATGGCTACATATATATTCACATTAACAGATACTTATTGTAAAGAGTACTTAGTATAACTGTTCAGTATATGCATAAGCTTTACATTTTTTGTGACATACATGCATGAATATATACCTATGTATATTTCTATGGTACAAAACAATGGTTTGCAGTTATAAAAAATCTGTAGAAATTGTCTCTCCTAGGCTTCTTAGTAACACTTATTTAATAAATAATATAAAACGAAATCCAACATCTGTCCTATATGAGACATATTATTTTTCAAAAGAAGCCTTTCACAAATATATACGTTGTAGTTCCAATAAGGACCTATGTTGCTGAGTTTTTGTCTTGTGTCAATGGCCTCAGTTTGGTATTAGTTTGAGATTCCCATAGATTTGTATGCAAATAAAAAAAAATCTAAAGCAAACAAAAGCTCCTAGAAGCCACTTTATATATTTTTTTTACCATTGTCAGCCATATGCAGTAATATGCAATCTGCACTAAATTAGTTGCTATCTAGTTTTACCCACCTTTTTACAAATAAACACTCAAGAAAAATATCCTTGTTGCAGAGGAAAAGACTTTTCCCCAACACACACTTTTAGATTTCATGAATGGCTTTTATTAGTCTGAGTTGGCTTTTTGCTCAAGGAGAGCACTGTTTTATTTCCAGAAAAATGAATAGTTTGTTTTTTCAGGGCATCCTCCTATCTAAAAGAAAGCTTCCTTTATAGAGCAAAGTGCCAGGAGCAGTGTGAGCATATACTGCAACCTCTATGTATTCAGCGTTTCTTTATATTACTTCATTGGTAGTTATTGCCCTTTATGTGTTATTTTTAGAACAGCACTTGCTTTTATTCTGTCTCTGTTGGAAATTGCCCAGAGAGGGAATAAAATGGCCTGCAGGAGTCTAGAAGCTGGATTCTGCTCTATTATTTATAATCGTGACATCATACTTGTGAATAATTAAAATGTATTATTCATGGATGACATCACAGACAATAGGGACGTAAACCCTTAGTTATTGTAAATTACCAGATGTGTAATCTTGAACATAAACACAAGACTTGCAGAAAACACTTTTCATGTATCAAGAAATTGGACAGTGGGATATGAATGGAGTGGAACTTTGCATACCAAAAAACAAAAAAAAAACAGATATTAAAAAATAATTATTAGGAAATCTATCTATCTGTAAACGTGTGCTAAATGTTCTTAAACTTTAAAATGCAAATACAGTTTTCATCATGCCGTGAAAATCAGTTAAAATTTCTAATAAGGCTGACCCAGCGTGTAGAGAGGAAAGGCATGGGTGAGTGACAAGTCAGATCTGTAATCTATATCTATTTAATTTACTGGAAAATAAGAAGCTGTTTAGAAAGAGACGTGCGTTACTGCTGAGCTAGCCTCGCTATCTTAAAATGTATCTAAAGCTGGAACCTTTTTTTCTTTAGTTTTGGAATAGCTAGATCTCCTGTCAGGTTTTTATTTCTGTCTGTGCCTCTTGTGGAAGGATTCAACTATTTTGCCATAGTATCCTTTATCACCGAGACAAGAAGTGATGGGAAATTGAAAATGTTGCAGTTCCCATTGGAAGAGGAAGTTTGGGGAAACCTCCCAATTGGGACTCCTGTCCCAGTGACAACTACCTAATAGAAATTTCCTGATGTGACTCCAGGAAAGGAAATGAAGGGAATTATTGCCAAAAAACACATAGGGGTTTATTTACTAAAGCTGGAGAGTACAAAATCAGACTCACTTCTGCATAGAAACCAATCAGCTTCTAACCTCAGCTTGTTCAATTAAGCTTTGGCAATAAAACCTGGAAGCGGTTAGGTTTCTATACAGAAGTGAGCCTAATTTTGTACTCTCCAGCTTTAGTAAATAAACCCCATAGACTGCACGTGCTACTCTAACTATTTTCTACTCTATCAAAACAAAAAACAAAAAAGAAAAATGGCCGGCTCACCAGGTTACTCCAGGTTGCAACAGATTCACAAAAGGTATTTGCTTATAACGGTATACAGAGAGACGTGATGCCCACATACATAACAATAGATTTTGAGTTTACATACACTTAAAATAGATATTGCTTGCCACCATTTTACCAGTAAAAATACAAATGTATGCAAAGAATAAAAAGTCTGTACATGGGGAAACAACATTTATGAAAAGATGCACTATCCATTCATTTCTATTATGCTGGTAATATGTTGCTAATAATATGTTTACATTTGACAGTCATTCAATATTCTGTATTCAGTCATGTATCATGCCCTCACAGTAGCTTTCATCACACATTATTGCAAAACTCATCAATATGGGCACTAAGCCCTGTCAAAAAGATATTAATATGTATGTTCTGTAACGTTTGTCATGGACATCTCTTTTATTTCAGTATTGTTGATACTCCCAAGTTTCCCGCAACTGCTGCTGCTCTCAGCAAAGGCTAGTGCCAGCACTAAACAACTGTACCTGAATCAATTATTTATCAAGATGACTGCTTGGCCTCATTGTAATTCTGTGTGGATTATTCATAAACAGTCACTTTTTAGAGCTTGATGAATAAGCTCCATTGAGTATAGAAGAAGTTGTATTCCTTATGTGAAAGGGAGAAAAAAAGCAACTGCTGTAGACACCCATTGTGTTTAGCAGGTCATTATAAAATATTGAATGTACTGTTTACTTTTGTTAAAGCTCATTACAGCATAGTTTAGATAAGGTGAGCTGAATGCTAATATGCATAAATCTGTTACTGTGCAACTTTTTTTTTTTTTTAAAGTTGCCCCCATTTTATTTTAATAAAGTGCCTCTTAAGTTAGGCTCAGACAAAGTGTTAGTTCACTGTATATATTCTGTATGAAAAAAGCATATGTAATGTAAGAGTTGTATTATTTTTATTTTTTTTCTCTTTCAATGTTTTTATTAAGGTTTTCAAAAAGAACATAGGAGCAAGCAGATATGTAAAATTGTCATACATTAGGCGTTGTAAGTGATCATAATACTAACAACTTGTACTAAGTTAGTTAACAGTCATAAATCATGTGTATGAATAGTATCAAAACATGGCTAGGAATGAGGAGTGTTCCTCCGCTTCCCTCGCCACCCCAAGTAGGTGCAAGCTGTGGCGGGGGAGAGAGAGACACATCCCCTTGTATAGATACCAAAAAAAATAAATAAAATAAATAAATAAATAAATAAAAAAATTTTATAAATAAATAAAAAATATATATTATAAAAAAAAATAAAAAAATAGGAAAGGTTCAGAGGAAGGATTAATTATCTATTGCTGTATGTGGGTGACAGTCTAACAAGAACAACAATGAACTGAGGACAAGGGTAACAGATGTTGCCGCCATTCCTGTAATTAGGTTGGCTGTCTACGTATATCAGCGTATTCACTATATTGACGTAACAGAGGTACACAGAATAAGTGATCAGAACAACGTGAGCAACTATATAACATATATTAACCTTATTGTTTAGGCTTGTTAAACACTTCTTTGTAACAGATGGACCAGTGAGACCACTCTGCTTGTGTGGAGCGTAGACGGCCTTTGCTTGATGCAAACAAACATTCATAAGTGCTGTGTAATTGAGTAGTGGTTATGACTTCTGAGCAAGAAGGACTTAGTTTAGAGCGCCAATTACGTGTGATGATCAATTTAGCCGCTAATAGTATGTGTGTAATTATACATCTGAGTGAGTAGGGGAATTTCTCAATTCCCAAATTTAAAATGGCAAGTTCTGGAGAGGGATTTATCTGGATGTGGGTAACACTTTGGATGAGTGTGAAAACATCCGACCAATATTGAGTGAGGAATCTACAAGACCATAGAATGTGTAAGAGTGAACCGTGGGAGCCACACTCTCTCCAACACAATGGAGATCTGGAGGAGTCCATTGTGTGTAGGATATATGGGGTTCGATACCATCTGAAAGCAATCTTATACGATAATTCCCATAAATTGGCTGATTTGGTTGCTTTATATGGCGCATTTAGGGCCACTCTCCATTGCTCTTCTGAGAATTGTGTTCCTAGTTCTATTTCCCATTTATTCTGGGGTTGGGTTTTAGTGAAGAGTGATTTATTTTTTAACGTTTGGTAGAAAAGAGATATACCTTTAATTTGAGGGCTTTCCTCAAACCAATATTTCAATAGTTGGCTAGGAACGTTTTGGAATATTGCAGATGAGTGAATTAGGCAGTGGGTGATTCTGAGATATTGATAATACTCTTTGTTAGGGAGATTGAACTCCTTTTGAAGTGTCGGGAAGGATTTAAGTGCCCCGGATGTGTATAGGTCCGAAGCTAAGGTAATGCCTCTCATTGTCCACGTTGAAGTACTGATGCCCGGTGTTAGAAGAGAGATCGTTTTTAGTGGGATGGGGATTGGTGATAGGGAGCCTCTATGTGGAGATTTGAGGATCAGATGTTGGAAGGATGACATGGACGCTAATATGGTAGGGGATAGGAGTGTATCTTTCTTGTGTTTGTGAAGTGTACTGATGATCCAGCTGTGGAGGTCCTTGCCTGGAACTTGTAGAGTTTCTAAGTTCCTCCATAGACACTGCGTGTGTGGCTTAAACCATACCTTTAATTGTGCTAATAGTGTGGCTAGGTAATAGTCCCTGAGGTCGGGTAGTCCCATGCCTCCAGCTGCTTTATGTTTGATGAGTTTAGCGTGTGAGCATCTCGCTTTTTTCCCCTGCCATATAAAGTGGTTTAACTTACGGAAATATGATGCGGGTATCGGAATAGGTAGGTTGCGGAAGAGGTATAATAGTTGTGGGAGCTTAAGCATCTTGAAAGACGCCAGTCTTCCCATCCATGAGAGTGTGAATTTGGCAAGGTGCGCTAATTCGGATTGTAGGGTTTGTAGGTAGGGACTGAAGTTTTCTTGGAATAAGAATTTAGGATTGGCTGTGATCTGTATTCCGAGGTATTTTATAGATTTGTCTGCCCAGAGATATGGGAAACGGTCAGAGAGGATAGATGGGGTAATAGGGGGGATATTAAGCCCTAGAATATGGGATTTGGACTCGTTGACCTTATAATAGGAGATGGAGCTAAATTCCTGCAGTGTTGAGTACACAGCATCTAGAGAAGATTGTGGGTTTGACAACATAAGAATTACGTCGTCCGCAAAGAGATTAATTTTATGTTCCTCAGTGCCTATTTTTATCCCTACAATGTTTGGTTGGGAGCGAATCTTGTGGGCTAATGGTTCCATAAGGAGGTTGAAAATCAATGGGGATAGGGGACAGCCTTGGCGGGTCCCATTGGATATAGGAAAAGTGGAGGAGAGCATTGCCGAGCAATAAACCTGAGCTGAGGGTTTGGAGTAAAGAGCCATTATGGCAGATAGGATGTGACCTTGGAATCCAAATTTTTGTAAAGTCTGCTGGAGATATGACCAGTGTATTCTATCAAATGCCTTCTCTGCATCTAGAGCTAGAAGCAGAGAAGGCATTTTTTGAAGATTGGTGTGATGGATTATATTGATTATACGCCTTGTAGCGTCAACTGTTTGTCTCCCTTTTGTGAACCCCGATTGATCCGGGTGGATCAACGCGGGGAGGATGTCAATAATTCTACTCGCTATTACCTTTGCATAAAGTTTCAGATCATGATTCAATAATGATATGGGGTGGAAATTTTGAGGGGAAGAGGCTTCTTTACCAGGTTTAGGCAGTGTAATAATTAAAGCTTTTAACATATCATCAGGGAAAGAGGAAGAGATTGCAGCTGCACTGAATACTAAAGTGAGAGGATCCAATAAAAGAGGTGTGAATTGTTTGTAGTATTCGGCCACAAAGCCATCAGGCCCAGGTGCTTTGTTGTTAGGAAGGAGTTTAATAGCTTTTGCTATTTCCTGAGTAGTGAATGGGGAGTTCAAGGTTTCAAGTTGGAGAGTGGACAGAGTGGGTAGATGAATAGATTGTAGAAAGGCTGTTATGTCAGAAGGAGTGGGTTGCTTAGTGTCAGGGTCTCCTTTCAAATTATATAAGGAGCTATAGTATGCGCTAAACGCATTAGCTATATCTTGGGGGTTGAACAATTTTTCTTTAGTGAACAGATGGTAAAGAAAGGGAATGGATGATTTAATGCGTGACCCTTTAATTTGTTTGGATAGGAGTTTCCCCGCTTTATTACCAGTGGCATATTGGATAGATTGAAAACGTTTGTGGTTGAATTCAAATTGATCCAATAGTATGGATCGAAGTTCTAAACGGAGTTGGCCCAGTTTGGTTTTTAAGTGATCGGTTGCTTTTTGTTTGTTTGAGGAGTCAAGATCATCAATTTCTTTAATGAGGGTATCAATGCGCTGCGATCTCTTTCTCCTAGCCCTAGAACTTTGCTGAATAAAAATACCCCGCATGTAGGCCTTATGAGCTGCCCATATTGTTGCTGGGTTAGATACTGAGTCCTTGTTGGTAATGAAGAACTGTTCCAGATGGTCCTTTAGAATAGTGCTGTAGGGGTCTTTCTGTAGAATGGTAGTGTTCATCCGCCAAAGGAAAGTTGGTGAGTGGTGAAAAGAGTCCTCGAAGGTAATACTCACTGGAGAGTGGTCTGACCAGGTTATCGAGTGAATGTGAGAGGCTGAGATTTTCTGAAGCGTCCACTGATCGGATAGGAATAAGTCTATCCTGGAGTATGAGTTATGACACGGTGAGAAGAAGGTAAAGTCGCGTTCTGATGCGTGTTGGCATCTCCATATATCTTGCAACTGAAATTCTTTCAGGAGAGGACCCAAGGAAAGATTACGGCGCCTAGATGGGATGGAGGAATCCAAATTGAAGTCTGGAGTTAAGTTAAAATCTCCACACCAAAGAAGAGCACCTTTTTGAACAGTGTCAATTTTTCTTTTGAGTTTTCTTAGGAAGCTGATTTGGTGAATGTTTGGCACATAGACATTTACTAAAGTAAACAAGGAGTTGTTTAGGGAACAAATTAGTATGATGTAACGGCCCTCGTGATCCAGTATCTTGTCATGCAGTTCAAAGGTTATAGAAGAGTTTACTGCTATTAATACCCCTCTCTTCTTAGAATTCGTGCTTGCTGTGAAGATATGCGGGAACTGGCTATTGGAGCAATTAGGTGGAGATGAGGCTTTGAAGTGTGTCTCCTGCACACATAAAATATCGCAGTGAGATTCCTTAGCCAGTGTCCAAAGTGAAGACCTTTTTGCTGGATGATTGAGGCCTTTTGTATTTATCGTTAGGAATGTGATAGGCATTCTGAATGTGGAGGAGACTAAACTTCCAAGGAGATCTAAGATGTTAGCTTGGTAGGAGTACTGTAGAAGTTTTCAGCAAGTGGTCGCTCTATAGAGTATGTGCTCCGAGGTTAAGCTATATGGTAAAATAAGACTAGAAATGGTCGGCAACAAACAATGACACAAAACTAAAATTAAAAAAAATAAAAGTAAAAAAAAAATAATAAGTTAGATAAGAAAACGAAGAACTGTGTGCCAAGTGGCCGAACAGTCAGCCTATCAGGAAAGTGCTGTGCACTTACTTGGCTAACTTGTGGGGAAAAAGTTCAAGTGGCCAGTCAGAGCCACGTAACAGGCCGGGACATAGATGCTGACTAAGTAGGACCCCGTTCAGCGATTAGAGGAGTACGGGGGGCGCTGATTAAGTTGGGCATCAGGATGCGGGATAGAGTGCCTGTGATTCTCAAATGGTGGATTTGTGTTTTCTGGGATTATTCCCCATGAGCGGAGAAGGTGCAAACCTTCATTCAGTGTAGAAGCTGTGAATTTAGCCCCTTTGTAAGTAATCAAAAGCTTAGCAGGATTAATCCACTTGTATGAAAGATTATGGTTTCTCAAAGCTTTGGTAACTGTATTAAGTTCCCTACGCGATTGGAGGGTATATTGTGATAAGTCCGCAAAAATTTGGAGGTGTGAATACGGATCCGGTAGGGATTTCTCGTTTCTGGATGCCCGCATTAGTTGTTCCTTGACATGGTAAAAGTGTATGCGTAGAATCACATCCCGTGGAATGGTGTCAGGAAGGGATGGTGGTTTTGGCAGACGGTGGATACGATCAATCACCATTTCCATATTTTTTAGGTCGGGCAGTAATGCTTTGAAAAGCCCTTTAGCATAGCTTGTTAGTTCGTGGGGTTGCACTGTTTCCGCCACTCCTCTGATTTTGATGTTGTTACGACGTGACCTGTCCTCCAGGTCCGCCAGCTTGCGTTTGATCCAAGCGTGATCCGCAAGATTATCCTCATGTGCATCAACGAGGTCGTTTACGGTCGATGCAAAACCCCCAAGCTGGTTTTCAATTTGTGACACTCTGCCTGAGACTGAGGTTATATCAGCATGTAGGCTCTGCATAATGGATAGCATATCTGACTGCAAAGAATTCCTGAGGGTGGATAGCATGTCTTTGAGTGTAGTGTCTAGTATAGGCTGATTATTAGTTGGAAAGCTGGCAAATGGGTCAGGAGCACTGCAGGGGTTAACAGCATGTGTAAGGTTTAGGCTCACCTCTGGCGTTGCTGTGTTGTCTGTGTCCAGCCTCATCTTAGCCTTAGCAGGGCTGCCTGTTTGTGGAGTGCCCGGAGAGGAGGTGGGTAAGCCTTGCTCAGGGTTGGTGAGCTCCATAAACCCCTCTTCTTCGTCCCCAGTTCTGTGGCTCTGTGAGGTAGAGAGCCGTGAGGGGAGAGAAGCAGGCGCTGCAGCCGCGGCGCCATCTTGGATTCGTCCGTCGGCTGGCTGGTTCAAATATGCCGTTATTTTCTGAGGGTGCCTTTCCCCTTTCCGTTTGGTAGACATCATGCCACGCTGCAGGGGGGATAGGAGGGTCTCTGGGTGCTTTTCCTGGTCAAAAACGAGGTCCGGATGCGCTGGTGTGAGTCGCTGAATCCCGGGCTGTCACAGAGCTCAGAGGAGAACGTCCATGCTGCTCGGATGCCGGCCACGCCCCCCCCAAGAGTTGTCTACTGTGCAACTTTTGATCATGGGAATAACTGGCAGACAGAAAGTACACAGGACCTTTTTTTCCAAAAGCAAGGTCCAGAATCTAAAACTGGTTATATAAACAACAGATAATAAGTAATTCACCTGTCAGGATTGGGGAATATATAAATGTGAATGTTTATCCTTCATATTGTGATTTTCACCTTTTTCAAGGGGGGGTGGCTCATTTGTGATTGTGTACACCAATGCATTCAGTTCTGTTTCTTGATTGGACATTGCTGTGCGTTAATGAACCGACTTTCTGCACATTACGTGTTATAAAGAGCTCTACTTGATTACATCTGTTATGAACCTTGGCCCAACCTAACCTCTGATTACTTGCTGCCAACCCTGAATTTCTCCTGGTCTTTATTTACACTGTTTATAAGTGAAACTTGTTCTGAGCAATAGATGTAGGTTGCCATTGTAGAAGTCTTTTTCTCATCTATCACTGGCTTCATTTTTTTGAGACTGAAAAACACCAAGATCAGGAACGCCAGTGGAATTAGAACTCCTGAATACTTGCTCCAAGTCAAAAAATTGGAAGGGACCAACATTATTGAACTAGGATGATAGTCAGAGAATTAGTATTTTCAGAAAGAGAGTTGAGCAATATTAGCTTCCATATTTCTTTATTAAAGACTTCATTTAATTATTTCATAATTTACTCTAGTTTATTGTCCATATGTTTTCTAACTCCTGGCCAATCCTGAATTACACTGTTGGGTATTCTCTGGTTCTTAAGAAAATGAATAAGCTATTGCGCTTACTACACCCTAACCGTCATTTAACTGGGCACATAAAAGGGTCAGGACCCTGGTAAGGAATACCAGGTGAAGTGGATGCAGTTCCTCTCAGATTAGGTCTTGAGATCCTAATGCACATAAAAAAAAAACCACAAGAGGGCACCTCCATCTAGGTGTAGGGATATATTTAAAAAAGGACCAAGGCTTGCCATAAACCCATATAGACCTCCAAAGGATCACCTTGAGGCTGCAGAGATCTTCAGGCATGTGGCTGGCTGAAGTAAAGTTCTTGGTGGAAGTATAGCTATCAGGCTTCAGGCTGGAACATTAGCAGCTTCTTGAAGTAGCAAGGTGGCTGCTGCTCTAAACAGAATCTCTCTCAGCTGAGTGATGGTAACAAGAAATGGAGGGGGAAATGGAGAGGGCAAACAGGAGCACCCCTTTTTAAAACCTTCCTATGGTTTGATAAAGGGGTGCTCCTGTTTGCCCTGAAACATGTAGCTCACTGGGGGTGCAGGTAAGTTGCATATAACCACTCCCAAGCCTGTAAATTGCAGAAAAAACCCTGTGCATAAAAGAGTGTCATCATTTTTGACGCCCCCCCCCCAACAAGCATCCACCTGATCCTGAAGTGTATATGAGTTTTTTTCATAATTCTGGGTGGAATGCTCATAAAAATATCATATATCCAAAAGTGTAAAAGATCTTTTACATTTTTCATTTCTTTACTGTATTTTTTTTTTCATTTCGCTGTAGTTATTATTCCTTCTTTTCCCTATGTTCCTTAATTGATCTTTTTTTAAATGTCCTTAAGATGATGTGATATGCCAGGTTACAATATATGTATTGTTGAAATAAAGATAAAAACAATACAAAAAACATATGTAAACCACAAAGATGACAACTCACAATTGCTGTTATTATTTAGGATGTATATAGCGCCAACAGTTTGTGCGCTGGATGGAGACAGTATAGTTCCAATCCAATCCAATCCAATGTGAAGCAGAGGTACCTGCTCGCTAGAGCTTACAATCTAAAAATTAAAGGTTAATTAATACAAAAGGTAACTGTGGGGGATAAGCTGATATTTTTCTATGCTTGTTTCCAAATTTTACTCACGATTTGGTTCATGCTGCCAGAAGTATTGTTATATCAAAGCGGAGCTCCACCCAAAAGGGGAAGCTTCATTTGTCTGCCTAATCACCCCCCCCCCCCCCTTGCTGCCACATTTGCCACCTTTTGTTTGGGGGGGGGAGTGTGTACCTGGTTTTGGCAGGTACCTGTTCTCACTTCTCAGTTCACCGTGCGTGGCTCAGTCCCCCCCTTCTTTACCCACAGCTGGCCCATTCACACACTGCAATGCACTTCACGCATGTGCAGTAGGCAACTGGCTGTGAAGCCGCAAGGCTTCACTTCCGGACTCCCTTAGTCAAAATGGCGGAGCCAGCACCTGATAGCCGATTGAAAAATCAGCTAGGGGGTGAAGACACTGCTGGATTCCTGGACAGGTAAGTGCCCTAATGACGTTTAATTTTTGGGGGGGAGCCTGGAGCTCCTCTTTAAGTGCTTTGTGAGACATCACTGGTTGCTGCCCCATTAACCAATAATAAATGATGCTTTGCATTGATGCTTGTTAAGAATATTTAGCCATATAAATGTCTGTGGCTTGGACACATTCCATTTCAGGCACATCTACGTTCCTCAAACTCTTGACGACCCTATAGAAACAACAAGGAGTCTCAAATTTTGTCTTGTTTACATATGAATAGGAGGTAGCTAAGGAGTCATGAGGCAACAGTAAATCCTTATCCATTGCTATTCCAAAAGGATTACCTGAGACACAATCATCATCTTGCTTCATGGTGAAATGCTCCTGCATGTTGGGTGAATTATTTACACAGTAAGTTATTTTTGCATGGTAAGACTTGAAGGATTATCACACCTCAGGTATAGAGAAAGGATCAGAAAAAAAGATAAAAGATTAGCAGAAACCAAAGACAGATGAATCTGTGGTAGTTACTAACATTCATTTCTCTATTCCTGTACTCCTGGTTTGTTTCAAGCCCAGGTTTTGATTACACTTTACTTGTTCAGGTGTTTTAGCCAGTTCAGCGGGAGCCAAACCTCATATATAGTAACTTTTTTTTACTACTACTACTACTACTACTACTACTACTGCTACTGCTACTGTTGCTGCTACTACATATGACAGTTTCCTTCTCCCCATGTCAATGGTTGTTATGGAAGCTCCTGCTGAGCTCTAAGGCTCTAAGGAAACAGTGACATCACCAATCTCCAATAATTTGCTCAAAGGGAATCCTCAACCATTTAAAAAAAAAGAGAAAGAATAGTGACTGAAGGGAGCAATTGTGGATTTTAGAAGGGACCCTATGTCATTTTTGTCTTTAGGATGTACTGCAGCAAAAGTAACTTTTAACAAGTAAAATGCATTTAAATTTACCCTTGGGGGTTGATTTACTAGAGGCAAATAGACTGCACCCTGCAAGTGCAGTTGCTCCAGATCTTAGTAAATGAGCTAAAGCTTCACTTTACAAAGACTACCCAATCATATATAAGACAAATTAAAAAAACAACAATTTTGCTTGCACATGATTGGATGATGGAAGTCAGCAGAGCTCTGCCTTATTTACTAAGCTCTGGAGCAACTGCACTAGCAAAAGTGCACAGTCTATTTGTCTGTAGTAAATCAACCCCTTAGTATCTGTTGTGTATTTTGGGGGTCTCCAGAGGTTCCTATTCCTTTTTTTATTAAAAAATAAATAAAAAGAGGAAGCAAAAAGGGAAATGTCAATTATCAAAATTTAAATGACTTATTTTATGTTAGTTTTGCTGCAGTACCTCCGACACATCATACATATGTGCCCCTGCACAGACAGGTTTAGGGCACCTAAGTACCTGCCCCCCACCTCACCTCCCCAGGAATGTAATCTAAAGGATTTTGAAGTTTTTATGTTTCTCTTTAAGGAGGTACATGACTGCAAGGGTACTGTCTAGCTAACTGTGCACTTTCATGATATTCCCTTGCCTATAAAATTGATTTGAACGATTTAGTTCCCATTAACTTCAATAGGGTACAGATTTGGTGACCCTGACACAAATCCAAACTTGTGACTTTCGGCTCATTGCTATTCACTACTCACCAAACAGCTTCCTCAGTTTGAAATGATTTACAGGTAAACTCAGTTTATGGGTAACTCAGTAATTTTTATAGAATCACCATGAACCCTCCAAGACTGATTGAAAAATAGGGAAAAGTCTTCTGCATTACAGAACAAATCCAGTTGCATGTGACTAACTGCTATAATCTATACTATGGACCTGGACCCGGATCAAAAAATTGAAATAGACAAAACAAAAGACATTTACATCATAGAAAGCTCTGAATGCACTCTCATGAAGAATAAAAAATTGGGGTCTGCGTTGATGGGCTTTGAGCTTGTGTCAACGACATAAGTTTGAGATGCTTCTGAGATCATTCAGAATGTACTGGCAGGTGCATTTGACCTGCAGTTGAGTTCCTTTTGACCTGCTTCAAGTGGCTTTTGCAATCCCACAGGCTTGTAGGAGAATGCAACACTCGCTTGAAGTGAACTAAAGCCTATCTACATAGGCCTTAAAACATTTTGCAGCTAATATTTATATCACATAAATTAGTAAAAGTGAAAAGTGGGAGAACAGAAGCGATACGGCTTTTTACTTTGACAATCTTCTTTTTAAAAAGCTGCAACAACTGTTTAAGCAATACCTTGCAAAAATGGGAAAGAGTGCCGCTGGATGGGTGGCATCAAGCAATAATGTAAAATAAAGCCTGACTTTGGGCTCAGGATCCCACCAATTTGCCTACCCACTTCTTTTTTTTAACACCCCTGACTCTAAAAAAAAAAAAACTGCCTTTCTTCCAGGTGTCCTTGGGCCCGTCATCTGAATTTTTATCTGTTTCACATTAGAGGATTCTATATTCTACAAAAAAAAAAATAGCACCACAAAATAGTGTGACACCACTCTCTGCAGTATAAGGGTGTGAAGTTGGTCTTTGATGCCCCGAGCTCTCAGGAAGAGGGTTAAATGACCCTTGAGGTCCTTCAATCAGGAAGACCAGTTCTTTGAATCAGTGAGTTGGTGGAGGACATCACAAGGGTGAGTGTTACAGCCAGAGTTGCTGTTTGGTTTTTAAATCATGCTAGGGAACTACCTTTTTTACATTTACCCAAGATTTACTTGGATATTAAGTGATTGCAATTAAGCTCCTTATTTGTCTTCGGTAATCTGTATAATAATGAGTACATCGTTGCTTCAATCTTACTTTAGCTTCCATGTTTAAAGTGGTTGTAAAGTCAGAAGGTTTTTTATCCTAATGCATTCTATGCATTAAGATGAAAAACCTTCTGAGTGCAGTAGCCCCCCTAATACTTACCTAAGCCTCCTCCAATCCAGCGATGTTGCACGAGAGACTTGGCTGTCTGGTACTCTCCCTCCTGTTTGGCTGAGACACATAGCAGGCGCCATTGGCTCCCGCTGCTGTCAATCAAATTTAGTGAGCCAATGAGGAAAAAGAGGGGCGGGGCCAAGATGCAGCTCCATATCTGATTGGACACACAAAGCAGTGGCTCAGCTTGGGTGCCCCCATAGCAGGCTGCTTGCTGTGGGGGCACTGGGCAGGAGGTAGTGGCCCGGAGCACCGGAGAGGGACCCGAAAAGAGGAGAATCTGGGCTTCTCTGTGCAATACCAACTGCACAGAGCAGGCAAGTATAACAATTTTGTTATTTTTTCCAAAAAAAAAAAAGAACCTGAGACTTTAGTATCATTTTAAGTTCTATACAAGGGAAAAATCCCCTTGTCAGCTTCACACATAGATATAACTATACATGCAACATCATACAAGCAGAGCTACAATTATAGTACTATAGTGAAAGAGAACATTATAGAGTATATATGGCTAAAACTGTTTTCCCTGGAAGAAGACTATAAGATTATAGGTTTTACTTCATCTAGCAGCTGTGTTAATTGTTCTCTTTGTACCCACCACATTCTATCTGACAGGCAGGGTTTTCTGCTCTTGCTTTATAGTTACAGCTGTGTTGTTCCTTTTATCTATCAAAGAAGAAAAAAATATATTACTGTAACCATAATAAGCACACCTTCCCAATCCTGAGTGTAAATTTTGTAATATTACATATATTCTCCAACGTACAAACACCCAATTTTATTTTGGCAAAAATGCTATTGTCCTTTTTTATTTGTTTACCTTCTTTTTTTGGGGTTGGGGGGGGAGGGGTGGTGGGCATTATTTAGGACAATTTTGTTTTTTTAATTTTGAGGTCTTTGCATTTGTGTCTTTTGTTGTGCGTCTATTTGACCGATTTTTGTTTTACTAAAGCTTTGAAGATTTTATTTTACATTTTCACTTTACTTTTTTCCCTTTTTTAAACCAAATGTAAAATATTCCATCTAATAAGGGTCAAAACAGGTAGAGGATAGCATTTTTTAACACCAATACAAGCCCATTGCAACTTAAAAAAAAAACACCACATTTATGCTTCCCCGCTGACTCCAACCCATTTCACCACCACAAAAAAGAATTTGATTCAGATCCATAACACAGAATCGAAAAATCTGCCTTTAAGAACATGTGCATTACGCACATACACATATAAATGCATGCATACGCATTTGTGAGCATGTAAATTTAGTCTAAACTAAGGAGAGAAAAATAAATGATGATTATGTACGCATACACATCTTTGCACATTTAAATGCATCTATAAGCAAGTATTTTACTTATCATTACAAAGGAGCTTTTCTTCAAGAAAACACAAATGTAATAACATCAGTAAAATGTTTATGACCATGTGAATGAAGCCTAATAGTCAGGTCCAAATCATTATAAATAATTTACTTTCTAATGTGTCTATTGCCTCAATACGGTAGCTGCCAACAAAGAAGGTTAAATGACTACATTGTAATACAGATCTTTCTTAGTAGCTAATTCAGGAATACATATAAAACAACAATCGAAAAATGGAGCAGCAAGCATTTAAAATCAAAAATTGCTACAAGATAAACAGTTTACAGAGAATAGGTGCTGGAAAGTCACATGTACAGTAATGTAAAATAGGCTGGATTGCTCCTAAAGCCAAATTAAACCTTAGGGTTAATTACATGTTAGATGCAGCAAAACAAAATGTCTTAAAGGTCTTACAGTTTGTTTTCTTTGTAAAGTAAAGAAAGGGAGTTTTTTTGGGACTTTGAATGAGGTGAGTACAAATGGCTATAAGATGAGTCAATATCAAAAACATGTTTTTATTGGTAAAACAAGGAACATGGCAAAATGACATGATACATGCAGCAATGAATAAAAGTGTCAATCACATATTACAGACCATATACAGTATAGAGACAAACATTAGTAGCAACCAGCCAACCAACAGGTAATTACATGGTCATTCCTTTCCTGTTCATGCTCATAGAGGCTCACTCCCATCTTTCTTTAATCTTTGTCATTTATGTCTGTTTAATGGTTTTCTTTTTTATCTCTGATCTGCTCTTTCCTCCTCACACACTATTTTTCTTTCCACTCACTTGTTCACCTGCACTTTGGTGTTGGGCTTTAGCAACTTCCCACAATATAGAGTATTTACAGTATACCCAGTATACATTTTTAGATATGAAGCCCACTCACACCACTATCTTGACCTTTGTCTTTCGTCTTTTTTGGGGATCATGTTTATGCGCCTGGTCCTTCTTCTGTGGGTCCCTTCCACAGCTCCCAGTATAGACAATTTGGGCAGCCTCTGACCCCTCGCCCCCCCATGTTCCAGACTTATTATGATGTAAGTATGTATAGGGATGAGTAACTCTCTCCCTTTCTTTTTGTACATATCCTCCCCATTGAGGGGTACAACATTGGATCATACTGGTCTACTCATGTTTTGTTTTATAGATTAGCGTGCACCCACCCCTGAACAGTGGTATTATCCATGAAATGTGTCGGGTTAATTTGGATGCACTTATTTTCCTGCAAACTCCTACTTATTACATTATCTTGAGTTCACCCCCCACCTTGTATTTTTAAGTGTTTTTATTACATCCAGGATTTGTTCCACACCACATAGTGGTTGGCTGGTTGCTACTAATGTTTGTTTCTATATATGGTCTGTAATATGTGATTGTTCCTTGTTTTACCAATAAAAAACATGTTATAGCCATGTGTACTCACCTCATTCAAAGCCCCCCCCAAAAAAACCTTTCTTCACACAAATTTAGGGATGGAGACATGTGACCCACATATCTCATTTAAAATCCCAAACTCCCCCTTTTTTAGTCCATTCGTTGTAAAGTAGGCACAGCCAGAATCAAATTCTGTTCCCTGCCAGCAGCTGCAGAGAGGTTTGTTTATTGCATGGAAGCCATGGCCTCATTGCAGATGTCTGGCATATCCCCTACTGAATCAGACCTACAGTATAGCTCAGTAGTCAGCAAAGCTCAAACACATCATTGGAGAGCTCTGCCTCTAACTCGGCAGAGGGTGTGTCAAACTTCTGCAAAGAGATCACTGCTTCTCCACAGAGAGCAAAGGTCCCACCCTGGAGCATGCTGGCAGAGAGCAGGCTTTTCTACTCAGGCTGGTCGCTGATTTTTAAAGAAAACTGTAGGACTTTGCACAACTTTTGTTTTGACACACCTTAAATGTACTGTATGTATCTGATTTTTAGGCTTTAAAGGATACGTTCATCTTTGGAACACGTTATATGTTCCAGCTGCTTTTAGGGTGTAACATGTTCCAGCATCTGCACCTTCTCCCCCAGATCCCCCCCTCCCTGCGACAGTGGGTGGGGATTTTCTTCCCTCACCTGCTGATACGATTTGAAAATAGCACAGCTCTGCAGGGCTCTGCCCACATGGCTGCATCATTCATTCACAGTTTCCTCTGAATAAACAGACTACAGGTACCGTCATCCATTGCAGCTGACGGCTTGTAGTTCTCAATGATCTACTAGGGCGCTAGTGAGTGTCGTAGCCTCCCTGGCGGTTTTCCCAAGTGTGGCTCGGGGTTAAAATTCAGGACCATTAGTGGTAACCCCGAGCCACACTCGGGATTACATCGCAGGGTCCTGGTGCCTCCTTACTTACCTTGTCCCCAAGATCCTGCGATGTCACCCGCTGTGTCTGCGGGCTCCGTCCTCCTCCGAAGCCTCTCCTTGCCAGGCTCCGTTCCCTGCGAGCGGCGCGACGCACGGGGGTGGAGCCTGGCGGCAAATTCAAAAAAAGTGTAAAATCATAACACATACAGTGCTGTAATCTTACAGATTACAGTACTGTATGAAATGATTTCACATCCCCTTTGTCCCCAGTGCTTTGGCCCATGCCCTGCATGCAGTTTTATATTGCATATACTGTTCTTTCTGCCTGGAAACTGGAGATTGTCCATAGCAACCAAAAAGTGTCCCTTTACGTCAAAAATGGCTTTAGACCAGCTAGAAAACAGCGATAGTAAATTAGAACACTTGCAGAATTGAGCGATAGTGAATCGTGTGGAAATTAATTTTATTACTATTTATTTTTATTTTTTTTTAATTTTTTTTTTTTTTTTTATTATATTATAATTTATGTTTTTGTGTTTCAAACTTTATCATACCCGGGATATCTACTAGACTCTTGTTTGGACAGATTTAAGTGTGTTATTGTTAAGAATTACAGACCTACAATATAAAACGCCAAATTTCCATGCAAAATAATTGTACCGCTTTCAGAACCTAAAATCCGAAATAATCATACCGCCAGGGAGGTTAATAGTTCATTGATCTTCCTGCTCTTAGGTAACTGCCTGCACGTATCGGAGGTACAGGCAGACAGCGCACTGAGTGAAATGAGATGACACCTGGTCCGATTACCAGAGGTAGTCAGCAGTCGGTGCGTTGGCTTTTGATGTCTTCCTTACACCAAAGCATATCATAAAGAAAAAAAAAGCTGGCAACTTGATCTTCTGCAGTTGATGATTTATTGTAGTAGGTGAAGTACAAAATAGTACAGGGCCTTACACGTGTAGCCAGGCTACACACCGAAACACATAAGCCCCTGTATTGTTTTGTACTTCACCTGCTACAATAAATTCATCAACTGCAGAAGATTAAGTTGCCAGTATATTGAGAGTCTGCAGGAGCTGGACATTGCACCTGCAATCTGCTGATCACAGGGTGCAATACTCTGCAGGCTCCTTAGAAGAAGAAGAATAAATGTATATTTTTTTGCAAAAAAGAACTAATGCAGCACATTGCATGCAATTACTTCATGTATAAATTCCCAACATGATTTTTATCAAATTGGCTACATACAGTTACTGATCTCTCACTCAGTATTTAGCATTTGCATACGCGCTCTTGTTTGACTAGCTTCTTAATCCATGAATTACCTCTTAACTTGCTTCTTCATGTACTAGCCCAATGCTAAGATTATCATAGACAAGCTGCATGCGTCAGTGAATTTTAATTAGAGGAACTTCAATAACTGTGCAAAAAATGTCAACGGTTTTATAGTAGTGGAACCAAATATGTGACAAGTCTCCCACGTCAATAAGTACTGAGATGGAACCATGAGATACTGCATGTTCAATATCAATTAGGATGGATGAGAGATCCATATTTGTCTATTGCAAATAAAACTATTACAGTGGAGTGAACATTTCTGTCATTTGCATCTGGCTGCCACACATGACACATTTGGGACACCTTTTCTCTAATGTACTTCTAAGATGGCTAGAATGTCTGTCAACTGAACTCTGTCATATTGATAGAGTAATGCCCCGTACACACGGTCGGACATTCCGACAACAAAATCCTAGGATTTTTTCCGACGGATGTTGGCTCAAACTTGTCTTGCATACACACGGTCACACAAAGTTGTCGGAAAATCCGATCATTCTGAAGGCGGTGACGTAAAACACGTACGTCGGGACTATAAACGGGGAAGTAGCCAATAGCTTTCATCTCTTTATTAATTCTGAGCATGCGTGGCACTTTGTGCGTCGGATTTGTGTACACACGATCGGAAATTCCGACAACGGATTTTGTTGTCGGAAAATTTTATAGCCTGCTCTCAAACTTTGTGTGTCGGAAAATCCGATGGAAAATGTGTGATGGAGCCTACACACGGTCAGAATTTCTGACAACAAGGTCTTATCACACATTTTCTGTTGGAAAATTCGACCGTGTGTACGGGGCATAAGGCTGGGTTCACACTAGCTGCGGCCGCGCTGCACAGCAAGGGCCTGGGTGTGTCCCTGTTCTCTGTTTCAGGTGCTAATCAGGTCCCAATTTTTGCCCGAATTCGAACCTGAAATGGAGCCAAAAACGCACAGGACCCTTTTCCAGTGGCCACTCTGGAGCTGTGTGCTCCATTGAGAGCCGGTCACACTCTTCTGTCATGCGAATTTTATGCTGGAAAACCCACATCAATTCGCATAGGTGTGAACCCAGCCTAAAGTCAAGCAGTATAAGGCTTACCAGTTGTTCTTTATTAGTATATGCTCTTATTTTATTGAAAAGAAATATGTGGGTTACCATTCACTAATCTCTTTCTGAAAATGATAGGTGATTGGATTCCATTCTTAACCATTAGTCCTCATTCACAATTGAGCACTTTTCTGCTCATTTCCCTATATCTGACTACACAGAATCACATTCTTTCTAATTGTTCCTCTTCACACTTGTACACTCAGCCATACTACAATTCTATGTGCTACATTCAAAAAAGTACATGAGCTTTTTTTTAAGCATATTCAGGCATTTTTGATCCCATAGCTTTCAAAGGGAACACCTGAAAACCCAAGGCAAGAATGCTTTTGTGCATTCTGAGCTTGTTTTTATTCCTGAAGAGATCTTCCTCTTGCCCAGGCCTGGAAAAAAACCTCATGAAGCTTGATAGACATGCAAAAATACTTGTTAAATGTCTGTAATATGCAGTGCATCCAGGAAAGTATTCAAAGCACTTCAGTTTTTTTCACATTTTGTTATGTTACAGCCTTATTCCAAAATGGATTAAATTCATTATGTTCCTCAAAAATCTACAAACAATACCCTATAATGACAACGTGAAAGAAGTTTGTTTGAAATCTTTACAAATTTATTAAAAATAAAAAATGAAAAAAAATCACATGTACATAAGTATTCACAGCTTTTGCCATGACACTCAAAATTGAGCTAAGGTGCATCCTGTTTCCACTGATCATCCTTGAGATGTTTCTACAACTTTACTGGAGTCCACCTGTGGTAAATTCAGTTGGACATGATTTGGAAAGGCACATACCTTTTTATACAAGGTAACACAGTTAGCAGTGCATGTCAGAGCACAACCTGTCCTCCGAGACAGGATTGTATCGAGGCACAGATCTGGGGAAGGGTACAGAAACATTTCTTCAGCATTGAAGGTCCAAATGAGCACAGTGACCTCCATCATCCGTAAGTGGCAGAAGTTTGGAACCACCAGGGCTCTTCCTAGAGCAGGCCACTCGGCCAAGCTGAGCGATTGGGGAAAAGGGCCTTAGTCAGGGAGGTGACCAAGAACCCGATGGTCACGTTGACACAGCTCCAGGGTTTCTCTGTGGAAAGAGAACCTTCCAGAAGAACAACCATCTCTGCAGCACTTCACTAATAAGGCCTGTATGGTAGAGTGGCCAGACAAAAGATACTCCTCAGTAAAAGGCACATGACAGCCCACCTGAAGTTTGACAAAAGGCTCCTGAAGGACTTTCAGACCATGAAAAACAAAATTCTCTGGCCTGATGAAACAAAAATTGAACTCTTTGGCCTGAAAGGCAAGCGTCACATCTGGAGGAAACCAGGCACCGCTTATCACCTGGCCAATACCATCCCTACAGTGAAGCATGGTGGTGGCAGCATCATGCTGTGGGGATGTATTTTAGTGGCAGGGACTGGGAGACTAGTCAAGATTGAGGTAAAGATGAATGCAGCAATGTACACAGACAGCCTTGATGAAAACCTGCTCCAGAGCGCTCTGGACCTCAGACTGGTGCAAAGGTTCATCTTCCAACAATGACCCTAAGCACACAGCCAACATAACAAAGGAGTGGCTATGGAACAACTCTGTGAATGTCCTTGAGTGGCCCAGCTAGAGCCCAGACATTAACGTAATTGAACATCTCTGGAGAGATCTGAAAATGTCTGTGCATTGATGCTCCCCATCCAACCTGATGGAGCTTGAGAGGTCCTGCAAAGAAGAATGGGAGAAACTGCCCAAAAATAGGTGTGCCAGGCTTGTAGCATCATACTCAAAAAAACCTGAGGCTGTAATTGGTGCCAAAGGTGCTTCAACAAAGTATTAAGCAAAGGCTTTGAATACTTATGTACATGGGATTTTTTCGTTTTTGATTTTTAATAAACTTGCAAAGATTTCAAACAAACTTCTTTCACGTTGTTATTATGGGGTATTGTTTGTAGAATTTTGATGAAAATAATGAATTTAATCCATTTTGGAATAAGGCTGTAACATAACAAAATGTTGAAAAAGTGAAGTGTTGTGAATACTTTCCGGATGCACTGCACCTAAAAAAATCCCCACTAAATGATTCAGAATCACCAGGCATACACTCTCCTTAGGTGTAAATGCAACTTTAGATTACGTTTTCAGTACGAGTTTGTTTGCAGTCTATGGAGCTGAATTTGCATCGCACAGCATCACACACAGATCAAAATGGTACAGGACCCTTTTTTTACATGGATTAGATTTGCAACGCATTAATATGAATGGCACTGATGGAAAACTATGTTATTACAGATAACGGATTAAATTTGCAATATACCGTAATTCACAGCAGTGTGAATTGGCCCTAGGTCTCAATACTCTCTTAGAAAGTCTCAGGCGTGGAATATGCAGGTTAGGAGTTATAACTTCACTCCTAATTTTTTCTTCTGCATGTCTGATAGGGTAACACTAAAACGTTTGAATCCAAGGGCTGCCAGGTAGCTACCAAACAGACTTGTGATGATCACAAGCACAATCAGCGCTCAAAACTACTTTATGGACCTGGAAGTCCATAAAGTTAATAAAATTCACAGCTGCAGATGGAGGAGCAGTTGGGATAGATGAAAGAAGCACACATGAGCCACCAGTTCCTGGCCAATGGGTGTAGGGAATGCCTCAGTGACATTTTAAAGGAACAAAGCAGGGCACTAGATTAGTGTGAAGCAAATTACCAACACTTTATTCCAATCTCACTTACATGTAAAAACCTGGGTACTGCTCCAATGGTCAGAGTGGAAATGCAGAAACAGCTCTCAGTGATCTGAGTGAACCGATGGCAGCTGCAGGGCATAGGCATTGACAGCGTCTCTCCTCTCACTCGTGCCACTGACAGGAGAACGTGACAGGCAGAGGGGCAGGCTGCAATATGTTTCAGAGTTCCTATCTCCTTTTTCAAGCTCCTTTTACTGCCAGGCAACTAGCATTTTCAGAGGAAGGACAGAGAATGTAGCCTACATATTCTTTTCAGCACTAACAAATTTTAAATTGCGTTGTTATCTCTCCCCCCCCCCCCCTTCCTTGACCTGCAATTTTACCTGAAAACTTTTTTTTCTGCAATCTGTTTTGAATATAGGAACGTTGCCAAATCCAGGCAAGGTGTCGGTGCAAAAGACCTTAGATGTAATATAAAATCATTTGTCTCAGACATGAGCTGGGTCAGCAACGTAAGTGTTGGAACTGATAAAATTGATATCTATGAAGCTTTGATATCATTTTAACATATGCCTCCTGAAAAGCAGACTACAAGTGATTTGTGTTAAAGCAGATGAGGATCATAAATCAGCCGTCAAAGGCTTGCTGAGCTGTGACACTAATTAATGGATGAATGCCTAGAGATCATTAGCACAATGGCCAGCAAGACCCTCTAGTTGTATTTACTCGCCACACCTGTTCAGTTTTGCTGCATTTTTTGAGAAACAATATGATTGTACTTTCATCCTGTGTAATCATCTGAATGAAACTTAAGGGCTGATTTACTTAAACTGGAGAGTGCAATATCTGGTGCATATGTGCAGGGTAGCCAATCAGCTTCTAAGTTCAGCTTGTTCAGTCAAAGTGGTTGTAAACCCTTACATATACCCAGTGAAGTGAACAGCCTTAGGTGATACACAAAGAAACACATCCTCCTAAATAGGTTTTACTCCTTCAAAAGATAAGACTTAAAATCTTTCCTCAACTGTCAGGATCACATAGGGAAGGGCAGAGAGGCTGCTGTAACAGTGTGTGTGTAGTGAAAACTTCTCAGAAGTGACACATGCTTATAGACAGAGGAACAAAGCACCAGAGAGAATCGACACTACAGATATGTGTGCTTTGCTCAGATTCCATGAGGTTTACAACCACTTTGAGCATAGACAATAAAATCTTGAAGCTATCCCTCTATGGGTGCCGGGGGTCGGGAATACCTCTATTTCCTTGGTGCTCTCCACCAGACCGGTTCACCTAGTAAGTTGGTCTAACAGGAATGGAATATCCATTTTCATTTGTCCCCAATTGTTAATAGCTTATTGTCATGAACTCGTCATTATCCAGGATTTAGTGTTAATGAACCTTTAAAACAATTATTAAATGTATCGAATTGTATTCTATATATTTTGAAAATAAAATATTTTGAAAGTAAAAAACCTTGAAGCTGATTGGTTTGTATGCAGACCAGCACTCTCCAGTTTTAGTAAATCAACCCCTCAATTAGGAACTTTACCCCCCCCCATGTTTTTTCTACTTTTATCTTTTCCTGTTGGTGTTACGCATAATTCACTCACCCAACCTGGGAATCCAATGTTGTCCTGCTTTGTTCCTCCATGCAGCTGTCACACGCTGGGAAATGCAGCACAATATTCATTGCTGATGTCATAGTCATCCCTTCTTGGTTCAGGCAGCCTGGCCCTCTGCTGATGTGCTGCCAGGTTGCCCACCTCTGGCTGCTGAATGAAACCAGAAGCATCCAGGGATAAGCAATGCACATATCTCAGGAGGCTTTAGAGTGCTAGAGATGTCATTCTTGCCTAGACCATAATTCCATCCATGTCTTCACACCAAAAAAGAACAGAACAAGGAGAGAATAATCTCAGCTACCACACCATACAAGCCCATCAATCCAGGAGGCATGACCTGGACGGAGTTAGGCTGAGGATGCTATCACTTATTATATGCTGGGTTTGTATGGTGTGCGATGTCTGCAATTTTTCTCACCATATTCTGCGAACCACATATCAGAAAACATGGCTGCTGGGCCCCAATCAGGGCAGGACAGAAACAAACACTGCCTGCTCGCGTTTATAATGTTGATAGAGTGGATGGGAAAACTCAGTCACTAGAGGGCAATATTGATAATTTGTATGGCTATTTTTTCTGCTAACTTATTAGCGAAATGAGATAAAGGCAGATCTGTGAGCCAAATCACTTGCTTGGGAAGTTTATCTTCTGCAGGAGAACTCCTTTTAGCATGTTTGCTTACTTTGAAAATCTAATAAAATTAAACTGTGTTTAACTACACAGTCACTTAATTAAATGAATAATTTAGATGGTCATTTACTTGAGTACTTCTGTTCTTTACAGTTGGCTATTTCAGGATAAATCTTTTATGACTTTGGGGAATAGGATGGTTGGTGTACTTTTATTCATCTGGAAGTATACAGAATTATATTTTTAGTTGATTCTGCAAGACTATAAGGAGGATCCCTCCTACACATCTTTGGGAGTGCTCTAAAAACTAAAAAAATTGTGGGCGTCTGCAGAATAAATGATCAAGACCATAGCAGGTGTGTCTCTCAAGAGGAATCCTGCTGCATATTTGTTACATGATACCCCGCTTCCGATTAAAGAGTACAAAAAATGTACCTGTATGCAATAAAATGGCATAAATTCATAACTACAAACACTACAGGTATCAGTAACAAACAGAGCAGAATAATGCCGCGTACACACGAGCGGACTTTACGGCAGACTTTGCCCAGCGGACTGGATTCCGTCGGACAATTCAATCGTGTGTGGGCTCCAGCGGACTTTGTTTGCTCAAAAGTTGGACGGACTTAGATTTGAAACATGTTTTAAATTAATCAGTCGAAATCGAGTCCGGTCGAAAAGTCCGCCGTCTGTATGCTAGTTCGACAAAAAGCCACGCTAGGGCAGCTATTTGCTGCTGGCTATGAACTTCCTTGTTTTAGTCCGGTCGTACGCCATCACGTACAAATTCGACGGACTTTGGTGGATTGTGTGTAGGCAAGTCCGTTCATTCAGAAAGTCTGTCGTAAAGTACGTCGAAAAGTCCGCCGGGCAAAGTCTGCCGTAAAGTCCGCTCGTGTGTACGCGGCATAATAGTTTGACATAATGCAACAACATTCAAACGTTATATATATAAAACACAAAGCGCTGTGATGCTAAATAGCTGATAATTACACATAAAACCAAGTGAGGCTGCTATCAAAAGAGAGTGTTTTCAGAGTCACTTAAAAAGAATAAATAATGATATTTGAAGCGCTACACAATGTGTATGAAAATGAATATATAAGAATAAATATAAATAGTCAAATAAATCCAGCGGTGAGTAAAAATTCCTAAAAAATCCAGCAATCAAAATAGTGTAAAATTATAAAAAATTAGTGACACCAAATGTGTAAAAAATTCACATAAAAAATCCACATAAAAAGAAATATATAGGGATGTATTCAGAAGGTTCAATTATACAGGTGTAGAATCCTGATTGGTATAGAGCTTTTGATCACTAGCAAAGCTGTTTAAAAACACTTGCTTAATTAAGGTGCTCATTGATAGTACCAATGTGTTTTTTGCTTCTATTCACAACCAATGTGATAATCATAAACAGGCAGATAAGAGAAAAAACCAATCATTGTGCAATAGTTAGGATACCAAGGTACACAGGCAAACTTCAATCCACTCACGTGTGCCTTATAATGATAAGGCATATGCAGGTTTTACTATAGCAGTCAGCCGCCCTAGACAGGAGCAGCTCCTGTTATCATTATTTAACATTCAAACGTTAGACATCCAACTTTAGAGGTGATTTTTTCTTCCAAAGCAAATACACTTTTGTACACTTGTACTGACTAGTATTACAGTTTCTCTTCTCCCTCAATTTCTCTCCATCAGTCAGCTAATTTCACTCCAGTGCTGGGGGAGAGGGGCAGAGGAGAGCCAAACGAGGATGCTGTGGAGGCAACAGACATCCTCTTTATCAACGGATGACATCACCGGTTGTTAGGATGTCAGTGTCTAGATAGAAAGTGGTAATGGTGTATAATGAAAACCCATGGCTTTGTGTAACTAAAAAGCAGGCTTGATCCACCTGGTGTATTGTATACAAATTTTGATCAATTTTTAGGTATTTTGCCAAGGCACCCCTGAAAAAAAACCTCAAGGCACCCTGGTTGAAAAGGCTGCTCTAGAGAATTTAAGAGGCCGATAAAATGTCAAATTTGGGTACTTACACTGTATGTTTTTGAAAAAATTACTTATTAATGGAAACAGAGCTGCATTCATTTGCTCCTTTTTCCTGCCTTGAGTTCAGCCCTAATAAAAAAAGACAACAAAAATAACTACATACGTATGACATACTGTATATGTGTAATAACAAAAAGAATGAGGTGGAAGTAACACCATCGCACATCATCTCTATTTCTTTCGAACAGATCTATTTATTATAGAAAAGAGTTGTTTCATTCATCTCATAAAGCTGCATCACTAACTGTTGTTGTAATGCACGACAAGGAGAGCACGCTCCTTCTTACTATGAGCAAGTTCTTTCCTAGTAATACAGCATTTTCTATTATTGTGTGTCCCCACCATGGATGGAGGAATCTATGGATGAATCTATTGTTTCCCGACAGCCGCCAAGGATGGCTGTCAGAATAACTGAACAGTGGCTGAATCTGATTGGATTCGGCTGCTGTTGGAATAAAAATTTTCTATCTAGCTCCTTCCATTTTTCAACTGTAGGACATTTTGTGGGGGGGGGGGGGCGTGGGGGGGAAGTGACAGGGTCACCCCACTCCACATAAATTTTGTGCATATCATGCAGCCAGCTTAACCTCCCTAGCGGTAATCCTGAGAGTGGCTTGGGGTGAATTTTCATTACCAAAAGCGGTAACCCCGAGCCCCACTCAGGATTGCATCGCAGGATCAAGGCAAAGTTACTTACTTTGTCCCCAGGATCCTGCGATGTCTCCCCGCTGTGTGTGCGAGCCATGCCCTCCACTCGATGTAGCATGGTGTCGAGCTCCATTCCCTGTGAGCGTCACGACGCACAGGGACGGAGCCCAGAGCCAAATTCAAAAAGTGAAAAAAAAACACATACAGTACACTGTAATCTTACAGATTACACTACTGTATCACATTATTTCACATCCCTTTTGTTTCTAGTGGTTTGTCCAGTGCCCTGCATGCAGTTTTATATGATATATACTGTTCTTTCTGCCTGGAAACTTGAGATTGTCCATGGCATCCAAAAACTGGCGCTTTACGTCAAAAGTGGTTTTAGACCAGCTAAAAAACAGCGATAATAAATTAGAATCACTTGCAGAATTGAGCAATAAGGATTTGTGGGGCACTTCGTGATCAAACACTGAAAGTAATGACAGCTATAATTCTGCAACTGAGCAAATTTCAGTGTTTTTGATTCGATTACATTATTGAATTCATTTTATTATTATTATTATATTATTATTTGTTATAATTATTTATAGTTATTTATTATATTATAATTTATGATTTTGTATTTCAAACTTAATCATACCCGGGATTTCTACTAGACTCTGGTTTGGACAGATTTAAGTGAGTTATTCCTAAGAATTACAGGCCTACAATATAAAACGCCAAATTTACATGCAAAACATTGTACCTCTTTGAGCATCAAAAATCTGACATAATCATAACACCAGGGAGGTTAATGCCAGCCATATATGGATTGTAATTTGGTAATATTTTGATCCGTCTATGTGGCTGGTTGTATTGAAGTTGATGCATCAATCAACTTCAGTACAACCAGCCTGACGGGGTTTATTTCTTCTGGCAGTGATCATACCTGCCACTGTCAGAATACAATAGTACAGCTATAGAGGGATTCCCCCATCACCACTGACTGTTGATTGGGGGAATCAAGATATTTTCTTTCCTTCAACCCATAGTTGAAGGAAAGAAAATTGGATAGTGTATCGCTTACTTAAGTCTTGCCCTCTATGTACAGACAAGCAAATTGAGCTCTATTAAATGGCGTCTCTTCACTGCCTTCAACTGACAGAGATCAGTATTGTAATTCTAACAAATTTTTAATATATGTGTATGTATAGAATAAAGTGTACTTTTATGATGCACTCTCCTCTCTATGGGCTGATTTACAAAAGGTGAAAAGACTTTGGAAATTGCAGTTGCACGCTGCAAGTGCAGTTGCTCCAGAGCTTAGTAAATGTGGTAAGGCTTCACTTTGCAAAGAGTACCCAATCACATGCAAGTAAAAAAAAAAAAAAAAAAACTTCATTTTTGCTTGCACATGATTGGATGATGGAAATCAGCAGAGCTTCTGCTAATTTACTCAGCTCTGGAGCAACTGCATTTGCAGAGAACAACTGCAATTTCCAAAGTTAGTCTTTTTGCTTTTAGTAAATCAACCGATATCCCTATCACCACCATGAGGTGGCCATAGCAGCCTCATGAAGCAGTTTCTTTTGCTGTTTTGAGCAAATAGTTCTTGTTCCCTTGAGCGCCATAGTCTATTCAAGAAATTTGGGGTCTAGTAGTCAAAGCTGTTTTGTATATAGGACAGAGATCACAGCTGGTCACGGTTCTCTCTTGTGTAACAGCAACTCCAATAATTCAGTTCCTCTGTTCACTTTCTTTTTCCCTTTACAGCCTTTTCACATCTAGCTAGAACCTCCTGACATTGCTTGACAGGAGAGCAGAGCTAATTGCTCCTGTATGTGTCACTGTACTTGCACCAACTGCCAAAATATGACTGTTACCTCCAGCAGCTTCCTCACATACATTGTCCAGACAAGTCAAAATTGGATCTGCCTGAACAGTGTATAGGCTGCTGACACCTCCTGTGTTGCAAAGTGCAAGGAGGTATAAATGGACTTTAAATCAATGATCAAATATATAAAAAACATATATACTGCATGAATTATTTATAATAACTACTGTACTCATATCTTTACTAATGGCCTAAAATGAAAAACTTACACAAATGTCTAATTTTAAATGTTAAACTAAAATGTTATTATTAATGTATTAACTCCTAAGAACTATAAGGTGGTTTTAATAAAGAACTTAAGAATCTTGTGCAAATATTTAATTTAATCCTGTCAATGTGAAAAGCAAATTCCGGTTTAGTTGTTTCATTTGCACATTGGATAAATAAAACACAATTTTTTTTTTAGGAAGAATATCACCTCCTTTAGTAAATCAGCCCAATGTTTTTTTTCCTTCTTGTTTCTGAATTGGAATAAGGAGTTCAATTTCTATAGGTAAGTCATCTGGTGACACCACCAAGAAAAGCAGGATTTACTACAGGTACAGATGTTTTGGCACAACTGTCATTTCTATGGAGGCTATTTACAGTCTGCCAGCAAAATTGTGGTCTTCCAATAATATTTTTTTTTAAATAAGGGGAGTATTATTGGCCTAAACTATATCTGGTTTTAAGAATGCTCCCAAGTGTTTAATATTATCTCTTTTCTATGAGTACAAGTAAAAAAATTGTAACCTTTAAAGAGTGACTGACACCTTGCAAATGCAGGGCAAGGTGTCAGTGTCTCGGGAAATGGTATCCCCAAAAACCCATTGTGGCAGGTCAAGCCCGTACCACTGGTTAATATGGCGGCCTGGGCCAGATTTTCTAGGAAACAGGCACACTAATGGTGTAGCTGTGTGCTAGGTATATGTTAGATCCAGAATTAGAGGTGAGTGACCCCACCCTCCTGAAAGGGTCAGTGTGTGAATGGAGCTGTGAGGGGCACATCGCACCGTACTGTCCAGGTCAGGACAGACAAAGGGCTGAGCCTGTGAGGATGTAGCAGCTGAGATCTGCAGGAGAAACACTCAGAGCTCACAAGAGGTACAACATTTTGTGCATGAGCCCTATCACTGTGTGTTTGATGGTCTGGAGGGCCAAGGCAGGAGGGCTGAGCAGTGAAGCTGAAAAATAAGCCACGAGGCTGAATATTGTTTGTTTATTGCATTGATTGTGAGAACCCCCTGCGTAGGAAGACATCCATGTGAACCTTTGTGTTTCTTTTGCCATTTTAAATAAAAGTAGGCAAAAAAAACCCCTGAAACATACTTCTGCCGTGAAGTAAACTCACAATTTGGCACTACCAATGAGCTACAAATTTGTCACACCACGCACTCAATCTACATGCATTTCCCTTAAGCTACTTGTTTCTCTGCATCTGGTGATATTACTTCCCTGGTCATGTGACAGTGCTTGGCCTTATAGACTAGCTTTTAGATCTAAGCACCATCACAGGGTGGCAGGTCAAATGCTCCTCATTACCCGACAGCTTTTTGATACCCCTGTCAGCTGAGATGGAATAAGATGCTGGGGGGGGGGGGGGGGGCTGAGGTAGGGAGAGGAGAGATGTCCAACAAGATAAAAGTTTACCAAGATGATATGATAATAATGTGTGTAACTAATTTAAATATGGGGTGGGTATAATTTGCATAAAGGACATGTTTTTTCAAATAAACTGTTTAACAAAAACATTCCAGAAACAGAAGTAGTGCACCCATGTGCCAAGTTGGTAGAGCACTGGAAGCCAGGAAAAATGGTTGGGTGATCCCAGGATGTCACTCCGAATTATTCTGGGTGACGTGACAGGTAAATGTGTGGAAAAGTGAAGATCTTGGTGAAATAATGGCAGGTAAGTATATCAGAACACAATGCTCTGCAATGTATTTACTTTTGTGCTTTGAGGCACATTGCAGTTCACTGTGTTAGGCAGCCTATTTAAAATAAATGGGCTGCAGCACATCTCATTGCAACATAAAATGGTGTAGACTGCATAGGACATTGCACTGCACAGAGGTGCATGGCAGCAGCTGTGGTGATGCATTGGGGTGCCATTAAAAGTGAGTGGCACTGCAGCACAGAAGTACATGTAATGTGCAATACCACAACTCAAGTGATGTTAATGGTCTCTTAGGGTAAGTACACCTAAAGTGTATTTCTCCTTTAAAATAAAAAATAGTACAAATAATGAATAATAATATAAATAAATAAAATAAATAATGTCTTAGCAAAAGTAGTACTTTAGAACTTCCTATTTGGTGAAATTAGAAAGAAAGGATGTCATGTCATTAGCTTCCAGTCACACAGCAGTCAACTTACCTTATGCATCACAATCATGGGTTATTGGCTATTAAACTAAAATCTGGTGGGCACACCTCATGTTGCCTTACCCGACATACTTGTGGCACATTGGGTATTGAATACTTTCATTGGAAGCAAGTAGGTAGTTCTCCAGTTCCAGAAACATTCCAGACAGGCCAGCAGTGGTGACTCTGAGGCCCAATATGTAAAGAAAAGGGAGTATAGCAGATTTCTAGGCTCTGTATGATTAAAACTATTAGTAAGTTGTCCAGATAATCTGGAACTTGGCAATGTGCCTCAACAACCGAGAGACTCAAGGGAAGATCAGCCCTTTTCAGAGACACTATCACCTTGCCCTATACTTGCCCAATACTGCGCTGACTGCAGGCGGTGCTGTAAAAAGGTTCTGATGCCCAAGGCCGGTAGTAGAGGCTTCTGATCCTTCTCCACTGTGATTGGCTGCACAGTGCTGATATCATCGGGAGCCCATCCTACCAGCTCCCAATTGTCTGTCAAAGACAGCTTCGCCACAGCTGAGGGGGCACCAAAGGAGCATGCCCCCAGAGCTACACAGCAACACATATACATTATGCGGTGGCTGGGCATTTAAGCATTTACCAGTCATAAATGGGCTAAAAATATAAATTATTACCCCTTCCTAAAATAATATGTTCTAATTCTTGAACACAGAAACCCATAGCAATCAATCAAAATTGACTCTGCTAAAATTCAGACTAGGACAAGATTCTGATGGTTTGCTACAGGTTACTACACTTCACTGCACTGCAACTATGAGCTTTTATGAATCCCTCTTTATTGGATAATGATGCTCATATTGTTATTTAATAAGGTAAAAAATTGGCAGAAATGTTCTGCTATTAGGTATTAAATGTGCCAAGATCAAGGAACATTCGATGTTGAATCAACAGCAGTGTCTGAATGTTAATGAGTGACATTAAAAACACATTAAGTTGTTTTGTAAAAACATCACACATTGCTTTGACTCTCCAGTGACTAGCATTGTTTCTGTATAGCTGTTAGCGCTACAGATTACATTGCTTGCGGGGCACAATGTTGGCACACTGTGGCATGCACTAAAATTAACATGCAGGAGAAATGCTGGTGCTACTCATAGCAGCCAATATGATGATTAAGCTGCTTGAAATAGTGATATGTAAAATGTGACTGCTATTAAAAAAAAAAAAAAAAAAAATATATATATATATATATATATATATATATATATATATATATATATATAAATAAATAAAACAGCTGTGAGTAAGAAGAGCAGGCACCTAGATGTGATGCACATACCTGCAGCAGCCTTCTAGCTACATGTTCATATTGCAAAAGGGAACAACATTAAATAATGCATACATCCGCATACCCAAGTTAGCATGCCATACTGATTGCTTCTGAGCTTTTGTGATTTAAGTGAATTTAAGTGAATGATACAGTATCTTCTCTGTTTGAATGAAAAGAAATGTCAGAACAAAAATAAAAGTTCACGTGCACAGTCCCATAAAAAAGTGCAACTTGTGACAGCAAAATCCATGATGGTATGCAGTAACATCAATAGTTGAATCCTGAAGTGTAGAAAAGTGATCCAATGAAGTGCTCCAGGATCTGCCACCACACCCCAGTGAAATGGAAATTCACCAGCAAGGATGGCTGCCGTTACAGCAGCAAAGGCGCATCCTGTAAGTATCGACCAACCAATATGTATGGGTTATCCAGCGTTACCCGCATCAGGATACGGCTGAGATAAATAAAGCTCACCAGGAGCCAAATAAAGTCCTCATACTGTAATTTTTTTTTTTTATTGCGGTTGCAACAATCCTAACCACTTGCCCACTGGGCACTTAAACTCCCTTCCTAACCAGGCCAATTGTCAGCTTTCAGTGCTGTTACACTTTGAATGACAATTAGTCAGTCATGCAACACCGTACCCATATGAATTTTTTGTCCTTTTTTTCATACAAATAGATCTTTCTTTTGGTGGTATTTAACTGATTCAGCCAGTGGTGTAACTAGAACCTTCAGGGCCCCGGTGCAAGAAACCATAGAGGGCCCCCCCTGACCTCCAGCCAGGGCCCTTCCCACTGATCGCGGGGGGCAGCAGGATCTGGATAGGAGGGGGAACAAATCCCCTCCATTTTCCTCCTGCAGCCACTTAATGCCTATCAGAGGGAAAGGAGGAGAAGCAGACTTTTAGTGGCTGCAGGAGAAAAATTGAGGGGATGTTTACCTCTAAATGCCCCCCATCCAGGTGTTCAGGGGCAACATGTGCGCTAATGCAATTGTTACCCCTGTAGTTACGCCCCAGGGATGAGTGGCAGCAGTGGTGGTTGGGGAGGGATAGGATCAGTGACATTGGTGGTGGGGGATGGGATGAGTGGCAGTGGTGGGGGGATGGGATCAGTGGCAGCAGTGGTGGTTGGGTGGGGATGGGATCAGTAGTAGCGGTGGTGGTGGGATGGGATGAGTGGCAGCGGTGAGGGGGGATGGGATCAGTGGCAAGGGTTGTGGTTGGGGGGTGAGATCAGTGGTGGTGGGGGGGTGGGATCAGTGGCATGGGTTATGATTGGAGGGGGATGGCAGTAGTGGTGGTGTGGGGGGTATCAGTGGCAGTAGTGGTAGTGTGGGGGGTATCAGTGGCAGTAGTTGTGGTGTGGGGGGTATCAGTGGCAGTAGTGGTGGTGGTGGTGTGGGGGAATCAGTGGCAGCAGTGGTGTGGGGGGTATCAGTGGCAGTAGTGCTGGTGTGGGGGGATCAGTGGCAGCAGTGGTTTGGGGGGATCAGTGGCAGTGGTGGTGGTGTGGGGGGATATCAGTGGCAGTAGTGGTGGTGTGGGGGGATCAGTGGCAGCAGTGGTGTGGGGGGTATCAGTGGCAGTAGTGCTGGTGTGGGGGGATCAGTGGCAGCAGTGGTGTGGGGGGATCAGTGGCAGTGGTGGTGGTGTGGGGGGATATCAGTGGCAGTAGTGGTGGTGTGGAGGGGGGTATCAATGGCAGTAGTGGTGGTGTGGAGGGGGGGTATCAGTGGCAGTGGTGGTGGTGTGAGGGGTGGCAGTTGGTGGTGTGGAGGGGGGTATCAGTAGCAGTAGTGGTGGTGTGGGGGTATCAGTGGCAGTAGTGGTGTTGTGGGGGGGTATCAGTGGCAATAGTGGTGGTGTGGGGGGTATCAGTGGCAATAGTGGTGGTGTGGAGGGGGGGTATCAGTGGCAGCAGTGGTGGTGTGGAGGGGGGTATCAGTGGCAGTAGTGGTGGTATGGGGGGGATCAATGGCAGTGTTGATATTGAGGGATGGGTGCCACTCACTTGTCGATCACTTGTTTCCCCCTCCTTGCTCCGTCTTGCTTGGGCGAGCAGAGAGGATGGGCGGGGCCTGTGAGTGAAGGCGGAGCCAGAGAAGATGGGCAGAGCTGGCGGGGACTGTGCCCGTGAGTGAAGGCTGAGCCGGAGAAGATGGGCAGAGCCGGAGAAGATGGGCTGAGCGGGCAGGATAGAGATGATGGGTGGGGACTGTGCGGGCGGAGAGGATGGGCGAAGTGGGCGGGGATTGTCCCCGTGAGTGAGGGAGCAGAGGATGGGTGGGGAGGACGGGAGGAGCGGACCGGGACTCCGGGACTCCACATAAATGACTATCTCCTGGGCGGTGGCAGGCCCCCCCACAGTGGCAGAACTCAAGGGCCCAGTCGCAAATGCGACTGGTACGACCTTGATAATTCCACCACTGGCTTCAGCCCCGAAAGATTTGACCCCCTTCCTGACCAGAGCACTTTTTGCGATTCGGCACTGCGTCCTTTAACTGACAATTGCGCAGCCGTGCGACGTTGCACCCAAGCAAAATTGACGTCCTTTTTTTCCCACAAATAGAGCTTTCTTTTGGTGGTATTTGATCACTTCTGCGGTTTTTATTTTTTGCACTATAAACAAAAAAAGAGCGAGAATTTTGAAAAAAACACATTATTTTTTACTTTTTGCTATAATAAATATCCCCCAAAAATATATAAAAAAAAATATTTTTTTCCTCAGTTTAGGCCAATATGTATTCTTCTACATATTTTTGGTAAAGAAAAAAATCGCAATAAGCGTATATTGATTGGTTTGCGCAAAAGTTATAGCGTCTACAAAATAGGGGATAGTTTTAGGGAATTTTTATTTTTAACTTTTTTTTATTAGTAATGGCGGCGATCTCCGATTTTTATCGGGACTGCAACATTATGGAGGACACATTGGACAATTTTAATACTATTTTGGGACCATTGTCATTTATACAGCGATCAGTGCTATAAAAATGCATTGATTACTGTGTAAATGACACTGGCAGTGAAGGGGTTAACCACTAGAGGGCGATGAAGGGGTTAAGTGTGTCCTAGGGAGTGATTCTAACTGTGGGGGGGTGGGCTTCCAGTCACATGACAGCGATCACCGCTCTCGATGACAGGAAGCTGTGATCTCTGTCATGACACTAGCCAGAACGGTTAGTTTACAAAGGCACTTCCTCGTTCTGAGGCTCCGGTGGTGGGGGATGGGATGAGTGGCAGTGGTGGAGGGATGGGATCAATGGCAGCAGTGGTGGTTGGGTGGGGATGGGATCAGTAGTAGCGGTGGTGGTGGGATGGGATGAGTGGCAGCGGTGAGGGGGGATGGGATCAGTGGCAAGGGTTGTGGTTGGGGGGTTATCGCCGGGGAACCGGCCTAAATCGAGTCCACCGGGCACAGTCACGTTGCACGCGGCGGGCGCGCGCCTGCTATCCCCCGGCTCTTAAAGGGGACGTACAGGTATGCCCATTTGTGCCCATTTGCCCACCGTTGCCATTGTGCCAACGGCGTGCAGCGGTCAGCAAGTGGTTAATCACCACTGGGTTTTTTATTTTTTGCACTATAAATAAAATAAGACCGAAAACTTTGTAAAAAAATTCATTTTTCTTCGTTTCTGTTATAAAACTTTGCAAATTAGTAATTTTTCGACATAAATTTTTGGTCTTTGTGAAAGTTTTAACGTCTACAAGCTATGGTGTCATTGGTGTAATTCTTGAGACACTAAGGCCCCTTTCACACGATCGGACCGTTCAGGTCCGCCTGTCAGTTTTGACGGCGGACCTGAACGGGCGCTCCATGTTAACCTATGGAGCGACGGATGTCAGCGGAGACATGTCCGCTGACATCCGACCCGGTCCGATCCGCAAAAAGCAGACGGATGACCCTACGTCCAGATCCGTCGCTGGCGGATCGGATTGGGTGAGATCTGATGAAAACGGACATGCTCAGTGAGCAGAGAGGAACCTGTCATCCGCCGGCTCATCGGAGATCAACGGATTGATCTCCCGCTGAGCCGGCGGACCGAGGCGGACTCCGTGGAAACGGAGTCTGACTCGTGTGAATGAGGGCTAATACTAACACAGCCTGGCCACATACAGAGGGAGGCCCAACAAGTTTTTGGAAAACGTGGAAAGAAAATGGAAATGCATTTTTTACACATGTTTATGGCTGATGAGGAATCCTCTGATAGGGTGGCACTGATAAATAGGGATGGGCCAAACCTCCCCTGTTCGGTTCGCATCCAGAACATACGAACAGGCAAAAAATTTGTTCGAACATGCAAACACCGTTAAAGTCTATGGGACAAAAGTGCTAATTTTAAAGGTTAATATGCAAGTTATTGTCATAAAAAGTGTTTGGGGACCTGGGTCCTGCCCCAGGGGACATGTATCAAAGCAAAAAAAGTTTTAAAAACTGACGTTTTTTCGGGAGCAGTGAATTTAATAATGCTTAAAGTGAAACAATAAAAGTGAAATATTCCTTTATATTTCGTACCTGGGGGATGTCTATAGTATGCCTGTAAAGTAGCGCATGTGCCGGCTATTAATGAATTGTCGGTCCCGACAATACACATAAAAGTAATTGAAAGTCATTGAAAAATTAAAAAAAATACAAATTTGTGGGGGTCCCCCAAAATTCCATTACCAGGCCCTGCAAGTCTGGTATGGATTTTAAGGGGAACTCCACGCCAAAGTTTTAAAAAAAAATGGCGTGGGGTTCCCCCAAAAATCCACACCAGACCCTTATCCGAGCACGCAACCTAGCAGGCCGCAGGAAAAAAGGGGAGGACGAGAGAGCGCCCCCCCTCCTCAACCGTACCAGGCCACATGCCCACAATATGGGTAGGATGTCCCCATGTTGATGGGGACAAGGGCCTCATCCCCACAACCCTTGCCCGGTGGTTGTGGGGGTCTGTGGGCGGGGGGCTTATCGGAATCTGGAAGCCCCCTTTAACAAAGGGGACAGGCAGATCTCAGCCCCCCTATGTGAATTGGTAAGGGGTACCCCTACCATTTCACAAAAAGAAAGTGTCAAAATGTTAAAAAACCACAGTAGATGGCTTGGGACAAGTCCTTTATTAAAAATAAAAAAGAGATTCCAGCGATGTAATCCAATAAATCCATGCTCCAACTCCAGCGATGTAGTCCATTTCTTGATCTCCAGCGATGGATGATCTCCAGCGACTCCAGCGAGGAACACGCACAGGATCCTGCCTCCACCGGAGGCACCCAGCCAATGATGCGGTGCTAGCTTGACAGCTCTTATGTAGCTGAGGGCGGGGCCACCTGTTCAATGGTCCATGCTGGAACATGGTCCATGCTGGTCTATGTGGAGCTGCTTGGTTCCTTTGCTCCTGGAGAAACACTGTCCATTCCAGCTAGCTTCTCAATCCTTTACAGCTATGGGACCCACAGAGCCATGCGGAATGCCAGGACTGCACTTTACTTTAACGAGCATGCGTCTTCTATCATCTTGTACGTGTTTTTATTCTTATCCTATCAAAGTCATCATTTTAAAACTACACTCAGTTCGGCGGCTCCCCCTCCTTGTTTTTTTCCTTACATGTCTTGCAGAGTTCTGGACACACTCTGAAGGATGGCTGCCTTCCTTTTGAACCCTTAATACCCCTTTCTATGGATACATCATCATCATCCAGCTATTACAGCCACAGACTATACCCCTAAGGATTACTCCATCTGGAGCACCAGATAAACACTGACTATACTGATAATTGAGAGATAAGGCTCCATGTCTACTATTAAAGTGACACTAAAGGTTTGTTTTTCTTTTTTTTATATAAATAACAAACATATCATACTTACCTCCACTGTGCAGCTCATTTTGCACAGAGTGGCCCCGATCATCCTCTTCTGGGGTCCCTGGGTGGCTCTCGTGGCTCCTCCCCACGTCAGATAACCCCCTGGGAGAAGCGCTGTCCATAGAGGCCAAATGCAGGACTCAGCCCCGCACCCTTTTGATTGATTGACATCAGCGTGAGCCAATGGCTTCGCTGCTATCAATCTATCCAATCAAGAGCCGAGAACCCCGGGCAGAGAGACAGCGCATCCCCGTGGGTAAAGTTCTAGGGCTCAGGTAAGTAAAACGGGGGGCGGGGGGGGCTGGTCACTGCCTGAAGTTTTTTCACCTTGCATTAAAGTGAAAAAACACGTAGGTTTACAACCCCTTTAAGCCCAAGTCCTGTTCTGTTTGTCTGAATTAATAAAGATACTTTGAACATCAAAATTAGGAAAACAGAACCAAAAAAAACAAAAACAAACAGGCGCAAGGAGCTTGGATGAGTTTTGTTGTTGCCCTGGCAACCAATGTGTGAATGGCATTGGTTAGATGTTGTGAGTGGTGTTCACTTTGGAATATAAACCTGACAAATGATTTAAATTTACTAAAAAAATGTGATTAGTTGCCTGTGTCTTTATTAGAGTAATATACTGTACATCTGTACATTTCTTGTCCCAGTGACATGATGTAGTGCAAAATCGCCCCACTGTGGACACAGATAGCAATTCATCCCTAGGAGAAGTTTTACTTTTCCACTCTGTTCAAAACTAAATTTTGAAAATATACATGAAACAAAGTCTCTGCACGTATATTGAGCACTACCATTATCTAATGGCAGTAAGCCTAAGCAGAGACAATTCATTGCTAAGCCTTGTATATAACCTATGCTTTCTGTATACGGTATTGTTATAGTCTGGTCAAATTATTAAGGACATCACTGGATAGTTGAACCAGAGCTTTGATTTATGGAATGATAAAACTATAGATGTTCCTACAAAATACTTTATGAAACACAAAATCAACCCTTCCAGGAAGTGGTTGAGTGTGTATAATGTTCCTATTCAAGCTGAACATACTAAGTCACGCGGACTATAAGTGATTTAGATGCCACATATAAAGTGTTCTATCCTGGTAGAGCAGATACATATTGTAGAACCCTGATTTATTTTGGCAGAAAATTTATGGTTGCTGTCAGAGAGCAGGTCCTAGGGGAGAAGGAAAGCAAATATTTAGAGCTTGAAGTCTTATTTACCTAAAGTCAAGGCCACTGGAAACACAGGTACAATACATTGTCATGAGCATATGTGCTTATTATTTAAAATTATAAGCAATTGTATCAAGATTTTTTTATAAATAATTTTGCATTTCATTTCAAGGACTATATAGAGGACCTCAAAGGAGATCTAAGACAGAGTTTAGAGGCTTAACAATCATTTCTGCAAGATTATTAAAATGTAAAGAAATGGGCTTCTGGGTTGCTGCTTCTAGCACAGTAACCTGGTTTCAGTTAAGACATTACAGTACGTCATGTTTAGTCGTCACGCTGATTACAATTACTGTGTATGTTTTAAAGTAGGACTAAAAAAAAGGAAATACCGGTCAGTACATTAATGTATAATTACCATACTTTGTGCAATGAACCACAAGTGCATTATGAAGAAAAACCCATCATCAGTATTCCAGGTCCTAAGCCCCTTTTCCTGATAGAAGTCCAATTTTTGTGCATTTCAGTTGTTGAGCAGGGGCAGAGTTCATTGCCACAGCTCCTGTGTGGTAAACACTTCTGTTGGGAAAGTAATTTATAAATACAGATTTTTACAGGTTTGATCCTAAATGGGACTTTTTGGGTACTACATATTGTATTACATAATACCAAAAAAATTTAAATGTATAGTTTATAATCTTTATATTGGAAAAAACACTTTTTCCTCACAATAAAAACATTTTTTTTTTTGCTGATGACTCTATTTACATTAATAAGTGATTAAAGCGGAGCTCTGCTTGCTCCCCCCCCCCCCTGTCCACTGTTACATTTGGCACCTTTTGGGGGGCACAAGTACCCGCTCCTACTTCTGGCTCAGTTCGCCACAGCGAATTGAGGCGGAAGTTTGACCCCCCTCCTTCCACTGCAGCCTCTGTGCAGTAGGAAACCAGCTGTAAAGCCACAGGGCTTTGATGCCTAAAATTAAAAGTCAGTAGCTAGTATTTGTAGGCCCTGGAGCACCAGGACAATGGAAACGCCCACAAAATGACCCAATTTTGGAACGAAAACACCCCAACAAGTTTTTGGAAAATGTGGAAAGAATTTTTTCTTTGAAAACACATTTTTTTACACATTTTTACGGCACTGACGGGTGCTAACAAGGATCCACTGATGGGGTGGCACTGATGAGCACTTACTGATGGGCACTGTATTGGCACTAATGGGCACTTTAGTGGCACTAATGAGGCACTGAAGATCACAGCTGTGGCACTGATGTAGCACTGTAGGGCACTGATGTGGCACTGATGGGGCACAGATGTGCACTGATGGGGCATTGTAGGGTACTGATGTGCACTGATGGAGCACTGTAGGGCACTGATGTGGCACAGAAGAGGCACAGATGTGCACTGACGTGGCACTGATAGGGCACAGAAGTGCACTGATGGGGCACTGCAGAGCACTAATAGGGCACAGATTTGGCACTGCTGGGGCACTGTAGAGCACTGCTGGGCACAGATGTGGCACTGCTGGGACACAGATGTGGCACTGCTCGGGCACAGATGTGGTACTGCTCGGGCACAGATGTGGCACTGCTGGGGCACTGCTGGGCACTTGAAATATACACAAAAAAACTCAAACAGCCTTCTGCTGCAGCTTCTATCTCCACTCCTCACACCGTCAGTGTGAGGAGAGAGCTGGACATGACGCTGGTTTGTTGACAGTGATTGCTCTGTCATTGGACAGAGCAATCACATGGTAAAGGGCCACTGGGATTGGCCCTTTACCCCAATCTGTGACGCACCAAGTTCCAAGAACCCGGCGAGCACGGACACTCCTGTGTGCTTGCCCCAGGGGGTGTGTGGGGAGCGCGATTCTGGGAGGACGTCATTGTACGCCCTCCAAAAATTATACGTCCGTGCGTCATTCGGCTATGGCCTGGTTGGCAAGTGGTTAAAAGCCAAAATATATAAAAACAGCAATCCTTACATTTAATGCAGCTGGAAACCTGGAATCGGACAAAATGTATAGTTTTTAATCTTTATATTAGAAAATATAACTTTTCCTCACAATAAAAACATTTTTTTTTGCTGATAACTCCATTTACATTAATGAGAGTGGAGCTCCACCCTAAAGGGGAAGCTCTGCTTGTCTGCCCCTACCACCCCCCTCCACTGTTACATTTGGCACCTTTTGGGGGGCACTTAGTTTTGACAAGTACCCGCTCCAAGTGCTGGCTCAGTTCGCCACGGCGAACTGAGCTGGAAGTTAAACCCTCCTCCTTCCCCCGTAGCCTTCTGTGCAGTAGGAAACCACCTGTGAAGCCACAGGGCTTCAAAGCCTAATATTAAAAGTCAGCAGCTACAGTATTTGTAGCTGCTGACTTAAATTTTTTTGGGTGGGAGCCTGGAGCTCCTTTTTAACTCAAACATAGAGATTCGCACACACCTTTGCAATTAAAGTAAAACTTGTGCCATTATTGTTGCACATATTGGTATTATAGATGTTTACAGGACCCAAAACCACTTCTGAACACGTTTCTTGAATAATAATCACTTCTTCAGGAGAGGAATATGATAAGATCAATTCTAAAAGCTGTGGTATTCTTTTTATAAATGCTGAACATTATTCCAGGTATATAACACTAATCAAACTTTTGTTGCAGTTTATTGCTATATTAAGAAGGTATTTTAATTTATATCATAACTCTTCATACAGGGATATTGGTACTTTTAGACATTTTCCCCTGGTGACCATAGTTTCCTAAATTCATAAATACAGCTCACATCTAAAAATGCCTTGTCAAAAGTAGAAATTTTGAACTCTCCAGTTGGTAACAGAAAGATAAAAATGACATTTCACAGAAACAGCTTTGATTTTACAGTCATACTGACAAAAGTAACAGCAGTCAACTTACCTTAGCCCATGCATCACAGTCTCCAGCAGCCATTAAAATAAAATCCGGTGAGGACAGTTCATGCTGTCCTGCCCCATATCCTTGTGGCACATCGGGTAGTGAATGTTTTCATTGCAAGCAAGGAAGTGGGGCTCCGGTGACAGAGACATTCCAGGCAGGCAGTGGTGGTGACTATGTGACTGAAATGTAAATGAAGTGGAAGAGAGCAACTATAATTTCTGCAAGACAAATAAAAGGAATATAAGTGGGTTCCTGGATTGCTGCTCCTAGCACAGTTTCCTGGTTTCAGTTCAGACACTGCAGTAGGTCACTTGCTTTTCCTCAATCTGATCACAATTACCTTGTATGCTTTAAATAAAAACTCTCATGATGAAAAAAAAATAAAAATACTAGTCAGTACATTAATGTATAATTACTATCCAACAGCAATCAACCACAAGTGTATTATAAAGAAAAACCCTCCTTTAGTTATAGCATACAAAGCCTAATGCCCTCCCCCGATAGAAGCCCAATTTGTTGGCATTCCAATGATTGAGCATAGGCAGGGTTCATTGCCATTGCCCTGTGGGGTAATCACTTCTGTTGAAAAGCTACTGACTGAGCCTCAGCCCCTGGGGACCATTCCAAAGCTACTTTTCCTGGTAATTCCTCCAAGCAGGACTAATCAACAGTTCCTAGATCAGTTAATGCTGGTCAAAGAGTACACACTACCCAGTGAAGCCTTTGTTGCCCCTGCCTAGTTGCTGGAGCTGTTTTGGTTGCCATTCTGAGATTGACCTCCCTGCCTGCCGGAGACTATGAATTGGCTTTGGAATAAAAGCGCATGTTGATCACTCTTGTTAGGCGGTCACACTCCATCCGTTAAGCAGAGAGTGAGTGTCACCTGGCTTTCTTGGAGCCTCTTGTTTCCATCACGACTGTGGGATCACTGAAATTGATGTTTTCCATATTTTCTGGGCTTTGTATGATCACTTTAAATATTTCACTTTTTTCACTTTTTTTACTTTATGGCTTACTAAAGCTCAATTGAATGTGTTATTTGGGCAGTGGACACTAGAGCACTGCAGTATTGCTTTTCCTCAATTCATAAAGACAGCTCTCACATCTTTATTTATGTACAGATTCATTAAGAGAAATAACTTGCTATTTTAGTAAAAAGCCCTATGCTGTGATCAGTGTTTTGCACTACAAAACCAGGAGCCTTGTTCTGACACCCCTGTATTTGTACTGATGGCACATGTGTGTGGAGCACTCTGATTTGAGTTGACATGCCCCCCTTCTCCTGCATACCTAGTGACAGCGCTTGTCTCTTAGAAGTGCCTGTTGACTGAGACAATCACCACTCATTTAATATTCATCTTTTAGCTATTTGCATGGTCAAACACTGGTGGGTAGAGAGGGGCAGCTGCTGTCAACCACACTATCTCTGGATCAACAGCACCTAGAAAGATGGGGAAAAGTACTATACATACTTTGTTACCTGGGGACCAGGAGCAATTTAGAAAATGTTAAATGAGAGTTTTTCTTTCAATTAGACATTCACCCTCCCTGGATCTGTAACTATGGGTGGTGTGGTTGTCTCTAGCTCTAAAATGAAAACTCAACTTTTTTTGTCCCTGAACTTAAAAACTCATTTATATAAACTGGACTTGTATGTTAACATTGTAAACAAACTAGTACAACTTTCCTGAGTGCTTTTCAAATTTGATAGCACATCATTATCTGTAACATTTTGAACAGGGTGGAGCAGTGGCATCAGTCATGCATATTTTGATGGATAAGACTACTTGTTTCTGTTTATGGTTGTATCATTTTACCTATACATTCTACTGAGAATACTGTTACACACTAAGTACCACTATACTGAACCTAGTTATAGTTATAAACAGTATTTTGTATTATAGTGTGTGTGAGTATAGCTACGGTATTTATATTAACCTTTAGGCATCTGCTGTACAGTAAAGAATTTCATTGAAACTTTATACAACCGTTATATGAATTCAAGAATATACTATTCTAATTTCCTTCTTGTTGAACCTTATTAGTTATAGTTATTAGTTTGTCCTTTTGCCCTTTCTTTTTTTGCTAAAGGGGATTTGTTGCAAGAAAATATGTGCAGGAGTAGCCTCTGATTGCAGCTACCCTCTAAAGCTCTCAAGCTATATACTTTCCCCTTAACTCACAGAGGTTAAAGCGGGATTCCGGCCATAAAAAAAAAAAAATTAAAAGTCAGCAGCTACAAACACTGTAGTTGCTGACTTTAAATAAGTACTTACCTGTCCTGGGTCCCCGCGATGTTGGCCGCCCAAGGCCCGACCCGTCCCTTGGCTCTCGGGTCCCTGCACCGCCATCCTAGGTAAGGGAAACAGGCAGTGGAGCCTTGCGGCTTCACTGCCAGTTTCCTACTGCGCACACGCGAGCGGCGCGGCGCACTGTGAATGGCCCCGTGGAGTTCTGGGCCACTCACCGAGGAGCAGAACACGCCACGGAAAAGGAAGAGGCAGATTAGGAAAAGGAAGAGGCAGATTAGAAAGACTGCCTAGCAACAAGGGTTTAGGTAAGTTTAATTTTTTTTTTTTCAAATGCTTTTTTTAAAATTTTTTTAGGATTTTTGGTGAATTTTTTTTTCAAGGTGGCCCTCCACTTTAAGTCACTAAAGAAGAAAAAAAATGTAATTTTGGAAAATTAATTTTCGCACTGAAAAGTGAATCTTTCCAGAGTAAATTAGGTGAAACTGTAAAAAAAATAAATTTTAGGAAATAAATGTTTTTTTTTACACTTCTAGTGAACATAGAATCACTAAATTCAGTAAGATGAGTCAGCATTTACTTTGCCAAGTGGAAATCCTCTATTCATTTTGTAAACCAACTCCAGCATGAATGGCCACACCCATCCTTTTTTAGGACAGTTTTACTTTTACTTGAAAGCACCAACATAATTAAAGTCTATGATGTTGTTGATGTGTAAATGCAGTTCCCCAGGACCATATCCAGCATGCTTCTGCCAATACATTGTATGATCGGGCCATAATTATAACATAAATATTTATTGTGGCATCAGATAAGGGATCAAAAAAAAAATACCTCTGTATCACTATCACACAATGTTATATTTGTTCCATTAAATGTCTCAGCCCTGCAACAAGGAAACCTTCAGCCAGCATTGATATTTTTATAGGACTACCTGGGCATCTCAATATGCATCCAAACATGGTCTTCTCTCTAAAATTTAATTATTTAAAAAATCTGTACTCGAACATTATTTCTGTCCCAAAATCAATATTTAATTTGCTTTATCAAGTGGAAGTTTGCAAATGAAAAATGCATTTTCTTCCTCAATTTTTCAATTTGAAGGAAATCCTTAAAGACATTGCTATGCAAAGCTATACAGACTATGTCACCGTGAAATGGTTCCAGGAGCTCTACATGAATATGTATCAGTTCCCTGAAGATCCAAATTAATTTTGTGCATGAATATAGATGCAAATGCAACTTTCATTTTAAGTTTGTACTTCACAACTACCTATCTTGTATTAACGTTTATGTAATTACATCCAGATGCTGAGGTTCTGAAAACACAAGCTTCCTAAGGTTAAATGAAAGGGAGTGGGACTAGCATATTAAAAAAGAAGTACTTCGACCGGTAATTTTATTTTGTATTTTAATTGCATTTGTAAATGTTTGGGGATTCATTGATGGTTTAGTAATCACGTGTTCAGGGAAAATGTATTGTGTTAGAAAATAATTTATATCATCATCTTTATGACAGCCTGATTAATTTTTTATAATGAAATGAAAGATTATTTGCACGATTAGTTGTACAATAAAGGCTACTAATACAATTAAAAAAGGAACTTTTTTTTTAGGTAAAAAAAATAAAAAAGCTTTTAAACCTTGTAATTCCTGGTCCTTGTAGCTTTGCTAGTTTCTTTTGAATATAGAATTGTTACTCTGGTTTTGACTTCATCCTGTCCTCTGTTTCCCTTTGTTTGTTGAATGCCTTCTTTGACTACTGTCTTTAAACAGTAAACCCAACAAAAATGTATTATATTGCAGCTTACCAATTCTTAGATGTGGTTGCATTTGTTTTCTTACTTTTTTAGGCTTTTTTTTTCCTGGTGATCCAGCCAGTAATACACTTTTGGTCTAAGGATGTCACCACTCTGGAAGGAGGAGCAACAGAGATACCCTTGGATAGAAGTATTGCTAGTCTAGAGAGAGGGTACTGTTAGATGCGCTAGGTGTTTTAAATGGCTTGGACAAATAAATTAAAGCCAAACTCCAGCTAACACTTTTTTAGGCCATTACAGCAACATTTTTTTCCCTTTTGAGATGGTGAGGGTTTTTTATAACAAAAACAAGCTGACCATTGTAAGTGATCAATGGTTTGCCTTAACACTCTAACTAAAGGAAGTTAAAAAAATAACAGACTTACTGGCCAGGTGAGAAAAAAAAGAAAACTAATACAGCCTCCACATCAAGAAGCTAAGCTGCAATTTAATCAATTTTTGTTATTGGGTTTAATATTGCTTTAACTGTGTAATTAATGCTAATTTCTACACAAATACACTCATGCATTTTCTCACTGGAATCGCACAGGTACATGGTCCACGTACCTGTGCAATTCCTGTACGATTCAGTGCAATTGGATTTTCAGCCTATTCAAATTAATGAATCGTTCCAAAAATAACTTTTCAAAACATACTGCAATCGGATAGCATGGTACTGTGGTACTATGTGATCAAGCGAAGACAAATGCACCATGTTTGCGATTTGCGTTTGGGGTGTCGTTAGGAATACATTGACACCCACAGCAGACCACACAACCCAGTACGTTTTGAACGCAGTGCAGGACACACGTATGGGACATGGGTTTCCTGCACTGCATTCTGGTGTGAATAGTCCCTCAAAGGAAATTATAGTTGTGACCTTAGTTTCGTAGGACCACATCCAGAATGGATAAGATTACAACTTTTTGCCATAAAAAAAATATAATGGGAGACCAGGATTCAAAGAATACCTTGACTGATATATTGACTGATATTTGATCAGCTTGAACATTTGTACATAATGTTTTATAATCGTGTTTTTTCTGTACCCATAAAGAGTACAACCCCTGTATATAGAGGGTCACATAATTTAGGAAATGTAGCATTTTGTGTTGTAATGAGTAACAGAATGACATATACCAATGTTCTTTGTGCCACATTTTTAACCGCTTGCCGACCGCTGCACACAGATGTACGTCAGCAGAATGGCACAGGCAGGCAAATGGGCGTACCTGTACGTCCCTTTAAATTTGCCGCCTGTCGATTGCGGTGTGGAGAGGTCGAACAGGGAGATGCCTATGTAAACAAGGCATTTCCCCGTTCTGCCTTGTCACATGACAAAGATCACTGCTCCCTGTCATCGGGAGCAGTGATCGCTGTCATGTGAGTTGAAGCCCACCCCCCACAGTTAGAATCACTCCCTAGGACACACTTAACCGCTTGATCTCCCCCTAGTGTTTAACCCCTTCCCTGCCAGTGTCATTTACACAGTAATCAGTGCATTTTTATAGCACTGATCACTGTATAAATGACAATGATCCCAAAATAGTGTTAAAAGTGTCCAATGTGTCCGCCATAATGTCGCAGTCACGATAACAATCACAAATCGCCGCCATTACTAATAAAAAAAAAAATAATAAAAATGCCATAAAACTATCCCCTATTTTGTAGATGACATAACTTTTGCGCAAACCAACCAATATACGCTTATTGAGATTTTTTGAACCAAAAATATGTAGAAGAATACATATCAGCCTAAACTGAGGAAAAAAAAATGTTTTTTTTATATATTTTTGGGGGAAATTTATTATAGCAAAAAGTAAAAAATATTGCTTTTTTTTTCAAAATTGTTTTTTGTCAAAATTTTATTTGGGTACAACGTCGCACGACCACGCATTTGTCAGCTAAAGCGACGCAGTGCCGAATCAAAAAATGCTCTGGTCAGGAAGGGGTAAAATCTTCCTAGGCTGAAGTGGTTAAACAGAACTCATAGGGGCCTTTTATAATGGGTATAAAAGTATTGTATCATTATTAATCTGGGTAATGCTGTGGAGATGCACAGGTGCAAAAAAAGTAATGTCAAAATTTCTCAATTGTGTTACCGTTGGTAACACTGATCAAAACTGTCATGTTTATCTCAAGAAACACACACATTATATATATATATATATAAAGAGAGAGAGATAACTGACATTGGGAACTGGGCTGCATACTGTATATAGGCTTCAAAGGACCAATACTTGAAGTTGAAGTTGATATAATGTAAGTAAATTATTAAAGAGACCATGTTGCCAAACCATTTATTTAAACAAAAATCTTTCATAGGATTATACATGCATTTAAAGCGGAGTTCCACCCAAAAGTGGAACTTCCGTTTTAAGCACTCCTCACCCCCTGACATGCCACATTTGGCATTTTTTTTGGGGGGGGAGGTGTGTACCCTATTTTTCGTGGGACTTCCTGTCCCACTTCCTGCTTCCTATCTTCGACCACCTAGGCGACTCCTCCTCTTGCTCTAGGTGGCCTCTCCCCGCCAGCAATCTTCTGGGACACAACTCAGGTCCCAGAAGATCGGCTGGCCAATAGGAGAGTGCAGCGCGAATCGTGCATGCGCAGTGCGTGCCCGACCATGAAGCCGTAAGCTGTCACGGCTGGGTGCCCACAGTTACCTAGCCTCCTGGCGGCCACATCGCTGGACCGTGGGGCAGGTAAGTGTCAGTTTATTAAAAGTCAGCAGCTATGCTTTTTGAAGCTGCTGACCTTTAATAAACTAAAAAACAGGTGGAACACCGCTTTAATGTATTTTAGGCATGAAATTTACCTGTAAATGCCTCCCTTGTTCAGACATCCGTTAGTCCTGACACTGCTGCTGGGTGCCACCACCTTGGATGTGATTTCAGTTGACTCAGACCCATCACTCAAGTGACAATAAGGGCTCATTTACACTTGCTTCGGCTTCAACAAGGCTTCAGGCAGGCTTTGTTAAAGCTCTCTGAACGCTAGACAAAGCTCCTGTCACTAAATAAAATGGTTACCTTACAGCTTACACCTGCTTTTGCTTTGCTTTGCTTCGGCTTCACTTAAAAAATGATTGCCTGTAGCTTCGGTGGTGCTTCAAAGCATCTTCAAAGCCTCCATAGAAGTCTATGGCAAAGCTCACTTGAAGCCTCACTGAAGCCCCACCGAAGACCCACTGAAGCCCCATCAAAGCTCCACCAAAGCCCCATCGAAGCCCCACCGAAGCCTCATCGAAGCCCCACCGAAGCCTCATCGAAGCCCCACCGAAGCCTTACTGAAGACCCACCTAAGCCCCACCAAAGCCCCACCGAAGCCTCATCAAACCCTCATAGAAGCACCAAGCAAAAACAGGTGTAAACAGAACTGTAAGCTAACTATTTTATTTAGTAACGGGAGTTTTGACTGGCGTTCAGAGAGCTTTAAAAAAGCGTGTCCAAAGCCTTGTTTTGAAGCAAAAGCAAACTAGCCCTAATAGTATTCCTCTTGACTCCTCCACTGACTACTACATAAATGTTTATGTAGGGAGGTGAAGAAAGGGATGAAAGAGCTGGACCAGCACAGACAGTAATTATTCCCAGAAGAGGGGAAGGATAAGAACTGCAAGAAAGGATGGGCTGTGCCAGGTAATTGCTACTTTCTAGAGCATTTATTCCCTAGAAAATGCAGATGTACATTAGAAATTAATTTAAACAAATAAATTATGGATAGGAAAATAAACATGCTTTTGTCCTACTTTCACCTATATTTTTTAAGTTGGCGACATGGTCTTTTTAACTGGTTCCCGACCGACTCACGCAGATATATTGCGACAGAATGGCTCCCCTGGGCGAAACTCCATACGGGTACATCCCTTCGTTTTTCGGACACCAGAAGACACAAGCACACCCGCTGCATGGCGGGGGACCCGATGCAAGGGCCGGGGGGCACGATCGCTACTGGCCAGGCGCGATCACGTGCACGGTATTTGTGTGTGTAAACACACAAATCTCTGTGCTGTCAGGAAAGAGGAAACATATCAGTTGTTCCTACTAAGTAGGAAAAATGATATGTCTCTTCTGCTAGTCACTGCAATCCCCACACAGTTAGAACACACTGAGGGAACACACAGTAAACCCCTTGATTGCTCCCTAGTGTTAACCCCTTCCCTGCCAGTGACATTTACACAGTAATCAGTGCATATTTATAGCACTGATCGGTGTATAAAATTGTCAAAGGTCCCAAAAAGAGTGTCAAAAGTGTCCGATTACCTCCATTACTAGTAAAAAATAAATAAATAAATATGCCATAAAAATGGCATAAATCTTTCCCATAGTTTGTAGATGCTATAACTTTTGCGCAAACCAATTAATATACATTTATTGAAATTTTTTTATCAAATATATGTAGAGGAAAATATATTGGCCTAAACTGATGAAGAAATTTTTTTATTTTTTTTTTAAATTGGGAATATTTATTATATTAAAAAGTAAAAAATATTGTTATTTTTTTCAAAATTGTCACCCTTTTTTGTTTATAGCACAAAAAATAAAAACCGCAGAGGTGATCAAATACCACCAAAAGAAAGCTCTATTTGTGGTGAAAAAAGGACGCAAATTTAGTTTGGGTACAGCGTCGAACGACCGCGCAATAGTCATTTAAAGCGACGCAGTGGAAAACAGTGCTCTGGTCAGGAAGAGGGTAATATTTTCTGGAGCTGAAGCTGTTAAATACTGTTCTACTTGTGATTCTATATATATAAAAAAATGTAATATAACTTTTAAGTAAGTGTGACATTAAAAGAAAAAAATAGCATGAAAAATATACCACTGTTACTGGCCATGCTGGGCAAATTATAATTCAGCTTTTCAAATATGTTATTGGAATAAATATATGCAGGTTACACCGTAATATCAGGATTGAACAGCAAGTTATATTTGGGGTAAAATCCATATCTACAGATCCCTGCTATGGTAAAATCCAGGAGCTAGGCCTTTTAACTATGCTCTGATGAAATATGCATTGGTAGGCCCGAGAATATCTGAAATCAATAAAAGTAAACCTAGAAAATGATGATGATGTGTATTTTTCTAACACTTAATAAATCTTTAAATAAGCATATTATAACACTTTTACACTTAACTAGTTGCAAAATTTTATTGACAGCAATATCGAAATAAAAGATGCACTTTTGTTACTGGAAAAAAATGTGTAGATCGGAATACTGTAATTAAAATTAACCCCATAGATTTTTTTTTTATTGGAGACAAAGACATTACAGCTGAAAAATGTTAAGTATGGCATTTGGGTAGGAAGAACTGACTCATCGATATCTGTAATATTAAGAGTGTGGAGGCTGGCAAAAAATCAGAGCTATTGTTGGAATTTTATACTGTATGAGACGAATGTCTGAAGAGTACACAACAATACTGGTGAAATCATTTTTATGAGCAGATTAAGGGGCAGAGATAACACCCTTGTATTTTCTTTCTTGTTTATTTTCTGTTTGTTATATTGAAACAGTGAAATGAAGTATCAGCATTTTTGTTTTGTTTTATTGCTCTTTTTTGTACTGTGTTGTTTTTATGGTTCTAAGACATTTTAAGTGAAACACCAAATATATATATATATATATATATATATATATATATATATATATATATATATAAATATATATATGTTGTAAAGTTTGGGGGATTGTAGCTCCACAGGACCGAGTGCAAAGCCGGTAAACTTTAAACTTTAAACCGGTAAACGGCCGCCGCAGTTATAATGCGGCAGAATGGCTCCCCTGGGCGAGCCGTCGTAGCTGTACGTCATCGCGACCCGGAGCCGATGCGAGTGCCCGGGAGGCGCGATGACCGCCGGGCGACTGCGATCGCTCATGACAGAGCAAGAACTGGGATCTGTGTATAAGTATGAACACCGAAACCTCTCCTCCCCTAGTCAGTCCCATCCCCCCACAGTTAGAACACCTCCCAGGGAACACAGTTAACCCCTTGATCACCCCCTAGTGTTAACCCCTTCCCTGCCAGTGAAATTTATACAGTAATCAGTGCAATTTTTATAGCACTGATCGCTGTATAATTGTCAATGGTTCCAAAAATGTGTCAAAAGTGTCCAATTTGTCCGCCGCAATATCGCAGTCCTGATAAAAATTGCAGATTGCCACCATTACTAGTAAAAAAAAATAATAATAAAAATGCCATAAATCGATTGCCTATTTTGTAGACGCTATAACTTTTCCGCAAACCAATCTATATATGCTTATTGTGGTTTTTTTAACCAAAAAAATATAGAAGAATACATATCGGTCTAAACTGAGGAAAAAAATTGTTTTTTTGAAAAAAAATTTGGGATATTTATTATAGCAAAAAGTAAAAAGATATTGTGTTTTTTTTCAAAATTGTCACTCTTCTTTTGTTTATAGCGCAAAAAAAAAAAAAAAAATCGCAGAGGTGATCAAATGCCACCAAAAGAAAGCTCTATTTGTGGGGAAAAAAAAAGATGTCAATTTTGTTTGGGTACAGGGTTGCATGACCGCGCAATTGTCAGTTAAAGCAACGCAGTGACGTATCGCAAAAAATGGCCTGGTCATTAAGCAGCCAATTCTTCCGGGGCTGAAATGATTAAACAAAAAGGCTTTTATTTTCAGTCTGGAGGAGTCTGACCACTTAAGGACTAGCCTCGTTTTGGAATTTAGGTGTTTACATGTCAAAACAGTTTTTTTTGCTAGAAAATTACTTAGAACCCCCAAACATTATATATTGTTTTTTTTCTAACACCCTAGAGAATAAAATGGCGGTCATTGCAATACTTTTTTTCATACCGTATTTGCGCAGCAGCCTTACAGGCGCACTTTTTTTTTTTTTTAATTCACTTTTTTATGAATAAAAAAAAAAAAGACAACAGTAAAGTTAGTCCAATTTTTTTTTATATTGTGAAAGATAATGTTATGTCGAGTAAATTGATACCCAACATGTCATGCTTCAAAATTGCGCCCGCTCGTGGAATGGCGTCAAACTTTTACCCTCAAAAATCTCCATAGGCGATGTTTAAAAAATTCTACAGGTTGCATGTTTTGCGTTACAGGGGAGGTCTAGGGCTAGAATTATTGCTCTCGCTCTACCAATCGCATACCTCACATGTGTGGTTTGACCACCGTTTTCATATGCGGGTGCTACTCATGTATGCGTTTGCTTCTGCGCGCGAGCTGGTCGGGACGGGGCGCTTTAAAAAAACTTTTTTATATATTTATTTATTTATTTATTTTACTTGATTTTATTTATTTTTTCACTGTTGTAAAAAACATTGGGGTTTTTAAAAAAAATTGGGTCACTTTTAGTCCTATTACAAGGAATGTAAACATCCCTTGTAATAGAAAAAAGCTTTACAGGTCCTCTTAAATATGAGATCTGGGGTCAAAAAGTCCTCAGATCTCATATTTGGACTAAAATGCAAAAAAAGAAAAAAAAAAAAGTGTCATTTGAAAAAATGACATTGGAAAAATGTGGCTTTAGGACGTATGGGCGAAAGTGACGTTTTGACGTCGCTTCCGCCCTCTTACGGTATGGAGACGGGTGGGGGCCATCTTCCCCTCACTCATCTCCATACCACAGATGTGAAAGGTCCCGATCGCCTCCGCCGCTACCGATGGCTCCAGTAAGCGGAGGAGGGCACGGGAGAGTGGCGGGAGAGGGGTGACACCTCTCCCGCCACCCATAACGGCGATCTCACGGTGAATCCGCCGCAGAGACCACCATTGTTGTAAACTGAACCGCTCTAAAGATGGATACCTCGGTTGTGGCAGCAGCTGCTGCCATTACCGAGGTATCACTCTTCAAACTGATGACGTATATCTACATGAGCCGGTCGGTAAGTGCTTAATTTTGTTTAAAGGAACCATCTTGTCACACTGGCATTGGTCTGCTTGTTTTGTCTCATCCAGGTCAATGGGGCATGGTCCGACACCAGGCAAAACCTCCTACCTAGGACAAAATATCGCAGAGAGTCCAGAGCCCACTTGATGGCTCAACCACAGTGTAGTTTATCTCTGCTGCCATCAGTTTCCTACTGAGAAAAACTATGGGGTGCTCTTCACCATTGACCAATTGAGACAACACTGCACCTAAGCCCTCACTTGAGGCATCTGTCTGCACCACAAGCTCTTTCTCAAAATCAGGAGCCACAAGCACCGGATGCTGGCACAATGCCACCTTAAGCTTCTGAAAGGCTTCTTCAGCATCCTTATTCCATTTGACCATTACTGACTTCCTGCCTTTTGTTAAGTCAGTCAATGGTGCCACGATACTGGCAAAGTTGGGGACGAACCTTTGGTAGTAACCAACAATGCCCAGAAATGCTCTGACCTGCTTTTTGGTTAGGGGATGGGGCCAGTTCTGTATGACTTCTACCTTATTCAACTGAGGTTTCACTAGCCCCCTACCCACAATGTACCCTAGGTACTTGGCCTCCTCCATCCCAACCGCGCATTTCTCAGGATTAATTGTGAACCCTGCTTTATTCAGAGAGTGTATGACTGCCTGAACCCAGGGAAGATGGGACTCCCAATCGGTGCTAAAAATGACAATATCATCCAGGTAGACCGAGGTGTATTGTCGATGGGGGCGTAATGTTTTGTCCATTGACCTTTGGAACGTGACAGGGGCAGAGTGTAAGCCAAATGGCATTCTCTTATACTGGAAGTGGCCTTCGAGAGTGGAAAAATCAGTTTTCTCTCTGGCTTCCTTGGTGAGGGGAATCTGCTAGTACCCTTTTGTGAGGTCCAATGTGGTGATGTACCGGGCAGGACCCAACCTCTCAATTAACTCAAATACCCGGGGCATCGGATAGGCAGCCCATTTGGACACTTCATTAAGTTTCCTAAAGTCATTACAGAAGTGCAGGGTGCCACTGGGTTTCGGTACCAAAACTATTGGACTCGACCATTCACTCTGCGATTCTTCAATGACGTCAAGTTCAAGAATCCTTCTTACCTCTTTGGACAATGCCTTCCTATGAGCTTCTGGGATGCTATATGATTTTAATCGGACTCTTACATTGGGTTCTGTTATAATTGGTTAGACCAGGTAACCCTAAAAACATTGCTCTGTTTCTCTGCAGAAACTCCTTCGTTTGTTGGGTTTGAGGCTTAGAGAGGTCAACTCCGACAGGGTCCCCTGCATAGACACCTACCACAGCGGACACCTGTTCTTGGTCTCTCCAGGGTTTTAACAAATTGATGTAATAAATTTGGTATGGTTTCCTTTTCCCAGGTTGGTGCACCCTGTAGTTCATCTCACCCACTTTTTCCACCAGCTCAAATGTACCCTGCCATTTGGCCAAAAATTTGCTCTCTACTGTGGGAATCAGAACAGCCACTGGTCTCCCACTTGAAACAGCCTGATGTTAGCAGATCGGTTGTACACCCTCCTCTGGGCATCCTGGGCCTCCTGGAAATGCTCCCTCACTAATGGCATCACTCTAGCCACCCTCTCCTGCATTGGAGTGATATTTTATACAACCGTTTTGTGTGGTGAGGACTCACTTTCCTAGGTTTCCTTTACTAGATCCAGCATTCCATGGGGTCTTCACCCGTATACCAGTTCAAACGGCAAGAAACCTGTGGATGCCTGTGGAACTTCTCTGATGGAAAATAACAGGGCAGGAAGCAACATGTCCCAGTCCTTCCGGACCAATCTTTTTAACATTAATAAACCTCTCAATGAGGTCATCTGTCTGCGGGTGATAGACGGACGTCCGCAACTGCTTGATCTGAAACCGTTTGCCATCACCTTCGACATAAGAGGGGTGTCCTGGTCCGTCAGTATCTCCCTGGGGAACCCAGTTCATGAAAACATTTGAAACAACTCCCAGGAAATGGCCTTAGAGGAAGTTTTCCTTCAGGATACCTAGTTGCGTAATGCAGGACTACTAATATATATTGGTGTCCCCTGGCTGACTTTACTAAGGGTCCCACCAGATCCATAGCAATCTGTTCAAATGGCACCTCAATTATGGGCAGGGGTACCAGGGGGTTTCTGTAGTGGGGCGGTTAACTTGCAAGTGGGGCAGGGCGCACAGTACCTTTTCACCTCAGCCTTTACCCCTGGCCAGTAAAACCTGTCAGTTATCCTGGCTTCTGTTTTTTCAGCCCCCAGGTATCCCTCCAGTGCATTGTTGTGGGCTAAATCCAGGAGCATCCACCAATACGACTGGGCAACCGGCAACTGTTCCACAGTTCCCCTCGGCTTTCAGCTACTCTATAAAGCAAGTCCCCGTTCAATGCAAAGCGAGGAAACCTTTGTTCGGCACTGGGCACTTGTGGGACTCCATTAATAACTGTATACCTGCTCCGGAGCATTGACCAAAGTGGGGTCAAAATGTAACTGTGTGGTGCCAAAAACACCCCTGGACACCACCATATCTGGGTGCACTAGCCTAGAGGAAGTTTCTCCCTCATCTTCCTCAATCATGGTCTGCAATGGGGAAGATTCCTCTTCGTCCTCCCACAACATGACCTGTAGCAGAGAGATTTCCTCCCTTAGAGGTCAACTCGGCCTGGAGACCTGAAAGATAAGCATTATCAACTATATTCGTATTTTCTGCAATGTCATTATCAGTGACGGGTATCTCAAGATTATGGGTGTGTGTTGCGGGTGGTTCTGGACCAGACCGCTCCAGGTTTGGCCCCAAAATGCCCAGTGTCCCCAGTTCTCCTGCCTGTCCTGGCAGCCCCGTCTGTACCTGGTTCCATAGTTCAACAAATAATGGGCAGTCACGACCCACTATGATGTCATGTATCAGACTTCTTACCACCCCAACCTCTTGTGTCACTGAGGTACAGCCATAGGAAACAGTCACCAGAACCAGGGGGTACTCCCTGGTATCCCCATGGATACACACTACCCATAGAGAATAATAAAGCAAAAAATGTATTGCGCTAAAATGAACCTTCTAATCAATATTATATCCCATGTGGATGCTTAATAAATCAATTCCTCATTAATGGCGGTAAAAGTGAATTAGATGCATATAGAAATAAATAATACAAATAAGTGAATAGAATATGGTATGGTCAAAAAACAACAAATAGCCACTAAATCAAAATGCTGCAATCAGCCACTTGGGGCACGGTGAGTCCTCACACTGCCGCTATCGAGCTGTTGAACAGCCTCAATGCTGTATGTCACTGACTCCTCCTACATGTTGCGTCACTCGACACGTGACTTTTTCAAGGTCGAGTGATGCCCCAAGCGTCATTTCGTTCATTGCGCAATGATGTTTTTCATTTTCTTCTTTATTGCATGCAATCATTTTTAATTGAGAACGATCATCCAAACATTTTCCAAATCTCATAAAGCAATAGAAGGGAACTTTGTGAACAGACCCAGTATTGTCATGTGTGGGATTTTTTACTCAGCAGCCTACATAATTGCAGCATGCAATCCTCTGAAATTAAGAACGGCTATCACAACATTGCATGAAGCTGTAACATCTTTATAAGAGAAATTTCTTTGAATAAACTAATTATTGGACGCTATACCCACTCATATTTACAGGTGGAAACCTGTGAATTATTTATTGGTGCAGCATTTTGATTTAGTGGCTATTTGTTGTTTTTTGACCATACCATATTCTATTCACTTATTTTTATTATTTTTTTATTATTTATTTCTATATGCATCTAATTCACTTTTACCATTATTAATGAGGAATTGATTTATTAAGCATCCACATGGGATATAATATTGATTGGAAGGTTAATTTTAGCGCAATACATTTTTTGCTTTATTCACTGTAGGTGTCTGAACACTCTCAAGTTTTGCAGCTTTAATTATTTGGCTTTCTTCTGGTCACCATTTTTTGGTATTTATAGTTTTGGAGTATTGGTTAGTCACATTTAAATTATACATTTCAGCGCTGTAGTATATTATTCTATTTTTCACACTACCCATAGAGTCTTACTTACTGGGCCGAGTCTCTCGATCACTCTGGCTTGTACCAGTGTCACCATGCTACCGGAGTCCAGTAGAGCCTTGGCAGGAAGGTGGTTCACCCACACTTCACACTCAAACTGTCCTGCAGCCAGATCAAGGTGAGTGGCACATGCTCTTTGCACAAAGAAGGAGTTTCTCCGACCAGTCCCACAATCCATAGGCTCCTCCTGAAGTGGGCATTGTGCCCGTACATACCCCTAGGACCGACATCGCCAACACTGCATGTCCCCCATCCTTGGGACAGGAACCAGTCTTCTTGTTTCTTCGGAAGATGATGCAGATTTGTGGGTTCCACCATCTGGCAGGGCTTCTCTCTTAGGTGCTGTGGCTGGCCTGGCTGCCCTTGGTGTGGGTTCCCAACGCTTGGCAGGCCTGAGCAGGTTCTCCACCACAGTGTACCTTTCAACCAACTCTACCAGCTGGTCGGCGGTTGCAGGATCTCCATGGCTTACCCAGTGCTGTAGGTCATCTGGCAGGGACCGCAGGTACCAGTCCATCACCACCCTTTTCACCATTTGTGGGCCTGTCAACTTTTCTGGTTGCAGCCATTTTTTGACCAGCTGTACCAGTTTGTGCATTTGAGACCTGGGTGGTCGGTCAGGTTTGTACCTTCAGCGGTGCACCCTCTGAGCCCGGACGGCTGTGGTCACTCCCAGGCGGGCCAGAATCTCTGCCTTCATAGTCGCTGATGTGCTCAGTTGGGATGTTAAAGTAGGCCTTTTGCAGGTCACCGGTAAGGGGGGAGATAATGCCAGCCCATTGGTCACGGGGCCACCCCTCTCTCTCCGCTATCTTCTCAAAGGTAGTGAGAAAGGCCTCTACATCATCGCTGGGTGTCAGGTTTTGCAAGAAATGGGCAGTAAACTGGGTGGCTAGCAACCCTGTGCTTTCCTGCTCTGCAGCTACAGCCTGTGCCAGGGCCTGCTACATCTGAGCCATCGCTTCCTCATGGAGACGGTTTGCCTCTGCTGTGGCTTGCTGCTGGGTCACGGTGGCTTGCGCCAATACCTTGAGGACCTCCCCCATACCTTTTCCTGCTGTTTGCAGTGTCTGAGCTGATTTCACCCAAGACATTCCATAGGTACACTGTCTCTTTAAATGTCAGTTTTCAGTTTTAAATGGCTTTTGCGGCTGCAAATGCACTCTGCCAGCATCCAAGACACCAGTTGTAAAGTTTGGGGGATTGTAGCTGCACAGGACAGAGTGCAAAGCCGGTAAACTTTAAACAAAAAAGCTTTTATTTTCAGCAAGCAAATCAAAATAAGGCTTCTAGCATCAAACAAGCAAAAATACAAAATAAAGTCTGCTTATCTTCAGCACAAAGTAAAAGTAAAAAGGCACATACAGTTCATGGATGGGTCTTTATCCCAAGGTTTTAACAGTCCTTGTCGCCTATTTTAGCAGCCTCCAACAAACTCACAGCTCTCCAAAACAGCTGTATTCACCAACTCCTCCTCACCAACACACCTAGCACTACTTCCTGTCTTTAAGAGCTGCTTCCTGGGGGCTCTTAACCCTGTGTGTGCTGGAATCCCTGTAGTCAGGGGTGGACACCCTTTCCCACCCGAATATCACTTCAGGGCCTCTGAAATTCCGGGTCCCAAATATCTCTCTATTAACACAGAGAGAACTGCGAGTCAGTCCTCTCATCTGTATTGTTATCCTGGAATTCCTCACCCTGTATGGATAAGACCCCTGAGTACACAAACCTTATCCCCCTTAAAGGGACCACAACCCAAAAATCGGTGACATATAGCGTCCATACAGGACCCACCCTTGGCGTCCTGTACAATATATATATATATATATATATATATACCGTATTTATCGGCGTATAACACGCACTTTTTTCCCCTGAAAATCAGGGGAAAATCATGGGTGCGTGTTATATGCCGATCCCCGCTAATTGTGATCGATCGGAGCGATCGCCGCCGACATACACATAGCCAAGTGTAGATTTAAATATAGCGCCGCGGAGTTTGCAGGGACTCGGCGGAGCAGAACGAGCGCCGTCGAGATCACAGGGACTGGGCGGAGCCGAGATACACATAGCCGAGTGTACTCGGCTCTTCTCTGCGCCGTTTACAGTCACGCCCAGTCCCGCCATTGGACCTGTGTTATGTCCATCATATGGCGGGACTGGGCATGACTGTGAGTGGCGCCGAGAAGAGCCGAGTACACTCGGTTATGTGTATCTCGGCTCCACCCAGTCCCTGCGATCTCGGCGGCGCTCGTTCCGCTCCGCTGAGTCCCTGCAATCTCGGCGGCATATTTAAATCTGTCCAAGCCTGTAATGGACAGCCTGAAATGACAAGGCTGCACTGACCACTGGGACAAGGCTGCACTGGGGCAAAGCTGCACTGACAAGGCTGCACTGGGGCAAAGCTGCACTGACAAGGCTGCAATGGACACTGGGGCAAGGCTGCACTGACACTGAAAAGGCTGCAATGACACTAACAAGGCTGCAGATGGACACGATAAGGCTGCATTGATGGGAATTTTAATGTAAGTTTTTTTTTCTTAAACTTCCCTCCTAAAAGTTTTTTCCTTAAAATTCCCTCCTAAACTTGGGGTGCGTGTTATACGGCGCGTGTTATACGCCGATAAATACGGTATATATATAGATAGATATATATAGATAGATATATATCTATCTATATATATATACACACACACAGTATATATATTTATATATATATACATATATATATATGTATGTATATATATATATATATATATATATATATATATATATATATATATATATATATATATATATATACTATATTACCTAAAGTATTGGTATGCCTGCCTTTACACACACGCATGAACTTTAATGGCATCCTAGTCAGCCAAGATTTTTAGCTACAGCATTGCTCCTAGAAGCAACTTTTCTTTCTCTGGTAAAAAGAGCCATAAAGTAAGAGATAAGTCTTAACAAGCTGTAAACAGTTTCACTGTCCGCTTTGTAATGCTGACCATGCATGCATTGAAATTAGTCCAGGTCAGCAGGGACAGGCTGAATTTCAATACATGTATGAGCAGGCTGGTTGTACACAACTATCAATCAATTTGTGTACAACCAGCTTGTTGTAGCACTGGTCATTGTATTCTGACAGCAGGGAAGGCTCCTGCCTGACAGAACACAATACCACAGTGAGAGTGATTTCCCCATCCACCCTAAATGTATGGATGGGGGAATCTGATCATTTTTTTATTCATTCAACCTGCAGATTGAACCAAAAAAAAGATCAATGTATGGGCTGCCTAAGATAGTGCTTTTAAGATAATTAGTGCTTAGTGCTTTTAAGATAATAGGGGACATGGGGGGAGGTTGGGGTGAGGCTTGGGGAAGTTGGAATGGCAACTGGAAAAATTTAAAAAGACAGTGTATAATTTTATTTCTACCCTTTTTATTATTGTAATTTTGTCACTTTAAACTTTTCAAGCTGTTATTCAGATTGTTTCCTTGTTCTAAAAAAAAAAAAAACCTCAAAAGGCCCTCAAAATTATTTTCATTTTTTTGTCTATTGTGTTTTTTTTTTTTTGCTTTTGTCTTTTTCATCTTAGCACACCACTGATGTGAAATAACATAAAAACGTGTCAGAATAGCAACTTTTGCAATTATAATGGATGCATGTTTATTTTATCATCCCTTTACATTTTCAAAGTTGCTATTTAGACTTTGTCTTCCTTTTCATCACTGTCTGGGGCTTTTTGTCCTGGTGACCCATGCTCTCCCCTTTCCCTTTTCCTGGACAGGATGCTGGGAAAGTTATTTCAATGGGGACACAGACAACAATGATATCCTGAAAAAGATCTAATCTTTCCTCACTTTCATCTTTCCATAACTAATGGAAATTGTTTTGTCTGGAGTTGGACTTTAAACTTAAGGCTGCTGTATGTGCAATGTACTATACTGTGCCATTTTGAAACAGGCCATGATATATTGTATTTATATATTGTATTGATATTTATATATATTTATGTATCTATCATTATATAATATCACAGCACATTTGAAGGGTGACTGTTATTTTAAGTACTAATAACAATAAATGCTATGCTGCTGTAAACATTTTATATAAGCTTGAAAGAGAAAGCTAATTTACATTCAAAATCCCAAAGGGTTAAACCAATGTATAAATTACCAGTTCAAAGAGCCTTGTAAAAGAATACAGTCAGTTTAATAAATAAAAAAAATTGCAAATGAGAGAGCAATTCTATTCACTCAGCACTCTCCAGTTTCTGTAAATATTCAGAAAACATCAATGTACAGTTTGATCTCTGTCAAAGAAAGCACAATATTTTTTACAAGCACTATGAAATGTGGTTTAAATATGAAGACACAGGCTATAAACATGATTTTCTGCAACACAAATGGGGTCCTGGCTTGAGCTAAGGCATGTTTTTTTTTTTATTATTAGGCTATTTTATTAATAGGCTGTGTCTTCATTGGGATATTTAACTTGATTTCCTGTCCCATTGACATGCAAGCAAAACTGAGAGGAAATGCAACCACAGAGAGCAATAAAAAACTTGACAGACGTTCTAATTCTTTACCAATTTACTAATTGAATGTGCCTTTGTTACTGCAATATCCCATCACTTCCTGTTCTCAACAGGGACATATGGAGCACAAATTACCTGGCATTGGTTCAACCACAAAATTGAGGAAAAAACATTTTGGGTGGAGTTGGGCTAAGTAAATGACATATCATTGATAGCATCTTTGCTTTTTTAGGGGGATCTTCTATATATTTTATAGGAGGTCTATGTCCTCTTTTGTTTAAAAAAAAAATACGTTGACAATGATTATTATTTGCTGGCAATTCAAACTGTATCATTTTTTGTAAATGGGATTTTTCCTGTAGCACAGGGAAATGCAATTAGCGGACCTCCAGCTGTTGCAGAACTACAAGTCCCATGAGGCATAGCAAGACTCTAACAGCCACAAGCATGAAACCCAGAGGCAGAGGCATGATGGGACTTGTAGTTTTGCAACAGCTGGAGATCCACTAATTGCATATCCCTGCTGTAGCATACCATACAGCAAGAATAAAAAAATGCATAGAATCCCTCCAAAAGACCCTTAAAGTCTGGTATTTTGAAGGTGGTACCTTATGCATAAAAAAAGCCCCCCAAAAATGCATAACCCAGCAAATCTATACTAGACCCTTTGAGTCTGGTACAGTTTTTAAGGGGGACACGATGCAAAAAACAAAAAAAAGCGTGAGGTGCCCCTAAAAATCTATACCAGAACCTTAACCCAAGCACGCAGCCTGGCTGGTCAGGAAAGGAGGGACGAGCATGCACCCCCCCCCCCCCCAGACCATACCAGGCCACATGCCCTTAACATGGCGGCATAAATTGCAACCTAGTAATAAAGACACCAAAATGTTTGTCCATTTAAAAAAAATGAATCCCTAAAAAATGACCCTTGTTGTAAATCCATTGTCAATCACAATACCCACCACAAAAAAGACCCAATGACCCACCCCACAAGACCACTCTCAGTAGTATACATTGCCAAATGACAGCTCCCCGAAATGTCTTCAGCTATATAAGGGAAGGGGCATGGATAGTGGTGACATCATTGACCAACTATGGCGAATGGCAGGATAAAGTTTGGGTCTGAATGCCTGAACAATCAATGTTAGGACCAAACCAGCGACTCATCCGTAGGGCTACATGCACATTTCTAGGAATGAGGTTAAGGTTCGCTGCTACCATGAGTTTGAAATGCATGGCATTGGTGAATCCATAAGGAAATTTACCAGAACTAATTCTTTGTAATTATAATACACTTCTTAACCTTTTATCTGTGGTCAGCAGGTTTATATTGACCAACTTTGGGGGCTTTGTTATGTGCCAGCCTTCTCACTATTAAGGGATGAGTTCAGCTATTTGTTGGTATGTGCTGGAATAATTTTGGGAGATCTGACAGTTAGTGTAGGGAGAGTTAGTTGCTACAGTATATGGTGCTAATTGTGCTACATTACTGAATGCAGTGTGGTGGGCTTCATAATCTTGTTCAGAAATCCAACAGTCCTTCTTAGGATTGCCTATTTGTGTGTGTTTTTAACACGTGTATTTGCTGCTGACTAGCTGTTAACACCCCCCCCCCCCCCAGGTTTTCTTATTGTTGTTTTTATATGGTTTGTTTTTCATGCTTGTCCATGTCCGGGCTATAAGGGGGATGTGGCAATACCTCCGAATTGAATTGCTGTAATGTGCATGTAGTGTGGTGAGCAGTAGGAGCTTGTGATCAAACCAGGTGTTTTTTTCTGCAGACGCATATGCACAACACTACAGTAATATTCACTGTTGATAGTGGCACCAAGGGGTAGACAATCCACATGGATAACGCCATGTTTTGGTGGTGGTGAGTCCGCATGCTTCCACTGCTTTTACACCTTTGTTCACTTCCTCACCACATGCTGTTCCATGCACGCACTAACACTGTCATCTGCCATCTTGATTAAAGGTCTATGGACTGGCCTGCAATATTTGTGCTGCCTATTAGTAATAGGACACACTTGCCACATACTACTGCGTGTAGTACAGCCACTCTAGCATTCATTTTTATACCTGTAAAATTAAAAGTCCCGGTTTGACTTAAATTCTCCTCATATTATCACAGTAAAAACTGAAGGCAGTCTCTCCTTTTGCCAAAATGGAACACAAGTAAAGCTAAATCTTTGCTAAAATGCTTGTATTGAGTCTTTTGGGTCAATATATAATTTCAGCCATGGAATTTTGGGTGCATTCATTGGGCATAAGGAATACAGTGCCTTGAAAAAGTATTCACACCCCTTGAAATTTTCCACATTTCGTCATGTTACAGCCAAAACTGTAAATGTATTTTATTTGGATTCTATGTGATAGACCAACACAAAGTGGTATGGTTTTTTTAGCAGACACCCTAGGAAATAAAATGGCGGTCATTGCAATTTTTTATGTCACACGGTATTTGTGCAACAATTTTTCAAACATTTTTTTTTGGGAAAAATTGTTAGTGTTTATTTTATTGTCATTGTGATCACTTTTATTCCGATTACAAGGAATAAAAACATCCCTTGTAATAGGAATGGTGTGTGACAGGTCCTCTTTATGGAGAGATATGGGTTCTATAAGACCCCACATCTCTCCTCCAGGCTGGAAAGCATCAGATTGGGAAAAAAATAACAGATTTGATGCTTTCCAGCCGAGATCGCTGCTTTGTTGACATACGTGGCCCAGATGTGACATAACAACATCGCACACGGGTGGCAGCGGATTCTTTCTCCGGGTCCCTGATGGCACGGGAGAGCCCGGAGAAGCATCGGAGGGTGGAGGGGGATGTCCCCTGCCATCGCCTGTAAGAACGATTAAGCAGAGAAACTATGATCATTCTTACGGTGCACAGAATCGCCAGCAGAAAAGAATGATATCTGAATGATGCCTGCAGCTGCAGGCATCATTCAGCTATCCCCACTGAAAGTCAAGAACGTCATATGACGTACTGCAGGTGGGAAGATAAAGTGCAAGCCAAAACCCTGTGCAAGTGCAAAGTCAAATTAACACTGCTTTGCAATTTTTACTAAGCTAAACAAGCATTTATTTGCCAAACATAAAATTCAATATATAAATTGAACATTCACTTTGCAAAATGAAAAATCTATATTCATTTAGTACATAAACCCCATGTTTTTTTAACTATAGCAGGTTGCAAACACATTGGTATGCTGTGTCTCTTGTTCTATCCGTCTCATCACATGTTTCTACTACCTTATTAAATAAGCCTTTGGCCTTTATTTTATAATGCAAAGAACAACACGCCTAGTGTAGAATCCCATAGAAGAGTTTACCTTCCAGTGAGCTGATTACAGACAATTGACATCTGTTTAGCCATCATAGGTTAGTTCACTTTTCACCACCTCAATGCTCTTTGTTTCTCCTAAATAAAGCAAAGATTTAAAGAACAGCAGCCCTAGAAAGCTGCCAGGTCAGCTCAATAGTAATATGCTGCTTTGTGATATAATAGCCTTATGTCATAGAGTCAGAGATACAGTATGTGTATGCAGTACTGTTTGCCAAGAAAGTCTTCATTTTGTGAAATCATAATGCCCTCATGTCACAGAGGCCAGGTTGTAGGCAATTTGCCAAGTGAGTCTTTGCCATTTAACTTTTGGATCTCAGCCAGTAAGCTGCAGTTTTGGCAATGCTCCCATTTACATGCCCAAAGGATGATAGGATACTCAGCATTTTAATGGTCCTCGTTACATCTACTGTAGATGCCTGCTAATACCAAGCACATTTACATGTCTTAAACCATACTACCTGTGAATTAAACATATAATTATGACAAATACGACATAATAAGCAAAATATGTCAATATATTAATGAGAGAAACAGCCATTATATAAAATGAATGCCTAAAGTAAAATTTTAGGCAAACAGCTAAACATACTGTTTGGCCTGTCAAATGATTTGTAATTCTGTATAGTTATTCCTGTGATTTACACATTTCTTCTATTCTGCACAGCCAGGAAGATCATTCTTCTACTTCCTGGTCCAAAGTTCTGACTTCCTCCCTAAGCTTTTCTGCCTTCTGGATCCCCTTCCTTCTAATTGGACAGATTTTTCTAATTCATTGGCCAATTAGCAATTTGGAGTATTGAACAGGTTCACACGTGTGTCAACTGCCTGGCTGTGCAGGGTGGCAGATGAGTGTAAACCAAAAGATTGACTGCTTTACAAATCTTCGACAGGTAAAACGATATATATATTTAATTATATGAAGAAAACCTTTACATTGCCTGTGCTAGTTAAAGCAAGAGGTTTATAGAACACAACAACTACAGGTTTTATTTACATTATCAACCTATTGCAGAGACCTGAAAAATACCGCCACCTCTGGTTATGTGGTAACATGTGAAATTCCCTGTGCTTCCCCCATAATACAGAACTAGATACCAAAGCAGCCAATTGCTAAGCCTCAATGTTGTTACATGGGCGCAGAGTTCTTTCTAAGGACTGTACAGGTTTTGGCTTTCAGAATGCTGAAATTTGCACATGGATTTCAGGGCACTCTGAGAGTACCAGGGGAGTAAGGTGCTTACTTTAAAGCCTAGTACTAGCTAAGTACAGGTTTACATTAAGCTGTGTTATTAGCTGTTTGACTAGAGTTTCAGTACAGTGATTCTAAAATGCAATCAAAATCAAGTAAATCTTTTATAAATTAGACTCAAAACCATGAATATATGAGTTTCACAAATTCAGGGAAGGGTTTGAATAATTCAGCCATATCAATCTCAGGAATGATCAGTTCATTTCTCTCAGTTGGGTTCCCAGAAGAATTTCTATCAAATCAATAGTGCCCATGGCAAAAAAAAGAAAATATATACAAGAATAAAATGTAATAAAATACAAAGCTCCACTTTAAAATTTAGATAATGAAAATTCTTACTGATACTTATGTTTTTCCAGTTTCTCCAACTTAAAGTGAAATGTATTGTATTAACTCCTTCGATGTTCCCTAGAATCAGGTCACAATTTCTTGTAAAAAGTAACTCTTGAAACATTTATTTAATAGTTTTGCAAGCATAACTTTATTGATCTGGAATTCAGATATTTTGCCATCCAATCAAAGGGCTGTACAGCTCTATCTGTACCCTTCTACAGTTCTTTAGTCCAGTGAAATTTGGGAAATTATACAATGTTCATAATCTTGTTACTGGAGTGCCTAATGTGGTTCTAAAGGCAGAAGGTTTTTTTTATCTTAATACATTCTCTGCATTAAGGTAAAAGAAAAAAAAAAAACTTCTGTATGAAGATCATCTCCCCCCAGCCCCCACTTATACCTACCTGAGTCACAAAGGGGTATAGGGGAAGGGTTGGGGGGGGGATGGAGGTGCACGAGTATTCACCTGTATCTGGTCGTGTGATAATAATGACGGATACTCAACCCTGTACCAATTAGGGTACTGTTGCTGTAACCATATGCATGTAAAGGGAAAGGAAGGGGAAAAGGGAGTGTTAAAACAGCCCGTTTAGAGAGAGAGTTTATACCTACCTGAGCCAAATTTCGATCCAGTGCTGTGCACATGAACATTGTCTCTCTCTCTTGTCACTAGACAGAGAGGCAGCAGCAGGAGCCATTGGTTCCTGCTGCTGTCAATCACAGCCAGTGAGATAAGAGCAGGGGGTGGGGCCGAGCTGTGCTCTGGGTGTCATGATCAAGTCCGCACAAGTGTCCCCATAGCAAGCAGCTTGCTATGGGGTGACTATGGCGGGGAGAGGAGCTAGAAGCACTGGCGGAGGACCCGAGAAAAGGAAGATCAGAGATGCTCTGTGCAAAAACCATTGCACATAGCAGGTAAGTATCACATGTCTGTTATTTTTTTTTAAATGGTTTATAATTACTTTAGGCACTAATTCTTAAAGTGGAAATTTACCCCCTCTGAAATATTTTGTGGGGGGGGTGTACCTGCTTTTGACCCAGCGATCCACCAGAAGCACTCCCCCCATCCGCAACCTTCTGGGACACGTCTCAGGTCCCAGAAGGCTGAAGGACCATTCACAAAGCGCAGTGCAGCTTGCGCAAACAGCTGCAAGAAATCACACCCAGCTGCCCACAGTTAATATTCTGGTGCTGGGGACCAAAGCTTGGTGAAGAGACCCAGGTGAGAACAGTACAGGATCCTGGAACAAGTAAGAGTCTGTCTATAGAAAGTCAGCAGCTACAGTTTTTGTAGCTGCTGACTTTTAATTTTTGCACAAGTGACTGACGAACCGCTATAAGTGAAGTAAAGTAAAAGCAACTAATTTGAATTTACTATGGTGAGGTCTGAGCAGCTGCTATTGGTTACTGCACTAAAGAATTAGAATATTTTATTGAATAAGGCTTAATTTTACTTAGTGTACAAGTAATTATGTACTTTTTGCTTCCCATATACAGTTATTTATCTGTCATGGTTGCTTCTCAATATGTTTATAAAGTTGCTTCCATCTATCATTAAATAATATTGAAAGAGTGGTTTGGATTTTCAGGTTATTTTGGCTAACAAGTATACAGTATATGCTCATTATTTCTAAAGCTTATTCAAGTTTTCACAAATCCTGCAGGCTAAAGCTATACACTGTGATTTGGGAATTAACCAAGGTTGCCTTTGTATTTAATGCTTACACTCTAATGCAGAGAAGGTTGTGTAATTTAAACTGTATTGTTTTAGGCACAGTAATCCTTTTTTATGGATGTTATTCATTTCTCAAAGCTTAAAACCTGTAAATTGCCATTTTTTATATGATTATTTATTGTGTGGGCTGGGTGACATGCGTTACTACAATTTTTAAATAATAATAATATTAATAATAAATTAATAATATGATGATAGGTAGTAAAATGTAGAAGCGGTTAATTAATAAACTCTGGGACTGGCAACCTTTAAAACCCAGTTGTTTTAATTATAAATTAACTACATTCCAGGTGTGTCAAAACAGAAGGTGTGCAGGGCGTGGCTTGGGTGCCTGAGTGGGCTGGCTGCCTAATCTTCCCACTCCGTTCGCACTGGGGACACATCGGCAACTCTCTGCATTCCCACCCGCCATTTCTCCTGTGCAGCAAGGAGCTCTTGAACGAGGATCCTCTCTGCTATGTCCTGCAAGAAGAGTTAGGCACCGGGACCCCACTGGCTCACAGAATTCTTCAATACTTCATGCGGCCAGTGGCAGGAGTTTCACAAGATGGCATTGGGAGGGGAAGACTCCTCCACTCCCTGCAAAGATCACAGGTGCAGCAGGGCACAGACTCCAACTCTGAAATTGATGACTCCACACCAGAGTCCTCAGGCAGCCAGTCCAAAGCATCTGGCAGAGGTGAAAAAAGCAGCATTTTTGCCAGCTCACTTAATTCACAAGCCTTCCACTGCAAAGAAGCAGCACTGGGGGACCATGACTTACCTCACACAGAAGGGGACTGTGCTGATTCTCTCGCAGCTTTCCCAACTAAAGATAACCCTGCCTCATAGCACATTCTGAAAACCATGCTCCTCTCTCTTCAATATGAGCTGGAAAAAATGCATGCATCCATATCACATATCCACTTCAGGTTAGAGTAAGGGGAGGAGCATACTGATCTAGTAGAGAAGCAGTTAGGGCATTTGTTAAAGCTTACAATGAAGTAGTAGATGCTTATGAAGAGTAGGCTAAAGAAATCCAGCACTTAAAACTTAAACCTGTGAATTTAGAAGACCGCTCACGGTGGAACAATATAAATTTTAGGGGGATACAGGAATCTATCACTTCTGTTGAACTGGTACCGTATCTCCACCAACTCTAAGCTTCTCCGTGACCTCATCCCTTGTAACACCATCATAGATCGGGCACACAGGGTTCCTAAACCTAAGCACTTGCGTACATCTGTTCCGAGGGATGTTCTAGAAATGGATACACTTATTTTACACCTTAGAGCGACTGCTAGCTGCAGCCAGATCTGTATGCACCTTGCTTGATCAATATATCAACATATCACTCTATTCTGATATTTCCACAACTACTGCACAAAATTGCAAGGAGTTTGCTACCATAACGGCCATACTTTGGGAATGCAAAATTACCTATCACTGGGGGTTCCCTACAAAGCAGATTGTGATCTACCAGAACCAACTTGTACCCATGCTGATCCCAAAAGAAGGATATAAGCTCCTAAATAAATGGAGTCTCATATATGACCCTCTGTCGGCAACGTTAAGATCCAAACAACTGTACTAATTAATGGATCTCTGGTACATGGTTGATAACACTTAATGTTGATACTGCTCCCTCACTGATACATGGACATCTCATATATAGGCGGGTCTATCAGGCTTCAGTTTACTCTTTGTCCCCTGCGAGCACAGCTCATGTTCTGTACCACTTCCCTGGTATAAGGTGTGCTATGCACATTAACAAGTTACTACTCTGTTACGTTGTTTATTTTTCTGCAGTTTTGTTTGATTTCCTTCAGAGAATCTGCTAGACTTTACAAGCTTTTGTTAAGAAGCATGTCTAAGAATATTGCAACGATAGGTGTGGTCCCTTACCACCTAACCATGGCACCCTCCCCTTTGTCACAATATTTTGTCACAATCCCTTTTATAAATACTGTACAAAGGGGCTTAACAGTCAATACAAGAAGACCATGCTGTTCAAAGAGACATTGCTTCAACACGCAAATGTCCTATGCATTCAAGAAAAGCATTTTGCCAGGCGTAAAGCCCCCAACTGTCAACATTTTTTTAAACAACTTTTCTGATTTTTTTGATAAAAAGGGAGGAGTTATGATTGCAATATGTAGCTCAATCTTCTTCTAACTGCACCATACAGATTCTGATCCCCATGGTAGGTTTTTCATCCCCTGGTTCTTGTAAATATACAGTGTATGCCCTAAATACACACCAAAAACCATTTTATAAACTCTTCATGGGCAAACAAGGTCATTAACCCAAAGAACGATTGGTTCCATGTGGAGATCTTAATAATACTATCGATCATATACTTGATACCTCTAATGTCCTTAGGAGACGTTCCACTGCCCTCTCCTCCCTACTTCAAACGGAAGATCTATATGACCCATAGTGACTACATCTTCTATTTATACTCGTAAAATTCCTTTTATTTTACGAATTTGCGAATTTTTTTGTTCCTGTTCCCGATGAACATATACTACAATCTATATTGTCTTCAAAAATTCGCCTTATCTCGTGGTCAAACCACACTCCAGTCTCTATAATTCTTTTCTCACAACCTGCTTATGAATCCCACACCCTGTAGAGATGAAATGCCACCCTTCTTGTTCACGTTAGGTATAAGCAACAAGTCAAGTCCGAAATAAAAACTTTTTTTAGTTTCAATGTTATTATATGGAGTGCTCCCACAAAGCATAGCTACGGGCCTAGTCATCAAGATTGGTGCTCACGAAAAGAGAAAACTAAACAAGAAATGATCTCACCTATTAGATGGTGTTTGGTCCCTTGAGATGTGACACAAACCCCACCCCAATAATAACGATGCTCGTGAAATGCGCAAATTAAGAGAGAACTGAGAGATTTGTTTAAAAAAAAAGGCTTTGATTTTTACATTAAAATGCTTCACCTTACTGGTACACTTATGGCAATAAATTAGGGACCATCTTAGCTAACTAATTTAAACCAAAACTTGCTCTAACCAGAATTCCATACCTCAAAGACCCACAAGGTAGGCGCCTGAGTAACCCCAAAGATATCACTGATTGCTTTAGCAACTTTTACTCGAAGTTATACAACCTGCAATCGTTCTCCTCTGACACCTTCTCCCCCTTTCTCCCCAGCACACCCAGCTTCCTATCATCTGTTCACCTCCTGTCCCTTACACCTGAGCAACTAGAAGAACTCTCCCAACCATTCTCAAAATATGAAATTAGAAAAATAACTTGTCTTCCTCTGCATAAGACCCCTGGGCTTGATGGATTCTGCAACGAGTATTACAAGACATACTCTAACCTTGTACCACACATCTGTAAATCCTTTAATTACTTTGCGACAACAGGTAACATTCCCAAAGAATCGCCATCATAATTCTTCTCTTTTCATCATAATTACCATACCTAAATCTGGCAAGTCCTCTGATGAACCTGATAGATATAGGTCTTTCTCTTTATTGAATTCATACATCCATCTTTATGCAAAACTTTTGGTGTCACGCCTTTCTAAATTTATTCCCACCTCGGTCCTATTCTGATCAAGTAGGCTTTGTGGAAGGCAGACAAGCTCCTAGACAATTTATTAACTCATACAATGGGGCAAACACTACAAAAAGCCTTCTCTGCATCTTTCCTTGGATGCAGAGAAGGGGTTTGATAGAGTGAATTGGGCTTACTTAAAAGCAATTCTCATTAAATTTGACTTCTCAGGTACTATTTTATTGGCCATCTTGGGCTTGTACTTTCTACCGAGTGCTAGAGTATTGACTTCTGGCCTGTTGTCAGAGCCGTTCCCCATATCTAACCAGTCGGAGTTGCCCCCTATCACCTCTCATATTTGCTTTTGTAATGGAACCCATGCAGAATCCATCCGATCAAACACCCTTATATAAGGTATACAAATTTAAATTTAGATGCTTTACTATGTGTGCACATAAAACCCATTCAGGTGTCTTGGGCTGGTGGGATTGTACTTAACAAAATGTATCTACTTCCTCATGTTTTATATGTGTATATATGTTTTATTTATAAACAATTCCTATTCCATTGAAGGCTAACCAGATTTCTAAGCTGCAACATATTTTTAACTCACTTATATGGGACGATAAATGCTCTAGTCTGCAGAGCACTACTTTATGTGCTCCTTTCTCCCAAGCTGGAATGGGTGCCCCTAACATACATATCTACAATAAACCTGTTATACTGGATCAGGCAAAGAAGTGGTGCTCTACCATTTTTGAACCTTCCTGGTTACAGATCGAACAAACTGGCATGGCAACAGGCATGGCTGCTTCTTAGTGCTCTCTGGCTCTAACGGAAACCTACACATTATTTTCTTTATACTATTAATGCTACTTTGAGAACTTGGAGATCAATCCTACAAAATAACAATAGCATACCACAACAACTACTATCACTGTTACAGCTGGCCTCCTTGGAACTCTTGACTTGTCTCTCTCTCCTCTTTGATCACCGCTGGCCTGCAACACATAGAAGACCTCTACAAAGAAACCTCTATTGAATAATCCAAATCTCTAATGCCCCGTACACACGGTCGGACTTTGTTCGAACATTCCGACAACAAAATCCTAGGATTTTTTCCGACGGATGTTGGCTTAAACTTGTCTTGCATATACACGGTCACACAAAGTTGTCGGAAAATCTGATTATTCTGAACGCAGTGACGTAAAACACGTACGTCGGGACTATAATTGGGGCAGTGGCCAATAGCTTTCATCTCTTTATTTATTCTGAGCATGGGTGGCACTTTGTCAGTCAGATTTGTGTACACACGATCGGAATTTCTGACAACGGATTTTGTTGTTGGAAAATTTTATCTCCTGCTCTCCAACTTTGTGTGTCGGAAAATCCGATAGAAAATGTCCGATGGAGCCCTCACACGGTCGGAATTTCCGACAACACGCTCCGATCGGACATTTTCCATCGGAAAATCCGACCGTGTGTACGGGGCATTAGAATGTAATTTCCAAATGCCTTCGTACTCAGCATGCTCTTTCATCCATCTCATGAACTGAAAATAGGATACCTCTGGATCTGCTAAAATTCTATAATCGATCAATACTGTCACAGAAGGAAATTTCATTAACTTACAAGCAGGGGCGGACTGACCATTGAGCCACTCGGGCACTGCCCGAGGGCCCTGGGCCACTAGGGGGCCCCATCAGGGTTGCCAGCCTCAGTAAAACCAGGGACAGTATGTATAAATCTGTGTTTTTTTTACATCTGTCTGTGTATACTGTGTGTACATGTATGTGTATACTGTGTGATTGTATACTGTGTGTGTGTATACTGTGTGGCCCCATAATCTCTGATTGCCTGGGGGCCCCATAATCTCCTATTGCCCGTGGGCCCCATGAGTTATCAGTCCGCCCCTGCTTACAAGCTACTTTATCAACCACCCTCTCTTTCTAAGACATCATACATGGACTTTTGAAAAAAAAAAACTTTTGTCTTGGGCTCACCCCAGCTCAATGGCATCAAACACTCCACAATCCACTCAAATTCTCCAAATGTGTAACACACTGGGAAACAGTACAAAAAAATCTTCCACAGATGGTTTAAGACTGATTCTCATTTATCGGACTGTCTCATCCAAATGCTGGAGAGGCTGTGGAGAAAACAGGTCTCTGTTTCCTATCTGGTGGGAATGCCCTATTATTGCTAAGTTCTGGTCCAACATTCACAGCCTTATTCTCTGTTCCAGGTGCCTTATTTACCTTTAACTAACTCACAGCTGACCCTACTAGCTATAGGGATCGATAATTGGCCTATGATCTTGCAATTGCTCATTACATACGCTCTAATCGCAGCTAGACGATCCCTTGTTAGAAATTAGAAGAATGATATATCTCCAAGTTTGTCCCAAATGGTCAATATCCTCAACGATCATTTTGTATTAGAGTATATGTATGCCAAAGCTTACCTCTCAACCAACCAATTGCGCATCTTTTGGGAGCTCTGGCTTAATGACCATAGAGTGCCACCTTAAACTAATGACACCCCTCTTTTTATGATTGCACAGTAACGGATCAATAAATGTTTTCTAAAAACCTAACCTTAAAACAATGAGATTGCTATGCACCCAGTGGGAAAAACTCCGTAGTGCTTTTAACGTAGGCAATACACACCTTATTTCTTTGTTACCACTAACAATATAAAGGTTATCAATATTCCATCTTAGAAGCGCTTACTGTATTACACATGCCTCTCTTGACCACTTTTATATTAAAATTTTTCTAAATTTTCTATTGAGCTTACACTAGCCTTACTCCTAGATAATGCTACCAGGTTACAATATTGACATATTAGGTACCTTCATACATTACTCGTATCTTGAATATTTGTTATATTTTCTCTCTCTTTTGTCACTACTACAGTTGGTTCCCTGTTCAGTTTGTAGCAGAACTCCCGTACCCATTTTGAAGACTTATGTGCAAGTTATTGGCCATAAAAGGGGTATGGGGGTCTGGGTACTGCCCTGGGGGGACATGTATCAATGCAAACATTTTTTTTTTTACAGGAGTAGTGATTTTAATGATGCATAAAGTGTAACGATAAAAATGAATAATTTCTTTGAATATAGTCCCGGGGGGGGGGGGGGGGGTCTGACTGTAAAGTGGCACATCTGTAGCATGCATAGAACATGCAAAAATTACATTTCTAATAAAAAAACAAGTCAAATCACATGCAAATTGACTCGCGGTTGCAATTGCCGGCACCTGGCTATTGAAAAAAAAGTTCTGGTATGGAATTTAAAGGGAACCCCACGCCAATTTTTTTTTAATGGCATGGGGTCCCTCCCAAAATTTATACCAGACTCCTATCCGAGCACGCAGCCTGGCAGGTCAGGAAAGGGGGAGCGAACGTACGCCCCCCCAACCATACCAGTCCACATGCCCTCAACATAGAGGGGGTTTTGGGGCAGCGGGGCTCTCCCCCCCACCCCAAAGCACCTTGTTCCCAAGTTGATGGGGGCAAGGGTCTCTTCCCCACAACCCTGGGCTGTGGTTGTGAGGGTCTGTGGGGGGGTTTATTGGAATCTGGAAGTCACCTTTAAGGGGGACCCCAAATCCTGCCCCCCACCATGTGAATGAGTATGGGGTACTATGTACCCATACCCATTCACCAAAAAAGTGAATGGGTATTTTCAACAATTCCTTTATTAAAAGATAAAAAAACAGTGTTTCCCCCAATGTAAATCTATCGCCAATCACGCTGCCCTCCCCCCACACACTCGAAATACCTCTGCCATTTGACAGTTCTTATATAAACCTTGTGACGTCACAGACCAGTGCATGCTGGGTCGTTGACATCACAAGGGGGCGGTGCCACTAGATGACGTCGCCAGGGGGCCCCACCCTTTACCTATATAAGAACATGCAAATTCATGTTAATTTTAGTTTATATGCAAATTCAGGTGTTCCCTGAACGGGGCGCACAGTCAATGTTTGGCCCGAACTCATGCTCAGGCCAAACCATTCGCCCCCAACACTACTCACTACCGACAACTTCTGTATGCGACTTCTGTTTGTTCTTTTTCTTATACTCTGATAAAGAAATATGTTTGTTTGTTTTTTAAACTGAAAGTGTGCAAGGACTTCCGGTTCCTTTTTTTTTAGAAAACAGCCTGGGTAGAAAAGCCTGTCCCCTGCCAGCATGCTGCATAGACGGATCATCTCCCTCTGTGTAAAAGCACTGGCCTCTCCTCAGAAGTCTGGCATGACTCCAGCTGAGTCAGAACTGGAACTCTCCAATCAGCTGGGATTATGAGCTTTGCTCTTTGCAGAGCTATAGGCCTAACTCAGCATGTCAGACCTTTGTAGAGAGACAGCTGCTTCCACACAGGGAGCCAGAGTCCTTCTCTGAAGCATTCTGGCAAGGGGCAGACTTTTCCATGCAGTCTCTGGCTGCTTTCCAAAGAAAACAAAACAAAAATGTTCCAAACATTTCTCTGTACCTGCAATTTATTTCGCTAATGTAAAGTGAAAGCTCAGTTGTGCTTTAAGTCTGTAGTCTTTGTACTCATGTGGCAACAATAATCTTGTGCCCAACAAGGGTCTTTAAGGAAAAATATGTTTTTACTGTGTATCCATTTTACCGCAATTATTACCTGAAAGTAATTTCTTATGAAATGTAAACATTTTAGATTTACTTTTTTTTTAGACAACAGTTTTGAACATGTAGAAATGATTTTGCTGCCTCATTTCCAAGCCAGTTTTGCTGACATACACTGTACAAGTGTCACTGGCACAGGCACAGCACTATTCTCCTGAGGCGGACCCCATCTTGTAGATAAGAATCTGTGCTAGACATGAGACAATACTTTTTCCAAATTGCTGTTCAAGAAAAGCTGTATTCTCCTCATATCATAACCTGGGGTAGGTTTCTGAGTCTGATTAGATTAGACAGGCCAATAATTAAAGCAGAAGACCTCTAGTTTTGTATTTGCCAAACCAGTGTTGCTATTCTGAGCCTAATGCCACATGTCAGTATGGATTACCAGTGATGCCTTACATTAACCTAACAGTAGGCCCATACGTTTTACACACATTCCAGATGGCATACAGCCAGAGAGGTGAATTGGCCATATTTTTGTATTGTTAGTTATATACAGTATTTTCAGACATAGATATTAAACTTGTCGGATGTTTAAGTTTATTATTTAAAGACATGACAAATATTTGGATGTCATAGGCATAGGCAATAAAATAAATTTCTATCTTCCCTGGTGGTTTGAAAAAATGATAAAATGTGGGCGAAGATTTATTTTTTTTTTTGCTGGAAATTTTGTCACATAAAAAAGACCATTGAAAGTGCTGAGGAGGGTAGACTCACCCTAAGCTGTCTGCTGCAACACGATAGCATACACGATAATGCACATTAAAATCCAATAACACTCTGTATATAAGAGCATTGTGTTGCATTGTCATTCATTCTTAATTGCATTCTGGCACATATATACAGTAAAGACAAGGGCACCTACACTATAGCTCACCACAACGCATAGTGTGAACAAGCTCTTACTACTAACGCAGAGAATACCGACTAGAGATTGCCATTGACAATCTTCAGAGCAAAGATATATGGCATCTCCTCATGCATCACCCACAATTGGTATAGAAAATAATCATCCCCCTTTAAAATAATCACATTTTGTTGCTTTACAGCCTGGAATGATGACAGAAACAGTTTTTGTTTTATCCAGCTATATTTACTCAGTGCAACTTTTAACATCCAAGTGAAAGATATAACACCAATATGTCAATTTTTTTTTTAATTCAAAAACAGAAACACCGAGTTGGAAAAAGTATCCCCCACCTCCTAAACATGACTTGTAAACTCAATCAGGTTTAGCTAATCACCTTCTCAATGGCATACAAAGCCATTTGACTTTCAACTGTGATCAGCTGTGGTCATTTTGATTAGCTCAGCATTAAAAAAAGAGCTTTCCTGGAGCATTTCAGTCCCTGGTAATGCAAATGAAGCAAACAATCAGCTATGGGTGGCAAGGCACTGTGAAAAGATCTCCAGGATAAAGTTGGAAAATGTAAGGAGGGAGACAAAGCTCACTCTAAGAAATGATGGGATTTTAAAGGGAGATGATGTGTCTGTTTGAAGGTGAGCAATACCACAGTACATTTTATATATGCACTATACTCCAGGATAAAGTTGTTGACAGGCACAAGTCAGGAGATGGATACAAAAATATTTTAAAGACATTATCAATGCCTAGGAGCACAGTGAAGTCTATTATTAAAAAGTGGTAGGTTTTTGGTACAACACAGACCCTCTCTTGATCAGGATGTCACTCCAAACTGGATGAAAGAGCCAGGAGGAAACTGGTCAGAGAGGCTACCAAGAGACCTACAGCAACTCTGAAGCAGTTGCAGGAATTTTTGACAAAAAGCGGTCATTATGTACATATGACAACGATATCACAAATTCTCCACAAATGTGGCTTGTATGGGAGGGTTGCAAGACAAAAGCCACTCTTTAAGTAAGGCCACGACTGGACTTTGCCAAAATGCTCCCTGAAGATTCTGAGGCCACATGGAAAAAAGCGTTATAGTCAGATGAGACCAAAACTGAATTATTTGTATTCAACACAAAACGATAGGTCTGACAGAAATCCAATACAGCTCGCCATCCAAATAACACCATTCCTACAGTAAAGCATGGAGGTGGTAATATCCTGTTATGGGGGTGTTTCTCTGCCGCAGGGACTAGAGCACTTGTCAGGATAGAAGGGATAATGGATGGGGCAAAATATCATCAAAATTCTTCAGGAAAATCTGCTGCCAATGGGAAGAAGGTTTACATTCCAACATAACAATGACCCAAGGGGGGCGTGGCCTGACCTGACACGAAGATGGCCGCTTAGTTCTTCAGCTCCTGCCACCTCACGACCTGACACTACTTTAACGGAGGTTCTACTTCGCGAAACACACTCCAAAATATGGGGACTGCATCCAGGAACACCTCCACCTCACGTTCCCGCTCACCGAGGGAACTCCCAGAGCGCACGGAACAAAATATACCCGAAATGTTCCGGACGGGTAGAGGCAACATGGCGTCCTCCCGCCACAGGAATGCACAGGCCGCATCGTCCTCTCAGCAGGGAGCGCCATCCCTCGCTCCCGCTCCTCCGACCAGCTTCCCAGGAGAACTTACACCGGAGGAACAACCGCAACCCCACCACCACCAACTGAACATAAATGACCTTAGGATGATAGCCGATGATATAAAAGACACGCTGTCGGCGGCCATATCGGAGCTCCGCCTGGAATTCCGCTCCCTATCTGACAGAGTTACAGCGGCGGAGCAAATGGCTGAACACCAGAATCTCCAGTTACGCAAAACCACGCGCCATGTCGATGCACATACCCTGCAGATGAGGGATATGCAGAGACACCTCGAGGACCTCGACAACCGGGGCCGGAGACGCAACCTGAGAGTCCGGGGGCTCCCGGAATCGATTGAAGGAGATCAACTAACCCCATCTGTGACATGCCTATTCAACGGCATTCTACGTAGGCCCCTTCAGACACCTGTGGAATTTGAAAGAATTCACCGCGCACTGCGCCCTAAAGGAAGGGACACGGACCCGCCTAGGGACATAATCTGTTGTTTGACCGATTACAAGATCAAAGAGGAGGTTCTCAGACAGGCTAGAGGCATTCCACAGCTCATACATGAAGGTAAACCGATTCAGTTATTCCAGGATCTGTCAGGTATAACTCTACAACATCGAAGAGACCTGAAGCCCCTATTGGATACCCTTCGCGCCAAAGGCATTAACTATAAGTGGAAGTTTCCCTTCTGCCTGGCTGCCACCTCGCACGGTCGCACCGCTTTCCTCAAAGTGCCGGAGGATCTCCCCTATTTCTGTGAAGCTCTCAACATCCCTACGGTGGAGGTACCCGACTGGTACGCTAACTTTCGCCGCTCTGCCGTGCGAAGAGAACAGCAACAGGACCTACCTATGGAAACCATGACTGCAGGTCACAGGAGGAGAAGATCACCTTCCACCTCAGCGCACAACAGCTCCCGCCGATCCCAACACCGTGACCACAGCACAGCTGATTCACCCACCTCCCGGAGAGCCAGAAGGGATCGCTAAAATCTCAGGGTAATACTTAATCTTATAGTAACCCTCTGTATCAGTTATGCCTCGTTCGGCTTTATATGTTTGATGTTACAGTTAATTGGCCCTACTGTTCGCCACATCTGCAAAACCTCCCATCAGTGCATCACCCTGACTGTTATTCCCATCAAGCGGGCTGTATAGACACTGCATAAGACCGGAACAAATGACACCAGTTTATTGTGGGGTTTGATCTGCAAACTCTAGAGACAATACCTAGTTCGTTAGCGTCTCACAGCTTACATAACAAACTACAAATACCATGATGCAATACCTTCCGGAAGTGCAGAGGGACTTCCTTACAGGATACGGAAATCTACACACGCTCCTTCGGTCGGAAGTAGTACTACCAGTCACTACAGTAACGAACGTAAACATGCTTACCTGCCATCCCGACCCGCTACCGAAGACATCCAGACGGCAATGGAGGAAGGCGGGACTTTCACAACGCTCCCCATGATCGACACCGAATAAAGCCGCCTGACACCGCACCACGTCACTCTGATCCTACAAATGGCCAGCAGCGTACGGACGGAAGAACACGGGACGCTTGCAGAAACGCTTGTCCATACTCTCCACCAACAAAGGACTCTAGTGCACAGCAGCGGCTTATGATCGAACATTCGACCAACTTTTAGATGGGACGTTCCGCTCCCCCCATCTGTATGACCAGGTACGCAAGTACCCTGAAACCTATCAGCGGGGGGTGCAATGGGCCTCTAGAGGTACTAGGTAACTCTCAACCAGAATGGCCCCAAGACACGTTATAGGTCTTAGGTTAAGTTATGTAATTAATATGGAGAAGCATTGGGTCTTACATTCCCCCACCCTGTGGGGTATCGGGAGGGAGGGCATATAGGATGCTGAGCAGGACAACACCCAAAGGTGTCCAGAGCCAGGTACATTTTGTACCTTAGAATCTATACATATTTGTATACACATGCTCTCCCTCACTATGGGTATATGTACTTTGCACGGTTGATAAACACATAGTTCAACGTTATTAATTGTATTCCCGAGCCTAAGAGGTAGCCTTGGATGTTCAAACTACAGAACTTCTTAACACCCTCAGTACTTGCAAACCTGCGTGACACTTTACGATCCGCTCCCTAAAATTCACCAGTGCAATTTCCCACTGACAGGGGCGTGAACCTAATAGGTCAATTTATTACTCCGCAGAGTTTGATACTGAGGACCGTTACTGTTACCGTTACTGTTTTATTCCTGTATACATAGAGTGGTTTCTGAAGTTACTAATGTTGTAGATGTTCTTTGATCTATATACAATTTTGCTTGTTATGCACATGCGTATATGCGTAGGTGGTACACACATACCATGCAGAATATTTCCACACTCCTCCAACCATCGTCATCCTACCCAATGGCCGTGCGGTGGCGGGACACTCATCTCTCCTACTTCCCTGCCACTTCTCTCGTGTCAAGCTCACTCCAACCCCCACACAGCTAAGGTGTAGGGCCCCAGCCTGTTCATATCAGGTTGGGCGCTGCGCCCGGGTTGTACATTACCGATCCTCTTATTTCGTGTGAGGACACGGGATAGCTGGCTACCCCAGTGGACTCGTCGGTTACCCCGCAAAGTTCTTAGGAACAAGACATCTAATCCTTTTTTTTTTTTTTTTTTTTTTTTTTTTTTTTTTTTTTTTTTTTTTTTTTTTTTTTTTTTTTTTTTTTTGCTTCCCTCGGTTCTTTATTCATCACCCTGATGGACGTAATGGACAAAAACCGATCGACAACCAGCGAGACGGAAACACGCCGATCCCTAACTCTCAAATCAATCAATATTCGTGGCCTAAATACGCCCGAAAAACGCTCTCTACTCCTCGCCTCACTACATAAGTCTAAAACACACATAGCATTGATTCAAGAAACACATTTCCGAACCAATGCAATCCCCAAATTACACAACAAACATTTCCCGACAATATATCATGCAACCAACAACGAAGCAAAATCAAAAGGAGTATGCATTATCATCGCCAAAGATTGCCCGTTCAATGTCTCAGACACACACAGTGACCCACTAGGACGATTCATCTTCATAAAAGGTACACTGCACGGGAAAAAAATCACGATCGCCAACTTATACACTCCGAACACACACCAAGTGTCCTTCTTCCGCGACACGATACAACTACTCACGGCCTTTAGCTCGGGCACGTTAATAATCGGAGGCGATTTTAATGTACCCCTCAACCCTATCCTCGACACCTCCAATGGACATTCCTCTATCACATACAGAGCACTTCGTACCATAAAAACACAACTTAGTGACCTACTAGTACATGATACCTGGCGCACCATGAACCCTAAAGAAAAGGATTACACATTCTTCTCTACACCACACGCTAAATATTCAAGAATCGACTATTTCTTTCTATCCCAAGAGGACTTGCCGTTAATTAAAAACACCACTATTGAGCCGATGGTCTTGTCAGACCATAACCCAATTACGTTGACCCTTCACCTTCCCAACCAGTCGGTGCGCCCTAATATATGGAGATTAGACAACTCTTTACTTACCGATCTCGACGTCTCAAACAAGACTTCCCAACACCTCACAAACTACTTCGCAGACAACGGGCTAGGTGACAGTCCACCAGATGTGGTCTGGGCCGCACATAAATGCGTTATAAGGGGCACATTCATTTCGCTATCAGCTCATAGAAATAGACTCAGAAAAGCCAAATTGGAAGAACTGACTACTCGTATCTCTAAATTAGAACAGCAGCATAAAAAATCTCTGGCATCTGAAGCACTCACAGAACTAACACAAGCTAGATCTGAACTGCTGACCGAATTACACACTAGACTTAAACGACAATATACGTTACAGCAAAAACACTTCTACGAGTATGGCAACAAATCAGGGAAGCTTCTAGCGAGAGCCCTACAAGCTAAGCGTGCGGCCCACACCATACATACAATCAAAGACCCTGCAGGCAAACCCTATGTCACTTCTGGGGATATAGCGAAACAATTCGTAACCTACTTTACGGATCTCTATAATCTACATTCCCCTCAACAGACCGATGCCTCAGAAGATAGAAGAGATACACTCCAAACATTCCTCTCCCAATACGCCCCCACACCTCTCACGACAGAAGAATCCAATGAGCTAAATTCTCCATTGACACTAGAGGAAATCAAACTAGCCCTAACACAGATGAAACCAGGCAAAAGCCCAGGACCTGATGGGCTCACCGTCGCATACTATAAATCCTTTTCAGACATACTTATACCCCCACTAGTCAAAGCACTGAACAACCTCTCACCCCACAGTCTAGCATCCAAGGAAGCATTAGAAGCACACATCACACTGATCCCTAAACCAGGCAAGGACGTCACCATGGTATCCAACTACCGGCCGATTTCCTTACTTAATGTAGACATTAAAGTTTATGCCAAAGCTATTGCTAACCGTCTACTACCGTTACTCCCCAAACTAATATCCACGGACCAAGTTGGATTCGTCCCGGGAAGGGAGGCCCGAGATAATACCACCAAAGCCCTTGATATTCATCACTGGATGACCACCAATGACACTAGCGGATTCTTCCTGTCCTTGGACGCGGAGAAGGCGTTCGACAGGGTTGCTTGGGATTACATGGAAGCTACGTTACACTCTATAGGCCTTCCATCCCACCTGATCCATATGATCATGGCGTTATACTCCTCGCCCACAGCCAAAATAAGAGTGAATGGCCACCTGTCGAGCGCCTTCTCCGTCTCCAACGGGACGAGACAGGGTTGCCCCCTGTCCCCCATAATCTTCATTCTCACAATGGAACCACTACTTCGTAAACTCAAAGACAACCCAAATATTAAAGGGGTAGAAATAGACCACAAACATTTCAAAATTGCGGCCTATGCGGACGATATCCTCTTATTTCTGACAGACCCACTCACCACTATACCCAACCTCCTCAAAGACTTTGCCACATTTAAATCCCTATCCAACCTACAGATCAACCTATCCAAATCTAAAGCCTTGAATGTATCATTGCCCAACGCAATCGTCACCCAATGCAAACAAAATTTCCCTTTTAGTTGGGAAACACAAGCTCTCACATATCTAGGCATCAAAATACCCACCAAACTGACGGAGACCTACAAACTGAACTTCCTACCTATTCTAAATTCTGTCCGAACAGATTTACAAAAATGGACCTCAGGGCCGTTTTCGTGGTTCGGACGGGCAGCGGTCCTAAAAATGAATGTGCTACCCAGACTACTGTATCTGTTTCAAACTATTCCCATTCACATTCCACCTACCTTTTTCTCAACCCTCCGACAGCTTTGTAGAAATTTTATATGGTCCTCCAAACAACCTAGATTAAATTGGAAAAGATTGACAATCCCCAAGTCACAGGGGGGATTAAACATACCAGACATGCAAAAATACTATTGGGTGTGCCACCTAGCCAGAATTGTGGACTGGCATGCAAACGATACAATCAAAGATTGGGTTTACATCGAAAATGCCTTCACGCCGATACCGACACACCTATTACCGTGGATCAATCCAAAATCCGTGCCAATGAAAGCCTCACTACACCCACTTATCAGTTCCACACTAACAAATTTCAAAGCAGCTTGCAAACCGCTCAAACTAAAACCCTTTCCAGGGCCCATGACACCACTGGAACATAATCCAGAATTTACCCCAGGAGTACACACTCACCACCATATCACGGAACCCAACAGAACACGACTTCGGGCACACCACCTGTTCCACAAAGGGAATTTCTTGACATTCCAAGCCCTTACTTCCGCATTGCCAGACTATCACATTCCCCTTCACAAATACTTACAACTACGCCACTTCATCTACAGCATTAAACCCACAGCAGACCTACACAGGGAACTTACGCCTTTTGAAACAGTATGTAACAACGCTGAACCCCAAAGACACCTCATCTCAACACTATATAAACTACTGTTTTCAACAGAGGAAATCAAAACTGATGACCTAATTAGAAGATGGGAGCAGGATTTAAACATAGACCTCTCCACCGAGGAGTGGCAATCAGCCCTTTACCATATGCATAAAGGCTCATGCAATATATCAACGCAGGAAAATAGGTATAAAATCTTTACAAAATGGTATAGGACCCCAGACAAAATTCAGAAGTACCAGCCCAACCTCTCTCCCTTATGCTGGCGTTGCAATTCATCGAAAGGCACACTAATCCATATATGGTGGGAATGCCCAATCATCCAAACCTACTGGACTGAAATCCACCGATTAATCACTCAGATTACTACATACACCCCAGACTTCACTCCGGCCCAATACCTGCTCCATCATACCTCGCTTCCACAACATACATATAGAAAATCCCTACTGCTACACCTCATCAATGCAGCAAACCTATGTGTCCCAGTTCATTGGAGATCCAAATCTCCCCCCACCATAACAGAATGGATTCAGAGGGTAGACAGAGTGGCTGAAATGGAAAGCCTCATTCACCAAACATCAGATACGCCTTCCAAATACATGAACACCTGGGCTTGCTGGGTGCAGTTTAAATCGTCCCAACTACAAACCAGCTCGGCCACGCCAACCCACGCCGCACCAGGGGAAATCATGAACACGCCAATGTTGACTTAACTTCACGAATATACACTTAACGGTCCGTTACTTCACGTCCTCTCCACCCCCCCCCCCTTTTTTTTCTTACTTTCTCTTATTTTTTCCTCCCCCTCTCCACATTCGTACATCTCTCAACACCTGAACACTTAAAACTGCAAAAGTCAATACGAAAGGCTACCCATTCAGTTGAGGAGACACCTCAACAACAGATCACTCTCCAGAGTCGGAATAACTCACCACTGACATGCATCTTCTTACGCTCCCACACCCGGGCACAGTTAGCTCCCATATAGGGGTGCTCAGGTGCGGGAGCAAAGACGCTCCGGCCTGGAAAGAGACAGTCAGATGTGTTGTTTCACGCCACAGGGATATTCCAGGCACAATGAAATCGGCACCTACAACGTGCAATTACCACTGCTTCTTATGCTTGTAGTTTTTCAATTTTTTCAATTTTATTGGTAATTTAACTCGTGTTTAAGGACCATACAAGGCTTGGAATATTCCAAATATTATTGCAATCAATATTGTGCTATGAGAGGTATAAAATGGAAAAGACCTGTATGTTATCACTGCTAACCTTATCCATTGTTAACCTGTACCACAAGCTTATGTATGCTTCACGTGTTGTACTTTTATGAAAACTCAATAAATTACTTTTAAAAAAAAAAAAAAAAAAAAAAAACAATGACCCAAAGCACACAGCAAAAATGAGCACACAGTGGAAAAAGTTGATTGCATGGCCTGTTTAGAGCCCAGACTTAAACCCCATTTAAAATCTATTGAATGACTTGAAGACTGTAGTCCACAAACGGTCACCATCACATTTAACAACTTGAGCAGTTCTGTAAAGAAGAGTGGGCAAATATTGCAAAGTATAGATGTGCAAAGTTTGTAGAGATATATTTCAGCAGACTAAAGGCTGTAATTAAAAAAAAAGTGGTTCAACAAAATACTAATACAAGGGGGTGATCCTTTTTTCAACTCTGATTCTGTATTTACATTTTTTATTTCCTGACATGTTGGTGTTATATCTTTTACTTGGATGCTATACGTTGCAATTGGATAAAACAAAAACAGTGTCCGCCTTCAGGCTTCAAAGCAACAAAATGTGATTATTTTAAAGGGGGTGAATATTTTCTATACCCACTGTATGTGCAGTCATGTAATCTATTGTCACATGACCAGGTACAAAGGACACATGGGAACAATATTGCACTATGTACTTCCAGCTTCCCTACACTAATTTACTCTGACAATCCAATAATCCAAAAAATATTGGGGCTTTTCTAGGCACTAAACACATATAAATAAAACCCAGAATTATTTTATTTGACACAAAATGTCAGAAAATGTGATAAAATTAATGACTGACATCACATCAAATGAGAGAGTATTTACCTGATTGTCCCCTAATGACACATTTGTCAACATGTCAACGTATCCACTCTTATTGTAATGGCATGTGTGGGATTAGCCCAAAGCATTTCAAACTCTTCCTCAGCAGCAGCAGCAAATTTGTATAGATATCTAAAGACAAAAACAATATGTCAGCCAATAAAAAAAAAAAAAACATCACCTCGGTACTCAGGAAGGCCACCTCCAACCACAGGGGAGCAGCTTGACCCACAGGGAGCTTAATATATTGGAGAGTCGCTTGGGCATCCAAGTCTAGTGCAACCACATAGATGTAGAAACAACAGAATGGAATGGTCCTCCACTCCCCCTGGGACCACCTATGGACCAGTCTGATTCATACATTGGACCTATGCCAGCAGGACCCAGGAATCTTTCTATTATTTATTGTTCACACTGGTATAACAATTGCTCTGACACTGGGAGCTCATGTCGCATGATGTGTGAAAATCAATTTTTCCCTATGGGAGCCATCTTAACTGGTCCGACACCAGTCAGTCCAACTTTGAAAATGCTCCCTGTACTACTTTGGTCCGACTTTGATCCTACTTCAGCCTATTGCATATCACTGAAGTCGGTTCAAAGCCGGATCGCCATCTTGACTGATTCGACTTTGGAATGTGACTTGTGCTCTGATGATCTTGAAGGGGAATTCCATGGCAAATTTAAAAAAAAAATGGCATGGGTTCCCCTTAAGAGCATACCAGGCCCTTCTGTCTTGTATGGATTTTAAGGGGAACCCCCACGCCGAAGAAATGGCATAGGGGTCCCCCCAAAATCCATACCAGACCTTTATCCAAGCACACAGCCCGGCAGCTCAGGAAAGGGGGTGGGGATGACCGATCACCCCCCCTCCTGAACTGTACCAGGCCGCATGCCCTAAACATGGAGGGTGGGTGCTTTGGACCCTGCGCCACCCACTCCAAAGCACCTTGTCTCCATGTTTATGAGGACAAGGTCTTCTTCCTGACAACCCTGGCTGTTGGTTGTCGGGGTCTGCGGGTAGGGAGCTTATCGGAATCTTGAAGCCTCATTTAAGATCCCAGCCCCCCATCCTGTGTGAATGAGTATCGGGTACATTGTAGCCCTACTCATTCACCGAAAAAAGTGTCAAAAATAAAACACATTACACAGGTTTTTAAAGTAATTTATTAAGGCAGCTCTGTTGTCTCTTCTGATCTCTTCTCCCCTCTTCGGCTCCTCTGTGTCCTCCGCTGATGTCTTCTGCCTCTGACGGTTCTTCTCCCCTCTCCGGTTCTTGTCCGCTCTCTCTCCAGTTCTTCTCCCTCTGTCTGCTGTCTTCTGCCGGGTCTCCTCTGCTATCTTCAGCTATTTTGCAAAGAAGAATGGGCAAAAATGTCATTCTCTAGATGTGCAAAGCTGGTAGAGACATATCCAAAAAGACTTATGCCCCGTACACACGGTCGGATTTTCCGACGGAAAATGTGTGATAGGACCTTGTTGTCAGAAATTCCGACCGTGTGTAGGCTGCATCACACATTTTCCATCAGATTTTCCGACACACAAAGTTTGGGAGCAGGCTATAAAATTTTCCTACAACAAAATCTGTTGTCGGAAATTCCGATCGTGTGTACACAAATCCGACGGACAAAGTGCCACGCATGCTCAGAATAAATAAAGAGATGAAATCTATTGACCACTGCCCTGTTTATAGTCCCGACGTACGTGTTTTACGTCACCGCGTTCAGAATGATCGACAACTTTGTGTGACCGTGTGTATGCAAGATTGAGCCAACATCCATCAGAAAAAATCGGAATGTCCGAACAAAATCCGACCGTGTGTACGGGGCATTACAGTTGTAATTGCAGTTGTAATCACAATGAAAATTGGTTATATAAAGTATTTACACAGGGGGGCTGAATACAAATGCATGCCACACTTTTCACATATTTATTTGTAAAACAATTTGAAAACCATTTATCATTTTCCTTCCACTTCACAATTATGTGCCTTTTTGTGTTGGTCTATCACATAAAATACATTTACATTTTTGGTTGTAACATGATAAAATGTTGAAAATGTCAAGGGGTGTGAATACTTTTTCAAGGCACTGTATACCATCGTTTGTAGACGCTATAACTTTCATGCAAACCAATTAATATATGCTTATTGGGATTTTTTTTTACCAAAGACATATATCAGAACACATTTTGGCCAAAATCTATGAAGAAATTTAATTTTTTAAATTCTGTTATTGGATATGTTTTATAACAGAAAGTAAAAATATATTGTTTTATTTTTTTTCAAAATTTTCGGGTTTTTTCCTTTATAGCGCAAAAAAGAAAAAACCCAGTGGTGATCACATACCTCTGAAAGAAAGCTCTATTTGTGTGAAAAAAAATATAAAAATATAATTTGTAGAAAAGGTAATGCCGCTCTCCAAACTCCGTGGACCATGACGGAAAACCTCCACCCTCAATGAGAGTCAGGTGCAGACTGTGCACAAGTCTATGCACAGTCTGTGCAGCAGACTGCTGCACTCTGAAAACGGTCAATCTTTATTCCAAAAGGTTAAAATCCAACAAAAGTCATAAGGTACGATGCTGAGTAAGTAAAGCTATGAGTAAGCATCTTTGTATGTGAAACGCGTTAGCTATTGCTATTCTCCCATCGTACCTTATGACTTATGATTGTTGGATTTTAACTCTTTGGAATAGAGATTGACCGTTTTCAGAGTGCAGCAGTCTGGGTTTTCTTTCCTACCATAAATTTAATTTGGGTACAGCTTTGTATGTCAGCACAGTTACAGTAACGCAGTGCTAAATAGCGAAAAAGGACCTGGTCATGAGGGGGATAAAATTAAAAGTGGTTAAGTAATATTAAAGATTTATTTTTCTCTTTTTCAAATGCTGCTGACATACCTAACAGGGCTTTCTGCTCCTTGATCTCATCAATGATTTCTTTGTATCTGTATTAAATGGTCCCCCTCAGTGCTGGCTGCAATACTTGGATAGAGGGTGGCTCCTTTGACTTCTAAGGTTCTACCGAGCCATCCTTGTGTGCATGCTTCCAGCTAGCAACTATGGATGCTGCATATCTCCATAAAAAGATATAGCCAGGCAACCCCAACCCCCCCCCCCCATCCTTCCAGTTCATGTGCTGCCCATTCTGAACAGTGCATGTGAGATGCTTCACAACCCAAAAGTTAAGAGTAGCGGTGCTGTTAGGCCAGCAACAGTGTGCAGAGAACTTAGCAAGTGTATGTATATACATATTAAGCTAGTCTTGCACAGGACAATATTTAATAAGATATTATTGTTCTATTCCAAAAAAAATAACATTTAATACTACTTCTATTTCTGGCAATGTCTCTAACCCTAACTTGACTGGCAAAGTGGTCTCCAAATGTGGGTTGGTGATAGCATTTGGAGGCAGAAATGGTTGCCTAGTTCAGGATGGAGGTATGACTGGGCATATATACTTTTTTCACTACTTACATGTGAAATGTTAGTGATATTTAACAAAAAATGGCATGAGCATTTGCAGAAATATTGCAGGTAAGCTTTGAAGAAAATAGTTGCATGATTGCATGTAAAAGATGAGATTGGTAATTGTAGCTATACACACTGCATTTAATAAGCAAAGACCAGAACATTTTGCAATAATCTAGCAGTATAAATATTGCTGTGTGACTAAGATTAAATAGGCTTGAGTGTCTGGCATCTTGATATCTATCATAGAGCTTTTCAAACATTTTAGAGTACCTTTGTGATCATAGAAGAATTGATTCCTTGTCCTCAAAGTAAATGGATTGATTGTTTAGGAGTACATACTCTGAAGTTTATTCTTATCACCTGCCATCACTTTTGTTGTAGAAAATTACAGAAAAACGCAAAATTGCTTAACAGTTATCTACAAAGCTGATGACCCAGTTCTCCCTTGACCAGGCATGTGATATGGAGCCTGTGATGGCTCAGAGTTCTTTCTGCCTAAAGGTGCAAAAGGAAAGCCATGACCGGAGGAGAGGCCAGTAATATCACAGGTCACATCAATCTATTTAATATTTACTGCTTTTCTAGCTTTAGAATCCCACATTAGCACACTGTTTTATACATATTATATTTTTTTAAAGCAGAGATATGGTCAATTGATTTTGGTGCTGGAAATAGGTGGTTTTGACACCAGCTCCATCATAGGATGGCCAGATGGCCTAATGGTTTAAATGACGACAAGGTAAATAAGATAGGGTTACAATTGGGGGTTAGAGTTCAATGTAGAAGTGATCAAAATAGAACTCAGGCTTTGTACTAGCAAAATGTAATGTAATGTTTTTAATGTCGCTATTGGAAAGGTTTCTACTTTGTTATTAGCAGTATGGGCCTTGAGCAAGAAGAGGAGATAAAGCAAAAATACAAAGAGTAATAATATTTTAGTACAGCAAAACAGAGTTGGAACTATTGCGTTAAAATGTAACAGGGTGTCATCGGAATCAAAAGTGAGGGGAGATCATACAGGATGTGAGGGCAAATCTCCTCAGTGGGGAAACAGATCATGATTGAAACCTGATAGAGGTTTTATCTCTTTCCTTCTACATCCAAAACCAAAACATACTAATCATACTCTCACAACACATAACCTGTTGCAGTTAGTAGTGTTAAAGCATTAAATCCGATTGCCTCTTCCATCTCATTGGACTGGAAAAGAGGGTGGCAACTCCACTTTAATTTCTACAGTATATACTTTTTCTGACTGGGGGTATGACCCACACGTGTTGCCGTCAATCCAGGAGACAAAAGAAATACTTCATTATCTTTTTTCTGTAAGTTTACATTTCTTTAAATGTTTGCTAGTACAGTATGTGTATAAATTTGTAACTTTTTTTGTTGAAACTTATTGTATATATGTCTTGCTTCCATTAGCTTTTATTCACACTAGTCCACATGGTAAAATGCATGGTTATAACATGCAGGCTAGTGCAGCACTGGCTCCAGCAGGGAGCAGTAGCACACTGCTTGGTTTCTGTTTTTTTTTTTTTATTCTTTTATTTTACAACTTTATTTATTTTACAACTTAATTTGATGCATCACATAACAACACTTCATTCAGGTCACTATAGAGCAGCACAATGTCTTGCACTGCTGTGGGGTGACCTGCATTTTTCCATAATGCACAGCACAGTAAATCACACCAGAGTTGCAATGTGACCCGGGCACATAGAAAACAATTGTTTTCTATGTGCCCTGCTGGTGACCTGCATTTATACAGTTCAGAAAGCATAGGGTCACGCTGATGCGGCCCCCAATGGGGTAGTGCTACAACAACGATAGTGAAAATAATCAAAAAAGTTATGCTTTATATAAAAGCTATTTTTGAGCTTAGGTCAAGTGACTTTGGTGGAGTTAACAAAAATTTAAGACCCTTTCACACATTCTCTTTTTAATGAATGAGTTAGAAAACACTAAAATGCATGTGTCAAAGGCAATGTTATAGACTGAGCCTGTTATTCACATATGTGTCCTGCACTGTAGCATGTTTTGAAACATAGCTCAGGTCCATATTTCATGTGTTTTGGGGCCCAAAGAAGTCAATAGTAATGCAGCATGCGAAAATTTTAGTGTCAGCGGTGCAAAGAAAATTATGTATATAATTAATAGGTAATAATTGAATTTGCCGCAATTAAATTGTCCTATACCATAGGTCTAGGAAAATTAGGGTCCTTGCACCTCTCCTACAGCTGCAGCACACCCTCCCAACCCTATCTCTGCTCCACCTTGTCTCAGCAGTCGGCAGCAGTGGAGGACAGATGATCTACCCCCAGATCCTGTGCTTCTCTGTGCAATGTGGAGAGGTTAATCTCTGCCCCCCCCCTACAGATCCTGCACCTCTCTGTGCAGCTGCAGCACCCCCTCATCTCTGCCTCCCCTGCTATAAGCATTCAGCTGACTCCAGCCCTCCTCTGGTCCTCCTCCAGACCATGTTCTTTCTTCTTCCCAGCTCTGCCCCTTCCTCCTGGCAGCAGCATAGGGTAAGGGGGGTGCATTATAATGTAAGGGAGGGTGGGGGACCCTTGACTTCTGATGGTGGGTTGGCTCTTGATATCTGATGTAGGGGGGTGGACATCTAGGCTTAGAGATACAACTGACCCTTTGAGGGCAACCATAACGCTGATGCGGCCCCCAATGAAATTGAGTTTGGCACTCCTGCTGTAGAAGAAGTTTCTAGAGCTTAGGAAGGGAGAATTTAATTGATCAGTCTGAAAATTGATCAGGGAGTAGCCAATCCCTGGGGAGATGTGCCTAAATGGTGGCTGGGCAACTGATGAATAGTCTGAAGCCCTGGAGAAATCGTCTTTCCCCAGGAAAGAGAGTTCCCAGCCTCAGGGAGGGCTGTTGCCCCTGAGGCAGCTTAAGGATTGGGTTATGGTTCTGCAAGGTTCTAGGAGTGGACATCTAGGCTTACAGATACAACTGGCCCTTTGAGGGCAACCATAACGCTGATGCGGCCCCCAATGGGGTAGTACTACAACAACAATAGTGAAAATTTTCAAAAAAAGTTATGCTTTATATAAAAGCTATTTTTGAGCTTAGGTCAAGTGACTTTAGTGGAGTTCACAAAAACTTAAGACCCTTTCACACATTCTCTTTTAAATGAATGAGTTAGAAAACACTAAAATGCATGTGTCAAAGGCAATGTTATAGACTGAGCCTGTTATTCACATATGTGTCCTGCACTGTAGCATGTTTTAAAACATAGCTCAGGTCCATATTTCATGTGTTTTGGGGCCCAAAGAAGTCAATAGTAATGCAGCGAAAATTTTAGTGTCAGCGGTGCAAAGAAAATTATATATATAATTAATAGGTAGTAATTGAATTTGCCGCAATTAGATTGTCCTATACCATAGGTCTCGGAAAAGTTATGTTAAAAAGAGAAAGGTAATTGCGCAGATTCAAACCCTATCCAATAATATCTTACCACAATATATAAACCCTATACCAATGTCTCACAATATATATGCCTTGTACATCAATCTTACTATAAAGTGTAAATGTGTTAATAAAGTGCCAAAAAAGTGCAAGTTATTTAGACATCAATATTATTTCAAGACCATTATAAAGTGCAATGTGCCAATATTATACCAAGTATCAACATGTATACATAATCTATACATGTTTAGAACACATGCTTCCTGATGACGCAAGTATGCATGCGAAACGCGTAGAGGCTTCTGGGTAATTACGGATGTCACTTCCTGTTCATGGACCCACACCAAACTGAGGCTTGGAACGTATGCCGCCTTAGAGAGACGGAGCGGCGTGACAGATCCCCACAAAACAAATAGCTGGACAGACTCGGTGCCGGTTCTAAGGCACCCTAAAGTGTGAGTTTGCAATCTACTTATTTGTCAATACTTTTTTAGCTATAATAAATAAATATTTTATGCATACAAGTTGCGCTATGATGGCTTTTTAATTTTTATGAGACACCATTATTGATATGGAGCAATGAGGAATACCTAGCGGTAAACTAGCTGGAGCTAAGCCAGAACAGTGGAGTGGTTATCCCAGATGAACCAAAGGCAAATCTATTTATAGGCACTGGTGAGTGTCCATTTTATCAGGTGGTGGTGGCACATGAATTGGGGAAAAGATTCAACATAAAGCACGTAGAAAATTTCAGAACACAGATAACTAATGGAAATCAATTTTGAAAAGATTATGTTGATACTTGGTATAATATTGGCACATTGCACTTTATAATGGTCTTGAAATAATATTGATGCCTAAATAACTTGCACATTTTTTTGGGCACTTTATTAACACATTTGCACTTTATAGTAAGATTGATGTATAAGGTATATATATTGTGAGACGGTGGTATAGGGTTTATATATTGTGGTAAGACATTATTGGATAGGGTTTGAATCAGCACAGTTACCTTTCTCTTTTTAACATAACTTTTCTTAATAATGCAGTATGATGTGTTTTGCATGCCTTTTCATGTAGAATGCTTTTTTTTTTATTGGCCAACATGAAAATACATTAAAAACACCCATCAATGTGTGTGCAATGTGCACATCAACGTGCATTGAAAAATGGAAATGCATGAAAACTAAAATGGAAAGGTGTGAACCTAGCCCTAGTCTTTAGTCTGCTCCAGGCAAGATGAAGCATTTCTTCGTCTCTTCTACCCCATTGATCAGACTGTAACATTGGAACTTTGTAACAAGGCACAATGATTTACAAGATTGTGCCAACTCAGAGCCAGGATCTTTAGAGAGTAGATGCTGAGGATTGATTTACAACAAGCAAACAGGCTGTTCACTTTGCAAAGGGCAGGTTGTACTTTACAAGGGAAGTTTCCCCAGAGTTTAGTAAATGTGATGAAAATTTCACTCTGCAAAGAAAACCCAATCAAATACAAGGAAAATAAAGAAACATTTTTGCTTGCACATTTTCTGGGGGAAATTCTCATGAAACATGCAACTTCTCTTGCAAAGTGAACTATCTATTTGCCTTTAGTAAAATCGAACCCCATGCCTGAATGATGTCTGAATAAAAATGGCTCCACCCCTCTGGAAAAAAATAAACATTTTTCAAAGGCAATGAAGAAGTACTGTGATCGCTATGAGAGGTGATAAATTCATGACAGTGTTGTACTAACACAGTACCTGGCATGCATGCACTGAATAAAAAAAAAAAAAAAAAATATATATATATATATATATATATATATATATATATATATATATATATACACACACACACACACACACACACAGTGCCTTGAAAAAGTATTCATTCTCCTTGAAATTTTGCACATTTTGTCAACCAAAAACGTAAATGTATTTTATTGGGATTTTATGTGATAAACCAACACAAAGTGGCACATAATTTTGAAGTGGAAGGAAAATTATAAACAGTTTTCAAGATTTTTTATAAATAAATATCTCAGTGTGGCGTGCATTTGTATTCAGCCACCTTTACTCTGATACCCCTAACTAAAACCTAGTGGAACAAATTGCCTTCAGAAGTTACCTAATTAGTAAATTTATTTTATTTTATTTATTTATTTCAGGTACTTATATAGCGCCGTCAATTTACGCAGCACTTTACATATACATTGTACATTCACATCAGTTCCTACACCCCCAAGGAGCTTACAATCTAAGGTCCCTAACTCACATTCATACATACTAGGGACAATTTAAACAGGATCCAATTAACCTATAAGCATGTCTTTGGAGTGTGGGAGGAAACCGGAGTACCCGGAGGAAACCCACGCAGACACAGGGAGAACATGCAGGTAGTGCCGTGGTTGGGATGCGAACCAGCGACCCTTCTTACCGCTAGGCAAGAGTGCTACCCACTACACCACTGTGCCGCCCCGAATAAATAGAGTCCACCTGTGTGTAATTTCATCTCAGTATAAATACAGCTGTTCTGTGAAGACCTCAGAGTTTTGTTAGAGAATCTTAGTGAACAAACAGCATTATGAAGGCAAAGGAACACACCAGACAGGTCAGGGGGAAAAAGTATTTTTCAAGACACTGTATATATATGTATTGTAGAGAGACAAGTCTGTACCACTGAATATTTTAGCACTTTACACAAGTGTTTTGGAGAGACAGGCATGCTGATTGCACAGGTGTGGGCTGGATTCATAATAGACCCAGGGATAGAGCTCAGGGCTCCACCCAATAGGCAGTAGGTCTGGGCATGGGATTCAGGAGGACTCCTATCCTCTCTAGGAGTCAGAGAGGCTGCATGGGGCAGCCAGAGCGTGTATGTCTGCAGGAGGTAGATGTAGTCCACAACAACGCAGCAAGAGTAAGCTATGAGAGAGCTTGACTGGAAGGAAACCGTTGTGTTGGTCTGAGCAGCAGACCTAAGTCCTAGGCTTGAGGCCTGAAAGAGTCGTGTGGCAAGTAAGTAAGCCAGGAGGCTGAAGCATTGTGCAAGTTACAGTCATGGTGGAACCCCTGCGTGGGAAATTGTTGTCTTCTGTGAATTTTTTCGTTTCTTTAAATAAAAGTGGGCTGTCATGCCCTTCAAATCCAGTTCTGGACTGGCGCAACTTCTTGAAAATGCATGCACCACTTGAGTCTAATTAATCACCCCGATCTCACTATATATAATGTGCATTCAGTGGAAAATGTCAAAGTTTCCTTTTTAGTTTAGAGCTCTAGGGATAGCAAATATGACTGATAAACCATTAAAAAAACAAGCAAATGTGTGTCTACAAATCATGCAGCCCTTAAAGGATCACTAAAGATATATATATATATTTTTTTTTAAATAACAAACATGTTATACTTACCTCCACTGTGCAGCTCATTTTGCACAGAGTGGCCCCGAACCTGCTCTTCTGGGGTCCCCTGGCAGCTGTCTCGGCTCCCCCCCGCAAGGACTCAACGCCTCCATGCGAGCTCCCTCGCATGGTGTTGAGTGCTTGTGGGCACACTCCCATGATACAACCGGCGGCCATAGCCGCTCACTTATCACTCGGCCCCGCCCCCCAGCGCGCCAATGGCTGCGCTGCTTTCAATCCATCCACTGTAACCAATCAACGGCCAGGCTGAGCGGTGAAGAGGATGTCGGGGGCGAGCGCGGGACTTTCGAGGGGTCAGGTAAGAGATAGAATGCATTAAGGTGAAAAAACTTTTACAACCTCTTTAATATGCTGCCCAAATGGATTATAAGGTCCATGTTAAAATGTTAATGATTATTACATGTTTGCTCAAAACAGGTTTTTGCCAATCAAAATGATGTCCCCAGTGAAATGAGGAAAATATTAGACCCTTGCTAGCCAAACATTTCATTCCAAATATGCATAATGTATAACCACACAAAAGCTGCATTATATTGTTAAACAAAGATCCTGCCTCTACCCATTTATCTAACATTACACAACACTCCAGAGCCTTAATTAGTTACACAGTTGTAATATACAGGACCCATGGGCCTTCACTGCACTGTAAACTTTGATAACAGTTTTCAGAAATTGTGATCATGTTTGTTTTACAAGAGAACAAGCTGAAGGTAAGCACATGCATTCCTGCTATTTTGCAGATGTCAAACCAAATTCTAGAGGATTTTTACTAGGATTCAGCAGACTAAGTAATATTCATGGGCAGAATTCCAGATTGTCATTGTGTTTGGAGATTTCGTAATTAAATGCTTTGTTTTTTGTTTTTTGTCATTGCTCGGTTGTTATCTTTCATTATGTAAAAACAGCATCATAGTCAATTTCCTAGGGATCCTGTTTGTCGTCTGTTAAACATTTTCACATTGTTCTACCTAATTAAATGTTGTGTTTTATTTTGTGACATAGTATATTGTAATGTTGTTGGCGTTCCTGTTTTGGGTTCTCTGAATTATTAATATTTTGCAGTTGCAGAAAATAGCTAATGCAAAGTACAGGAAGACATGCTGTGCTATATACAGGGGGTCCCCGGGTTACAAACAAGTTAGGGACTGTAGGTTTGTTCTTAAGTTGAATCTGTTTGTAATTTGGAACAGGTAAATTTTTTAAGTGTAGCTCCAGCCAAAAAAACAATTTTTAAGCTTTTTGGATAGCATAGGGAAGGGTTAACACCCCTGTAACATTTGTTTTGCTGTGTGTGCCCCTGTTCAGAAGATTTCACCTCACTTTCTGGACCAATGACAACTGGATTTTGAAAATTTTGGGTTGTTGTGGAAACCAGCCTTGGTGATAAAGCATCAGTGGAGGTACCTTTTCCCCATAATAGCTCTTACAGGAGAGAATTTCACCTCCTAGGGGTAGATTTCCTCTCACTTCCTGTTGTCTCCCTCCGTTTGTAAGTAGGAGTCGTTTGTAAGTCGCATGTTTGTAACTAGGGGATCCCCTGTAGTATGTTATCAAAATTACTTAGGTTTTAATAAAGGATCAGTCCATATTAAGTCCCCCATAGGCAGCTTACATTTCAGCCAACTGCTGCTGAGTGGGGCAAAGTTTGAGCCATGGGTGGCCCTGCAGGGACTACCTAGCTTGACAATGGTTGATTTAATAAGCAAATGCAATCACTGTTTGGCAGCCCCACTGCACCTAAGCTGGCCATACATTTTACAATTTTCTTGTTCAAGCTCCTTCAGATTTACCTTCAACCATGTAGTGCAAGGGCCTGCCTAATTGCATGCAAATTGAAAGTGTTTAAGATTGTCCTCATCTTATTTGGTTTTGGTAAATCTAAAGAAAATCATACAAGATTGTACGATTGTATAATGTATGGCCAGCCTTAGAGATGTATTTAGATATCCTTCTGCTCTAAGCACACCTGGATGATAAAATCTCTTTGTACAAGCTTTGCTTGTATTATGTTTTTTTATTTTTTATTTCGTAAAAATGGCTTTCAAAATGTGAAAATTATGGAGGTAGCATGATTTCTGCTTTATATTCATTTTGGCTTATTAAGTGTACACACCATTAACAAAGAGGTGAGAAAGAGTCTTATGTTTCTTACAAAAAAGAAAAATCCCAGAAATGTCCTATATTGCCGCTTAACTGTCCTTCTGTGGGATGTTTACATTAATTTCCTTTTTTTTGCTTTTACTTTTAGCGCTCATGCATACTGGGCTTAAGAAACGTCGCTTTTATAGGTGGTTTTTTTTTTTCTGCCTGTAAATGCATCTCTATGTTAGCCTGTGTGTCTATGCAGACAAAGGCGTTTACAGAAGTATTAAAAGAGGAGCATTTACAGACAGAAAAAAAAATAAATCACCAGCACGTTCAGGAAAGGTGCTTTTGTAGAGCCGTGCATAAACACTAGGCGAGTTTGCATGTTAATGCATTCTAATGGCCATTTTTTAGGCAGCTTTTCTCCTGCCAGGAGAAAAGGCATTCAGAGGAGCTGAGCAAATGCTTAGTGTGCATGAGGTCTTACCTGGTGATCTGGCCAGTAACATATTTCATATCCTAGGCAGCCGTGGCGGCTGATGCTCCATTTTTTGGAGGGTGGCAAACAAACAACCCGACCCCCCCGTACGGTCGGTGAACAAACCAAACCCCCCTGGTCGCTCACCTGTCTGTCCGTCCACCACCCCCACACTTACTCTATCCAGGTCACGGGCACCTTCGCCGGCTTCCCCCTGCATCTCCTCCTCGGCAGCTTCCCCCCTGCTCCCGGCCAATACGGTCGCTTCTCCTCTCGGCCATTCAGGTCTCAGGACCTGCTTCCTGATTGGCCGAGAGGAGAAGCAGGAAGACATTAGCGAATATTAATTCGCTATTGTCAAAAAACTGTGCGGGCTCAGGGCGCAGTGCTTAAGGGGCTTCACTTTTTTGAGGAGTGACACAACGGACAACAGCTGGGTGACTATAGTAAAGAGGAAGGACACAGGGAGAACATGACTGGGGTGAGAACACCGCTGGAACCTGGGACAGGTGAGGGGCTGTTTATTAAAAGTCAGCAGCTACAGTTTTTGTAGCTGCTGATTTTTAATTTTCACGTAAGAGACTGGAGCTCTGCTTTAAGCAGTTACAAAAATTGTTTTTTTTTTCCTTTTGAGATAAAGGTTTTACATAAATTAAGAAAAACTGACTGTTGTAAGAACACCTGTCAGTGTTAAATGGTTTGTCTCATGCCATTTTTGCGGGACAGCGTGTTCTGTTAAATAAAGTTGAAAATAACAGACTTACTGAGCAGATGATAACCAGATGCAAATAAAGTAAAAAATAAAAATGCATCCGCCATACAATATGTAAAGATTGGTAAGCAGCATTATATTACATTTTTACTTTTAGTCTTAAATACATAGTTACATAGTTAGTCAGGTTGAAAAAAGACACAAGTCCATCTAGTTCAACATAAAATACGGCCACGGCAGCCTAGGATATGAAATATGTTACTGGCCAGATCACCAGGTAAGACCTCATGCACACTAAGCATTTGCTCAGCTCCTGATGATTATATGATAAAAAATATCATATAATCCCATATACCCCATTCTATACCCACAGTTGATCCAGAGGAAGGCAAAAAACCCCAGAAAAGCAGGATCCAATTTGCTACAGCAGGGGAAAAATTCCTTCCTGATCCCAGAAAGGCAATCGGATTTTCCCTGGATCAACTTTACCTAGAAATGTTAGTACCCAGTTATATTATGTACATTTAGGGAAGAATCCAGGCCTTTCTTAAAGCAATCTACGGAGCTGGCCAGAACCACCTATGGAGGGAGTCTATTCCACATTTTCACAGCTCTTACTGTGAAGAAACCTTTCCGTATTTGGAGATGAAATCTCTTTTCCTCTAGACGTAAAGAGTGCCCCCTTGTCCTCAGTGTTGACCGTAAAGTGAATAACTCAAAACCAAGTTCACTATATGGACCCCTTATATATTTATACATGGTGATCATATCCCCCCTTAATCTCCTCTTCTCAAGAGTGAATAAATTAAGTTCCTCTAATCTTTCCTCAAAGCTGAGCTCCTCTATGCCTCTTATCAGTTTGGTTGCCCTTCTCTGCACTTTCTCCAGTTCCCCGATATCCTTTTTGAGAACTGGTGCCCAAAACTGAACTGCATATTCCAGATGAGGTCCTACTAATGATTTGTACAGGGGCAAAATGATATCTCCTTGAGTCCATACCTCTCCTAATACAAGAAAAGACTTTGCTCGCTTTGGAAACCGCAGTTTGGCATTGCATGCTATTATTGAGCTTATGAGCATAACTACCAAAAAGCCCAGATCCTGCTCCACCATTGATTCCCCCAGTTGTACTCCCTCTAGTATGTATGATGCATGGATATTCTTAGCCACCAAGTGCATAACCTTACAACCTTTATCAACATTAAACCTCATCTGCCACATAGTCGCCTAATTAGACGGCGCATTGAGGTCGGCTTGTAAATTGTAGACATCCTGTAAGGATGTTGTTCCACTGCATAGCATGGCGTCATCTGCAAAGACAGAAATTTTACTTTCATTCCCAGACCCTATATCATTTATAAAGATATTAAAAAGTAAGGGTCCCCGCACTGAACCTTGGGGTACACCACTGATAGCCTTAGACCATTCAGAGTAAGAATCATTAACCACTAATCCCTGAATTCTGTCTTTTAGCCAGTTTTCTATCTATTTACAAACTAATTTTTCCAAGCCTGTAGACTTTACCTTACACATGAGCCTTGTGTAGGGAACTGTGTCAAACGTAAATACACAAATACACTTTAACCACTTCAAAAGGATCAAAAGGATTTGCCCCCTTAATGACCAGGCAATGCATTTTTTTAACTGACAATTGCGTGGTCGTGCTAGGCTGTACCCAAACAAAATGTATGTCCTTTTTTGTTCCCACAAATAGAGCTTTCCTTTGGTGGTATTTGATCACCTCTGCGTTTTTTATTTTTTGCGCTATAAACAAAAAAAGAGCGGCAATTTTGAAAGAAAAACAATATTTCTTACTTTTTGCTATAATAAATATTCCCCAAAACAAAAAACAAATTTCTTTATCGGTTTAGGCCAATATGTATCCTTCTACATATTTTTGGTAAAAAAAAAAAACAACGCAATAAGTGTGTTTTGATTGGTTTGCGCAAAAGTTATACTGTCTACAAAATAGGGAATAGATTTATGGCATTTTTTTTACTTACTTTTTTTTTACTAATAATGGCGGCAATCTGCGATTTTTAGTGGGACTGCGACATTACAGAGGACAGATCGGACACCTTTGACAGTTTTGTGGGACCATTGACATTTATACAGCGATCACAGCTAAAAATAGCCACTGATTACTGTACAAATGTCACTGGCAGGGAAGGGGTTAACACTAGGGGGAAATCAAGCAGTAATTGTCCCCTAGGGAGGTGTTTTTAACTGTGGGGGCAGTGTACTGACTAGAGGAGGAGGGAGATTGCTGTTCCTGATCACTAGGAACAGCAGATCTCTCTCTACTCCCCTTTCAGAATGGGCATCTGTTTGTTTTCATTGACAGATCCTCGTTCTGGCTCTGAGGAGAGATCGTGGGTGGCCGACAGACATTGCGGCCGCCGGCCACACACATCGGGTCTGGCGTCACACCCCCATCTCTCTTAAAGCTGCCAACATACACCTACGGCGATTCGCGCAGCTGTGCTAACCTGCTGCAGTATAATGACGGTGGCTGTTTGGCAAGTGGTAATGAGTCTTCCGACTCCTCCAGTTACCCCTGCTCCACTTCACCTCTATAGTTCCCTAGCTGAAAAAATACCCAGTTAGCCAGAAGAGGGATAACAAATAAAAAAATAAATGAAAAACAAAATGATCAGGCTTTGTGGTTTGTAACGTGATGCTCTGCCCTAGGCAGAAGTACTATTATAGAAAATACTGCCCTGTATCTTGCTTATGACGATCTTAACTCTTTGACCTTTTCAATATGAGCATATTTATAAAGGTGCAGATAGCAGAAGGTTATCGAAGGTTTACTGCTGTATATTTTATAAGAAATCATATTTCTTCATGTATAGGAATGTTCAATTCCTCGCTTCTTATCTCAACATTATTGGAACATCTCAGTGGCAAAGAGTCAATTATCAGGTTGTTGTTGTTGTTATTTACAAAGTACCAAAGCAAACTTTATTGCTGCACTACCAACTCTTTGGCAGTAATAGAAGTATGCAATGGCATAATGAATTATTGTCTGTATATGCTATTATATCATACTCATCCAGTTTGTCAGCATTCTAGTATGCATCAATGATACAAGCTTCATTTCATTTTGTATCTATTTCTTTTTAGTTCCCAGCTCTGTAGAGGAAATAGAAATCAGTGGAGGGGAAATCTGTAGCATAAAACTGTTTGCAAGGAGCATGCCACTCATCTCAGGAAAGAGCTCGGGGATATGGGTATATTTTATATGCTTTGTAGTGAAAGCTTGAAGTAACCCTAACAATCCCTTTGATGCATGGTACCCTATTTGTGATCGTGCTTTGTGCTGTGTAGAGAAATCTATACGTACCCCTGTTGTGCTTTGCGTCTATCTATTTAAGTTCTTCGTCCTTCCAAACACATCTCTTGTCCGAACACATGTTTCTTTCAAAAGCTCCCCAAGCCCCTCCCACCAACTCCCTGTATACACCAACTTCTTGCATACCAACTTCCTCTGCTCAGCTCCAAAACCTATTCAACTGGTTTATTTACATATCAATGAAGGGGACGAGCCTCTGTAAACATATGCTCTTAAATAATATATCTAACTTCATATTATTGCAATACAGTCACAATCCAAATGGCTATAGCAACACAACCCCTAGCAAGCCTCTTGATGCATGGTTCCCCATTTGTGATTGTGCTTTGTAGAGGAAGCTATGAATACCCCTAGCAAGCCCCTTGACATATGGTACCCTACCCGTGATTATGCTTTGTAGCAGTGGCGGCTGTTTTTTGGGGTGGCTCAAACAAAGCCCTACCCCCCCATCACTCGCCCGTGATAGGGTCTACAGACAGACAGATCGATAGACAAATAGACAGACAGATAGATAGACAGACAGGTACTGTATATAGATACAGATAGATACAGGTAGATAGATACAGACAGATACAGAGACCTGGTGAAGGTGAGAATATACTGTAAACCATGGCTGTAGCAGGACACAATACTGGGATCCTTCATGGTATACAGGAGATTTGTGATGAAATGCTCCAGCAGATTGTCAGGTGAATGGCTGGAGGGTGATTCCCGGGCAGAGAAGAAGCAGGGCACCCTCCTGCTTCCTCCACCTTCAGTCCAATCACAGGATGAAAAGGTGGACAGCAGTACAAGGTGCTGCTGTATATGGCTGGACAGATACTTAGTGTTAGATCACAGTACCTGGCTAGGCTGGCTTCTTTATTCACAGAGCCAATTTCATGCTGACACAGAAACCAGAAGTGACGGCACTGCCCAGGGAACGCACCGCCATAGGACATGTGCTACGGTGGTGCCAATCAACAGAAAGACATCAGAAGAATGACACATAAAGGAGTGTAGAGGCGCACTGCATAGCGCCACAAAGAATCACAAAACCCAGCAAATGAAACGTCTTGTCTGCAATCATGTGATTGCATTGGCGTCACTCTTCCCATAGTGCACTGTGGCTGGCGCCCCCCAAAAGCTAGTTTTTTGTAACTAGCTTTTGGGGGGCAGCGCCCATGTGCCTCCTATGAACAGGCTGCCACTGCTTTGTAGAGGAAGCTATAAATATCCCTATGTGTGATCATGCTTTGTCAAGGAAGCTATAAGTACTCCTAACAATTCCCTAATGCATAGTGCCCTATTGTGGATCATGATTTGTAGAGGAATCTATAAGTACCCCTAGCAGTCCCTTTGATGAGTGGTGCCCTATCTTTGATCATGCTTTGTAGAGGAAGGTGTAAGTACCCCTAGCAAGCCCCTAGATGCATAGCGCCCTCTCTGTGGTATAAGGAAATATAATTCTGGACAGCTGCACTTCCAAAAATCCTTTTATTGAAGCTTCATATGACAAGTGGTTGACAGAGGGAGCAGGGGATAAAGAGCTAAATGTGTTTTGCGCAAATGTTAGCGCTTAGTCACCCTCTCTGTGGTCATGGTTTGTAGATGAAGCTATCGGTACGAAAAAAAGTTTCTTGATGCATGTTAACCTGTGACCATTGCTTGCACCTTGCCATTCTTGCTAATGCTCTGTCTTTCATTAATATTGCTTCTGTATGCATAAATATGCATATACATGTTTTGTTACAGATCATTTTGTTTATTCAGGCTTGATGTCTTGATATACTTATTGTTTTGTGGCCTGCGGAAAATGACCTGGCTCATTGATACCTACTCTAACTTACAGGCTACTAATTTTGTTTGTTAATATGCTATTTATACTGTTGGATGATTTTACACTCTTGGCAGCTACATTCTAACTGTCTACTATCTTCTTGGCAATTTTAAAAAGTTCTCATATACCATATTTTGTACCTTACATTTTTTCTATAAAAATCTTTTGAAAGTAAAGAAAAAAACTTACAAGCTAAAAAAAGAAAATACATAAAATATATAATGTGTATTTTTATTTAATACCTTATTAAGCCATAGTTATTCTTTCCCATTTTCAAATTATTCTTTTTCCCTATTCCTTTAGCAGTAAGTGAATATGTGCTAACAAGGTTACATTTAAATAGATCTTCCATTCTCATCAACAAATTGGTGAACAACAGGCTCTAATACACAGAGTCTGCCTGTCTATCAATTTACAGTGTATGCTGTCCTCTCTCTTTCGGACTGATCTGTCTGTATAGCTTTCCTGTCATCTGTCATTCTATATACACAAATAGATAGATAGATAGATAGATAGATAGATAGATAGATAGATAGATAGATAGATAGATAGATAGATAGATAGATAGATAGATAGATAGATAGATAGATAGATAGATAGATAGATAGATAGAACATACACACACAGTATCTCACAAAAGTGAGTACACCCCTCACATTTTTGTGAATATTTTATTATATCTTTTCATGTGACAACACTGAAGAAATGACACTTTGCTACAATGTAAAGTAGTGAGTGTACAGCTTGTATAACAGTTTAAATTTGCTGTCCCCTAAACATAACTCAACACACAGCCATTAATGTCTAAACCGCTGGCAAAAAAAGTGAGTACACCCCTAAGTGAAAATGTCCAAATTGGCCCAAAGTGTCAATATTTTGTGTGGCCATCATTATTTCCCAGAACTGCCTTAAATCCTCTTGGGCATGGAGTTCAGAGCTTCACCAGTTGCCACTGGAGTCCTCTTCCATTCCTCCATGACAACATCACTGAGATGGTCAATGTCCAAATTGGGTCCAATTAGCCATTTTCAATCCCTAGTGTCATGTGACTCGATAGTGTTACAAGGTCTCAGGTGTGAATGGGGAGCAGGTGTGTTAAATTTGGTGTTATTGCTCTCACTCTCTCATACTGGTCACTGGAAGTTCAACATGGCACATCATGGCAAAGAACTCTCCGAGGATCTGAAAAAAAAAAATTGTTACATAATTCTACATAAAGATGACCTAGGCTATAAGAAGATTAACAAGACCCTGAAACTGAGCTGCAGCGCGGTTGCCAAGACCATACAGCGGTTTAACATGACAGGTTCCACTCAGGACAGGCCTCGCCATGGTCGACCAAAGAGGTTGAGTGCACGTGCTCAGCATCATATCCAGAGGTTGTCTTTGGGAAATAGACATATGAGTCCTGCCATCATTGCTGCAGAGGTTGAAGGGGTGGGGGGTCAGCCTGTCAGTGCTCAGACCATACGCCACACACTGCATCAAAGTGGTCTGCATGACTGCCGTCCCAGAAGGAAGCCTCTTCTAAAGATGATGCACAAGAAATCCCACAGTTTACTGAAGACAAGCAGACTAAGGACATGGATTACTGGAACCATGTCCTGTGGTCTGATGAGATCAAGATAAACTTATTTGGTTCAGATGGTGTCAAGTGTGTGTGGCGGTAACCAGGTGAGGAGTACAAAGACAAGTGTGTCTTGCCTACAGCCAAACATGGTGTTGGGAGTGTCATGGTCTGGGGCTGCATGAGTGCTGCCGGCACTGGGGAGCTACAGTTCATTGAGGGAACCATGAATAGCAACATGTACCGTGACATACTGAAGCAGAGCATGATCCCCTCCCTTTGGAGACTGGGCCGCAGAGCAGTATTCAAACATGATAACGACCCCAAAAAAACCTCCTTCACTACCATTGCCTTGCTAAAGAAGGTGAGGGTATAGGTGATGGACTGGCTAAACATTTCTCCAGACCTAAACCCTTTTGAGCATCTGTGGGGCATCCTCAAATGGAGGGTAGAGGAGAGCAAGGTCTCTAACATTGACCATCTCAGTGATGTTGTCATGGAGGAATGGAAGAGGACTCCTGTGGCAACCAGTGAAGCTCTGAACTCCATGCCCAAGAGGGTTTAAGGCAGTGCTGGGAAATAATGGTGGCCACACAAAATATTGACACTTTGGATCCAATTTGGACATTTTCACTTAGGGGTGTACTCACTTTTTTTGCGAGCGGTTTAGACATTAATGGCTGTGTTTTGAGTTATTTTGAGGGGACACCAAATTTACACTGTTATACAAGCTGTACACTCACTACTTTACATTGTAGCAAAGTGTCATTTCTTCAGTGTTGTCACATGAAAAGATATAATAAAATATTTTAAAAATGTGAGGGGTGGACTCACTTTTGTGAGATACTGTATATATAATATATATTTTACACAATGTGGTCCTGTCCTAGAAGAAAAGCTCACTTGCCTTCCTTTACGGTTTCCATCTGTCTGTAGATTTAAAAAATGTGTGATTTGCCTTCATTTCTCCTACCAAGCACAGTGTCCTTCTCACCCTTTGATCTTAACATGACCAGATCTTGTGGCCCTCTATTGATGCAAATATACACAATCTTAGCACGCAAATGAGGTCATACCTTGCTTGTTCATTCAAAAATGGCAGTTAGAGCACAGGTCAATCTTTGGTCACACAGTATCTCTGCATACGCATTATGTTATTATAAAAATCCAGATAAAGTATTCATAAGCTGTAGTCTACGAATATGTTCAGGGAATAACAGGTAGCAACACCAAAAAGCTAGCTAATATAATTTCAATGATAATATCTAGTAGCAGTACAGACTGTAATTTAAATGTACAATCGGTTATACAGAATTATCTTCAAATAAACAGTCTGCAATAATTTAGACCACAAGGCTTCAAATTATTAAGTATATTTTCTTGCTGACTATTTTTTAAATAAAAAAAAAATTAAATCACTCTTCAACAACATGAATATTTGCAGCAGGATGAGGAATTAAAATTATAAAAAAAAAATAAGCTAATTAAAGGGGTTTTTCAACATACAATATAAGCCCCACTGATGATTAGATACAACACTGGAGGGGGTCTCCTCCCACAGAAGCTATGACCTTAGATTTCACTTGCAATCATGACTTGTCCTTTCAGGTTTAATAGCATGTAATTCTAATTAGGATTAATTTCACAGGTTTACTCAGCAAAACAAAAATTACATACGGTCTATGTACATAAAAATTTACAACATAGCATATACATTATACTATACAAAGTGTTACCACTTGTTTTTTGTCCTCAAAAACCTAAAATTAGACATTCAAACAAGCCCTAACAAAGATGAAAAGTTAAGAAGATGCTGAGACAAATATGATTGTAAATAAGGGACAGATTATCTCTTTGGTCGCTATTCTGAATAATTAAAAAGAGTTTATGAAGTTAAATCAACATTTCAGCACTTTCTTTGCATCAGTAGGGGTTGATCAATCTTTCAAGGAGTAAAAAAATCACTTAAATATTGATTTTCATTAATTAACTGGATGTCTGTTTGTTTATAATGATGACTTCTGACCTGCAAAGCCCTCAGTGGGCCACATGACTTTAAAAATCCTTAGCCAAGCCCAACGTAGGTGTTTAGGATAGAAGAATCAAACTGATTCTGAAACCTTATGTAAAATGTATATTTTTCTTAGAACTGTTGATCAGTTTTTATTGTAAATACTGTAAGACAGGTCCTGAATGCTTTCTGATTAGTGTTTGTGCTGAGGAATTTTGTATTGAATGTTGCACCTGCTGAAATACACCTCTCATTGTGCAAAGCTTTAATTCTTTTCTTAATTAATTTTCTTCTTTTTGTTACATTAATACTATGCCTGATCATTGCACAGACAGTACCTAAGATAATAATAAGTTCTTGGTCTTACACTTCTCCATTAGCATAGTGACTAGGGCATTACCCAAAAGGGCCAGTTTAGGTAGATGGTTTTGTGCCGAATGAAAGTGAAAATGACTTTTTATCTTGCCAAATTTTGTCCTAGTGCTGGTGTAAAATAACTTTGTTTATCAACAAAACCATTGATCACCATGTCAGCTTTGACATGGTGATTACATGCTTTTGCAAGAAAACAAATGCCCCTTTTACACTGGCAGAGTCTTCTAGCGGATCCTCCCACTCAGCAGGGGATCTCTCTATTGAGCCCTCTGAGCAGGCGGATGACAGGTCCTTGTCCGCTCTGCTAAAGCAGAGTGGACACGGACACAGCCCTGCTGTCCTCTATCTGCTGTCGGATGGAAACAGACCGCCTTTTCATTTCCATCCAACTGTCATTCGATCCACCAGACAGATGGGGAATGGATGTCGGCGAGTGTCAGCAGACACATTTTTGCTGTCATCCACTGCTCCATAGAGAGCAATGGATGGTCCGATCAGATCCACCTGAAAAACTGACCCGATTGGTCCGTCGGTGTGAAAGGGGCCTTAGGGTGAATGTTGGGATTAGAGTTAGAGACAGGGTTAGTGTTAGTATTAAGGTTATGGTTGTTTTCAAAGCCATCGATCACTATATCAGTGATGAAGTGCATGCTGCACCCTGGATAGCTGCTACTCAAAACATTCTTAAGCTCTGAAGATGGGAGATTCTGGAACCCCTGAAACCCATTGGATACCATCCTTTATTAAATATCATTTCTTGAACCTAATCGACTTATTGATATCACTGAATATTTTTTCTGCACTTCCTTCTACACATCAATACTTTTTCTGTCTGGGCATACATGCAGATTAGAATATCTAAGTCAAGTCAGTACTGTTAAACACTCTTAAACTGCATACTTGTTCCAAGTCTGTGTCTTAGGCACAAGCAATCAGTTTTTTAAAAGCCACCTTTTAAAATCTTCCCGATGTTCGAATCAAACGCAAGTTCGACTCCAGCATCAGGTGATCATTTGTCCGCAAACAAACTGAACATATGGGGTGTTCATGGCAAATTTGAGCGCCGCGGAGTGCCCGTAATGCACTGCGAGTTCGCAGTGTATTCACGGCTGCTGATTGGCCAAAGCATGCACCTGAGCTGCATGCCTTGGCAAATCACAGCGCGATCTGCTGGGAGAGCCATGATTGGCCAAAGGCAGTGTGCCTTTGGACAATCATGGCTCAGGGGGATAAGTCCACACCCCACACTATATAAGGCTGCTTACACGGTGGCTGTATGTAGTGTGATATAATGGCGAGATTGAGAGAACTTGAGCTAGATTAGGCAGTGGCATGCAGGCAGTTTAGTGTATGTATATATATATATTTATATATGTACAGTGCAGTCAGTGTAGAATATATATACAGTGCAGACAATGTACTAAAATATATATATATATATATATATATATATATATATATATATATATATATATATATATATAACCTGTGGGGTTACACCCTGGGTTGGAAAAAGGCAGGTCGTAATTCAACAGAAGGTTACACACAGCCTGTACAGTTACAATACAATAAAATACAAGAGGATTAAGAGGGCCCTGCTCAGAAGAGCTTACAATCTAATATAAATATATATATAGTGCTAGGAACCCCAGATTTGGATATTTTATGGTGCTAGTTCCACTGGGTTTGCCCACTAAGTGGCCCCGAGATACGGGGCCCCAAAGTCGGTCAACTGTGTCTATCTGCAGCAATGTCATTTCGGGAACCTTTGGGTTCAGAGACCCCAAATTTTGCCTGCAGCTAGGGGGCATCTAGGAACCTTTAACTACTGAGTTTGAAGTTCGGGGACCCATGGCTGCAAATGGGCACAGTGAGGCATGCAAATGGGCACAGTGAGGCTGCAAATGGGCAGTGTTGACCCTCTTTTCCACTTATAGTAGCTGTGCATTTCTCACCCTCGTCTTATACTCGGGTCAATACGTTTTTCCCATTTTTTTGTGGTAAATTAGGGCCTCGACTTATACTCGGATCGACTTATACTCGAGTATATATGGTATATATATATATATATATATATATATATATATATATATATATATATATATATATACACACAGTATCTCAAAAAATGAGTACACCCCTAACATTTTTGTAAATATTTTAATATATCTTTTCACGTGACAACACTGAAGAAATTACACTTTGCTACAATGTAAAGTAGTGAGTGTACAGCTTGTGTTATGCTGTGTACACACGGGCGGACTTTTTGGCATCAAAGGTCTTTCCGCCGGACTTTTGACAGACTTTTGACGGATTTCTGACGGACTTTCGAATGAAAGGACTTGCCTACACACGATCACACCAAAGTCCAACGGATTCGTACGTGATGACGTACAACCAGACTAAAATAAGGAAGTTGATAGCCAGTAGCCAATATCTGCCCTCAGTTTTCGTCTGTCAGACTAGCATACAGACAAGCCGATTTTTCGACCGGACTCGAGTCCGTCGGAAAGATTTGAAACATGTTTTAAATCTAAAGTCCGTCTGATTTTCACCTGAAAAAGTCCGCTGCAGGTCCGATGAAGCCTACACATGGTCGGATTGTCCGATGGATTCGTCCCGTCGGACCAGTCCGGTCGAAAAGTCCGCCCGTGTGTACACGGCATAACAGTGTAACTTTGCTGTTCCCTCAAAATAAATCAACACACAGCGATTAATGTCTAAACCGCTGGCAACAAAAGTGAGTACACCCCTAAGTGAAAATGTCCAAATTGGGCCCAAAGTGTCAATATTTGGTGTGGCCACCACTATTTTCGAGCACTGCCTTAACCCTCTTGAGCATGGAGTTCACCAAAGCTTCACAGGAGTCCTCTTCCACTCCTCCATGATGACATCACGGAGCTGGTGGATGTTAGAGACCTTACACTCCCCCACCTTCCCTTTGAGGATGCCCCACAGATGCTCAATAGGGTTTAGGTCTGGAGAAATGCTTGGCCAGTCCATCACCTTTACCCTCAGCTTCTTTAGCAGGGCAGTGGTCATCTTGGTGGTGTGTTTGGGGTCGTTATCATGTTGGAATACTGCTCTGCGGCCCAGTCTCCGAAGAGAGGGGATCATGCTCTGCTCCAGTATGTCACAGTACACGTTGGCATCCATGGTTCTCTCAATGAACTGTAACTCCCTATTGCCGGCAGCACTCATGCAGCCCCAGACCATGACACTCCCACTACCATGCTTGACTGTAGTGCTCCTCACCTGGTTGCCGCCACACACGCTTGACACCACCTGAACCAAATACGTTTAGCTAAATCTCATCAGACCACAGGACATGGTTCCAGTAATCCATGTCCTTAGTCTGCTTGTCTTCAGCAAACTGTTTGCCGGCTTTCTTGTGCATCATCTTTAGAAGCGGTTTCCTTCTGGGATGACAGCCATGCAGACCAATTTGATGCAGTGTGTAGCATATGGTCTGAGCACTTACAGGCTGACCTCCCACCCCTTCAACCTCTGCAGCAATGCTGGCAGCACTCATACATCTATTTTCCAAAGACAACCTCTGGATATGACACTGAGCACATGCACTCAATTTCTTTTGTCGACCATGGCGAGGCCTGTTCTGAGTGGAACCTGTCCTGTTAAACCGCTGTATGGTCTTGGCCACCGTGCTGCAGCTCAGTTACAGGGTCTTGGCAATCTTCTTAAAGCCTAGGTCATCTTTATGTAGAGCAACAATTCTTTTTTTTCAGATCCTCAGAGAGTTTTTGCCATGAGGTGCCATGTTGAACTTGCAGTGACCAGTATGAGAGAGTGAGAGCGAGAACACCAAGTTTAGCACACCTGCTTCCCATTTGCACCTGAGGCCTTGTAAAACTAATGAGTCACATGACACTGGGGAGAGAAAATGGCTAATTGGGACCAATTTGGACATTTTTAGTTAGTGGTGTGCTCACTTTTGTTGGCAGCAGTTATTGGCTTATAAACATTATTGGCTGTTTGTTGAGTTATTTAGAGGTGACAGCAAACTTACACTGTTATACAAGCTGTACACTCACTACCTTACATTGTAGCAAAGTGTCATTTCTTGTCACATGAAAAGATATAATAAAATATTTACAAAAATGTGAGGGGTGTACTCACTTTTGTGAGATACTGTGTGTGTGTATATATATATATATATATATATAGTAGTGCAAAAAAAAATGACATGGGGACCCCCATAATCAATACCAGGCCCTTTGTGTCTGGCATAGATTTTAGGGGAACTCCATGCCATAATGTAAAGAAAATTGGCGTGGGGTCCCCCCAAAATTCATACCAGACTGTTATCCAAGCAAGCCTCCTGGCAGGCCAGGAAAGGGGGGGACGAGCGAGCGCCCTCCCCATGTTCAGGGCAAGTGGCCTGGTATGGAACGAACGAGCGCCCCCCCTCCTGAACCATACCAGGCCGCTTGCCCTCAACATTGGAAGGGTGCTATGGGGTCCCCCCAAAGCACCTTGTTCCCATGATGATGGGGACAAGGTCCTCTTCCCAGCAACCCTGGCCATTGGTTGTCAGGGTCTGCAGGTGGGGGGCTTATCAGAATCTGGAAGCCCCTTTTAACAAGCCCCCAGATCCCAGTCCCCCCCCATGTGAATGGGTATCAGGTACATTGTACTCCTACCTATTCACAAAAAAAAGTGTCAAAAAGTAAAAACCGCAATAGACAGATTTTGAGAATTCCTTTATTAAAAGGGTCAAAAACTGTCTGTTGTGGGTTTTACTTTTTGACACTTTTTTGGTGAATGGGTAGGGGTACAATGTACCTGATACCCATTCATGTAGGGGAGGGACTTCCAGATTTCGATAAGCCCCCCGCCCGCAGACCCCGAAAACGAATGGCCAGGGTTGTCGGGAAGAGGCCCTTGTCCCTATCAACATGGGGACAAAGTGCTTTGGGGGGGACCCCAAAGTACTCACCACATGTTGGGGGCAAGTGGCCTGGTATGGTTCAGGAGGGGGAGCTCTCGCTCATCCCCCCCTTCCTGCTTGCTCGGATAAGGGTCTGGTATTACTTTTGGGGGAGCCCCCATGTCTTTTTCTTTAATTATTTTGGCGTGAAGTTCCCCTTAAAATCTATGCCAGACCCGAAGGGCCTGGTATGGGGGGGGTAACCCCCGCCAATTTTTTTCCTTTGATTTTTCATCTATATTGCCGGGAGCCGGCAATACATTACAGCCACAAGCAAGTTTACATGACATTTTTTTCTTTAGAAATAAAATTTTACTATGGCACTGTTCTACACATAAGACAAATGCGCCACTTTACAGGCAGACTAAGGGGACCCCCAGGCACGATATTTAAAGGAATATTTCATTGTTTCACTTTAAGCATTATTAAAATCACTGCTCCTGAAGAAAACGGTTGTTTTAAAAAATGTTTTTGCATTGATACATGTCACCTAGGGCAGTACCCGGGTCCCCATACGCTTTTTATGGCAATAATTTGCATATAAGCCTTTAAAATGAGCACTTTAGATTTTTCATGTTCGTGTCTCATAGATTTTAATAGGGTTCACATGTTCGCTCAAACTTTTTGCCTGTTCGCATGTTCTAGTGCAAACCGAACCGGGGGAGTGTTTGGCTCATCCCTACCGCTTAGTTTAAACAGCCGCTCCAAACAACCAATTCCTTATGGAACTACCAATGCTATCCAAGACTTAAAGGGGTTGTAAACCCTCAGGGTTTTTCACCTTAATGCATTCTATGCATTAAAGTGAAAATTCTCCTGTGATGCAGCTGCCCCCCAGAGCCTCCCTTTTACTTACCTGAACCCGGTCTTTCCAGTGACGGGGACAAGCACACCAGCTCCAGCCAGTGTCTCGGGTCCTGATTATCATTCATTGGTTCCTGCTGCTGTCAATTAAATCCAATGACGTGGGAGCCAGGGGGCGGGGCCAAACTCTGCTGTCTGTGTCAATAGATGGAGCAGCAGGATACGGAGCACGCCCGCACGAGTGCCCCGAGGGAGAGCGGCTCTCCAACAGGGCACTCGAGAAGAGGAGGAGCCAGGAGCGCCGCTGAGGGACCCCAGAAGAGGAGGATCAGGGCCACTCTGGGCAAAACCAACAGCACAGAGAGGAGGTAAGTATGACATGTTTGTTTAAAAAATAAAAATGAAAAAGAGCCTTTAAATATCCTTTTAAAGTCAAATAGACTCTGTGCAGGCCATTCAAGTTCCTCCACTCCAAACTCGCTCATCCATGTCTTTATGGACCTTGCTTTATCCACTGGTGCGCAGTCAAGTTTGAACAGAAAGGGGCCCTCCCCAAACTGTTCCCACAAAGTTGGGAGCATGAAATTGTCCAAAATGTCTTTGTTTGCTGACGCCTTAAGATTCCCCTTCACTGGAACTAAGAGCCCAAGCCCAACCCCTGAAAAACAACCCCATAATCTACCCTCCACCAAATGATTTGGCCCAGTGCACAAAGCAAGGTCCATAAAGACATAGATGAACAAGTTTGGGGTGGAGGAACTTGACTAGCCTGCACAGAGTCCTATCCTCAACCCGATAGAACACCTTTGGGATGAAGTAGAGTAGAGAATGCCAGCCAGGCCTTGTCCACATCAGTGCCTGACCTCACCAATGCTCTTCTGTAAGAATGGTTAAACATTCCCATAGACACACTTCTAAAACTTGTGGACAGCCTTCCCAGAAGAGTTGAAGTTGTTATAGCTGCAAAGGGTGAGCCAACTCAATATTGAATTCTATGGACTAACCCTGAAATGCCATTAAAGTTCATGTGCGCCCCGATACTTTTGACAATATAGTGTGTGTGTGTATAATTTTTTTTTTTCCCAATGTGGAAAGATATTGCATAGAATGGTCCGCTACCTCCTCTTCTGGAGTCCTCCACGGGCACTGTCTGCTTCTCCTTTCTCTGAGTGCACCCTCAGCAAGCCCTGTGCTAAGGGAGCACCTGTGGGGCACACCCAAACTGGGCTGAGTGCATCTACAGACACACACAGCGCCCCCTCACCCTCCTCACAGGAGTTTGACTGACAACAGAAGGAGCCTATGGCTATTGCATATGCCTCCTGTGAGAACAGGTAGGGGAGGAAAGGTGTTGTGGCCTAGACAGTACTGGATCAAAGAAAGGAGTAAGCAAGTAAGTACAGGAACATAAGTGCAGGAACTAAGGTGTATAGAAGCTAGAAGAACGTAAGAGGCCTGTAATATATATATATATATATATATATATATATATATATATATATATATATATAAATATATATATATATGATAATACTTTAATATAGTATAAGTGGAGGCTGAGAGCAATGCAAAGGCTAGGTGTGTGGAACTTAGAAGACATAATGGATATTTTAAGAAGAGTAGAAACAGAAATCAGCTGATATTGGACAGTGCCTGGGCACAATTGTATTAGCATAATGAAGACACTCAAAGCCCTGAAATAACAACTCAGTAGGTGGAGTTGAGAATGCCTAGCCCTCTTAATAAGCTGTTTGCAAGATGGTGTTCCCAGAATAGATCATTACTGCCAACAAAGTAAGTTGATAACACGATGCCCTGGTGAACTATTGCTAGCTCAACCAAAAAAAAAAAAAAAACATAATACCCTAGACCCCGACCCTTTTGTATGCATTTCTCTACTTATTTTTATTTTGCCTGTCTACGTTTATTTTGCAAGTCTACGTTTTATGAATATGTGGTAATAACAGATTGCTGTCTACTGTCTCCATCAGTCAAGGGCCTAATCAATAAGGACAAACCATATTCATTTAAATTCACATGCTACACTAAGAGACTTGTTTTTCTTTTCTACCAATTAGCCGCTGAGTGTAAAGGCAGTGCAGCTTTTCAGTAAATAACAATTCTCTCTAGGGATGGTAATTTCACCACCTCCATATACACTAACATCTGTGTCTCTTTTGAATTCCCCAGTCTGTCTCAGCTGTGTTCTTTTATTTGTTTCCCTATCAAATTCACCTTCTTTTGCATTTTCTCTCTTGTTCTATATACCTTGAAATTATTCATAAGAAGGAATTAAAATAAAACAAGACAACTTTTTCTGTATCATACATATATGAATAACATGAAGTCAGGTGCATATACAGTACCTCCAAATGAGAAGTTCAGCATGCATTCATAATGTTCACCAAGTGCTCCATGAAACTCCAGACAGAAAGAGTACAAATGGCCCAATATAGATAATGGCTATATTTACACCAGGCCACACCTTGTAGAATTTAACATGAACAACCTTCAAGCTGATCTGAAATATTCCCTTTGACAGAACTCCCTATGAGTGCTCACCATTCAAAAAAAAATTAAAAGACCAACATTACAGTCACTGGAAAACTTCTGTAGTCCCTTTGTGTTTAAGTACAAACCTGTAAAAACTTCACTAAGCTCATTCCTTTGATTAACTTATCTGTGTATTTATTGCTGAATACATTTGTTGTCTTTGTTTTGTTTTATTCATTAAATTATTTCTTTGTTATCTGCAATATAGATATAGACTCAATATAGGTAGTATAAGTGCTCTATGGGGCTTCTAAGTACTCATATTCATGACAGTTGTGAATTTTATACATTCTTTATACATAAAAAAGTACAGAGATCATTACTCAGCTAGCCAGTAAACTAATGTCTATAATTATAGATTAGAATAATAACCACTTGATCTCTGAAAAGTTTTGCCCCCTCCATGACTAGGCCATTTTTTGCTATTCAACTTTAACTGGCAATTGCGCAGTCATGCAACACTGTACCCAAATGAAATGTATATTATTGTTTTCACATAAATAGAGCATTCTTTTGGTGGTGTTTGATCACCACTGAATAATTGAAAAAAGTGCTACTTGTCACAAGAATTGCGCTTGACTGCCCCACATCCCCAAATAGCAACAAATTGAAAGAAAGAGATTTCCTCTAGGTGGGACTTTGGATAGGGCAGATGGCAAATGAAGTATGAAGAGAGTATAAAAAGTGTATATATTTTAATAGAAAATGTTTTAAAATAGTGAGCACATATACGATATACAAAGCAATTTCATAGTAATATTCTGGAAATGAATAAGCATGCAATACAGTAAAGTTGTACAGACAATAACCGCAAAGGTCTGTTGAATTGGAGGTAAGTACAACAGAAGTACCCAACGCATTTAAAAATCTGCATGGGTTGCAAATTTAGCAAATTTTGAAACGCGTCGGGTACTTCTGTTGTACTTACCCCCAATTCAACAGACCTTTGCGGGTTTTGCATTTTTTGCTATATAAAACTGAACAAAAAAAAATTTGAAAAATAAAAACAATATTTTCTACTTTCTGTTATAAAACATATCCAATTAAATCAAATGTCTTTAAAATAGGCCAAACATGTATTCTGCTACATGTCTTTAGTAAAAAAAAAAACAATAAGTGTATATTAACTGGTTCGTGTGAAAGGTATAGCATCCACAAACTATGGTATATATATTTGAAAATTGATCAATCCTGATGTACTGACGGCCTAGTCATTTTGTGTGGCTCTAAAACTCCAGGACAGTACAATGACCAAACAAATGACCCCTTTTTGGAAAGTAGACAGTCTGAGGCATTTAGTAAGAGCCATGGTGAGTTCTTTGGAGTTGTAATTTTGTGATAATTTTTTTGGGAACATAAAGAAATTTAATAAAACTAGTTTTTTTTCACAATTTCTTTTTCTTTTTACATACTGTCACCGGTGCAGTACAGCGTCAACATGTGACTGGTGTGGCAGTGATCATGGATACTGACTGATGACAGTATGTAAAAAAAAAATTATATAAAATTATATATATGTAGCGCCCTGCTCCTGTTGATCAGGCGCTTGCATGTAAATTTAGGGGGTTATCTGTTCTGTATATAGTTAAGATTTAATCTGTGGCTAAATTAGCTTCTGTTCCATCATTGGCTGTGTTGCATGTAGTTCCACACTGTTGTCTGTAGGTGTCGTTGTCACCACAGGCCAGTGTTGGAAAAGCAACAGTCTGAGGTGTATTGAGTGCTCTTCTTTCTTAGAAGTAACCCAGTGGGGGTGGTCCACCGCTGTGCATTCTGGGAGAGGCTACTTAAGGAGCAGACGCCATTTTTTCGTGCTTTTATCTCCTGGCCCTGCTGGCCTAAGGCATGTGGTGACTTTTCTCCTGCCTCTGGGTCACGCTGGCCCGAGGCTATGTGACTACAAGTAGGCCCAGAAGTCTGTCTGGGGCCTACCACCACAGAGGTGGCCCTTAGGCTGTCTTGCCTGTTAGGAAGAAGTCGAGCCAAGCTGAGGAGATCCAGGGGGGGACCCTTGCTGGAGAGAGCCAGGATGAAGACTGGTCTCTTGGGAGGGCCTGGTAAGTTACTTGGAGGTTGCACCTATACCTAACCAACCTACAGCACAGTACTGCCGGGTTGGCTTAAAGGTTCTGGTACTGTGTTTTCTGTTCATCTAATACTAAATCCTGTGGCAGAGGATCGTTCAACTAATACTAAATCCTGTGACAGAAGATTGTACAACCATTTTGTTCTTCTCAAGTCTGTGGCAGAGACCTTTCGTCTGTGCGCCATTTCGGCTGCTAGGTCAGTGAGAGAGGCCTATCCGGGTGGACAAAGATCTGTTGACTGAAGGTGTATTTGTCTTCAGGATCTCAAATTCCTCAGTGATCTGCATAAGGTATCTGGACCCTCCTGCAACTCCCTTTCTACCGCTTTACTGCTACTTCTTTAAAAGTTTTGCAATAAAGCATTGGAAACATAATGAAGTGACTGGTACATACATTGGTGGGCGTAAGGCCTAATACAGACTCTAAGTCCCGTGTCTGGTGGAAATGCAGGTAAGGGGGTAATGGCAAAGACCCAATTTAAATCAGCCACTCCTTCAGGGGTAAGCGCTACATGTGGGGGGCGTCGTCCGGGATTATTTGCCGTTACCTCTCGCAACTCTGAGAAGTATTTCACCGAAAGTCTATGCTAAAAGAAGGCTTCCTGGACTTTGTCACTTTCTCCAGGAAAAAAAAGGGTTAAATTGCAAGATCACATTTCTGACTGCGTAGGCTGTGGGTGGAGAAGTAAAAGCCCGGGAGCTACCTGATCAGAGGAGCAATTGGGAGGAGCTACATCTGCTTGCTGCTGCGTGAGACATGTGTGTGTGTGTCTGGCGCCAAAGAAGAAGAGAGGCCTTGTTATCATACTGAGAGGATCAAAGTGCGGCCATGTCTTCTTTTTCATTGATGCTGTCAGCCATGGGGTCCAAGATGTTCTCTACAAGCACCGCTGCGGGTGCTATGCTAACCAGAACCCTGCTGACGGATACCGGCATCCATTTGAAGCCGCAGGGGCGGTTCGTGTTTTACACTGTTGGAGATATTGAAAGGCTGGGCATGCTGTGCCACAAGTGCGAGGGACTGGCCATACATCTCCATCCATTTGTTCGATGTTTGCAGTGCAGAGAATACCTGTTCGCTGTGGAGCAACCTACAAAGTTGCACTGTGCTTACCGAGTGGACTGGGCTATGGGGATCGCTACCGCAGAAACTACTGCCATTACTGCTGGAGAGCAACAGGCCCTTGTCCCATCTGCCACTGTGAGTGTTCCTGAGGGAGATGTTGCTGTTACTGCTTCATCAGCGGACATCACCTTTGCTTCTACTTCCATTACACCTGTTCCCGCTGCACCTGTCCAGAGGAAGGTGGGATATGGTAAGGCTTCCCGCGCCCGCGGTAGAGGTCTGCCCCAAAGACTACCTGAACCGGAGCCGGAGGAGACCATGAATCAGGAAAAGTCCACGACAGGAACGGGTGTGAGATCAAGGGGGAACATATCTGGGACTGTCTGTAAATATTTGCCTGCAGAGGAGTTGAGAGACTCGGAGATAGATTCTCTGTCAGAAATCTCCGGTGATGATGATTTGTTTGAGACAATGTCACAGGAATTGTTGTGGGCCCAGGGTGAAGATATTGCTTCTGCCTTTACTTTCTCAGACTGGATAGCCATGGATTCTGGGAAGACATCACCTAGTGTGGAGCCACACAGCACTATCAAAGAGACATTGTCTAAAGTTACTAGTTCGTTTGAGTCTGAACTGATGCCCATCGGATCTATGGTGCACAAATCTCCAAATTCTTGTGTGCCTCCTGGTCTGGGAAAAACCAGAGCTTTACCTAGACTTGCCCGATTGCAAAGAGTGCTCACCAAACGAGTTGCCACAGATTATGGTCTGGAGTTTCCTTATATTACTCAAGAAGTTATGCAGGAAATCAAGGCCAATCAAGAACAGTGGTACCGTGAAGCTGTCTGGGACTATTTTTGTGTACCAAAGCCTTTCCGGAGAGCTGGTTATTCTGCTATAACGGATGAACGGTTCAATGGGTGTTTGCTACATTGGAATTACGGTCGGCACATGTATGCTGACAAAATAGTCATTTGCAGACTTGGAAAAGATGACATTGTTTATTTCATCACCACTTTGGATAAACAAGGGAAGAAACTGACTGTTCTTTTCTACTTTGCCAAAGAAAAGAGAACTCTGGGGTACATAGTTAGATAGCGTCAGAGTTGGTGAGAACTTCGTGGTCAAGAGGTTTCATCTACTTCAGCATTCCTATACCCAAAGACTCTTTGTCATGCCAGATTTCTGCCACTAGGTGGTGGGATTCGCACAGAGATAGGGATGGTCTTTTAAGTTACGTTTAGTTCACTTTACATTTAAAGAAAATGTGTGGAAGAAAGTTTCATTCTCTTGGGAGTGAGGCTTTTCTCCCAATTGATGAGTAACACTGTTATGTGATTTCTGTATGTGTAACTTTGTTTTTCAGGTAACAAAAGATCTTCTATCAAGCTGCTAGCATGGGGGCGGTTAGATAGATAGTGAGGTTGCTGTAACATGACTGATGTGAATATGCTGTTGATTAATGTTTGAAATTGTAACATTCTTCTTTACTGTCTTTCTTCTCTCCCATCCAAGTTTTGGTTCAGATACCTACTCTCAGGCTTGAGAGTCATTTTTTTTTTTACAGACGTTGAGGACACTGTCTTTTGTAGTGGGGGGAGTATGTAGCACCATGCTCCTGTTGATCAGGCGCTTGCATGTAAATTTAGGGGGTTATCCGTTCTGTTTATGGTTCAGATTTAATCTGTGGCTAAATTAGCTTCTGTTCCAGCATTGGCAGTGTTGTATGTAGTTCCACACTGTTGTCTGTAGGTGTCGTTGTCACCACAGGCCAGTGTTGGAAAAGCAACAGGCTGAAGTGTATTGAGTGCTCTTCTTTCTCAGAAGTAACCCAGTGGGGGTGGTCCACCGCTGTGCATTCTGGGAGAGGCTACTTAAGGGCCAGACGCCATTTTTTACTTCCTGGTCCTCCTGGCCTAAGGTATGTGGTGACTTTTCTCCTGCCTCGGGGTTACGCTGGCCCAGGCTATGTGACTACATGTAGGCCCAGAAGTCTGTCTGGGGTCTACCACCGCAGAGGTGATCCTTAGGCTGTCATGCCTGTTAGGAAGAAGCCGAGCCAAGCTGAAGAGATCCAGGGGAGGACCCTTGCTGGAGAGAGCCAGGATGAAGGCTGGTCTCTCGGGAGGGCCTGGTAATTTACTTGGAGGACGCACCTATACCTAACCAACCTACAGCACAGTACTGCAGTGTCGGCTTAAAGGTTCTGGTACTGTGTTTGCTGTTCATCTAATACTAAATCCTGTGGCAGAGGATCGTTCAACTAATGCTAAATCCTGTGGCAGAGGTCAGTGAGAGAGGCCTATCCGGGTGGGCAAAGATCTGTTGACTGAAGGTGTGTTTGTCTTCAGGATCTCAAATTCCTCAGTGATCTGCATAAGGTATCTGGACCCTCCTGCAACTCCCTTTCTACCTCTTTACTGCTACTTCTTCAAAAGTTTTGCAATAAAGCATTGGAAACATAACAAAGTGACTGGTGCATACATTGGTGGGCGTAAGGCCTAATACAGACTCTAAGTCCCGTGTCTGGTGGAAATACAGGTAAATATATATATATATATATATATATATATATATAACAGTACCATTAGGGACAAATGACCTGGTCTGTCTGTATCTAAACATTTTTTGGAAAAGGGACATAAGGATTCAGATTTAAGATTTCTTATTTTGGAAGAAGTATTGAGGGACAAGAGAGGTGGGGACAGGATTTTCAAACTGAAACAGAGATAGGTATGGTGGATCAAAACATTACAGTTCTTATATCCTTGTAGGATGAATAAGGATTATGATCTTTATTTGCTTATATGAGAATGAGACATGTGTGATTGATTGCTGCTATGCTCTTTGTATGTAAAAATGTATAACCTGTTTAGTTGATGAATGATTTTTAGGGATGATATGAGAAGTAGGATAAATTGCAGGTGATGTGGGTAGGCAATTTATGTAGCGTGATATCAGGGACGGACTGACCATTAGGGCACTCGAGCACTGGCTGAGGGCCCGGGGCCAGTAGGGGGCCCCATGAGAGGCTCCTGGTACCTCCATCCCAGGGAATCTGTGCTGATCCCGGAGCCCAGAGCCGAAACAAGTTTTAGCACTGAGCTCCAGTAACTGGCCTGACAGGGGCACGCTAGCATGGGCACTCAGGACACCTTCCCCACATCTCTTGCAGTCTGCCCAGGCTCCCCCACACAGTGATCGTCCCTCTGTAGCAGTCAACACGGGCATCTCTCCCCACTGAGCCTGCACACCACATAGACAGAGCTCACCGAGGATTCTCCTCCTCGGCTCCGATGTATACAGGCAGGAGGAGGAGCCAGGGAGGAGAGACATTAACTGCAAGAGCTGCACTAGTTATCTGAGGTTTGTGTATAATTTATGGATAGGGGAGGGGGACACAGTAACCAGGAACGGGTGGAAGGTAACATGGATGCACACATGGAAAAGTGATGGAGGGGCAAGAGGATAAAATGATATGTGTCCGGGGGTGCTTTTGGAGGGGAGAGGACTTGTGCTGGAATGTGGGGTGGTGTGGAGGGATTTCAAATCTGACCACCCCCCCTACCAGCACAAGTCCTCTCCCTTCTAAAAGCACCCTGCTAGCAGATATCCTTATCCCCCCTTCACACAAATCAAAAAGATGCCGCTTGTCACTCATCCCAGAACTCACGCTCTGCTCTCATCCTAGGACCCACGCTCTGCTCTCATCCCAGGACCCCCTCTCTGCTCTCATCCCAGGACTACCTCTCTGCTGTCATCCCAGGAACCCCTTTCTGCTCTCATCCCAGGACCCCCTCTCTGCTGTCATCCCAGGACCCTCTCTCTGTTCTCATCACAGGACCCCTTCTTTGCTCTCATCCCAGGACCTCCTCTCTGCTGTCATCCCAGGGCCCCTCTTTGCTGTCATCCCAGTGCCCCCTCTCTGCTCTCATCCCAGGACCCCTCTCTGCTGTCATCACAGGACCCCCTCTCTGCTGTCATCTCAAGACCCCCTCTCTGCTCTCCTCCCAGGACCCTTTTCTGCTGTCATCCCAGGACCCCCTCTCCGCTCTCATCCCATGACCCATTTCTATCCTCATCCCAGATGCCCCTCTCTGCTCTCATCCCAAGACACCCTCTCTGCTCTTATCCCAGGATCCCTCTCTGCTGTCATCCCAGGACCCCCTCTCTGCTGTCATCCCAGGACCCCCTCTCTGCTGTCATCCCAGGGCCCTCTCAATTCTCTCATCCCAGGGGCCCCTCTCTAATCTCATTCCAGGGGCCCCTCTCTGTCCTCATCTCAGGGGCCCATTTCTGTCCTCATCCCAGGGTCCCTCTCTGTCCTTATCTCAGGGGTCTCTCTCTGTCCTCATCCCAGGGGTCCCTTAAACACCAACACCCCTGAGAGGGCTCAGGACAGTAAGGGTTTGTTTACATTCTCAGTTTTGGGGTGGTAAAACCTCATTGTTGAGCCCTGTTTTTAATTACCCCCAACTACACCCCCTTTAACTGCAATGGCCAGGGGTGTGCTCATGTTGCAGCTGCAGCAGGAATTATACATCCTGTCACGCTTGGCAGGTGTAGCGCCTGCCAGGCGTAACTCATTCAAGTGAATGGGGCTGCTCTGCAAAGGCCAGGCAATCTTGTGCAGTACAGCGAAAACAAGGGTTAGATCAGGCAATGAGGAGGCGTTGTATTGTCTCCTCATCACCTGCTTTAACCCCTTGGATACCACACTAGCATTGCACATGGTTGCTGGGTGTTTGCAGTGTGAGCCCCATTCACCCACTAAAAGCAACAAGGTGTTTAATTCCTGTCCCAGGATGTGTACATTCTCAGCTGCTGCCACTGCAGCTAAAGGGGGTAGGGGTGAATGTATGTAATGTCAGTAGTGCAATAAGTAGATATCCATTCACTTTTTGTATTTTACTTGTGCCTCGGTTGGTACATTGGACATTCATTACATTGCTTTATATTTATTGCATTGTTTTAGTCATTTGTTTCTTTGCACATCATGATTTTCATGTATGTTAGTGAGCCGCGGGATTCAAAATTGTGAGTTTAGTGGTCCATGAGGTCCAAAACGTTGGCGACCACTGGTGTAAACCATTGCAGAATTACGTATGCAACTCTGTAGATACCTTTTCAGGAATGCAATGAGATAGTTCATGTATAATAACTGTCATTAACCTTTTTAATCCTGAGCAAGCAGTTTATTGATAACACATTATTACATACCCACAAAAAACACTGAGTGCTGAGTACTGTATTATTTCATTGTATGTGTGTGTGTAATGAAATGAATTATTCTAGTGCGTTTTTGTGACAGTGATAAAAGTGCTTCAGTTGTGTCTCTTTGTCCTTGTTTAGATGCAGCAGTGACAGTAATGACCAGATAAAGAGAGCAACGCAGATTAAGGCCCTCTGTAATTATTGATGGAATGTAGATCGATAATCCCTACCTCCAAACAAAAAGAGCATCTGTGATTAAACAGCAGTGTTAATGCGGACATTTTTTGTAGATTAATCTGTTGCTTACCCAGTATAAATATACCATGCTTAAAATCACTTGTAACATATATTAACCACTTCAGCCCCGGAAGATTTGACTGCTCAATGACAAGGCCATTTTTTGCGATACGGCACTTCGTCGCTTTAACTGATAATTGCGCGATCGTGCGACGTTGTACCCAAACAAAATTGACGTCCTTTTTTTTTCCACAAATAGAGCTTTCTTTTGGTGGTATTTGATCATCTCTGCGGTTTTTATTTTTTGCACTTTAACCACTTCAATACAGGGCACTTAGACACCTTCCTGCCCAGACCAATTTTCAGCTTTCAGTGCTGTCGCAGTTTGAATGACAATTGCGCAGTCATGCTACACTGTACCCAAACTAAATTTTTATCATTTTGTTCCCACAAATAGAGCTTTCTTTTGGTGGTATATGATCACCTCTGCGGTTTTTATTTTTTGCTAAACAAATAAAAAAAGGCAGAACATTTTGAAAAAAATAAAAGTTTTGCTTTTGTTTCTGTTTAAAAATTTTGTAAATAAGTACATTTTCTCTTTCACTGATGGGCACTGATAAGGCGGCACTGACAGGCACTGATAAGGCGGCAGCGATGAGGTGGCACCAATGAGCGGGCACTGACGGGCACTGACGATGGGCACTGATATGCGGCACTGATGGGCACTGGTAGGCGGCACTGATGGGTGGCACTGATATGCAGCACTGATGGGCATTGATAGGCGGCATTGATGGGCACTCATGGGTGGCACTGGTGGGCACTGATGGGCACTGATGGGCGACACTGATAGGCACTGAAAGGCTGCAAAGATGGGTTCTTATGGGTGGCACTGATGGGCACTGATAGGCGGCACTGATGGGCACTGATGGGCACTGATAGGTGGCACTGATGGGCATGGACACGTGGCACTGATGGGCACTGATATGCAGCACTGATACGCGGCACTGATAGGCATCCCTGGTGGCACTGGCAGTGGTAGGCATTGGAGTGGGCACTGATTGGCAGCTGCCTGGGCATTGATTGGCAACTGCCTTTGCACTGGTTAGTATTTCCCTGGGGGTCTAGGGGGCATACCTGGTGGTCCAGTGTGGCTGGTTTCCCTGGTGGTCTTGGGCGGCTTCCCTGGTGGTCCTGGGTAGGATCCGAGGGGGGCTGTGCTGATAAACATTCAGCACAGACCCCCCTGCCAGGAGAGCAGCCGATCGGCTCTCTGTCAGACGCGAGTGAGGAAAAGCCGATCACCGGCTCTTCCTATTTACATCGTGATCAGCCGTGATTGGACAGGCTGATCGCATGGTAAAGAGTCTTCGTCAGAGACTCTTTACCTAGATCGGTGCTGCGGGGTGTCAGACTGACACCCCGCAACAACGATCGCCGCAATGCGCGCCCCCGGGGGCGCGCAGCGGCTCAATATCCTGCGGACGTCATATGACGTCCAGTCAGGATGTTGAAACCACTTTGCCACCGTCATTCTGCTATATGGCGGGCGGCAAGTGGATAAACAAAAAAAGAGCGACAATTTCGAAAAAAAACACAATATGTTGTGTATATATATTTTAATATTTTTTGCTGTAAGAAATAGCTACAATTTTGTTTTTTAAAAAGCTAATTTTTTCCTCATTTTAAGCCAATATGTATTCTTCTACATATTTTTGGTAATAAAAATCGCAAAAAGCGTATATTGATTGGTTTGCACAAAAGTTATAGCGCCTACAAAATAGGGGATAGATTTATGGCATTTTTATTATTTTTATTTTTTTTACTAGTAATGGCAGCAATCTGCGATTTTTATCAAGACTGCGACATTATGGCAGACACATCGGACACTTTTGACTCATTTTTGGGTCGATTAACAATTATACAGCGATCAGTGCTATAAAAATGCACTGATTACTGTATAAATGTCACTGGTAGGGAAGGGGTTAACACTAGCGGCCGATCAAGGGGTTAACTGTGTTCCCTGTGTGTGTGTTCTAACTGTGGGGGATGGGACTCACTATAGGAGATGAGAGATCGTGCTTCCCAGCTCGTAGGAACTCACAATCTCTCTCTCCTCTCCTCACAGAACTGGGATGTGTGTGGTTACACACACACATCCCTGTTCTGCCTTTCGTGCCTGCTATCGCTCGTGGCCGGCGGTGATCACTGACTCTGTCTGCCTATTCATAACCGAAACATAGTAAACTGTTTACTATGCCTCAGTTTATGAATGAACCAGAAGCTCTGTACAGAGCTATTCCTGTCCATTCATTCTGTGCAGCTGAGGCTGCAGAGAAGGAGATGGGAGGCTGTGTCTGCCATCTTCTTTCTCTGTCTCAAAGGTGGAACATCAGAGGTCTGTTTAGACTCCTGAAATCTCACCAAAATCCTCAACGGGGCTCCTAAAAAATTGTAAAAACAAATGGTAGAAAAAAATAAATAAAAATAAAGAACTACTGACACCAGTGGCAGAACTACCACACAAACTTTGCACTTGCGACCAGGCCTTGGTGTTCCGCCACCGGGCTCTGAGAAAAGGGCCCTGTCCGGGGGTCAGGGGGGCCCTTCATGGTTTCTTGCATTGGGGCCCTGAAGGTTCTAGTTATGCCACTGATGGGCCCTCTTTGTAATCTTGTACAATATAGGACCAGCAGTGGCTGCTGATTCTGAATTGTACATGATGATATTGGTAAGATGGTTTCTGAAATAACCTAGGAAGAAGAGTAGTTTTAAGGGATGAAAACCAGTGGAGAGGAAGCTGAGGAACAGTAAATTAAATTAAGTATTTCTCTCCATTAGTTTCTGCTGGACAAAATGAGCATTCTATACTGCCTTTGCGGAGGTGGCCATCCACGTTTAATTTTTTTGGCAAACCAGAAGCTGGTCTTTGATTGCACCCCCCATTCCCCCGGAAGAACGCTCAGGACAATGTATCGTCTTTTCTACCTTTTTCTGACAATTTAGGACCCCTCATAGAGGGTGTACATGGTCCTTTTGATCCTCTCCAGGTGGATTAGAGAAGGCTGGTATCAAGACAAAATCTTGCACTGACACTAGGTGCTGTATAAAAATACATTTATTGATTTTTAATAAACACATACCTTCATTAACAGGTGTCCTTTTTTTCAATATCTGCCTTTGATTCAACTTTGGCAATACAACATCTTATTGCAGATCTTTCTGCCATAAAAAATTAATATCATGAAGTCAAACAGACATATTTATAAAGCAGAAAGCTATTAATTTGTCTTCTTCCTTTTTTACCATGGAAAGATTTATGACAGATTTATTAGCTACCATTATTAAAGCTTAACTCCAAGCAGATATAAAAGACACACATTATGCAGCTCTGTAATCATTCATACATCAAGTGTATTTTCTTTAATATAAGCAGTGAAATTACCTTTGTGGACCTTGTATCAGTCTCTTGCATTCCCTGTATAGCCAAGTTGGAGTGTGAGTGGTAGTACAATGAGCCAATCAGTTCATATCACTGGCGGAGCTTGAGGGGGTCACAGAGGTTGCAGTGGTGACCCTGCCCATGCTCCAGGGGGCCAGTGTGGCCTCCCTGTCACATAAAATTTTACACTAAAACAGGAATGGATGTGGCATTCCCTGGAATTGATCCCTGTGTTTTCCTCTTGCAGCCGTAGAAAGCCTGCTTTTCCCCTTCTCCCTCTCACCAGCATTTAGTGTCTGAAGGGGGAAAATACAGGGGATCAGTTCCAGTATATGAGGCCCCTCCTCAGGTTCTTCCTCTTTCTGCTGCCCAGGCCCCCTGTGTGCTCCCCTGGTTCCCATTCCGCCTCGCAGCTCTTCCAGCTTCCCCAACTCTCCTGCTGCCAGCTGCTGCAGGGGTTTGTTTCAGGATGGAGAGCGGGGAAGGGCCTGGCAAATATGTAATTTACCATCCCCTTCCCTTTCTGAATGAACACAGTGAGTAATTGGTACCAAACCTATTCTCCATATTTCTCTCCGTGCAAGTTTATTTCAACTGAAAAAGAAAAAAGAAATTAGTGATGACAATTATAATGTATATCAGGGTGGGCAAATCTTCAGTCCAGTAGACTTCTTCTTGCGGATAAAAATGTCATCTTCATCTTTGCTGACAAGTCTGAAGCTATGTTTTCTGCATAATTTACTATTTCAAAGGCATGGTTTGTGCCCGATGCACCCAGCCACAGAGATAGTTTTTTTGAGATTATGCTTAAGATATACCATATTATAAAAGGTCACCAATAAGTAGACATGTAGCGTTACCATATTGTAGACAATATCAGTACACAGTAAGGATCTAAACTGGATAACCTCATTATAATCAGAACAGTTGGAAGATAATCCAATGATTTCTCTCAGGATCTCTCAAACTGTGGGGATTACATGCTTTCAGAAAAGTTACCTACCTTTTGATCTAATTTTTATTTTGGTATGAAACCTTTGATTTATGTTCACCTTCTAGAAGTAATACTTTTTTTTTACATGCTGCATAGCTTCAAAAGTAATGCTGTACCCAAGTTTTACCACTGAGCACTGCAGGTTTATGCCTATGGATGAAAGAAGCAAAGCAGCAGCTATTCCTTCCCTTTATATGGATAAACCACAGGTTTCCTATCAGACATAATAAAGTATTCTTATTTATGCATATTTACATATTGATACAATATTCAAAGCCAGATTCTGTATGTAAGCGGTAAACCTAAATGTGGGATGTTGCTTTGGGCACCCGTGGTTGTTTCTTATTGGTCTTGGTGGTACCATGTTGTTCAGTGCTACTGAAGTTTTATTTACTTAACTTCATAGAAATATAGTATTGGATTATGTGCTTTACAAAGGGGACAGGACTTAGATAAGGGGGATATAGGGGTCCAAACTGCTCCCAAAGCAACTTCTGCACTGCAGTTAGTGCTGACAGTCACTGCGCACCTAAATTTTAGAGCGAGTCACATTTAAGCTCCACAGACAATGGAGGTATTCCCCTCACTCTGAAATGCCTGATCTGTACTTGTAGGGGGAGGGAATCTGTACCTGCGGGAAGATATGTATTATAAAGGAGATCTGTACTAAGGGGCTGTACGGGGGGGGGGGCTATACTGGGGGAAGATATACGGCGGGTAAAATAAGTATAGGACACGTAACCATTTTTCTAGGTAAATATATTTCTAAAAGTGCTATTGACATGAAATGTTCACCACATGTCCATAACAACCCATGCAATCCATATATACAAAGAAACCAAAACAAATATGTTCAGAAATTAAGTTATGTGTAATAAAATGGAATGACACAGGGAAAAAGTATTCAACACGCTAACTGAAATTTATTTAATACTTCGTACAAAATCCTTTGTTGGTAATGATAGCTTCAAGGCGACTCCTAAATGGAGAAACTAGTCGCATGCATAGCTCAGGTGTGATTTTGGCCCATTCTTCCACACAAACAGTCTTCAAATCTTGAAGGTTCCGTGGGCCTCTTCTATGAATTCTGATCTTTACATAGATTTTCTATTGGATTCAAATCTGGCGATTGGCCGTCCATTCTAGCAGCTTTATTTTCTTTCTTTGAAACCAATTGAGAGTTTCCTTGGCTTTGTGTTTGGGGTCATTGTCTTGCTGAAAGTCCACCCTTGTTTCATCTTCATCATCCTGATAGATGGCAGCAGATTTTTATCAAGAATGTCTCGGTACATTTTTCCATTCATTCATCCTTCCTTCAATGATTTGAAGTTTGCTAGTACCATATGCTGAAAAACAGCCCCACACCATAATGTCCTCACCTCCAAATTTCACTGTTGGTATGGGGGTGTTTTTATTGTGATGTGTAGTGCCATTTGACCTCCAAACATGGTGTGTGTTATGGCATCCAAAGAGTTAAATTTTGGTTTCATCTGACCAGACTATATTCTCCCAGTATTTCACAGGCTTGTCTAAATGTTGTGCAGCAAACTTTAAACTTTTTTTTTGTTTGTTTAAAATAACAAACATATCATACTTACCTCCACTGTGCAGTTCGTTTTGCACAGAGTGGCCCCAAACTTCGTCTTCTGAGGTCCCCCGGTGGCCCTTGCAGCTCCTCCTGGCACCTGTAAATCCCCTAGGAGAAGCGTTCTCCCAGGCACGCTCCCGAGTCCAGCCCCGCGTCATTGGATTTGATTGACAGCAGCAAGAGCCAATGGTTGCGCTACTATCAATCTATCCAATCAAGAGCCAAGAACCCCGGGCTGAGAGCTAGAGTGCGTCTCTGCTGTGGCAATGAATGGACTTAGGTGAGTAAAACGGGGGGCTGGGGGGCTGCTCAATTTCAGAAGTTTTTTCACCTTAATGCATGGGATGCATTAAGGTGAAAAAACATGAGGGTTTACAACCCCTTCAAAGGAGTTTCAACATGCTTTTTCTTCAGCAATGGAGTCTTGCGTGGTGAGCACGCATACAGACCATGGCGGTTGAATGCATTACTTATTGTTTTCTTTGAAACAATTGTACCTACTAATTCCAGGTCTTTATGCAACTCTCTACAAGTGGTCTTAGGCTCTTGGACAACTGTTTTGATAATTCTTTCCCCTCCTCTGTCAGAAATCTTACGAGGAGTACCTGGTCATGTCCAGTTTATGGTGAAATTATGTTCGTTCCACTTATGGATTATGGCCCCAACAGTGCTCACTGGAACATACAGAAGTTTAGAAATCCTTCTGTAAACAATGCCATAAGTATGTTTTGCAACAATAAGGTTGCAAAGGTCTTGAGAAAGTTCTTTGCTTTTACCCATCATTAGATGTTTCTTGCATGACGCCTTGGTAATGAGCCTTTTTATAGGCCATCAGTTGAGACTGAACCAGCTTATATTAATTTGCACTGACAGGGAGCAGAATTGCTTTCTAATTACTGATAGATTTCAGCCGGTGTCTTGGCTTTCCATGCTTTTTGCATCTCCCTTTCTTCATGTGTTCAATACTTTTTCCCTGTGTCATTTCATTTTATTACACATAACTTAATTTCTGAACATATTTGTTTCGGTGTTTTTGTATGTATGGATCGACTGGGCTGTTACCGACATGTGGTGAGCATTTCATGTCAATAACTTCTGTAAAAATATATTTACCTAGAAAAATGGTGACGTGTTCAATACTTATTTTACCCGCTGTATGTACTGGAGGTAGATCTATATGGGAAGGGGGGAGTTTGGCTTGGAGAGATGTCCCAATCATGTGATTTTTGTGATTGACTCTTACAGCAGTCACATGATCGGGAGCCTGTCCCACTGTCTCCCGATCACACATTTCGGGTGTGGGTGTTGGGCGTTGAGGCTGACCCACCTTGTCGCCAAATATATTTCCATTATGGCAGCAGTAAGAGGTTAACGAATTGTCTAATAATCCAATGTAGACATCTTAATGTAGCTTGTATATGTTTGTGCCTTGGATTACCATTTGATTTGTTTTTGGTTCACCCATTGGTTTATTAGTGTTGCTATTGAACCTGTTCTAAGCTTACAAAAGGCTGATTTATAAAGTAGGTGAGAAGTTTTGCAAAGTGAGAGTGTTTGCAAAGATGTTTCATTCACTTAAATTATCCAATCACGTGCAAGCAAAAATCTTTGTTTTTTTTTTCTTTTTTCATTTCCCTTTTGCATGATTAGGTATTCACAGTGAACATAACTTCACCTTATGTACTCTGACAAGAAATCACTCTGTTGTTAATACATGACAGTCACTTTTTTTTGCACTTTTTTTGCATGGCTTTTTTGGGGCATTTTTTGCAACACCATTCACTTGAATGGGCTGCTCTCTGCTCAAAAAAGGTGCCAAAGTAGCTCCTGTACCCTTTTTTGGAGCACGTTTTTGAATAGCACCATAGGCGTGTACAGCCTATTGCATTAGGGTGTGCACCACAAAGCTCAAACACATACCGTATGCATAGAAAATAAATAAGTGCAGCGCTATGATTGCAAAAAAAGGGAAAAAATTGTATGTGATTCAAACATATATGTGACAAAATGACACAAACTCTAACATAATAGATGTGAATGGATATTAAGCAATGTGCTAATATAGTGACTGCACTACACACATATGTCCAAATTGAACGAAATTATGAAATACAGTCCAATTAGGTTTGTGATCCAATACACACCTGAGAAGTTCCTGGCATTCCTGGGAACCTTGGAGTGACAAAATGGAAGCAAACATCACCACCGTGAAAGAGGGAGGAGGTTTACCAGATAATATTGACTTGGCGGGGCAGAATTTTGGTGAAATATCAGAGTTCTAAACAGGGGAAATTAGGTGTGCTGAGTCATACTTTGATGGTGACGTGTTCAATACTTATTTTACCTTCTGTATGTACTGGAGGGAAATCAATATGGGAAGAGGGGAGTTTGACTTTGGATGTGCTGAGGTACAATTAGCACACCCTGTATGCTCAGCAATAAATAGCACATTTTTGCAAATTTTTTAGCTATTTTGTTGTGTGTCAAAAGGCCAATTTCTTTAGCATGTTTGGGGTGCCATTAACACTTTTTAGCATGATCTGGAAATGCAGGCAGAATCATGTGATTCTTTTCACAATTCCGATTTGCTCAGATGTGAACGGGGTCTTATGTTAACAAATACAGTACATTTCTGTCGTTTGCATTCTTTTTTCATCTATTCACTGATTAATATGATTTTGTGGTTCAGCGAACAAACCAAGGATTCCGTTTATTTGAGTGCTGTGTAGCATAGCGGTATTTGATATGAAAATTAGCAAAACTGGAAATAAGATTATATTTTTACATTGCATTAGCTTGGTAATAATGAAGACATAAAGTAAAATTGAAAGTACTAGCAAAATACTATCCAGAATTTGTATTCTTTTTTTTTAAAAGCAATTACATACTTCATTTTCATAAAGGCTGGAGCATAGCCAATTTTCATGTTTGCTGTAAATGTGTTGTAATCATGCTATCAAAACATAACATCTCTATGTAATACAAACAATGTTTTTTTTTTTGGTACTGCGGCAAAATACAATAATTATCCAGCATAAATATAAAATCATTTGTTTTGTAAATACTGACTCTTCTCTCAATGTATATTTTGTTTATGTTTCATTATTTTAAGTAGTGGAATTCATTTCTTGGCCTCATCTCTAGTTTACTCATTATAAATTATAAGTTGTTAATTGCATTACAGTAACCAGACATTAAAAAAGATGTAATGTGGACAATGGGGGACGAGCTGCAACTCACATCTGCTTGACAATGATAAGGTCTAGTTACCTCTGTACAGCATTTCTATGCTTTGGCTTCTTATGACCATCATTAGGTGAATTAACAAATAGTTATGCAAGTACAAGCTTGCACCACTCTTCTAAATTTAGAAAATTGAGAAGTTGTTTCTCCTACTTAACAAAAGGACTACCATATATACTCCAGTATAGGTCGACCCGAATATAGGTCGAGGCCCCTAATTTACCACAAAAAACTGGGAAAAACCTTATTGACCCGAGTATAAGACGAGGGTGAAAAATGCAGCAGCTACTGTAAGTGGAAAAAGAGGGTCAACAATGCCCATCTGCAGCTGTATACCTCCCTGTGTCCTGTGCATGTTTCCCTGTGTCCTGTGCATGTGTCCCTGTGTCCTGTGCAGCCTACCTGTGTCCTGTGCATGTGTCCCTGTGTATGTGTGCATGTGTCCCTGTGTCCTGTGCATGTGTCCCTGTGTATGTGTGCATGTGTCCTTGTGTCTTGTGCAGCCTACCTGTGTCCTGTGCATGCCTCCTTGTGCCGATCTCCATCCTCCGTGTGCCGCTCTGCACCGATCAGCATGTAATAATACCATTCGGCGGCCATCATTCCACTATTCAAAAGCCGCGCCTCCTCCTCCTCTGTGATAGGCAGAACACTCCATTTCCCAGCAGTCAGCGGTCAGCCTATCATGGATATTCTCTCATCTTCATACCACGGACGAGGATGAGAGAATGTCCGTGATAGGCTGTACACTGACTGCTAGGAAATGGAGTGTTCTGCCTATCACAGACGAGGAGGAGGTGCGGCTTTTGAACAGTGGAATGGTCGCCGGATGGTATTATCACAAACTGGCCGCCGTCTGTCTGCATGACACACTGATCATGTAGGCAGGCGGCGATGACTCGAGTATAAGTCGAGGGGGGCACTTTCAGCCTAAAAAAAAGGGCTGAAAATCACGACTTATACTCGAGTATATACAGTAATCTGTTTCATGTTCTACTTTGTGTTTGTCACAACACAGAAGAGTAGCTGAAGCTGCATGCTCCTCTAGGGTGTCCCCACTTCCAAGTTCCAGTTTTCTGTATAGATATCTCTTTGTTGATAAGTTACAGAACCCACTCCAGTTTCTATTACACTCTGAAATAGAAACTGGCATGGGTGGCACAGGTAGTCCTAAAACAGGTCTATCTGCCTAGGTAATGTGGTATATGCAACTCCAGTTTCTGGTGCAGAAAGCTTAGTTATGTGTGTTTTGAAAGTAATGGGGAGGCGGGTACCATTGTCCACAGTTACATCAAGGATATCTGAATGTGATAATGTGACCACAAATTGTGAGTTGAATCCTTTTGCTGCATTGATATCCAAGATATGGACTACTACTGTCTTAAGGTGACCATACGTGTATCAACTTTCTGACAATTTCTACCACTTTTGGTTGATGTGGAACTAATCTGAGTGAAACCAGATTAATGGTTTTCATGGGTCACAAGCCCCCAATCTGATGGCATAAATGGAGAGACAGGTACTTTTTACATAGAGGCCTATTAGATCCCTATGACCTCCTCTGCTCTCTCCCAACCCCCCCTTCAACTGCCATACTGAGTACAAACTGTACCTGATCTGCAGTTTTCCGGGCACCAGCAGACAGGATCAGAGCTGAACAATTCCAGATTCATTCTTTGCAGTGGAGATTGGGAAACATATTTTTTTTGTGTGTGTGTCTCTCTTTCCTGCTCTCTATGCTGGATGGCTACATGGTTGTTCTGCGTTCCCACGGGACATGGAAGGGCCTGGGACATGCGTTGGGTGGCACATGTTCCCGTGCTTACAGAAGTGAAAAGGTGACTACTGAATCACTTCTAGTCATGCATTTCTCTTCCACTTTTGGTAAGGCAAATACGAAAGAAAAATTGATCAGTGTGAAGGTTGCCCTAAATCTTCTCATCCCAATACTGTTGTAATACGGCAGCAGAAGTAGAAATGTAAAGCCTTGTAGAGATTGTTATTAACGTTTTTGTTTTAATTGCTGTGGTGAATTATTTCCTGATTTATATCAGAAATGGAAATGAGTCACTGTAGGGCTGCAGCGACTTATGTTGTTTAGTAAACAGCAGCAGGGGTCACCGGTAATTATGTTTCTGGGTGTAACACCTGTCAAAGATATACGGAATGGAACTGATTTATGTGATGGTCTGTTTGCTTGAGCATGCTCAGTATTTGCATTTTCGTGCATTTTCTGCATAGTAAAACATAGCAGAAAAAGACCTAGTGGTCTATCGAGTCTGATGCTTTTTTTTTAACCTTTTTGTCTAAGCATAGCTTTATGTTTTTCCCAAGCACATTTGAATCCACTAACTACTGAATCACTACCTCTGTTGAAGTCTATTCCAAGCATCAACCACTCTTTTGGTAAAAGAATACTTTCTAAGATTAGTTTTGCACTTTCCTCCTGTCAGTTTGAGATCATGTCCTTATGTTCTTAAACTTGGCTTTATATTGAAAATTCTGCCCTCCTGAATCTTATTCCCACACTTAATGTATTTAAATGTTTCAGTCAAGTCCCCCCGCCACCCTTCTTTTATCAAGACTGTACATAATAATTGCTGTCCCTCCTGTTATGTTTTATCACTCAGAACTTTCACCAATTGTTGCCTCTAAACTTGCTCTATTATATGAATATCTTTTTGTGGGGTAGGTGTCCAGTGCACCGATCTTGCTTACTTATGTGTAGTGTGGTTCAATAAAAAAGTTCTTGCTGGATTTTACTAGCTTGCCTGTGATATGCAGGGGTGGGTATCCTGCCTTGACACATGTAACCATATGAGGGTCAGGCTGCAGATCAGTAGGTTTATAGGCACAGGGACCCAATATTTTTTGTGCAAACACATTTTCAAAGCATTGACTAGTATTCTTTATGTTTGGACAAAAATGTGTTTAAAGGCAGTGCAGAGGGCAACACAGTTATACAAAGTGCAGTAGCTCATAATAACAATCAGATTTTCTTTTACTGTAGTCAATATTATGTCAATATAAACGTGGGCATCTGTGTTAATAATACGGGAAGACACGTCCCCCTGTTTCATGCACCACTATTTTAGGATCTTGCTTTGGCTCTAGGACGGAAGACAATCCTCTTTCTCTAATGTTTTTTTTTTCTCCAATGTGAATTGCACTTTTTTTTTTTTTGTAAGAGAGGGGTTAAGCTAATGGATCATCTCCACTAATTTATATTGAAGAGCAGATGTGCTGGATCGTAACTTCAGTGCTAATCAGTACAGCTGCATGGGATGGAGCCTCCTAGACTGGATATGTTGTGTTTTATTTGATTTAAACTCATTTCATTATCTTCATTTTCATGCCATCTGCCTCTGAAAACTTCAAACATTTTTTTACTGAAGGTACCATAAGGTAACAAATTGCCACATTTTCAGCTCTGCCCTATTTGCAATTCATTACTGACCCACATACAAATTGTTCCAGGCAAAGCACTAATAATATTCAGCAAAGTGCTTTGTAAAGGTTGAGTACATGCTTGTACAACATACCATACACAGTTATACAATACATACTGCAAAGCGAAAACCCAAAGAATTATTTTGTCTGTATGTGATGACTTAAGGGTAAATAAACGCTACTGAATATGGCAGAAAAAATATGAAGAACAGTAACCTATGGAAGTCGAATGCTTTTCAGAAATGAAAACATGTATGAAAAATTTAAAAGAAGATAGCCGACAGATCACTGTAAATTGTACTTTGAACATTGCTTTTAGAATTAATAAATTATGGTCCAGGCACACTGGGCTTAACCACTTGCCTACTGGGCACTTTCACCCCCTTCCTTCTCAGGCCAATTTTCGGATTTCAGCGCTGTCACACTTTGAATGACAATTGCGTGGTCGTACAGCACTGTACCCAAAGAAATGTTTATATTTTTTTTGAGAGAGATAGAGCTTTCTTTTGGCGGTATTTATTTACCACTGGGTTTTTTATTTTTTGCTAAACAAACAAAAAAAGACCAAAAATGTTGAAAAAAAAAAGTTTCTTAGTTTCTGTTACGAAAATTTCTAAATAAGTAATTTTTCTCCTTTACTGATGTGCGCTGATGGGGCTGCACTGATGGGCACTAATGAGGCGACACTGATGAGGCTGCACTGATGGCTACTGATTGGCAACACTGATAGGCACTGATTGGCAGCACTTGTGGGCACGGATTGGCAGCACTTGTGGGCACTGTTGCCCTGATTATCAGAGTAGATGTCCCCTGTGTGGGTTAGCCGGTTGTCAGCTCTCCTCTCATCACACGCTGTCAACATAAGGAGAGGACTGCCGATAACCGGCAAATACTATTTACACTGTGAGATTTGACACAGCTGGTCACATGGTAAAAAGCTACTGTGATTCGCTCTTTACCCCAATCTGTGATCAGCTGTGTCTGAAGGACACAGCAATCACAGGTCCCTGCCGATAAACCCCACAGGGGAAGCGCGATCCTGGGAAGACGTTCATAGACGCCCTCCCGACAGTGTGAGCCCGCGCTGTAGCCATCTTTCGGCTATAGTGTGGACAGAAGGTTGTGACAAAATGCTGCTTCCATAGGAGTTTTGCATTTTTTTCTCCTGTCTGTAGAAACAGCTCAAAGTTATCCTATGTGTCCATACACATTGGGGAGTTTAGAGGCATACACTATATTACCAAAAGCATTGGGACGCCTGCCTTTACACACACATGAACTCTTCTGGGAAGGCTGTCCACAAGGTTTAGGAGTGTGTCTATGTGAATGTTTGACCATTCTTCCAGAAATGCATTTGTGAGGTCAGGCACTGATGTTGGACAAGAAGGCCTGGCTCGCAATCTCCCCTCTAACTCATCCCAAAGGTGTTCTATCGGGTTGAGGTCAAGACTCTGCGCAGGCCAGTCAAGTTCCTCCACCTCAAACTCGCTTATACATTATTTTATGGACCTTGCTTTGTGCACTGGTCCAAATCATTGGTGGAAGGGGGATTATGGTGTTGCTTTTCAGGGGTTGGGCTTGGCCCCTTAGTTCCAGTGAACAGAACTCTTAAGGCATCAGAATACCAAGACATTTTGGACAGTTTCATGCTCCCAACTTTGTGGGAAGTTTGGGGATGGCCCCTTCCTTTTCCAACGTGACTGCGCACCAGTGCACAAATAAGGTCCATAAAGACATGGTGAGCAAGTTTGGGGTGGAGGAACTTGACTGGCCTGCACAGAGTCCCAACCTCAACCTGATAGAACACATTTGGGATAAATTAGAGCGGAGACTGTGAGCCAGGCCTTCTCATTCACATCTGTGACTGATCTCACAGATGCGCTTCTGAAAAAATGGTCAAGCATTCCCATAGGCACACTCCTAAACCTTGTGGACAGCCTTCCCAGGAGAGTTGAAGCTGTTATAGCTTCAAAGGGTGGGCCAACTCAATATTCAGCCCCAAGGACTAAGACTGGGATACCATTAAAGTTCATGTGCGTGTAAAGGCAGGCATCCCAAAAATGTTAGTAATATAGTGTATTTCAAGAGGAGAGTTTAGAGGCAGAAAGAAACCCTCCACAAGTGTGTTTTTGAGAAGAGTTTTGAGGCAGAAAAAGTGGGAAATGTTTTGGAAAAAACGCTTATGAAAGAAAATGCACATAAACTCTCCTAAACTCTTGAGCAATACAAGCTACTATGAGCATTTTTTCTGCCACCTTTTCTGCCAGAGGTTCTGCCATTTTCTTCTGCTTCTAGTGTGCATGGACCCTAAGAGGTGGTATGTTAGAAAAGTCTAGTGTTGTTAATTTTCAGCACAGGGTGCCAATTAATTAAAGTAAAACTCAAAAATGTGGAAAAATTTTATTTGTGCCTAAGTAGTTCCCCAAAAAATTAGCATTCCTCCAGAAAAAAATAGTGCATTTCCTGGTATTTGAATGTACCTAGTCACTCCTGTACCTACAGCCTCATAGCTCCTATATCTTCAGTATAAGATATAAGGCACTGCTGCCTCTGACGTAGTCACTACTGTTCTATATAAAGACGAGGTGCAGAATAGGGCATTTGTTCCAATGAAGACACCTGTTCCCTCTTGCTGGGAATCTCCCCAATGTAAATGGTATGTGGCCTTGTCAAAAACAGGAAGGGGTAGGGGAGAGGGTTGCATGTTTGTTTCTCCCTTTCCTGGCCACCCAGGCTGCATGTCTACATAAGGGTCTGGTTGGAATAATAAGGAGAACAATGCACAGTTTTCTTTTTTGTTTTTGTTGTGTGCTGCCAGTTTATGCTGTTGTTGAGACTGTCAGTGAAATTGGTACAGTTCTGTAACATCACACAAATCTTTAAGGCATCCCACGCATGTTATTTAAAAGATTTGTGTATTTTTAATATTTCTCATTGAAGCCACATAAAAAGATCCTCTGTATGGTATTTTTTTTCTTCTTTACATTGTTACATGTCTCCTATGGCAGTACCCAGCTCTCCGTGCTTTTTATGACAGTGCTTTGACTATTAGTCCCTAAAATGGCCAGAACTTGCTAACATGATTTGCCTCCCATAGACTTCTTGGTTCCCCACTTAGTTTGGGTTTGTAAATTTCAAACAAAATTTGCCAAAGACTTTGGGAACCAACCCCAGGCAGGTTTTCTCATCCCACCTGTGTTTTCACACTGAGGCTTTTCATGGTGCAGTCTGCACTTAGTGTAAAGTGTACAACCACTTTAAAAATACAAATAATGATGTCATATGAAATTGAATAAATAATTATATATCTAAGCACTCAAAGTAAATCCAGAGATGTGAACTTGTGCAGTAAACAGTTTCAGTTGTTTGTTCTGGACTGAGTTGGTAGACAGCCAAGTCTTCCGTCATGAATAAATCCCTATGGTAAGCCGATACAAACCAGTTGTAATTGCTGATACTTGTTACACAGTAATTTGTAGAGCAATTTGTTTGGCATAATTTATGAACATATCAAATGGATCAGAAAGGAATACATGCTAAAAGGAAGATATATCACTGTGCATGACAAACATTTTGCTTTATCTCTGTAACAATATTTTCAGTCAATGAGTGGTGTATTGGGTATGTCTTTTAGAACATTTGAATTTTATGGCATTCTCTAAGCATATATTAAAGCTGCATGAAACTCATACTTTTGTTTTACAAATTCTATGTTTGTTATTTACAATAGCGCATACAATATTGACACGAATGGAGGAAGCCTTCATACAGTATATGTACATTAATGACTACTCATACTACACGACACAATGCATTATTATACATGCAGTGCAACTGAGTTATTATCCATGCTTGCTTTGGTCAATTAAACATTCCCCACTAGCTTTTGGAGTACTAATGGTAATTTATTATAGGAAAAAAATACACCCTCTATAATGCCTATACTGTTTCATGATATCATTTAGCTTTTTCCTTAATGAGCTTTTTATGTAAAGTATATGGGTTGCAGTTTGTCTATTGGGCAACATATTGCTGCATATTAATTATTAATAGAACTAATATCATCATTATAGACATGGTTTCATACATCTGCTATGTTTTTGTAGGCCAAAAACAAAATCTTTTTACCTTTATGGAAAGTATATGCTATTTAATATGTGTTGCAAATGCCAATACATATCTCCATGGCCCCTGGCAGTTCTATGGTTCATAATCTCAAGGGGCTCACCATTTAGAGCAAGGGGAGCCCTATTATCATTTTAAAGCTGCCTAGTTCTTGTGGAAAAATGTAAAAAATGCTACTGCATCTGCTACAAATTATCGTCTATACTGCCAATTGGCTTCAGCTGGTCATAAGAAAGCTATTATAACTCTATTCCCAGTAGCATCTTTCAAGTGCCAATAAAATAGTGTGAGTAGCAACAATGGTGTTGTCAATGTACCTGGTAGAGGCTGAAGTAAAGAAAGGGCTCTCCCTTACATCTCCTGTCCTTTTTGATGACAGGGTAGAACAGGATACAGACATACCTGTAGTAAATTCTAGTCAGCAAAAAATGAATCTTGCAGTGAACTAGAAGCTGAAGAACAGACAGAAACGTGTTGTCCTCTCTGGGCTTGCAGGAGATGGAGGCAGGAATGTGGTCAGACAGGCAGAAGTTGGTAACAGGTGGGCAACAGAGGTACAGATTCATAAGAGGAGAATGTAAACAGGAGCTAGGCCGAGGTCAGTATCACATGTGCAGAAGATAAGCCAAAGAGGTAAGCAAGAGCAGAATCGGGAAACAAGTCAAAGGTCAGATATTGAAGTGATAAAGATCAGGCTTAGTCAGAAGGCAAAAAGGGTATAACACATTAACAACCAGGGTCTGGTCATTGGTTACAGAAGCCACTGTGCTGACATGAGCACAGTCCTAATTCTGTGCACAGGTCCGTGGGCTGCTTCTTGCGCATGCACAGTTCTTTGGGCAGGGACATGACCACATTTTTCCTGACGGGTGTGCAAAGTGCAGTAGCCTAATTGTGTAAATACATTTGTAGTGAGATCAATGAAAGATGGGTTACAACTCCCCAAGCCCATGGCTGCTAATAAAGGATGCATGCACTGTACTGTCACCATTTGAGGAGGCCGCAAGGATACTGAGTCGTGACAATGGATGCATCAATGACAGAATCCCTGTTGTGTTCCTGCTGGAGCATACTCTGCGTGACATTTTGGACAGGGCACTCGAGCCAGAGCAGCAGGAGGAAGAGGAGGACTTCCTTTCCTCTCAAAGCCTGCTTTATGCAGACACCATTCTTGTGTCGTCAAAGAACACACAAGAGGAGAAGGAAAAGGAGGAGGAGGGGGATTCTGGCAGTTTTGGAGGCATTGAAGTAGAGGAAAACATGCCTTAGATCAGTTTTTAGTCTGGGGAGATTCTACAATGAAAGTAGACAGCAAGTAGCAGATTCATGACTTTCAGGTTTACTACACAATCCTGTTGGTCAGTGAGAACACCAGTAGCAACCAAACCACATGTATAATCCAGTGGGGCTTTCTTTTATAATAAATCAACAAAAAAGATCACATTTGAAGATTGATATCTCTTTTACATATTGCAATACCTGAAGTCAAGTTTTCGCTGTCTTTTGGGGTAGATGATCCTCAAATAGGATTTATTTTACTGGTAGTAAGAGTCCAAACTTCAGGTAAAGTTTCAAACTTGCTGAAACCAGCTTTACTGCATCTCCAGCATCAACGAAGTATAAATAGCATTCCCATAAACAACAATAACGTAATCAGTGTGTAAATGGAAATAAATCTTAAATATAAATAGTTGCCTGTTCAGCACTAATTGAACTTTAGGTTAATTTCCAGCAGGGAACTGGACCTTGGACTTTCATCTAAATGCTCAAAATAACAGTTGATCTTATAAAAAACGGTTGTCCTAAGGAATCTCTATATAGCCAGGTGCTAAAATTATTTGTGAGTTTGAAATTGTGAGGGTAGTTGCCTCCTCTATGAAGAACAGTAACAGCTTAGGCATCATTTAATATAATTAGATGAGGATTTCAGGCGCAAACTGCACCATTTTGTTGTCAAAACTGGGTATTTAACATATTAGGATAACATTTCATGTGTGTATTATGGATGAGCCGAACACCCCCCCCGGTTCGGTTCGCACCAGAACCCGCGAACGGACCGAAAGTTCGCACGAACGTTAGAACCCCATTGACGTCTATGGGACTCGAACGTTCGAAATCAAAAGTGCTCATTTTAAAGGCTAATTTGCATGGTATTGTCCTAAAAAGGGTTTGGGGACCCGGGTCCCACCCCAGGGGACATGTATCAATGCAAAAAAAACTTTTAAAAACGGCCGTTTTTTCGGGAGCAGTGATTTTAATGATGCTTAAAGTAAAAAAAAAAAAGTGAAATATTCCTTTAAATATCGTACCTGGGGGGTGTCTATAGTATGCCTGTAAAGTGACGCGTGTTTCCCATGTTTAGAACAGTCCCTGCACCAAATGTCATTTTTAAAGGAAAAAATCTCATTTAAAACTGCTTGCGGGTTTAATGTCATGTCGGGTCATGGCAATATGGATGAAAATCAGTGAGACAAACGGCATGGGTACCCCCCAGTCCATTACCAGGCCCTTTGGGTCTTGTATGGATATTAAGGGGAACCCCGCACCCAAATTAAAATAAGGAAAGGTGTGGGGCCACCAGGCCCTATATACTCTGAACAGCAGTATACAGGCAGTGCAAACAAGACAGGGACTGTAGGTTTGTTGTTAAGTAGAATCTGTTTGTAATTTTGAACATTTTTAACGTGTTTAGCTCCAGCCAAAAAATCTTTTCTAAGCTTTTTGGAAAACATAGGGACTGTAGGTTTGTTGTTAAGTAGAATCTGTTTGTAATTTTGAACATTTTTAACGTGTTTAGCTCCAGCCAAAAAATCTTTTCTAAGCTTTTTGGAAAACATAGGGAAGGGTTATCACCCCTGTGACATTTGTTTTGCTGTCTTTCCTCCTCTTCAGAAGATTTCACCTCACTTTTTTGTCCCAATGAAAAATGTTTTTTGAAAATTTGGGTTTTTTTGTGGAACAAGGATTGGAAAGCATCAGTGGAAAGGAGAAATTGTTTTCCCATATTAACTCTTACAGGAGAGAATTTCCCTTCCTAGGGGTAGATTTCATCTCACTTCCTGTTGTCTCCTTCCATTTGCAAGTAGGAGTCGTTTGTAAGTTAGATGTTTGAAAGTAGGGTCCTGCCCTATATACTCAGCAGAAATTTGGGCCTTAGGTCTTGCTGTGGCCACAACACTGTAAGCCCTCACAGGGCCCTGCTGTGAAATATTAGATCAAGAATTGTAATTACATGCCCCTGTTGAACAGGAGCTGAAAAATTAGGCCTTAGGCACTGGTGCTGGTGCCACAACACTGCAACCCCTCACAGACACTCTAGTTGGAACGCAGGAACGAGCCCTGCTGCAAAGTATTGCATCAAAAATTGTAATTACACGCCCCTGTTAGACAGGGGCAGAAAAATTGGGCCTTAGGCACTGGTGCTGATGCCACAACACTGCAACCCCTCACAGACACTCTAGTTGGAATGCAGGAACGAGCCCTGCTGCAAAGTATTACATCAAAAATTGTAATTACACGCCCCTGTTAAACAGGGGCTGAAAAATTGTGCCTTAGGCACTGGTGGTGGCGCCCAGAACCAAAAATGTTCTTACAAGCTATCAGCGTGATGATTGAGGAGGAAGAGGATAATTACTCAGGGATAGTCACTCAGCATCAGCATAGGCAGTCTTTGAAGGGATCTGAGATTTCAAAAAAAATTATTCGGTTACATCAGCATCAGGTGCTTGGTAGCTGGTGGTGATCCAAGACTGATTCATTTTTATGAAGGTCAGCCGATTGACCGAGTCGGTGGACAGACGCACCCTGTGATCGGTTACCACGCCTTCAGCAGCACTGAATGTGCGTTCCGAAAGAACGCTGGATGCAGGACAGGCCAGTAGCTCAATTGCATACTGTGCAAGCTCTGGCCAGTGATCCATCCTCAAGACCCAGTAACCCAGAGGATTTTCGGTGGGAAAGGTGTCCAAGTCTGATCTTGCCCCTAGGTATTCCTGCACCATGTAAAACAGACGCTGGCGATGGTTGCTGGAACCGATCATACCTTGGGGCTGCGGACCAAAAAATTGTCTGAACGCATCGGTCAGACGGCCACCTTCTCCACCGCTCCTTCTTTGACTGACCGAAGCCTCAGCAACACGTTGTCCAGAAACAGGAGTTTGTAACCTCCCAGTCTCTGGGAACGCGTTGCACAGACCTTTCTGCAAGGCCTCCCGAAGATGTTTCATCCTCTGCTCCCTCTGCGATGGCAAGATAAGGTCCGCAACCTTACCCTTGTAACGTGGATCAAGGAGGGTTGCCAGCCAGTATTGGTCCTTCTCCTTGATACCACGAATACGAGGATCCTTACGCAGGCTTTGCAGGATCAGGGAGGCCATGCAGCGTAGGTTTGCTGAGGCATTCGGTCCGGAGTCCTCTGGGTCACTAAGGACAACAACGTCCGCAGCCACCTCCTCCCAGCCACGTACAAGTCCATGTGTTCCTTGGGACTGATCCCTTAAAGACTGCTGCTGATGCTGAGTGCCAGGCTCCACCTCCATACTGACACAATCTTCCTCCTTCTCCTCCTCGTCCTCTTCCTGTGTGATCGGCGGGCACGCAGGAACACTGTCTGGATAAAGGGGGCCTTGAGAGCTAAGGAAGTCCTCCTCTTCCTGCCTCTGTTCTGCCTCAAGTGCCCTGTCCATTATTCCACGCAGCGTGTGCTCCAACAGGTGGACAAGGGGGACAGTGTCACTGATGCATGCACTGTCAGTGCTCACCATCCTCGTGGCCTCCTCGAATGGTGACAGGACAGTGCATGCATCCCTGATCATGGCCCACTGGCGTGGGGAAAAAAAACCAAGCTCCCCTGACCCTGTCCTGGTGCCATAGTCGCACAGGTACTCATTGATGGCCCTCTGCTGCGTGTGCAGCCGCTGCAGCATGGCCAACGTTGAGTTCCACCTGGTGGGCATGTCACAGATTAGGCGGTTCTTGGGCAGGTTAAACTCCTTTTGGAGGTCCGTCAGCCGAGCACTGGCATTATATGACCGGCGGAAATGCACACAGACTTTCCTGGCCTGCCTCAGGACATCCTGTAAGCCCGGGTACCTGCCCAAGAACCGCTGCACCACCAAGTTAAGGACGTGAGCCAAACAGGGCACATGGGTCATTTGTTCCTGTCGGAGGGCAGAGAGGAGGTTGGTGCCATTGTCGCAAACCACCAGTCCTGCCTTAAGTTGGCGTGGCTTCAACCACCTCTGAACCTGCCACTGCAGAGCTGACAGAACCTCTGCCCCAGTGTGGCTCCTATCCCCCAAGCACACCAGCTCAAGCACCGCATGGCATCTTTTGGCCTGCGTACTTGCGTAGCCCCTTGGACGCCTACGGAGCACCGCTGGTTCCGAGGAAGAGGCCATGGAGGAAGAAGAAGAGGAGGGGGTGGAGGAGAGAGGTGTGTCACAATCAGCATTTTGGAGGCGTGGTGGCGGAACAACCTCCAACACTACTGCACCTTGTCCTGCATCCTTCCCAGCTGCCAGCAGAGTCACCCAATGCGCCGTGAAACTTAGGTAACGTCCCTGTCCATGCCTGCTGGACCATGAGTCAGCGGTAATATGCACCTTACCGCTGACCGCCCTGTCCAGCGAGGCATGGACATTGCCTTCCACATGCCGGTAGAGAGCCGGAATCGCCTTCCGTGAGAAAAAGTGGCGTTTGGGTACCTGCCACTGAGGAACCGCACATTCCACAAACTCACGGAAGGGGGCAGAGTCTACCAACTGAAAAGGCAGCAGTTGAAGTGCTAGCAATTTTGCCAAGCTAGTATTCAACCGCTGGGCATGTGGATGGCTGGGAGCAAACTTCTTTCGGCGGTGCAGCAGCTGGGGCAGGGAAATTTGCCTGGTACAATCTGACATCGGTGTACCAAAAGCAGATTGCCCACAAGTACTTGGCTGTGACACACCTAATTCTACACCTTCATTCCTCTCACTGCAGGTCTCAGAGAGGACTGAAGGTCTAGTGGGGTTGGAAATCTCAGCTGATGAGGAGCAAGGAGAGATCCTCTTTGTTCTTTGGTGTGGGTCTTTTAGATACGCTTGTCAACGAACTGCATGGCAGGTCAACATATGTCTGGTCAAGCATGTGGTACCCAAGCGGGAGATGTTTTGGCCACGCAAGATACGCTTGAGACATATGTTGCAAATAGCAGCAGTGCGATCTGATGCACTCGTCTCAAAAAAGGCCCACACCAAAGAACTTTTTGAATAACGCGCAGAGACTGCAGCGCCCTGCACATGTGGAGCTTTGGGGTGTGATGCAGTCAATGTGCTGCCCTTAGGCTGGCCCCTGGAGGGCATCCTGCCTCGTTGGTGATGTGCCGCCTCCTCCTTCTCCTCCTCCTCCTCCTCTCTCCTATCAGGCACCCACGTTGAGTCAGTGACCTCATCATCCCCTCCCTCCTCATCACTGGAGCAAACCTGGCAGTATGCTGCAGCAGGGGGAGCATGACTGCCAGATTGCTGTCCTTCTTGGGCACCCCCTCTGTCCGTGCTCATGTTACTGCCTTCATCGAGCTCAGTATCATCATCAGAGCCTTCCAAACGCTGGGCATCCTCCTGGAGCATGTACCCAACACTGTGGTCAAACAGTTCGAGGGAATCCTCATGAGGACATGGTGGAGCTAGGGAAGGAGTCACTGATGACATTGAGCTGAGGGAAGAGGCCGCTGCTTTGCCAGACAAAGCACCCTGGGCATGGGTGAGAGAGGATGAGGAGGATGAGGACGGCTTGGTCATCCACTCGACCAAGTCTTCCGCATGTTGCGGCTCAACACGGCCAGCTGCCGAAAAAAAGGCCAAGCGTGTCCCATGGCCACGTGCTGATGAGGATGCACCGTCTCCACGACCAGCACTAGACACAGAGCCTGCTTGCCCTCTCTTATTGGCTTGTGACTGTTTGCCTCTCCTTCTTGGCCTTCCAGAAATACTAATGGCCTGTAGCTGCACTAAGCTGGGATAGAACACCTGTAATTTTCTTCAGGTAGCTTTATATACTGTAACCAGACAAGCCTGCCTGTCAGTAGGAAGATAACAGGAACGGATCTAGCTGAACACTGTGAGCAGGACGCACTGTACTAAATGTAAATAGTCTAGCTGCCTGACCGTGGTACTAATAGGATCAAATAGAACACCTGTAATTTTCTTCAGGTAGCTTTATATACTGTAACCAGACAAGCCTGCCTGTCAGTAGGAAGATAACAGGAACGGATCTAGCTGAACACTGTGAGCAGGACGCACTGTACTAAATGTAAATAGTCTAGCTGCCTGACCGTGGTACTAATAGGATCAAATAGAACACCTGTAATTTTCTTCAGGTAGCTTTATATACTGTAACCAGACAAGCCTGCCTGTCAGTAGGAAGATAACAGGAACGGATCTAGCTGAACACTGTGAGCAGGACGCACTGTACTAAATGTAAATAGTCTAGCTGCCTGACCGTGGTACTAATAGGATCAAATAGAACACCTGTAATTTTCTTCAGGTAGCTTTATATACTGTAACCAGACAAGCCTGCCTGTCAGTAGGAAGATAACAGGAACGGATCTAGCTGAACACTGTGAGCAGGACGCACTGTACTAAATGTAAATAGTCTAGCTGCCTGACCGTGGTACTAATAGGATCAAATAGAACACCTGTAATTTTCTTCAGGTAGCTTTATATACTGTAACCAGACAAGCCTGCCTGTCAGTAGGAAGATAACAGGAACGGATCTAGCTGAACACTGTGAGCAGGACGCACTGTACTAAATGTAAATAGTCTAGCTGCCTGACCGTGGTACTAATAGGATCAAATAGAACACCTGTAATTTTCTTCAGGTAGCTTTATATACTGTAACCAGACAAGCCTGCCTGTCAGTAGGAAGATAACAGGAATGGATCTAGCTGAACACTGTGAGCAGGACGCACTGCACTAAATGTAAATAGCAGGAACGGATCTAGCTGAACACTGTGAGCAGGACGCACTGCACTAAATGTAAATAGTCTAGAAGATAACAGGAACGGATCTAGCTGAACACTGTGAACAGGACGCACTGCACTAAATGTAAATAGCAGGAACGGATCTAGCTGAACACTGTGAGCTGGACGCACTGCACTAAATGTAAATAGCAGGAACGGATCTAGCTGAACACTGTGAGCAGGACGCACTGCACTAAATGTAAATAGCAGGAACGGATCTAGCTGAACACTGTGAGCAGGACGCACTGCACTAAATGTAAATAGCAGGAACGGATCTAGCTGAACACTGTGAGCAGGACGCACTGCACTAAATGTAAATAGTCTAGAAGATAACAGGAACGGATCTAGCTGAACACTGTGAGCAGGACGCACTGCACTAAATGTAAATAGCAGGAACGGATCTAGCTGAACACTGTGAGCAGGACGCACTGCACTAAATGTAAATAGCAGGAACGGATCTAGCTGAACACTGTGAGCAGGACGCACTGCACTAAATGTAAATAGCAGGAACGGATCTAGCTGAACACTGTGAGCAGGACGCACTGCACTAAATGTAAATAGTCTAGAAGATAACAGGAACGGATCTAGCTGAACACTGTGAGCAGGACGCACTGCACTAAATGTAAATAGCAGGAACGGATCTAGCTGAACACTGTGAGCTGGACGCACTGCACTAAATGTAAATAGCAGGAACGGATCTAGCTGAACACTGTGAGCAGGACGCACTGCACTAAATGTAAATAGCAGGAACGGATCTAGCTGAACACTGTGCGCAGGACGCACTGCACTAAATGTAAATAGCAGGAACGGATCTAGCTGAACACTGTGAGCAGGACGCACTGCACTAAATGTAAATAACAGGAACGGATCTAGCTGAACACTGTGAGCAGGACGCACTGCACTAAATGTAAATAGTCTAGATAGAAGATAACAGGAACGGATCTAGCTAAACTGAATACAGTGTATATATATATATGCAACACCTGGGATGCATATATATACACAATACACTGTAAGTGCAGCTAACTGACTGACTGTTCTGCCTAATCTATCTAACTCAAATCAAATGACACTGTCTCTCTCTCTCTCTATCTCTCAGCACACCGGAACACACACTACACAGGGCCGCCGTGCAGGCGGCCTTATATAGTGTGGGGTGTGTACTAAATCCCCTGAGCCATAATTGGCCAAAGCCACCCTGGCTTTGGCCAATTACAGCTCTCTCTACTGACGGCGCTGTGATTGGCCAAGCATGCGGGTCATAGTGCATGCTTGGCCAATCATCAGCCAGCAATGCACTGCGATGCCGCAGTGAATTATGGGCCGTGATGCGCCACACGAATTTGGCGCGAACGGCCCATATCGTTCGCAATTTGACGGACGGTCGAACAGCCGATGTTCGAGTCGAACATGGGTTCGACTCGAACACGAAGCTCATCCCTAGTGTGTATTATAATATCAATCTTCTGTGCTATAGATGAACAGCAATATTATCTAGTCCATATTAAAAGCAACAAAGGATAAGAAATCATTTAAATTAACGTGTCATCTGTTTCTAGTTTTAAAGAAATAAAGAATGGCAGCTTCCAACAAGCCAATCACAAGCCAGCTGTACAAATCATGCAAAGTTGAAATGAAGGAAATAGTGAGCCCCTGGTTGTGTTTTAAGGGTTCAACTTCCCATGTGTTTATTCGGCATTAATCCATCTAATATAGGTAGATTTTCTTGAAATATGTTTTCTTTTCTGATTGATCTGATGAAGTTTAATTGAGAAGTTAAACCCTTGAGCACAATGTAAGCCTCTAGGTTTCATACTTTAGGATTTTATCCCTATTCTAAACACTGCCTCGTTCAGAATAGGCTCCATGAGCATCCCCAGTAAAAAAAGTAGAGGGAAGACCACATACATATAGGCTTAATAAGTCATTTGTTTTTGTTGCTGGGGCCTGGCAAAATAAAAACCATGTTGTGGGCAGCTGGGGCATTGTTATGGACAATCAAGATCATACTACGGGCACTAAAGATATTAGTGGTGACAAAACAATAAAGCTGAAGTAATGTTGATATGTCAGGTTTTGTACATCAGATAATACTGACAGTAGACAAGGCTTTTAGGTTTATGTGATCACACATATACCTACAAGCATAAGAACAAATCGAGCAGAAATTATAATGCCTTCAAGCACTGTTAAACCCCCTAATTGAAATCGTTATATATGGAGCATGAATGTAAAACATACTCAGTGCTCCACTGAAATCCCCATACATGTGTTTTTAAAAATCACATTACGTTACATGCAATTTTCCATTGACCCCTTTTTGCAACATGATTGCATATTGTGTACATAGCTAATGTTAGCTTTTACTTCTAAATGCTGAATGTTAGGCACATATGCTGTACAAGACCCACCATCTAATGAAATCATTGTATTTGGGTGTCAGAATTGTGTCACTGGATACTTTGGGTGTGAGGTTTTTAAGGTAATGGTGCAGAGAGGTACCTAAACTAGAATAAGATGAGTATGCAGAACAAGGGTTAATTACTTATAGAGTTTTGTTTGGATTAAAGCTGATCTATAGCTGGTATGGCTACGTTTGCATTTGTTATGAACATTTATGGTGTGAAAAGTATTTATTCCATATAAATTCCAAGACTTTGTAATTTAATTTATTAGCCGTTTTCAATACAGTGTACAGTTTTTCAATACAGTGTACAGTCACTGTCATACCACCTTCTTCACAGCAACAGCTATACAGATACCACAACAGAGCACAGCCAGTATATTTTCCTAAATATCTCCCCAAACCAGAGTCTGTATTAACACTGCAGCCAAACAACTAGACAAGAGCAAATTCTTGACACCAATTTGATCCAGTAAAAATTAAAATAACCTTAGTGAGGCTATTTAAATATATTGACTACTGGGTGCATATTCGTAATAAGAAGAAAATTAGCTTGAAAACAAACCATAACTGACACATGTAGCTGAAGGCACCGTGAAGCAACACATCCTCAATGTTCACAGCTAAAGACATTAGACATTAAAAAACTGAATGGCTAAATTAATGCTGAGTAATACAGTGGCATATTTGAAAAACAGTTTATACAATATGTATAGTAGGTATAAATCATTTAAATACCTACAAAAGTAACTAAGGAAATGATATATATCTTTAATTTAGGTTTACGTGAACCCAATGTTTAATATTTGAAATTTCATGATATTTACCTATATAAACCCTACTGTAAAACAATGAGCTTACTTTATAGATCCTTGTAAACTTACTTTATGTATCTTTATAACATTGTATACTCAATAAACTTCTTCTGACAAGGAAAAACAGTTTATAAGTGACATGATGTATAAATATTCCTTAAAATTGTCCTTTCAGCTAAACATACAGTAAATAATTAACCCTTAGATACATTGAAAGACATATTACTCACTGTAATAGCTTTAAACAAATATGTACTTTATTGGGTGCACTCACTTCATGAAAACTACCTCTCAGGATGTCCAGGAGATAGATCATCCTCAAAAAGTTTCCATCTCTGCTTCCCATTGACATTGCATCTCACTGATCTTGTTATTATTATTATTATTGTTCAAGAGTTATATAGTGCTGAAAGTTTGTGCAGCTCTTAACAATATAAGGGGGGAAAGTACAGTTATACTACAATTCAATACAAGAGGGTTAGGAGATACCTGCTCATGAGAGCTTACATTCTAATAGTGAGGGGCAAGTGGTACAAAATGTAATAACTGTGATGGATGAGCTAGTAGAAGATTTAAAGTGATTGTAAAGTCTCTTTTTTTTTCTCTAAAAATAATAAACATGTTATACTTACCTGCTGTGTGCAGTGGATTTAAACAAGGCAGCCCAGATCCTTCTCTTCTCGGGTCTCTCTTCGGCTCTCCTGACCCCTCCCTCCTATCGAGTACCCCCACAGCAAGCAGTTTGCTATGGGTGCACCCAAGCCGAGTCACAGCTCTCTGTGTCCATTCAGACATGGAGCCCTGTTTTGGCCCAGCCCCCTCTCTCTCCTGATTGGCTAACTGACTTTGATTGACAGCAGCGGGAGCCAATGGCACCACTGCTGTGTCTCAGCCAATCAGAAGGCAAGTCCTGGATGGCTGAGGAACTCGTGGACATCGCTGGAGAGAGAGGGGACTCAGATAAGTATTAGGGGGTGCTGGGGGGGGGGACTGCTGCACACATTTTTCTCTTTCAATGTTTTTATTGAAATCAAATTTTAACAGATAACAAGGTTCACATTGATACAGGTTTTGTGTCAACAGTAATATTACAATAGTGAATGTCAAATTAGCGTGAATGGCTCATTATATAACTGTGCTAAGGCTAAGGTCCCCACTCTATCCCTTCCTATCCATAAACAAACTGATGGTTGATGAGACGCCTAACACACATAGAAGATATTACAGTGAAATTCCCTGAAGAGGGACTGTCATGTGATGTAGTTCAATTTCCCACCTTGGAGTTATAACAGAAAACTTAGGTATTAAGTATACTCTAGGATAGGGTTTCTCAACTCCAGTCCTCAAGGCGCCCCAACAGGTCATGTTTTCAGGATTTCCATTAGTTTGCACAGGTGATTTGATCAGTTCCACTGCCTTAGTAATTACCACAGCTGTTTCATCTGAGGGAAATCCTGAAAACATGACCTGTTGGGGCGCCTTGAGGACTGGAGTTGAGAAACACTGCTCTAGGATTAATATGCTGTAGAGCCCGATGTCATGCGTATGGTAACCCCACTGTGGGGACAAAGTAAAAGTTTGTATGTAGAAGGAAAAGAAAAGGAAAGGGACCCCCCCCCCCGCCCCTCACGGTACACATTTTTATCTTAATGCATACAATGACTTTACAACCCCTTTAAAACTTCAGTTTTTAGGTGGAGGTGGGATAGGCTTCCCTGATGAGTCTTCAAGATGAGTCTTCAAGGATTGCCTCCTAAAGGTGGATTGAGTAGGGGATAGCTGGACAGATTGGGGCTGGGGGAGCTCCAGAGGATCTGAGAGACTCTGGAGAAGTCTCAGAGGTGAGCAAGGAAGGAGGGGAGAATGGAGCTAGAGAGCAGGAGGACTTGACAGGAAAGGGAAGGATGGTTTGGATGATATATTGAGACAAGATTGGCGATGTAGCTTAGGGCAGAGTTGTAGTTGTAGGCTTCTTTTTTTCGTTCTGTATTTAGCACAATGTGCAACAAATGAGAGCTACAAAAGCAATGGGGTTAATTTACTAAAACTGGCGAGTGCAAAATCTGGTGCAGCTATGCATGATAGCCAATCAGCTTCTAACTTCAGTTTGTTCAACTGGGCTTTGACAAAAAAAAAATGGAAGCTGATTGGTCTATATGCAGAGCTTCACCAGGTTTTGCACTCTCTAATTTTAGTAAATCAACCCCAATGTCTCTTACCCCTGAAATTGGCCAGGGCATTGGTGCAATTGGAACAAAGGTCTAGTTACCGGGAAGACACTGAAGCTAGTTTGAAATCAATCATGCCAACTTCTACCCAAAACTGAAATATGACTTTGGTGCATCATGACAATTTACATTGATTATAATAACATCCTAATTGGACAGCATGATTGCCCTTCATTGTTTAAAAACAGTATGTATTTGATCAAGTTGAAATTTAAGAAAATCAGTGTTAATGTTAAATGTTTTTAGTCTTGGTTAACATGGCGGAGTAAGACTATGGGCCCACATTGGGAATTTAGCAACTCTGGTTTTTGTGCTGGTGTGTCTGAGGCTATTGCTATGAGCTTGAGGGTATTGATTAGCCCTAAACAGCAAAGCGTGAATAAAAACAATAGCATCTAAAACAGTCTAGAAACATTTTTCTTTTGCTTCGCAAAATATGTCATTTACACTTAAAAAATGCCATCAGTGGCATATATTTATCATTGGCTTATACTTTAGGCTTTCTGGCATTTTAACAAATCCATGATTATAAAAATAGACACATTCATCACCCGAACACATTAAACTCAAATACCACCATTTTTAAATCATTATACCTGCAGTACAATCTATAAAAGCCATGTAATGATAGTACTAAGCAGCTATCTTTTTACAAATTGCAGTTATACGGCCCTATTAGCAATGGGCTCTCACCTTTCAGCTCACAGCATTTGAATAATGAACATAAGTCATTAATCAATATTGACTAATTGCACTTTAGATTCTGGTATTATACATTGTTTTTTTTACTATATTAAGCTGCAGAATCTCAAAGGAATAATTGGACTAAACTATGTTATTAAATCTCTGTCTGCAATTTAATGGTCCCAACCAGATCAATAAGTTTAAAGCCCTCACACACTGCAAGGATTAAATGCTCATTAACTCTAGGGGTAGAGGCATAGGGTGTAATACTTACCTTATTCCTCGCTTCCTCCGTTTGTGTGACATGTCCCCCAAAGCCACTTCTCTAAGATGCTCCAGCCAGAAGCTATCAAGAAAATGCAAGGCCACTAACCCTGCATTGTACATAAGTATGGTGAGGGCCCTCCCACAAGCCGTAGGAGGGGTAGCCGTAGGAGGAGTAGGCACTGAAGCCTGTCGGAGCAAAGTGTAAGCTAGGTGTTACACATTATTCTTCTACTGCATTTAACCTATGGGGGTGTTTGCTGAATGGGAATTTTTGAGTTGGACTTAAACATAACATACCTATATAACATTTTAACCACTTTAAGACCAGGTCTATTTTTCAAACTTGTTGTTTACAAGTTAAAACCATCTTTTTTTGCTAGAAAATTACTTAGAACCCCCAAACATTTTATATTTTTTTTCTAACACCCTAGAGAATAAAATGGCCGTTGTTGCAATACTTTCTGTGACACCGTATTTGCGCAGCGGTCTTACAAGTGCACTTTTTTGGTAAGAATACACTTTTTGAATGAAAAAATAAGACAACAGTAAAGTTAGCTCAATTGTTATATTGTGAAAGATGATGTTACGCAGAGTAAATTGATACCCAACATGTCACGCTTCAAAATTGCGCCTGCTCGTGGAATGGCGACAAACTTTTACCCTTACATTTCCATATGCGATGTTTAAAAAATTCTACAGGTTGCATGTTTTGAGTTGCAGAGGAGGTCTAGGGCTAGAATTATTGTTCTCGCTCTAACGATCGCAGTGCTGTGTGGTTTGAACACCGCTTTCATATGCAGGCACTACTCATGTATGAGTTCGCTTCTGCATGCGAGCTCGACGGGACGGGGCGCGTTTAAAAAAATTACATCTTTTTTTCTTATTTATTTTATCTTTTATTTTTTATTTTTACACTGTCGTTTAAAAAAAAAAATTGTGTCACTTTTATTCCTATTACAAGGAATGTAAACATCCCTTGTAATAGAAAAAAAGCATGACAGGACCTCTTCAATATGAGATCTGGGGTCAAAAAGACCTCAGATCTCATATTTACACTAAAATGCAATAAAAAAAAATAAAATAAGAAAAATGTCGCTTGAAAAAAAAAAAATGTTGCTTTAAGAGCTATGGGCGGAAGTGATGTTTTGACGTCGCTTCCGCCCTGCATTGGTATGGAGCAGGGTGGGGGCCATCTTTCCCTCACTCAGCTTCATACCACAGAGGACACAGGATACGATCGACTCCGCTGCTGCCGACGGTTCCGGTAAGTGGCGGAGGGCACTGGAGCGCGGCCGATAAAAGTGATCTTGCGACAAATCCGCTGCAGACACCACTTTTATCTGAAAGCGGACTGCCGTTGAAGAAGAGGATACCGGGGTTATGGCAGCTAGCTGCTGCCATAACAACAATATTCCTCTTCAAAGTACCGCCGTATAATGGGCGGGCGGTCCGGAAGTGGTTAAATATGTGCATTTCATCAGTACAGATTAAACAGAAAAAAATGCTTTGTCTGCTGCTCACAAACTGTGCTTTTATGATTTTTTTCACTGTCAGGGCAATAAGGACGTGGAACTCTCTTCCATGATCAGTGGTGGCAGCGGGATGTATGGGTATTTTTAAGAGACTCTTGGATGTGCATCTTAAAGAACACAATGTACAGGGATATGGGAAATAATTATAGACACTGACACATGTGTACCTACACAGGTTGAACTGGATGGACTATTGTCTTTTTTCAACCTTGCCTACTATGTGACTGTGTGATTTAAGGTATAGCTGTTTCCTTTGGCAAATAAGTTGGCTTACTAATTAGATCCTGGGGAAACACCCAGCTACCTATGCAATAGTGTATCTCAGTGAAATTCTTTTAAAGCTGACCTCCAGCCATACCTTCAGTCCTGCACAAGTCCCTCTCCTGTACTGAAATTCCTTACACTACTTTTAGAGAACACTCTGAGCTTTCCACAGTGTGCATTAAAAGCTGCAGCAATCAGATAAAGCTCGCCTCATTTTTTGGCTGGAGGACATCCAGCATCATCTAGCTATTTTCTTCTTAGTCTTACTGTCCCTGGCCCATCCCTTTCATTCATTGGAATTTAGTTGCTTACATCATGAAGGCTCCATATCACATGTGGGTGTTATCAAGATGGTCTGCATGTTAATGCAGCCTGTCTAGAAATTCCCACTCCTCCAGGGGTCTCCAAACTATGGCCCTCCAGTTGTTCAGGAACTACAATTTCCATCATGCCTAGTCATGTCTGTGAATTTCAGTTTTACAATGCCTCATGAGACATGTAGTTCCACAACAGCTGGAGGGCCGTAGTTTGGAGATCCCTGCTCTAGACTGACATCCAACTATTAGGTCTTTTTGATTGATAGTTCTAAAATAAGGTACGTTATAACAACAGAAATGTCTTATTAAAAAAATATTAGCATGTTGATGAGGGGAAAAGAAGGAATCAAGGAAGGAAAAATATGTATAGGAAAATTCAGTAGAATTAACTTATTAAGGCAGAAGGCAACAATGCAAGAAGTAAATGACACACACACACCATCTATCTCAATATAGAATTCCAATGGGATCTATGGTGTTTTTTTAGCTTTCCTCCACCTGAAACACTTGCTTAGTGTTAATGACATCCTGTATAAATACTGATATTAAAATAGATGGAAGCCCACATACTCACTGAAAATATAGATGTGGGTATTTTCATCCATTACATTCAGTGTACTGAACTGGTACTTATGAGGGTGTACTGCTATTTATTTATTTATTGTAAATTTAAAATTTTGTGTGAAAGTAGGCAAAATACATGCACAAAAATATGCAAACGCCTGAAAGTATAGGCTAAGTACACATTTACCATACATATTTTTTTGCTTATTCATCAAATAATTTCAGGTATAACAGTATTTTAAGTATGAAATTGAAACCACTAATTTTCTCCTGTATTCAGTCGTGGGTGGTGTAGATAAAACGTGGATGTCTGGGGACGATGTCTTTGGGAGACGAAACGTACATTGGGTGGTTGACGCGCTGACATCATCGCAGTGTACTTCGTCCTGAACGGGTGTTTGCAAGCCGGCCGGCTACTCTTTTTATCCACGTTTTATCTGCATTTGGATGTAAGTGCAACTTTTATTTCTAATAATATTGGGCCACACCGATTTACACTGTGGAGAGCCATTTTTTCATTTCTCTTGGTCCCTTCTGCTGACTGCCCCGCATGCCTACTGGATGGAGTTATCCTGTTTGTCTCTGGTTCAACACTGTGAAACCGTGCTGTGACGGTACTACAGACTGGACATCAGGTTGCTTTACAAGCTTATGCAAGCTTGCCCTCTGGTGACCGTGTAATTTATACGGTGGTGGATCACATCATAGGGTGTTATCTGCGGGACTAAGAAGCCTTATTTCACCTTTACTGAACAATCACTGAATTAACACCCACGGACTTTATTTTATCGTATTTATTTATTTTGAACGATTCACTGGTCAATGTTCTTTAGTCACTCTGTCACTCTTATTGACACCAATGTTATTTGTTTTTTGATTTATGTATGAACCCATCATGGATCCCTTCATTCACATATTTTTGTCATTTGTTGTTTGAAGCGCAGATTATTTCTCTTTATATTTTCTGTATTTGTGCATATCTCACATTTTTTGAGCTGCAGCTTTTTTTCACTTATCTTGACCAATTATCTGTTTATTAGGTAGCGCGGTAATTCTTTTTGTTTTTCAAAAGTTAAATATTCCTCTAAATATCGTACCTGGGGGGTGACTATAGTATGCCTGTAAAGTGGCACATGTTTCTCGTGTTTAGAACAGTCCCTGCACAAAATGACATTTCTAAAGGAATAAAAGTCACTGAAAACTGCTTGAGGCTGCAACGTAATGTCGGGTCCCAGCAATATGGATGAAAATTATTGAGAAAAACGGCATGGGTACCCCCCCAGCCTATTACCAGGCCCTTTGGGTCTTGTATGGATATTAAGGGGAACCCCGCACCCAAATTAAAAAAAGAAAAGGCGTGGGGCCCCCAGGCCCTATATACTCTGAACATCAGTATACAGGCAGTCCAAACAAGACAGGGACTGTAGGTTTGTTCTTAAATTTGAATCTCTTTGTAATTTGGAACATGTACATTTTGTAAGTGTAGCTCCAGCCAAAAGAAATATCAATTTTTAAGCTTTTTGGATAACATAGGGAAGGGTTATCACCCCTGTAACATTTGTTTTGCTGTCTGTGCCCCTGTTCAGAAGATTTCACCTCACTTTCTGTCAATCACAATTGGATTTTGAAAATGTAGGGTTATTAGGGAAACAAGGATTGGTGATACAGCATCAGTGGAGACACCTTTTTCCCATATTAACTCTTACAAGAGAGAATTTCCCTTCCTAGGGGTAGATTTCCTCTCATATCCTGCTGTTGTACCCTCCGTTTGTAAGTAGGAGTCGTTAGTAAGTCGGATGTTTGAAAGTAGGGGACTGCCTGTATATACTATACGGCCTGCCCTATATACTCTGCAGAAAATTGGGCCTTAGGTGTTGGTGGTACCAGAACACTGTAAGCCCTCAGTTACTCTTGGTGGGCCCTGGAACGGGCCCTGCTGTAAAATAGTATATCAAGAATTGTAATGACATGCCCCTGTTGAACAGGGGCAGAAAAATTGGGCCTTTGGTGGTGGTGTGGTGGTGGTGCCACAACACTGTAAGCCCTCACAGTTACTCTTGGTGGGCGCAGGAACGGGCCCTGCTGTGAAATATTAGATCAAAAATTGTAATTACATGCCCCTGTTAAACAGAGGCAGAAAAATTGGGTCTTAAGCAGTGGTGGTGGTGCCACAACACTGTAACCCCTCACAGATTCTGTTGTTGAGCGCAGGAACGAGCCCTGCTGTGAAATATTAGAGCAAATATTGTAATTACATGCCCCTGTTAAACAGGGGCAGACAAATTGGACCTTAGGCGGTGGTGGTAGTGGTGGTGGTGGTGGCACAACACTGTAAAGCCTCACAGATACTCTTGTTGAGCGCAGGAACGGGCCCTGCTGTGAAATATTAGAGCAAATATTGTAATTACATGCTCCTGTTAAACAGGGGCAGAAAAATTGGGCCTTAGGCACTGGTGATGGTGTCACAACACTGCAACCCCTCACAGATACTCTAGGTGAGCACAAGAATGAGCCCTGCTGCAAAATATTACAGCAAAAATTATAATTATACGTCCTTGTTAAACAGGGGCAGAAAAATTGGGCCTTAGGCAGTGGTGGTGGTGCCCTGAAACAAAATGTTCTTAGAAGCTATCAACATGAACATTGAGGAGAAATAGGATAGTCACTCAGCATAACAGGATAGTCACTCAGCATAGGCAGTCTTAAAGGGATCTCATAGAAAAATTAATCAGTTACATCAGCATCAGGTGCTTGGTAGATGGAGATCCAAGACTGATTCATTTTTATGACGGTGAGCCGATCAACTGACTCTGTGATTGGTTACAAAGCCTCCAGCAGCACTGAATGTGCATTCAGAAAGAACGCTGGATGCAGGATAGGCCAGTAGCTTAATTGCATATTGTGCAAGCTCTGGCCAGTGATCTTTCCTCAAGACCCAGTAACTCAGTGGATTTTCGGTTGGAAAGGTCTCCAAGTCTGATCTTGCCCCAAGGTATTCCTACACCATGTAAATCAGACGCTGGCGATGGTTGCTGGAACCGATCAGACCTTGGGGATGCGGACTAAAGAATTGTCTGAATGCATCGGTCAGACGGCCACCTTCTCCACCGCTCCTTCTGTGACTGACCGAAGCCTCAGCAACACGTTGTCCAGGAGGACCAGGAAATTGTAACCTCCCAGGCTCTGGAAATGCATTGCACAAACCTTTCTGCAAGGCCTCCCGAAGATGTTTCATCCTCTGCTCCCTCTGCGAAGGCTGTATAAGTTCCACAACCTTACCCTTGTAACGTGGATCAAGAAGGGTTACCAGCCAGTAATGATCCCTCTCCTTGATACCATGAATCCGAGGGTCCTTTCGCAGGCTTTGCAGGATCAGGGAGGCAATGCAGCAAAGGTTTTTACTAAGGATGACATGATCCACAGCCACCTCCTCCCAGCCACGTACAAATCCATGGGTTTCTGGGGGCTGAAAACGATCCCTTGAAGACTGCTGCTGAGTGCTAGGCTTCGCCTCCATGCTGACACAATCCTCCTCCTTCACCTCCTCCTCTTCCTGTGTGATCGGCGGGCCCGCAGGAATACTGTCTGGATAAAGGGGGCCTTGAGAGGTAAGGAAGTCCTCCTCTTCCTCCTGCTGTTCTGCCTTAAGTGCCCTGTCCATTATTCCACAAAGCGTGTGCGCCAACAGGAAGACAAGAGGGACAGTATCACTGATGCATGCACTGTCACTGCTCACCATCTTTGTGGCCTCCTCAAATGGTGACAGGACAGTGCATGCATCCTTGATCAGTAGTCACTGGCGTGGCAAAAAAAAGCCAAGCTCCCCTGACCCTGTCCTGGTGCCATACTCACACAAGTACTCATTGATGGCCCTCTGCTGTGTGTGCAGCCGCTGCAGCATTGCCAACGTTGTGTTCCACCTGGTGGGCATGTCACAAATGAGGTGGTTCTTGGGCAGGTTGCATTCCTTTTGAAGGTCAGCCAGCCAAGCACTGGCATTATATGACCCGCGGAAATGCACACAGACTTTCCTGGCCTGCCTCAGGAGATCCTGTAAGCCCGGGTACCTGCACAAGAACTGCTGCACCACCAAATTAAGGACGTGAGCCAAACAGAGAACATGGGTCAAGTGTCCCTGTTGGAGGGTGGAGAGGAGGTTGGTACCATTGTCACAAACCACCATTCCTGGCTGAAGCTGATGTGGCGTCAACCACCTCTGAGTCTGCCCGTGCAGAGCTGACAGAATCTCTGCCCCAGTGTGGCTCCTGTCCCCTAAGCAGACCAACTCAAGCACCGCATGGCATCTTTTTGCCTGAGTGCTTGCATAGCCCCTTGAATTGCCTACAGAGCACCGCTGGTTCCGAGGACAAATCTGCAGAGGAAGAGGCCATAAAGGAAGAAGAAGAGTAGGGGGTGATGAAGAGTGTGTTGGATTGGCCAAAGCATGCGGGTCATAGTGCATGCTTGGCCAATCATCAGACAGCAATGAACTCCGATGTCACAGTGCATTATGGGGAGTAACGCGCCTCTCGATTTTGGCGCGAACGCCTCATAATATTCATATTTAAATGAACACTCGAACAGCCAATGTTCGAGTCGAACTCATGTTCGACCCGAACATAAAGCTCATCCCTAATCCCAGTATATAAGAGCCAGGGACTCCTAGGTCAGGAAGTGAGTCTTATGTCTGTCATGTAGGCGTGCAGTCAAATTTTCCATTTGCATGGAATGGCACAGTTCCCTAGCCCATTTAACAATAAATAGGCATATGGGAGATTTCCAGTGAAGTGGAATCGACTCACAAACTGACAATGAGAAAAAACAGAGGGGACCCTTCTTGCTGTAAGAAATAGATGGATAAAAGAGTGATTTGAGGGAATTGCAGGATTTTACAGAAGGTGACTTTATGGAATATAGTAAGGACATCCGTCCAGAAGAGCTGACTACAAGGACAGTCTCACCTTATATGACACATTGTTGCCTTCTCTTTGCCACACATCCAGCAAGTATCAGAGATGGATGGTATTATTTGTGTAATGTGGGTGGACATCCATGCCATCTAGTTAGTAGTTTGTAACTTCTTTCCTGGGCTGAGGACTGTATGTTTGTGTGTAAGAGTAAAGGATTAAAGAACATCAGATTCAGTAAGTGTGGGATGAAGATCACATTGCTTTTTGGCTATATAATAAGACCTAGCAGGGAAAAATTCCATGTCTGTCAGGTTGGTAACAAAATGTTTAAAAGTCAAAGCTCTTGTTAAAGGGGCTTTCTATCCCAGTGCTGAAAAGAAGTCACAGAGTTGGAAATACCACAGCCAATGCCTGCCTATTGCGGTAAACTAAAACCAGCTTTGCACATCTAGAGAATTACATTTTTGCCCATTCTTCTTTGCAAAATGGTTCATGCTCTGTCAAATTATATGAAGAGTGTCTATAAACAGCAATTTTCAAGTCTTGCCACATATTCTCAAGTGGATTTAGGTCTGGACTTTGACTGGGCCATTCTAATGCATAAATAGGCTTTGATCTAAACCATTTCGTTGTAGCTCTGGCTGTATGTTTAGGGTCGTTGTCCTGCTGGGAGGTGACCCTTCACCCCAATCTCAAGTCTTTTGCAGCCTCCAAACAGGTTTTCTTCTAAGATTGCCCTGTATTTGGCTCCATCCATCTTCCCATTAACTCTGACCAGCTTCCCTCTTCCTGGCGAAGAAAAGTATCCCTACAAAATGATGCTGAAACCACCATGTTTCACGGTGGGGATGATGTTTTCAGGGTGATGTGCAGTGTTAGTTTTCCGCTACACATTTAACTTTTTGGCCTAAAAGCAAAATGCTATCTGACCAGAGCACCTTCCACATATTTCCTGTGTCCCCCACATGGCTTCTCTCAAACTGCAAACGGAACTTCTTATGGCTTTCTTTCAACAATGACTTTCTTCTTGCCACTCTTCTATAAAGGCCAGATTTGTGGAGTGCATGACTAATAGTTGTCCTGTGGACAGATTCTCCCACCAGAGCTGTGGATCTCTGAACCTCCTCCAAAGTTACCACGGGCCTCTTGGCTGCTTCTCTGATTAATGCTCTCCTTGCCCGGCCTGTCAGATTAGGCTTACGGCCATGTCTTGGCAGGTTTGCAGTTGTGCCATACTCTTTCCATTTTCAGATTAAGGATTTTTTATAATTTAACCCTGCATTAAACTTCTCCACAACATTATCCTTGACCTGTCTGGTGTGTTCCTTGGCCTTCATGGTGCTGTTTGTTCACTAAGGTTCTCTAACAAACCTCCTGAGGGCTTCACATAACAGCTGTATTTATACTGAGATAAAATTACACACAGGTGGACTCTATTTACTAATTAGGTGACTTCTGAAGGCAATTGGTTCCAATAGATTTTAGTTAGGGGTATCAGAGTAAAGAGGGCTGAATACAAATGCATGCCACACTTTTCAGAAGTTTCCTTGTAAACAAATTTGAAAACCATTTACCATTTTCCTTACACTTCACAATGATGTGCCACTTTGTGTTGGTCTATCAAATAAAATCCCAATAAAATACATGTACGTTTTTGGTTGTAACATGACAAAATGTGAAAAATTTCAAGGGGTAGGAATACTTTTTCAAGGCACTGTATATGTTGGTGAACTTATAGGAGACTGTGCAAAAAGAGGGTAGACAGAGTTCTCTGTTGTTGTTGCAGCCACTTATAAAGAATTTACAGAAGTGATGTCACAGCAGAAAAGCAGTCACTGTAGAATGATAATCTGTTTAGGATGATGAGACATAACTCGATAAAACACATTACGTATGGGGGAACAGGAGCAGGTCAGCATGGATAAAATGTATTCCAAATTAAAAGCTAAGTGAGTCTCATTAGGATGGGATTAATAAAGGGATCTGTGGCCATCCCTTGAAGGTACTGAGCTGGCCTTTTCTTTTGATTGCATTTCTGCTTAACCTAGCTAGATTTCCCTTTTAATAATACAGATGTCCTCCACTATTTGTAGGGATTAAATGATGGGTGGGCAAGATATAACGTACAGTTTTAAACGGCAAATTTTCCTGCTTTTCTCTCCCTGTGCAGTCTTGCCATGATAACATCAGTTGTTCAAAAGGAGCCAGAAATTGCATTTTGGAATGACTTATTGCTTTTTTTCAATCCTCGTATGCAACTAATACCAAAAGCGTTAACAATATGTTTGTTTTGCTGAGGCCAAGCAAGAAAAAAAAAAAAGCATCGTCGCTGCAGCTTAGGCATATTGAGAGTACACAGAGGTTAGTGCCTGATTATAAATGAGGGAATCTATCAGAGCTGTACTCGCTGAGGTGCATTAGGAGGCATTCCAAATTTTCAATTGCTAGGTGTTATTTGCTGAATATTAATGCCAAACTCATGTTGTATAATCTTTCCTCCAGGATGTTGATTTCAGGGCAGGATTCCAGTCTGATAAAGCTTCAAATAAAAAATATAAACATAAAAAAGGTGAATCCTAAGAGGTAAAAAAAGTAAGCTTAAGACAAAAAATGTTAAAAAATGCACTACTTGTAGCTTTCATAGATGTCTATGCAAGAGTAACACTGTTTGCACCAAAAAATGATATACAGCATTTAAAGTACAATAGCCATGAAGCAATACAATCTGACCCCAGGATCCTGTCATTCAGGTTAGTCTTTGCTTAGAGGTGACTATGCACGCATGGATTCATGTCTCCCTGGCTGCTCTGTTCCTCTGCCAGTACTGGCAGTCCTGACCCTATGTAAGCTTTATTTCAGATGTTGTTATACAGAATTAGCTTGAACCATGCATACTATAGGAGCTCCAAATGCTGAAAGGTCTGTGTTTTTTTTTTAATAAAAGTATTTTTTTCTAATACAGCCACTAAAGCAGTACAGATGCTAAATGCAGTGGAAAATGTCTTGTCTTACTACCTGCATTTTCAGTACAGAGTGAAATGATGAAGTGTTGTACAGCACCTATTCTGGACAAGTGCAGAAGCTTTCTGTATCAGTGTGTGAATATTAGAATGGAAGGTGTTCTGTTGCAAATGTTAATTGGAATGTTATGCTTACTCTGAAAAATGATGCACAAATATGAATATAAGTATAATATATATTTATTGACCTCCGCATTATATCCCCCCTTAACCATCTCAGCATCTATGTTCGGTGTACACATTCCTCACCCAGTCTTGCCTGTGTCCAGTCTGCTCTTCCTCTTTATTCTGTCCAATGTACCCTACTAAACCCGTTCCATTCTGTTCACCCTATCCTGCCTCCACTTTACCTTCACCTTCATTTTGACATGAACTTTGAGAAATACTCTCACCTTTGAAATAGTTGTTAAAAGAAGTTGAAACATTTACATATGTAGACAACATTTTTATCAAAATAACCCCTAAGTCTAAAACAAAAATAGCACTTTACATTTTTTGCAGAAAGAGGCAGCGAAGGCAGACCCCATAGTCCTTTCGTACAATGTGTACTTTCTTCTTGTTCAAACAATTTATTGAGAAAACAAGTAAAAAGCACAAGTATACAGGTGCAAGTACAGCTAACACCAGTTGCCAACTAGGTAAGTACATTACGAATGGAGCATGGGGATAACCATGCAGGCTCAAGAAACAAGTAGTAATTAGCATGGAAGAACAATTCCCAATTAGGTATACATAAGTAAGGTAACAATTCAAACATAAATCATATGTAGGTAAGGAGAGGAATAAACCGAGGAATAGTGTCATGGGGGTATAAGCATGTAAGGGTCACCCAACAGGTGGCCAGCGGTTTGGCTCACCCCTTAGGGGGAGTGACAAAAAATCCAAGAGTCCTGGGAGACTGTACCTTGAGGGGATGGGTAATAATGTACTCGAAGGAAGGCCCCCCAAAACACCTTGTCCCCATGCTGATGGGGACAAGGGCCTCATCCCCACAACCCTTGCCCGGTGGTTGTGGGGGTCTGCGGGTGGGGGGCTTATCGAAATCTGGAAGCCCCCTTTAACAAGGAGACCCCCAGATCCCGGCCCTCCCCCTTGTGTGAAATGGTAAGGGGGTACAAAAGTACCCCTACCATTTCACAAAAAAACTGTCAAAAATGTTAAAAATGACAAGAGACAGTTTTTGACAATTCCTTTATATAAATGCTTCTTCTTTCTTCTATCTTCTTTCTTCTATCTTCCTTCGGTTTCTTCCTCCATTTTCTTCTTCTTCTGGTTCTTCCTCCGTGTTCTCATCTGGCATATTGTCAAAAACTGTCTCTTGTCATTTTTAACATTTTTGACAGTTTTTTTGTGAAATGGTAAGGATACTTTTGTACCCCCTTACCATTTCACACAGGGGAGAGGGCCAGGATCTGGGGCTTCCAGATTCCGATAAGCCCCCCACCCGCAGACCCCCACAACCACTGGGCAAGGGTTGTGGGGATGAGGCCCTTGTCCCCATCAACATGGGGACAAGGTGTTTTGGGGGCTACCCCAAAGCACCCTCCCAATGTTGAGGGCATGTGGCCTGGTACGGTTCAGGAGGGGGGCCCTCTCTTGTCCCCCCCTCTTTTCCTGCGGCCTGCCAGGTTGCGTGCTCGGATAAGGGTCTGGTATAGATTTTTAGGGGGACCCCACGCCATTTTTTTTTAAATGTTGGCGCGGGGTTCCCCTTAAAATTCATACCAGACCTGAAGGGCCTGGTATGGAATTTAGGGAGACCCCCACGTCAGTTTTTTTTTTTAATTTTGGTTCGGGGTTCCCCTGTGGGGAATTCCCATGCCGTTTTTATCAATTAACTTTTATGTGTATTGTCGGACCGGCAATTCATTAATAGCCGCGAGTAGTTTTAAATGACTTTTTTTCCTTTGAAATGTCATTTTGCTGTCAGACTGTTCTAAACACGGGAAACATGCGCCCCTTTACAGGCATACTATAGACACTCCCCAGGTATGAAATTTAAAGGAATATTACACTTTTATTGTTTCACTTTAAGCATTATTAAAATCACTGCTCCCAAAAAAACGGCCATTTTTAAAACTTTTTTTTGCATTGATCCATGTCCCCTGGGGCAGGACCCAGGTCCCCAAACACTTTTTATGACAATACCATGCATATAAGCTTTTAAAATTAGCACTTTTGATTTCTCCCATAGACTTTTAAAGGGTGTTCCACGGCTTGCGAATTTGCCGCGAACACCCCAAATTGTTCGCTGTTCGGCGAACTGGCAAACAGCCGATGCTCGAGTCGAACATGAGTTTGACTCGAACTTGAAGCTCATCCCTACTTGCCACAATTCTGTCTCTGAGCTCTTCAGACAGTTCCTTTGACCTCATGATTCTCATTTGCTCTGACATGCACTGTGAGCTGTAAGATCTTATATAGACAGGTGTGTGGCTTTCCTAATCAAGTCCAATCAGTATAATCAAACACAGCTGGACTCAAATGAAGGTGTAGAACCATCTCAAGGATGATAAGAAGAAATGGACTGCACCTGAGTTAAATATATGAGTGCCACAGCAAAGGGTCTGAATACTTAGGACCATGTGATATTTCAGTTTTTCTTTTTTAATAAATCTGCAAAAATGTCAACAATTCTGTGTTTTTCTGTCAATATGGGGTGCTGTGTGTACATTAATGAGGAAAAAAAATGAACTTAAATGATTTTAGCAAATGGCTGCAATATAACAAAGAGTGAAAAATTTAAGGGGGTCTGAATACTTTCTGTCCCCACTGTACCTAAAGAGTTCAGAGGAAGGAAGACTATAGGATTCACAAAGTGTCGGGAAGGACTTGAAGGAATTAGACATAAAAAAATTTGTGGGCTCAAAATAGTTCCGCAGTAGACCAAGCAGAAAATAAGGATGGGGAGGGCCATGCTGGGTAAAAGGAAGGGTTGCGAAGGAAGGAGAGCAAGGGATTGTGGAGGGGCCTGAAGGCCTAAGTGACGCTTCAGTCTATCCCATAGAGAGTGGCTCTGTCTCGTGATCGGGTTGGTGATGGTTCTATGGGTAAATGGGGCCATTCAAAGAAGGTTAGCCGTAGATAAGGGATCGCACTCTACAGACTCTATAGCGACCCAGGGGGGGTTTCCTTCGTAGCATCGTATTTGGGAAGTTGCGCTAGTTGAGCAGCATAATAGTATTTCACAAAATTAGGTACTCCAAGACTCCCTCTGATCTTAGACATATATAGAGTAGGTTTGGGCAAGCGTGGCCTAACTTTGCCCCAAATGAAAAGGGATGCACAGCGTTATAGAATGCGCAGAAAGTGGGAAGGAACCGGTATGGGGAGTATCCAAAAGAGGTAGAGAATTTTAAGAAGGATAGACATTTTTACCACTGTGATCCTACATATCCAGGCTAGTGGTAAAGAAGCCCGCTTAGATATAAGAGATGTGAGGTGGGAGAGCATAGGAGAGTAATTAACTGCATAAAGGTCTGCAGGGTTTGCCGTAAATTTTATGGAATGGTATGAAAAATTTATGAAAGGTATGGAATATGCCTAGCGGGCCATGGAAAAGGGAGAATCTCGCTAAGTTGGTGGTGGTAGGGAGATGTTGAGAGCCTTTGACTTGTGGGGATAAATTGAAAGTCCAGATACACTTCCAAAATTGGAAAGTGTTTTTAGTAAGTAAGGGTTGGTATATGGGGCGGAGGTCCACCGTAAAAAGTGGTCATCTAATGCCCAACAGCGCAGGATGTAGTGCAAGTAGGGCCACAAGAGTGTGTTGAACTCCTTTCATATATCAAGAGAGATAAAGAACGAAGGGATGCGATGTGTATGAGCTGTATAAGCTAAGATAGACGCGCAACGGATATTGTCACCCGCTTGGCGAGAAGGTATAAACCCTACTTGGTCTTTCTTTACTAAAGAGCCGATGATAGGGTTAAGGCGAGAGGAAAGGATTTTCGCATGAATTTTGACATTGAGGTTAAGGATTAAAATTGGAATGTGTACTTTTTTACTATAGTACTCCAGTGAATGGCTTTTTGGAACCCCCTTGATGCTGCTTACAGGACTTTTAGGCTACTTTCACACTGAGGCGCTTTGCAGGCGCTAAAGCGCTAAAAATAGCGCCTGCAAAGCGCTCTGAAAGAGCCGCTCAATTCACTCCAATGTGAAAGCCCGGAGGGCTTTTAAACTGCAGCGGTGTGCTTGCAGGACCTTCAAAAAAGTCCTGCAAGCCGCATCTTTGCAGCGCTATAGGAGCGATGTATTCACCACTCCTAAAGCGCTCCTTCCCATTGAAAACAATGGGGCAGCACTGCAAACCCGTCGGCAAAAGCGGCAATGCAGCGCCACTTTGCGGGCAGTTTTAACTCTTTTTTGGCCGTCAGCGGGGGTTAAAACTGCCCCGCTAATGGCCGAATAGCGCTGCTAAAACTACGGTAAAGCGATGGTAAATATAGCGCCGCTTTAACACCGGCGCCTGCCCCAGTGTGAAAGTACAGTAGCCTAAACGTCCTGCCATCGCAGCGCCCCAGTGTGAAAGCACTTAGGCAGGGGAGGCGTTTTTCAGGCGCTTTACAGGCGCTATTTTTAGCCCTTTAGCACCTGAAAAAGTCTCAGTGTGAAAGGGGTCTTAAAATCCATACCAGACCCAGAAATGAATTTTTTTTGAGGGGGGGGCGCTATTTCTATGTTCTTAGCCCCTTGTGTTATGCTATTTTCTCTATTGGTGAAAGTTAAAATGATTGTAAAGTCTCGTTTTTTTTTTCTATAAAAATAACAAACATGTTATACTTACCTGCTCTGTGTAGTGGTTTTGCACAGAGCAGGCCGGATCCTCCTCTTCTCGAGTCCCTCTTCGGCTCTCCTGGTCCCTCCCTCCTGTCGACTGCCCCCACAGCAAGTAGCGTGCTATGGGGGTACCCCAGCTGAGTCACAGCTCCCTGTGTCCATTCGGATACGGAGTCTGGTTCGGCCCCACCCCCTCTCCCTTCTGATTGGCTAAATGACTTTGATTGGCAGGAGCCAATGGCGCCACTGCTGTAGCTCAGCCAATCAAGAGGAGAGTCTCGGATATCCGAGGAACTCGTGGACATCACTGGAGAGAGATGGGGCTCAGGTAAATATTAGGGGTGTTGTTGCGGCTGCTGCATACAGAAGGTTTTTTTATTTTGATGCATAGAATGCATTAAGATAAAAAAACCTTCTGACTTTACAACCCCTTTAACTCTCGTGGTCAAATGTTCTTATAGCTATTTCTTCTGTTAGAACCATATGTTAAGGAATATTACATTCACCCAGCAAAAGGAAACTATTACACATATATTACAACCATTATGGGTATTATTTGTTATGTTTGCATGAATGCTGAGACATTTGCAAAGCATTTTTTTTTAAATAGACCCCTTAGTGTCTAATAACTTTTTGTATATTGTGAAATACAACATTTATTTTGTGTGTTTAATATTGACAGTTTAAAGGGGACTGTTCATATCATTAACTTTTAAAGCTGTGTTGGCCACGTAATTAACACAAAACAGGTGATCTCTTAAGCAAGAGGAACACCTGGAATCATCCAAACATGCTTAGCCACTGAGTATTATGCAGTACTGGTGTCAAGTAATGATTCTTTGTACCTGACTAACTGTGGGATTGCAATATGTCCCTCAATCGATGACCAGCAGTTTTCAATGCCATCATCACAACACTGCACAAGCACAAGTCTGTGACATGAAAGATACCAGAGTGTATTGTACGCAGTGGATCCTTTTGTAGCTATGACCTAATTCATACAAATGCACAGCAACAGATGTGTCATGCCAGACAAACCAGTGGGATTAGCAGGATTTTACAAGAGAAAAAAATAAAACATTTCTGCTTTGGTAGAAGATACAAGATTAGTAACCAATAATCGTGAAGAATTATTTTTTGAGCCCTTTTCTTGTGAACTAGAGAAAAGGTTGTTTATATATCAATGATTGGCCCTTGTATGTTTTATTCACTTCATGAAGTATACATTTGCACTGTAATGGGTTAGGACGGTATACGTAGAATTGGCTAAAGGAATATAGCTTAGTGACTATTCACTAGGTGAACACTTTTACCCTCTTAGCAAATTAACTTCATTGCAATAATATATTCCAAATTGATCTTCATGTTTAATTTGTACTAAAGGAGTAGTGACTGTTTATATAGCAAACTGAACCATGAAGCTATAGACATAGCGCATGCCAAATAATGTTCTAGCAAAAAATACTTTTTTACCCCTCACACTTGAATGGGTATTTAGAGACAAATACAGTGAATCCAGAAAATATTCACAGCGCTTCACTTTTTCCACATTTTGTTATGTTTCAGCCTTATTCCAAAATGGATTAAATTCATTATTTTTCTCAAAACTCTGCAAACAATACCCCATAATGACAATCTGAAAGAAGTTTGTTTGAAATCTTTGCAAATGTATTTAAAAGAAAACCTAAAAAAAAATCACATGTACAGTACATAAGTACACACAGCCTTTGCTTAATACTTTGTTGAAGCAACTTTGGCACCAATTACAGTCTTAAGAGTTTTTGAATATGATGCTATCAGCTTGGCACACCTATTTTTGGTCAGTTTCTCCCATTCTTCTTTGCAGGACCTCTCAAGCTCCATCAGGTTGGATGGGGAGCCTTGGTGCACAACCATTTTCAGATCTCTCTAGATCGGACTGGGCTCTGGCTGGGCCACTCAAGGATCTTCACAGAATTGTCCTGTAGCCACTCCTTTGTTATCTTGGCTGTGTTCTTAGGGTTGTTGCCCTGTTGAAAGATGAACCTTCACCCCAGTCTGAGGTCCAGAGCCCTCTGAGGCAGGTTTTCATCATGGATGTCTCTGTACATTGCTACATTCATCTTTCCCTCAATCCTGACTAGTCTCCTAGTTCCTGCCGCTGAAAAACATCCCAACAGCATGATGGTACCACCACCATTCTTCACTGTAGTGATGGTCTTGGCCAGGTGATTAACAGTGCCTGGGTTTTCTCCAGACATGACGCTTGCCATTCAGGCCAAAGAGTTCAATCTTTGTTTCATCGGACCAGAGAATTTTGTTTCTCATGGTCTGAGAGTTCTTCAGGTGCCTTTTTGGCAAACTCCATGCGGGCTGTCCTATACCCACAGTTGATCCAAAGGAAGGCGAAAAACCGCAGAAATTTGCTACAGCAAGGGAAAAAATATAAATGTTAGTACCCAGTTATATTGTGTGCATTTAGGAATTCAGGCCTTTCTTAAAGCAATCTACTGAGCTGGCCAGAACCACCTCTAGAGGGAGTTTATTCCACATTTTCACAGCTCTTACTGTGAAGAAACCTTTCCGTATTTGGATTTGACATCTCTTTTCCTCTAGGCATAAAGAGTGCCCCCTTGTCCTCTGTGTTGACCATAAAGTGAATAACTCAACACCAAGTTCTCTTTATGGACCCCTTATTTATTTGAACATGTTGATCATATCCCCCCTTAATCTCCTATTCTCACGAGATAATAAATTCAGTTCTTCTAATCTTTCCTCATAGCTGAGCTCCTCCATGCCTCTTATCAGTTTGGTTGCCCTTCTCTGCACTCTCTCCAGTTCCCCGATATCCTTTTTGAGAACTAGTGCCCAAAACTGAACTGCATATTCCAGATGAGGTCTTACTAATGATTTGTACAGGGGCAAAATTATATCTCTCTCTCTGGAGTCCACACCTCTCTTAATACAAGAAAGAACTTTGCTTGTTTTAGAAACTGCAGCTTGGCATAGCATGTTATTATTGAGCTTATGATCTATCAAAACTCCCAGATCCTTCTCCACTACGGATTCCCCCAGTTGTACTCCCCCTAGTATGTATGATGCATGCATATTCTTAGCCCGCAAGTGCATAACTTTACATTTATCAACATTAAACTGCAAGTCTGCCAGGGGAAGTAGCTTATGCTGTGCAGCGGCCTCCAGTCTTTCAGGAAGATAGAACCTTTAGATCAAGATTTGCTGGGACATCGCTCTCCTTAAATCTTCCCTGGATATGTAATAAGAATATTCCTGCGCTACCCAATTGGAAAAAGAAAAGAAAACAAGAACTCAGAAAAATAGTAAAAACGCACGTATGCGACTGGACAGCTGCATGCACCGAAGCAAGGGTCAGACATAAGCCCAAAATCAAACTGAGGTATAGGGGGGGAGGTGCTGCGCTAACCAGAAGAAATCTGTAAATCTCTGTCTGTGGTCAATTAATAAAATGACATAAAATCGCATAAATCGCATAAATAAGTGTTGAAACTAAAAACATTCAAGTCTTAATATTCAGCATCCTGTGTATGTGAAAAAAAAGTGCATAAAAAATCTTCCCTGGATAAAGGCCCTGGCTGGGTAATAGGTCGCAGGCTTACAAAGCTTTCCTTAGGGTAAGCGTGCATTCTGTGTGGTGTTATCACTGTGGTTGCGGTGGAGGATTTATCCATTTTAAGAAGCCTTTACCCACACTTTGGTTATGGAATTTGAGCACTGTCAGTATATATGGAAGGACGTTTTCATCTTTATATAACTCAACACATTTAATGAACTCTATAATAATATTGTCCATCACTACAGTTTTTATTGGAGTACGTTGTCAATTACCACTGGTGCAGTGCAATATAGCAATAGATAGTTTTTCCAGCACTGCTACAAACTTTCCCATTAAACCTCATCTGCCACATAATCGTCCAATTAAACAGTGCATTGAGGTTGGTTTGTAAATTGGAGACATCCTGTAAGGACGTTATTCCACTGCATAGTTTGGTGTCATCTGCAAAGACTGAAATGGTTCTCTTCACAGAGTGACCATTGGGTTCTTGGTCACCTCCCTGACTAAGGCCCTTCTCCCCCGATCACTCAGTTTGGCCAGACAGCCCGTTCTAGGAAGAGTCCTGGTGGTTCCAAACTTCTTCCATTTACGGATGATGGAGGCCACTGTGCTCATTGGGACCTTCAATGCTGGAGACATTTTTCTGTACCATTCCCCAGATCTGTGCCTTGATACAATTCTGTCTCGGAAGTCTACAGACAATTCCTTGGACTTCATGGATTGGTTTGTGCTCTGACATGCGCTGTTAACTGTGCGACCTTATATAGACAGGTGTGTGCCTTTCCAAATCATGTCCAATCAACTGAATTCACCACAGGTGGACTCCAATCAAGTTGTAGAAACATCTCAAGGATGATCAGTGGAAACAGGATGCACCTGAGCTCAATTTTGAGTGTCATGGCAAAGGCTGTGAATACTTATGTACATGTGATTTTTTTTTGTTTTTTTGTTTTTTATTTTTAATACATTTGCAAAGATTTTAAACAAACTTCTTTCACGTTGTCGTTATGAGATATTGTTTGTAGAATTTTGAGGAAAATAATAAATTTAATCAATTTTAGAATAAGGCTGTAACATAACAAAATGTGGAAAAAAGTGAAGCGCTGCGAATACTTACCATTTGCACTGTATATCTTTATTGTTTTTCAATATACATACAAGTATGAAAATAAAGCCTCTTCAAGATGTAGAAATGTCTCAAATTCAATGTACAACCACAATGAGCAAATTTAAACCAATTAACATATATCCTTTGGATCAACTGATCAACTGTGGGTGTAGGTCTGTGTATATGGGATTGTATTTTATTTATTTTTTTAGTTGAACTTGATGGACTTGTGTCTTTTATTCAACCTGACTAACTATGTAACTATGTAAAGTCTATAAAGATGTGCATTGCATGAATCTATCCATGGCCACCGTCGCCACCACCCCCTATTCAGGCGCCCCTTTTCGGATGCCAGGTGCCTAAATTCCAGTGGCGGGGGTGTACTTTTGAAGCACCTCATTAGAGCCATATGCTCTAATAGGCTTCAAAAAAAGGTGAACTGCGAGCGCAGAACATTGCGCTCCCTGTTCACCCAGGTGTGTTAGAACTGCGAATGAATATTCGCTTTTCTAACACTGAAGTGTCTCTCCACCAATCAGGAAGTGCGGGTGTGTTACCCATCACCTGATTGACTGTGATTGGACGCCTATCAGGAGGAGGGGAGAAGACGCATGGAGGACACAGCTTGCTGTCACCCGCTGCCCCACCGAAATAGGGTAACACTGTGACCCCCCCACCCGCTTGCAGGGCAGACGGCAAGCGGGTGGGGGGTCACAGTGTTAACTTTTGATGGGCACAGTGGCGGCATTTGATGGGCACAGTGGCAGCATTTGATGGGCACAGTGACGGTATTTGATGGGGCACAGTGGCGGTATTTGATGGGCACAGTGGCAGTATTCAGGGGCACAGTGGTGGCATTTGATGAGCACAGTGGTGGTATTTGATGGGCACAGTGGAAGCATTTGATGGGGCACAGTGGCGGTATTTGATAGGCACAGTGGCTGCAATTGATGGACACAGTGGCGGCAATTGATGTTCACAATGGCTGCAATTGATGGGCACAGTGGCTGCATTTGATTGGCATAGTGGCTGCGTTTGATGGGCACAGTGGCTCTGATTGATGGGCATAGTGGCTGCGTTTGATGGCACAGTGGCTGCAATTGATGGGCACAGTGAGGCTGCAATTGATGTTTTTTCTGAATTTTTTTAGTTTGTTTGCGCCCCCCCAAAAAATTTTGAGCACCAGCCTCCACTGATAGGTATGTGGGGAAGGGAAAAGAGGAGAGAGAGAAATGACTATAGACACAGTTGAAATAAAAAAGAGGAAGAAGAGGGGATGAAAAAAGGAAGAAGAGGGACAGAATCGTGAGCGAAATACCAGGACCAAAAAGAGAGAAAAATAATAATAGTAATAACAAGATAGGGAGATAAGCTGCCAAGTGATACTACAACCACTGATACTGGCATCAGTGGTAAAGTGGCGCCGCTTTACAGTCGTTTTAGCGGCGCTATTCGGGTGGTTTTAACCCCCTCCACTAATGGCCGAAAAGGGGTTAAATCTGCCGTTTTGCCGGCGGTATCGCAGCGCTGCCCCATTGATTTCAATGGGGAGTAGCAGTGGAGGAGTGGTGAGTTCACCGCTCCTTCACCGCTTCAAAGAAGCTGCTGGCAGGACTTTTTCTGACGCCCTGCCAAAGCACCACTCCACTGTGAAAGCCCTAAAAATTGTGTACACTGTATTGTGTCGTACGTGTGGGGGGCCTGCACTATGTAAAATTATTAGTTTCATATTTTTTTTTTACATTTTAGAATTGGGTGCCTCGAGATTGTATGTAATTTTAAAGGGTGCCTTGACTGGAAAACGGTTGAGAAACACTGTGTTAGAACACTTATGTTAGGCATCTAAGGTAAATTGATACTGAAGTCTCTGTCTTTGGCAAACATATGTAAAACGTTGATGTCCAAATTAGTGCTGGTTCACACAAGTGCAAATTCTGATGTGACTTGAGTCACACAGAGTCACAGTGTGAACTGAGCCTTAAGCTGATTGAAAATCAAGTAAAGCTGACATGTGATTGGATTTTAGTAGTATATAATATGTAAGCACGACATGTGGTTCAGCTTTGAGATTGCAGGCCCACCCGAAAACCACACACCTTCCCCAGATACAACCAAAATGTATAAACAAAACAGGAGTTTGCCAAAAGAATGGCCATGGCACTTTTATTGGTTTTTAACAACAAAACATTAATAAATCTTTTATTAACATAACTGACAGCATAAATTCCATGAAACCACAGTTTTACTGCTCAGTTTTGAGAACTTAAAGCAGAGTTCCGGCCACAGAAATTTTTATTTATTTTCCAGGCATCCCCTCACACTGCAGTAATAACATACATAAACTATATGTATATTTGCTAGTAAATAATATTCATATATATTTTTTAATCTTACAATTTAGATGATCCTCTGCTGGCCGTTGCCATGATGAATGTGGGCATATGAAGCCCAATCGCAACCTCTTCCTGGATAACTGATCGAGAGGTGCATGTTGGGTAACCAGCATGCACCTCTTGCTCTCGCGCATGCATGATGCTCCGCCGGCTGTAGCGCCGATTGTTTAGCAAGTTACCATAACAATGGGCTGCGACGGAGGAAATAACACGATTTTTCCAAACAGTCCTGCCCACTGACTCCTGGGAAATGATGACTCACATTTCCCAGGATCACAGGTGAGGGAGGAAGTGATGTGGAGCGCCGCGGAGCCGGAAGTGGCAAATTAGGAGCCACCACCTAGCAACAGGGCACTTCTGGTAAGTTTAAAAAAAAATTTCACTGCAAATGTTTTTTATTATTAATAAAGGACTGGGAAAATGTGAAAATAGTTTTCAGGGTGGAACTCCGCTTTAAGCAGCATTACCAGATATTGACTAGAAAATAACCAGTCTCCCCTGGGAATCTAGGGAGACTCGACCACATAACAGTGCACAAAACTGGGACAGGAGGGAGGGAGCTCTATTCTTCTTGTTCTGGCGACCGGGATAGAGGGCAAGCCTGCTGCCCTTATATAGCCGATCCCATTCCTCTGCAGCTTTCCCAGGATTTCCATTGGTTCCCACTGAATCCAAAAGCTCAATATTTAAAGGGACAGTATTCCCTAAATGCCGGTTAACAAACAATGCTACCTAATATTACATTTAAACTAAACAGGTATGGGGTGGCCACAATCCCAAGTGTGCCCCCTTTTCTTAATTTCTTTGTTACCAGCTCTAGAAAGTACAATACTTGTAAAAGCAAGTCTTACTAGGAAGTGGTCTTAATTTTTTAATAAAATCACATTTAGAAATAAGGTAACCTCTGTATAGAAGACTGTGCAAATTAAATACAAACGTATTGGTACAGCATAAGAATCTTTCCATATACATTCTGCATTCTTTCTACAGTTTAATCAGAGGTGTAGCTTGAAGCTTGTGGGCTCCGATGCAAAAGCTGACCTGGGGCCCCCCCATTACCATCTGATGCTTTTACAGCGTGCTTGCCCCGTCACTCTGTGTAGGTGAAGCTGGACACTCAGAGTGCCCAGGATGGGCCTTGGCGGGCCCCTGCGTTTACTGAATTACCTACACAAGGTAACACAGCGAGCACCTTTCCCCACTGACACGATGTAATCTGGAGCAGACAACCTCTGAGGAGTGGAGACCTACCTGAATAATATGAAAGTTATCAAAGATCTCCGGGGGTTCAGCATCCTTATTTAATAAATTAACCAGGAAGGCCAAACTTAATATTAGGGAAAACTCCCTCACTGGGGCTGCTCCACGTCAGCGGTAAAACATTGCTCGTTTTAGTGGCGCTTTACTGCTGTTTTAGCGGCATTTTTCAGCTGCTAGCAGGGCATTTTTAACCCCCAAGAAGGGGTTAAAAATGCCTGTGTTGCGGCGCATCCGAAACACTTTTCAGGCACTTTGTAAGCGCCGCCCATTCGTTTCAATGGGCAGGGGCGGTGTAGGAGCTCTGTATACACCACTCCCAAACTGCCCCAAAGATGCTGCTTGCAGGACTTTTTTCACCGTCCCGCAAGTGCACCGCCCCAGTGTGAAAGTACTCGGGCTTTCACACTGGGGAGGCATGAGAGGCAGTTTTCAGCAGTTTTACAGGTGCTATTTTTAGCACTAAAACACCTGAAAACTGTCTTCAGTGTGAAAGGGGTCTGAGAGAATGAAACAAATGACGCTGCAAAAATCTAAACTTAGCCCACCTTAGTGGATATTGTCAGTAAGTAGAGGGGCATGGTAACCAAGCTCCAAGATGGATGCCTGAGCTAGGAGCTCCGCTCGGCCGCCAGAGAAATCCACAGACATCGGAGAACACCGAGCCTTCTCATAGCCACAATCATCCCCACAAGACTGCCAAACAACTCGGCAATGCTGCGGCGTAGAAACAACCCGCCACAACCGAACAAAATGCCTAACTTCTTCATACTTCACTTCTTCAAGTCCTGCGGGCTTCAGCAAAATGGCGGCAGCTCCCACACGCAACGGCCTGACAACAGGGCCACGATCCGCAACAACGGACGCAGAGGGCCCCTCACAAAGTCCGCACAAACCCACATACAAAGCGTGTCCTCCGCATAAAACATCCCGACTGTCAACAAGAAGTCCGGCCAAATCAAAATTGCGGATGACCTCCCCTGATAGGCCGCATGATAAAACTGACATGGAGGTAAGTGGGCCACAAAGACACAATACCCCACAAGCAGCTCATCTGACTGACCCCATAGCGGATTTCTCAACCGTAGATAGGCCCACATCTGATACCATGTTAAAAGAGATGCTACTTTCACTCAGATCTTCCCTTCAACCTGACATGGTAAAAGGGATTAATCAATGTCACAAGGAAATACAGGCTTTAGGGGTCAGAGTGGACCAGATAGAACACCAGATGGATATCTATGCATCCACATACAATACTAAGGTGGACGCTCATACGGCCCAGATAGAAGACATAGCATGGCTGAAGGACAAGGTCACTGATGTGGAGGACAGAAGTAGAAGGAACAACATAAAGTTACGGGGGGTCCCAGAGTCAGTCCCAGTCACTCAACTCCTGCAATGCACCCACGCTTTGTACTCCACTCTGGTTTCTGAGCTGACCACACAGGACCTTATAGTGGACAGGATTCATAGGATCCCAAAGCCATCCTTCCTTCCAGAAGGTACTCCGAGAGACATACTTCTAAGGGTCCACTTCACGCTACGCCAGTGTGTTTAATTGCATGTAATATGTTGATCGGAGTTTAAACCTGTCCTAAGGGTGAGGAAGGTGTTCAAATACTTTACATGACAGATTTCAAACAATATGGTTATACTAAGAATGTCTCAGGGGAAATCCAGAGAAAAAAACAGCATTAATTGAAGCCATGTGTTAATTCCATAGATTTATGGTAAAAGTCTACTAGTTTTACAGAGTAGGCATAGGCTTAAAAATCAGACAGGAAGTAACTGTAACTTACCGTTTACTAAACAGCTGCAAACTTATAATAAAAAAAAATGGAAAACAGGTTATGAAAGCTGCAGAAACATGGACCCTTCATAGCAATATTTCTTTGATTCAATCAGGGTAATATAGCAAACTCTGTATAAAAATCTGTAACAACTGAGAGTCAAGCTGAGAATCACTACAGTCAGCAATGGCAGCATCCATATTCTATTTTAATAAATTCACTTTAAAGAATACCATAGGCTCTATAATGTATACTGTAATAATCATAGCTACCGTATACAAATAAAGGTTTTTTTTTTGGCCTGGTGAGCATTGGGAATGAGTATCAAACCCATCCCCTATTCGTCCCCATTTTACTTGATTTTATGTGGTGTACAAATTAACATGTTTTCACTGTTTATGGACTAATAGCCTCAGTGGGTTTGCTTGGTCATTAAGCCTGTACCAAAGAAATTATGGTTTACAAAATCCTATTAACATGGTAATAGACAAAAAAACAAGGAATACATTAAAACCAAGGCTGTATCTTTTAGTATATAAGAAGATAAGTATATTAAGAATATTGCTCGTTGGGAACAAAGAGTCTCGCATGTACACTTTACACCATGGTGTATAAATAGTTAAGTGCTTGAAAATACAGTTTTGGTTCCTGTCATTGAACTAATGATTCAATATATATAGCTAAATATCCTACGTTTTTTTTTTATTTGCTTAAATACGTATAACACATAAGATTTAAACGATAAATATATTCTCTGAGCTGTTTTGTGGTTAAAATACACAAGAGTATACATTTAATTATTATTACAAGTGTTTTTTAGATTTTTTTTCCAAGACTAGTTAAAGGGAAAGATATTAAAACCTAAAGTGTCATCAATTTAATTGGCACTGGAATACTCTGTCTGGAGGATAAGAGATTTAACCTTTTCATACAGAAAGGGTTCCCTTCTATAAGAGCTATGAAAGTGTGGAATAGTCTTCAACAGAAGCAAAGTCTAGCCTAAAAAGAGCTTAATGTTTAAAGTGCTTGTAAAGCCTCAAGGTTTTTCACCTTAGTGCATTAAGGTGAAAAACCTTCTGCTGCAGCCCCCCCCATTTCTTCTTACCTGAGGCTGATCCGATCCAGCGATGTGCACAAGCACAGCGGCTCCGGCCTCTGTCTCTCTTCTTATTGGACAGATCGATAACAGCAGGAGTCATTGGCTCCCACTGCTGTCAATCAAATCCAGTGACACGGGAGTCAGGGGTGGGGGTGGAGCCCAGTCCCATTGTCTGTGTCAATGGACGGGGCTGTGCAAAGCAACTGCACAGAGCAGGTAAGTATAAGCATGTTAGTTATTTTAAAGTGATTGTAAAGTCTTGCTTTTTTCTATAAAAATAACAAACAGTTTATACTTACCTGCTCTGTTGCAATGGATATGCACAGAGCAGCCCAGATCCTCTTCTTCTCGGGTGCCGCTTTTGTGCTCCTGGCCCCTCCCTCCCATTGAGTACCCCCGCAGCTTGCACTCAAGCTGAGCTGCAGCTCTGTGTGTCCATTCAGACATGGAGCTGTGGTTGGGGCCCACCCCCTCTTTCTCCTGATTTGCTAACTGACTTTGATAGACCATAGTTAATCGAGCCAAAGGCGCCTCTGCTGTGTCTCAGCCAATCAGGAGGGAGAGTCCCCTATGGCTGAGACATTCGTGGACATCACTGAACAGAGATGGGGCTCATGTAAGTATTAGGGGGGCCGAGGGAGCCTGCTGCACACAGAAGGCTTTTTATCTTAATGCATAGAATGCATTAGGATTAAAAACCTTCTGAAATTACAACCACTTTAATTTAAAAACAAACACTTTAATTCAAAGAAAAAACTAGGGTTTTTAACAAAATGCACTAAAGGTTGGATGCAATCCTTTTTGCCTAATGCGTTTTCCAGTGAAATAAATAGAAATGCATCCAAACATATGTTAATGCATGTTAAAATGCTTGTTGGCACACATCAACATTGTGAATGTGTGTTGAATTATGTTATGACCCATGCTGATGTCAAAGTAAAGTGCAATGCAATGCACTAATAAACTCATGGCAATGAACATTGATGTGCATTGACTAACATTTTTAGGAAATTCTATTGATTTGAATGGAAAACCATTGGATGGAAAACACATCAAAATGCAATGATGTGAATGAGTCCTATCTGGCTACTGCTATTTATAAGAAAAACACTGCTTTGGCTTTGGGGATTAATAAAACTTTTTCCCCTGTTACAGCAAATTGGACCACGTTTTAAAAGGGTTTATATCTTTACTATGTATTTATTATAGATTTAGTGTGCCGAGGTTCTAATGTGTTTTTTATTGAAGTGGAATGAATCTCTCATAAAAGTATACTTCACTGTGAGCAAAATAGCACTGTGTTTATTTTTTGTAAAAAAAAACAAAACAGTTTTTCCCTTACTTTGTGCATGTTTTCTCTCTCTGTGCGGTGTACGTCTTGTAGACTCCTTGTAAGAACTACCTATGGATGTGTATGTGTGTGCTCCAGCAGCATCTGTACTGTTTTAGTTTGAAGATTACAGCAGAAAGTTCATTGCGGTGGGAAATGTCCATACTATGCACATTAAAGTATTTACACAATCTGGAGGAGCAGCAAAAGCATGTAAATACAAGCAATGGTGTATCTAAGGTATGGCAGGCATGGCAAGTGCCATGGGCGCCATGGGGGGAAGGGGTGGTAAAAAAGCCGCCCTCAGCATGAAAAAAAAACCTACCCATCCTCCTGGACTAATATAGCCCCCGGCGCCCACGGGCAGCCTGCTGGATTGCGGCGCCGGTGTTCTATCAGATAGCCTGCTGTTGGGCTCGGCTTAGGCTGAGGGAGGCTCTGTCAGCAGGGAGAGGAGGGGCAGGGAGCTCCACTGATGCTCTGACCCTGCCCTGCCCCATGTACTCTGTATGTGCTCGGAGCACTGAGATCGCCTCTCCTGGACCATGAATATTCCCGCCCCCTACCGCGAAAGCCCTACCCCTACAGCCATAAGCCCCACCTCTACCCTGGAAAGCTCCGCCTCTGGACCTCTGAGAGCGGGAGGTGAGCCCGGCTGGCCAGGTAGGTCTTTTTGCCTATAGACTCACTGTTACTAAACCCTCCCTGACAATGTTGTTTACCCCCCTGTATAGCTGTGCATTGCTGAAAGTTTAAAACTGGCTACTTGGTCATCTACTGTAGTATGTCGCATTTGCAGTCTGGTCATTTCCTGTAGTATGTCGCATTCGCAGTCTGATCATCTCCTGTAGTTTGTCACATTTGCTGTCTGGTCATCTCCTGTAGTATGTCACATTTGCAGTCTCTAGTCATCTCCTGTAGTATGTCGCATTCGCTGTCTGGTCATCTCCTGTAGTGTGTCACATTCGCACTCTGGTCATCTCCTGTAGTATGTCGCATTCGCAGTCTCTGGTCATCTCCTGTAGTATGTCGCATTTGCTGTCTGGTCATCTTCTGTAGTATGTTGCATTTGCTGTCTGGTCATCTCCTGTAGTATGTCACACTCGCAGTCTGATCATCTCCTGTAGTATGTCGCATTTGCTGTCTGGTCATCTCCTGCAGTATGTCACATTTGCAGTCTGGTCATCTCCTGTAGTATGTCACGTTCGCAGTCTGGTCATCTCCTGCAGTATGTCACATTCATAGCCTGGTCATCTCCTGTAGTATGTTGCATTCGTAGTCTGGTCATCTCCTGTAGTATGTCACATTCGCAGTCTGGTCATCTCCTGTAGTATGTCACATTCGCAGTCTGGTCATCTCCTGTAGTATGTCGCATTCCTAGTCTGGTCATCTCCTGTAGTATGTCACATTCGCAGTCTGGTCATCTCCTGTAGTATGTCGCATTCACAGTCTGATCATCTCCTGTAGTATGTCGCATTCGCAGTCTGATCATCTCCTGTAGTATGTCGCATTTGCAGTCTCTAGTCATCTCCTGTAGTTGTCGAATTCGCAGTATGGTCATCTCCTATAGTATGTTGCATTCGCAGTCTGGTCATCTCCTGTAGTATGTCGCATTTGCAGTCTGGTCATCTCCTGTAGTATGTCGCATTCGCAGTCTGGACATCTCCTGTAGTCGCATTCGCAGTCTGGTCATCTCCTGTAGTTGCATCTACAGTCTATTTAAAAGTAGTACCTGCTGTTGCACAAATCACTTTATATTTCTGATATTTATGGCTATGCATATTTATTTAATCCATATTGAGCACTAGATTTGATTGGCTGCTTCTGCTTGGCACACACGCACAATCAAATAGTGCTCAATATGGATTAAATAAATAGATATCATAAAGTGTAATAAAGTGATTTGTGCAACAAGCTCCTTAAACATTCTACATTCGGTAAAAGTTCATGTACTGCAAACTTTGCAGTACACAAACTTTCACTGAATGTAGAATGTTTAATGACCAGGGGCGAACTGACCCATCGGGCAGTTTATGTAGTGCCAATCCATAATTGGTAATTGAAAGATTAAAGAGCTTGACTTGTAGTTTTGTTAGCTGTTTTTTTTTTTGTTTTGACAGGGGGCATAGTTTCAGTGCTTGCCATAGGCCCCATTTTCACTAGATACGCCTGTGAATACAAGCCCTTGTTCTATTCTGTAGCTATAGGCACTTTGGAGAAAGTGATCTTTAAAGTTCACAATAGAGGAACTGAAATCTTGGCTCTTTTCCTATTACTTTGCATTGCACCAAAATCTTGGCAGCAGTTTTGTACTTAAATACAAAATATGTGTTTCTAAATTTTGAAGTCAAATGTAGCTGATGGTTGCCCACATCCCTGAGTTGCTAGTACGGAACAGAAACCCTCATAAATGGGACTTTCAATGGCAGCAGTACTATTGCATAATGAATTGTAATTCGGAGTACTTTATATAAAAATATATAAAAAAATCTTGATTATGTCGCAAAATATAAAAACACGCTATACAAAGCTGAAAAGGCTATTCAAAGATATAAGTAGATTACAGTAATACATCACAAAATTTTCTGTAGAGAATGTCAAGCATAAAGCTCCAGATATTGCACACCCTTGCACACTCAAAACATTTCGAAATGTGCTTCAATAATCTTCTTCAGTGGTGTATAGAATGTAGAGAACAGGGAGTTGTGTTCTTTAAAGCCGAGTTCCAGTCATAATTTTTTTTTCAGTATTCAGCAGCATTAAATTTAAACATCAACTTATGAAATTTTTTTTTTTTTTTACTCACTTTTTCAGGTCTGTTGCTAGGGGGTCCCTCATAATCTGCCTCTTCCTCTTCAAGGTGCCTGACGTCATTTCCCTCGGCACCCGTGCTTACTAGTGCTCCTGGGAGATGCTTGTCATCATTTCCCAGGAGTCACCTAGCAGTGCTGAGGGCTTCGTTGCCATCACAACAGGGGCGGGCACTTCCGACACCTCCGCCCGTTGTGATGGCAACGTCAGAAGTGTACGCCGCTGCGTAAGAACGGGCGGTGCATGCTGGTTGCTCAGCTGCACCAGAGCCCGGAAGATAGTGCTTGTGGGCTTCACAAGCACTATGGAAACTGCCACAATAGAGGAATATAACATATATTCCTCTATGAAATCGGCAATCGAGCGCCGATTAATCACACAAAGGTGAGTGCTCCAAACAATCATCAAAAAAAAATATGCATCCTAAAAAATTTTTTTTTTAACAGTGGGAACTCCGCTTTAATGGAAACATAACATTAAGAATATTGCCAAGAATACAACATATCGCATATCAATTAGCAACATTTTTTTTTTTTATCATCCCTAATACCTGTTCGAAGGAGATTAAAGTAGAAAGAATAGCCATGATTTTTTAAATCATTCTACATTCTATACACCCCTGAAGAAGATTACAAAAGCAAATTTCGAAATGCGTTGGGTGTGCAAGGGTGTGCAATATCTGGAGCTTTATGCTCGACATTCTCCAATGGAAATTTTGTGATGTATTACTGTAATCTACCTATATCTTTGAATAGCATTTTCAGCTTTGTATAGCATGTTTTTATATTTTGGGATATAATAAAGATTTTTTGTATATTTTTATATAAAGTACTCCGAATTACAATTCATTATGCAATAGTACTGTTGCCAAGTCCCAAACATGTGTTGCTAAACTGACTCAACCAATTGAAGCTGACACAGAGGTGCCCGTGTGAAAGGAGCCTTAGGTTGTAAAGTTTGAAAAACGTTGATATTGATTATATTGATATATACTTTACAGTGCAATTAGCTAGAGAGGTCAGGCATGGCTTGTTTTAAAGCTCTTTACTGCTTGTTAAACCACCAAAACACATCAATATCTATAGTCTTCAGATACACTTTATTTTTAAATTTTTGGTTGAACTTGGTGGGCATGAGTCTTTTTTTCAATGTAGCTATGCAAATGTTTCTTGTGTATCTCTAATTCAATAGACTATGGTCAGGCCGCACCTGGAGTATGCTGTCCAGTTCTGGGGACCAGTCCTCAAGAAGGATGTGCTGGAACTGGAGAGAGTCCAGAGAAGGGCAACGAAATGAATAAATGGTCTTGAGGACATTAGTTATGAGGAAAGGTTACGATCACCGAACTTGTTCTCTATGGAGTAGAGACGCTTGAGAGGGGATATGATTTCAATGTACATATACTGTACTGGTGACTAGGGATGAGCCGAACACCCCCCGGTTCAGTTTGCACCAGAACCTGCAAACGGACCGAAAGTTCGCGTGAACTTTAGAACCCCATTAAAGTCTATGGAACTCGAACATTCAAAATCAAAAGTGCTAATTTTAAAGGCTAATATGCAAGTTATTGTCCTAAAAAGGGTTTGGGGACATGTATCAATGCAAAAAAAAGTTTTAAAAACGGCTGTTTTTTCGGGAGCAGTGATTTTAATGATGCTTAAAGTGAAAAAAAAGTGAAATATTCCTTTAAATATCGTACCTGGGGGGTGTCTATAGCATGCCTGTGAAGTGGCACGTGTTTCCCGTGTTTAGAACTGTCCCTGCACAAAATGACATTTCAAAAGGAAAAAAAGTCATTTAAAACTGCTTGCGGCTTTAATGTAATGTCTGGTCCCAGCAATATGGATGAAAATCATTGAGAAAAATGGCATGGCTACCCCCCCAGCCCATTACCAGCCCCTTTGGGTCTTGTATGGATATTAAGGGGAACCCTGCACCCAAATTAAAAAAATGAAAGGCGTGGGGCCCCCAGGCCCTATATACTCTGAACAGCAGTATACAGGCGGTGCAAACGAGACAAGGACTGTAGGTTTGTTGTTAAGTAGAATCTGTTTGTAATTTTGAACTGGTAAATTTTTAAAGTGTAGCTCCAGCCAAAAAATCTATTTTTAAGCTTTTTGGAAAACATAGGGAAGAGTTACCACCCCTGTAACATTTGTTTTGCTGTCTGTGCAACTCTTCAGAAGATTTCACCTCACTTTCTGTCCCAATGACAAATGTTTTTTGAAAATTTTGGGTTTTTAGTGAAACAAGGATTGGTGATAAAGCATCAGTGGAGAGGAGACACGTTTTTCCCATATTAACTCTTGCAGGAGAGAATTTCCCTTCCTAGGGGTAGATTTCATCTCACTTCCTCTTGTCTCCTTCCATTTGCAAGTAGGAGTCGATTGTAAGTTGGATGTTTGAAAGTAGGGGCCTGCCCTATATACTCTGCAGAAATTTGGGCCTTAGGTGTTGGTGTTGCCACAACACTGTAAGCCCTCACAGTTACTCTTGGTGGGCACTGGAACACCCTGCTGTGAACTATTATATCAAGAATTGTAATTACATGCCATTGTTGAACAGTGGTAGAAGAATTGGGCCTTTGGTGATGGTGATGGTGCTGGTGCCACAACACTGTAAGTCCTCACAGTTAATCTTGGTGAGCGCTGGAACGGGCCCTGCTGTGAAATATTATATCAAGAATTGTATTTACATGCACCTGTTGAACATTGGCAGAAAAATTGGGCCTTTGGTGGTGGTGGTGTTGCCACAACACTGTAAGCCCTCACAGTTACTCTTGGTGGGCGCAGGAATGGGCCCTGCTGTGAAATATTATATCAAGAATTGTAATTACATGTCCCTGTTGAACAGGGGCAGAAAAATTGGGCCTTAGGCACTGGTGCCACAACACTGCAACCCCTCACAGATACTCTAGTTGGAGAGCAGGAATGAGCCCTGCTGTAAATTATTGCATCAAAGATTGTAATTACACGCCGCTGTTAAACAGGGGCTGAAAAATTGGGCCTTAGGCACTGATGCTGATCCCAAAACACTGCAACCCCTCACAGATACTCTAGCTGGAGCGCAGGAATGAGCCCTGCTGCAAAGTATTGCATCAAAAATTGTAATTACACGCCCCTGTTAAACAGGGGCTGAACAATTTGGCCTTAGGCGCTGGTGCCACAACACTGCAACCCCTCACAGATACTGTAGTTGAGCGCAGCTACGAACCCTCCTGCAAAATATTTCATCAAAAATTGTAATTAGACGCCCTTGTTAAACAGGGGCTGAAAAATTGGGCCTTAGGCACTGGTGCTGGTCCCACAAAACTGCAACCCCTCACAGATACTCTAGTTGGAGAGCAGGAATGAGCCCAGCTACAAAGTATTGCATAAAAAATTGTAATTACACGCCCCTGTTAAACAGGGGCTGAAAAATTGGGCCTTGGCGCCCAGAACCAAAAATGTTCTTACAAGCTATCTGCATGGTCATTGAGGAGGAAGATGATAGTCACTTAGCATAACAGGATAGTCACTAAGCATCAGCATAGGCAGTCTTGAAGGGATCTGATATTTCAAAAAAAATTATTTGGTTACATCAGCATCGGGTGCTTGGTAGCTGGTGGTGATCCAAGACTGATTCATTTTTATGAAGGTCAGTCGATCGACCGAGTCAGTGGACAGGCGCACAATGTGATCGGTTACAAAGCCTCTAGCAGCACTGAATGTGTGTTCCGAAAGAAGCTGGATGCAGGACAGGCCAGTAGCTCAATTGCATACTGTGCAAGCTCTGGCCAGTGATCCATCCTCAAGACCCCGTAACCCAGAGGATTTTCGGTGGGAAAGGTGTCCAAGTCTGATCTTGCCCCTAGGTATTCCTGCACCATGTAAAACAGACTCTGGCGATGGTTGCTGGAACCGAACATACCTTGGGGCTGCGGACTAAAAAATTGTCTGAACGCATCTGTCAGATGGCCACCTTCTCCCCTGCACCCCCTTTTACTGACCAAAGCCTCAGCAACACGTTGTCCAGGAACAGGAATTTGTAACCTCCCAGTCTCTGGGAACGCATTGCACAGACCTTTCTGCAAGGCCTCCCAAAGATGTTTCATCCTCTGCTCCCTCTGCCACAGCAAGATAAGGTCCGCAACCTTACCCTTGTAATATGGATCAAGGAGGGTTGCCAGTCAGTAATAATCCCTCTCCTTTATACCATGAATATGAGGATCCTTCCGCAGGCTTAGCAGGTTCAGGGAGGCCATGCAACATAGGTTTGCTGAGGCATTCGGTGCGAAGTGCTCTGGGTCACTAAGGACGACATGCTCCGCAGCCACCTTCTCCCAACCACGTACAAGTCCATGGGTTTCTTCGGACTGGAAATGATCCCTTAAAGACTGCTGCTGATGCTGAGTGCTAGGCTCCACCTTCATGCTGACACAATTCTCTTCCTCGTCCTCTTCCTGTGTGATCGGCGGGCACGCAGGAACACTGTCTGGATAAAGGGGGCCTTGAGAGGTAAGGAAGTCCTCATCTTCCTGCCTCTGTTCTGCCTCAAGTGCCCTGTCCATTATTCCATGCAGCCTGTGCTCCAACAGGTGGACAAGAGGGACAGTGTCACTGATGCATATACTGTCACTGCTCACCATCCTCGTGGTCTCCTCAAATGGTGACAGGACAGTGCATGCATTTCTGATCATGGCCCACTGCTGCAAAATAAAACAAGCTCCCCTGACCCTGTCCTGGTGCCATAGTCGCATAGGTACTCATTGATGGCCTTCTGCTGCATGTGAAGCCGCTGCAGCATGGCCAACGTTGTGTTCCACCTGGTGGGCATGTCACAGATTAGGCGGTTCTTGGGCAAGTTAAATTCCTTTTGGAGGTCAGCCAGCCGAGCACTGGCATTATATGACTGGCGGAAATGCACACAGACTTTCCTGGCCTGCCTCAGGACATCCTGTAAGCCCGGGTACATGCCCAAGAACTGCTGCACCACCAAGTTAAGGACGTGAGCCAAACAGGGCACATGGGTCAGTTGTCCCTGTCGGAGGGCGGAGAGGAGGTTGGTGCCATTGTCGCAAACCACTATTCCTGGCTTAAGCTGGCATGGCGTCAACCACCTCTGAACCTGCCCCTGCAGAGCTGACAGAATCTCTGCCCCAGTGTGGCTCCTGTCCACCAAGCACACCAGCTCAAGCACCGCATGGCATCTTTTTGCCTGCGTGCTTGCGTAGATCCTTGAACGAATACGGAGCACCGCTGGTTCCGAGGACAAATCAGCACAGAAAGGGGCCATGGAATAAGAGGAAGAGGAGGGAATGGAAGAGAGAGGTGTGGCAGAATCACCACTAGTAGAACTTTGGAGGCGTGGTGGTGGAACAACCTCCAACACTACTGCACCCTGTCCTGCATCCTTCCCAGCTGCCAGAAGAGTCACCCAGTGCGTAGTGAAAGATAGGTAACGCCCCTACCCATGCCTGCTGGACAATGAGTCAGCGGTAATATGCACCTTACCGCTGACCTCCCTGTACAGCGAGGCCAAGACATTGCTTTCCACATGCCGGTAGAGAGCCGGAATCGCTTCCCATGAGAACAAGTAGCGTTTGGGAACCTGCCACTAAGGAACCGCACATTCCACAAACTCACAGAAGGGGGCAGAGTCTACCAACTAAAAAGGCAGCAGTTGAAGTGCTAGCAATTTAGCCAAGCTAGCATTCAACCGCTGGGCATGTGGATCGCTGGGAGTGAACTTCTTTCGGCGGTGCAGCAGCTGGGGCAGGGAAATTTGCCTGGTACAATCTGACATCGGTGTACCGATAGCAGATTGCCCACAAGTACTTGGCTGTGACACACCTACATTCCTCTCAGTGCAGGTTTCAGATAGGACTGAAGGTATAGTGGGTTTGGAGATCCCAGCTGATGAGGAGCAAGGAGAGATCCGCTTTGTTCTTTGGTGTGGGTCTTTTAGGTACGCTTGCCAACAAACTGCAAGGCAGGTTGACATATCTCTGGTCAAGCATGTGGTGCCCAAGCAGGTGATGTTTTGGCCATGCGAGATATGCTTGAGACATATGTTGCAAATAGCAGCGGTGCAATCTGATGAACTCGTCTCAAAAAAGGCCCACACCAAAGAACTCAAATTGGAAAAATTCTGTGAGCCACAATGATCTTATGCCTTGCTTGTGCTACCTCCAGCTGCATGCGCTAATCACGCTTCATATAATGTGCATAGGATAAATTTACAAGTTATGCACTGCGCTTGGGTGACCCCAAAAACAAAATTAATAATAACCAACTCTGTGCTTACTAGTGCAATAATATTAAATACAAATAATATGAATGTTGAATAAATAAACAAGGTGTGAAAAAACAAGTGCTTGTTAAACCAAAAATTAGTGCTTATTAGTGCTTGTTACACCATACATAGTGTCTTAATCAACATAAAAAGTGCTTAGTGCTCAATATACAGTAACCTGCTTTTCTTAAATGAAAAAATTAATAAATAATAAAAAAAAAAGTTCTCTTTGGCACTCTAAATAGTGCGTGCAAATAATGTCCAGCAGTGATAATAAAACAATGCGTGCAGGTGGTGTTCAGCTGTGACAACAATCCAACATCATGCCGAAGATATCCTGAGTGCTGCAAAACATGCTCCTGTGCTCCTTCGTGACCCCCTTAAGCTAATGTGCTCACCTCAGAGCCTGTGACTCAGCTTCTACCCTGAGTCCAAATATGCTTTGGAGCCACCCCTGGGCTCAGTCTCAGTGTCTGCTGCACTCCTCCAGCTGGAAACAATGTGGCTCCCTACATAGAATGAAAAGGAAACTATATAGTGTAATATAGACAAAATACTTTTATTAAAAGAAAACGCTCCCCACACCGGGGTACTCACATGGCACTGGTGCATCAGTGCACCATACTATAACGGCTTTCTATGCAAAATCAGTGGAAGTTTGGTGCGGTATGCTGTGCTGAGACAGCACTGGTGTAAAGTCCGTGTCAGTCTCTCCGTCCTGTCCCCTCCCCACTAATTTATGGTGTAACAAGCACTTGTTTTTTCACACCTTGTTTATTTATTCAACATTCATATTATTTGTATTTAATATTATCACACTAGTAAGCACAAAGTTGGTTATTATTAATTTTGTTTTTGGGGTCACCCAAGCGCAGCGCATAACTTGTAAATTCACACCAAAGAACTTTTGGAATAACGCGCAGAGACAGCAGCGCCCTGCACATGCGGAGCTCTACCGTGTGATGCAGTCGGTGTGCTGCCCTTAAGCTGGCCCCTAGAGGGCATCCTGCTTAGTTGGAGATGTGCCTCCTCCTCCTCTTCCTCTCTCCTATCAGGTACCCACGTGGAGTCAGTGACTTCCTCATCATTCCCTCCCTCCTCATCACTGGAGCAAACCTGGCAGCATGCTGCAGCTGGGGGGAACATGACTGCCAGATTGCTGTCCTTCTTGGGCACCCCCTCTCTCTGGGCTCATGTTACTGCCTTCCTCTAGCTGGGTACCATCATCGGAGCCTTCAAAATGCTGGGCATCCTCCTGGAGCATGTACCCAACACTGTGGTCAAACAGTTCGGGGGACTGCTCAAGAGAACATGGTGGGGCTAGGAAGGAGTGACTGATGCCATTGAGCCAAGGGAAGAGGCTGCGTTGGCAGCTGCTTTGCCAGACAAAGTACCCTGAGCCTGGGTGAGAGAGAATGAGGAGGATGAGGACGGCTTGGTCAACCACTCTACCAAGTCTTCGGCATGTTGCGGCTTAACAAGGCCAGCTGCCGAAAAAAAGGACAAGCGTGTCCCACAGTGACGTGCTGAAGAGGATGCACCGTGTCCACGACAAGCACTGTTGCCTCTAGACACAGAGCCTGCTTGCCCTCTTTTATTGGCTTATGACTGTCTGCCTCTCCTTGTTGGCCTTCCAGACATACTAATGGCCTGCAGTGAGATGTAGCTGCACAAATCAGGGATGTGTATATATATATATACTGGTTATGATGAAGCTAGCAGAATCAACTGCCTGCCTGTAGTATTGTTAGTATGAGAACATCAGCAATTGTCTTCAGGTAGCTTTAGGTGCACACTGTGCAGAGGACACAGTACACTAACTGTAAATACTTCAGCTGCCTGCCTGTGGTATTAATAGGATCAGAACACCAGAAATTGTCTTCAGGTAGCTTTAGGTGCACACTGTGCAAAGGACACAGTACACTAACTGTAAATACAGCAGCTGCCTGCCTGTGGTAATAATAGGATTAGATGAACACCAGTAATTGTCTTCAGGTAGCTTTAGGTGCACACTGTGCAGAGGACACAGTACACTAACTGTAAATACTGCAGCTGCCTGCCTGTGGTATTAATAGGATCAGAACACCGGCAATTGTCTTCAGGTAGTTTTAGGTGCACACTGTGCAGAAGACACAGTACACTAACTGTAAATACTTCAGCTGCCTGCCTGTGGTATTAATAGGATCAGAAGAACACCAGCAATTGTCTTCAGGTAGCTTTAGGTGCACACTGTGCAAAGGACACAGTACACTAACTGTAGATACTGCAGCTGCCTGCCTGTGGTATTAATAGGTTCAGAACACCAGCAATTGTCTTTAGGTAGCTTTAGGTGCACACTGTGCAGAGGACACAGTACACTAACTGTAAATACTGTAGCTGCCTGCCTCTGGTATTAATAGGATCAGAAGAACACCAGTAATTGTCTTCAGGTAGCTTTAGGTGCACACTGTGCAGAGGATACAGCACACTAACTGTAAATACTGCAGCTGCCTGCCTGTGGTATTAATAGGATCAGAACACCGGCAATTGTCTTCAAGTAGCTTTAGGTGCACACTGTGCAGAGGAAACAGTACACTAACTGTAAATACTGCAGCTGGCTGTCTCTAGTACTAATAGGATCAGAAGAACACCAGCAATTGTCTTCAGGTAGCTTTAGGTGCACACTGTGCAGAGGGCACAGTACACTAACTGTAAGTACTGTAAATATTGTAAAATCACCTGCCTACCTGTGAGTATATTAGGAAGAGAATAACAGGAACGGATCTAGCTAAACTGAATACAGTGTGTATATATATATATATATATATATATATATATATATATATATATATATATATATATACACACACAACTCCTAGGATGTATATATACACAATACACTGTGAGTGCAGCTAACTGACTCGCCTGCCTACTCTATCTAACTTAAATCAAATGACACTGTCTCTCTTTCTATCTCTCTCTCGCCATGCAGGCGGCCTTATATAGTGTGGGGCGTGTACTAAACCCCCTGAGCCATAATTGGCCAAAGCCACCCTGGCTTTGGCCAATTACGGCTCTCTGTACAGACGGCGCTGTGATTGGCCAAGCATGCGGGTCATAGTGCATGCTTGGCCAATCATCAGCCAGCAATGCACTGCGATGCTGCAGTAAATTATGGGCCATGACGCGCCACTCGAATTTGGCGCGAATGGCCCATAAATTTTGCAATTCAACGAACAACCGAACAGGCGATGTTCGAGTCGAACATGGGTTCGACTCGAACTCGAATCTCATCCCTTCTGGTGACCCCACAATAGGGATAAATTCTGCGTAAGGGAATTTAAAGCGGAGTTCCACCCAAAAGTGGAACTTCCGCTTTAAGCACTCCCGCCCCTACATGCCACATTTGGCATGTAATTTTTTGGGGGGGAGTGGGTGACTACTTTAAAGAGGGACTTCCTGTCCCACTCCCACCTTCCGCCTATGTGCCACCTAGGCGTCTCCTCCTCTCCCCTAGGTGGTCCCTCCCTCTTGGCAATCTTCTAGGACATGCGACAGGTCCCAGAAGATTGCCTGTCCACTGGGAGAGTGCAGCATGACTCGCGCATGCGCAGTGCGCGCCCGGCCGTGAAGCCACACAGTTCCAATGGATGTGCTGAGGAGAGGAGAAGGAGAGGAGCGGGGTTCCGTACTGCCGCATCGCTGGACCATGGAACAGGTAAGTGTCTGATTATTACGAGTCAGCAGCTAAACTTTTTGTAGCTGCTGACTTTTAATTAAAAAAAAAGCCTGGAACTCCGCTTTAATAAGACACACGGCCATTCACTAAAATTAGAAGAAAAGCGGTTTAACCTTAAACTGTCTGGAGAGTTCTTTACTGTAATGCCCTGTATACATGATAGGATTTTCCAATAAAAAAAACGTGGATTTTCTTCCGACGGATGTTGGCTCAAACTTGTCTTGCATACACACTGTCACATAAATGTTGTTGGAAATTCCGAACGTCAAGAACGCGGTGACGTAAAACACGTACGTCGAGCAGAGAGAAATGAATAGTCAGTGTGGCTCTTCTGCTTGATTCCGAGCATGCATGGAATTTTGTGCGTCGGAATTGTGTACACACGATCGGAATTTCCGACAAAGGATTTTGTTGTCGGAAAATTTGAGATTCAGATCTCAAATTTTGTTTGTCGGAAATTCCAATGGAAAACGTCCGACGGAGCCTACACACGGTCGGAATTTCCGACAACAAGCTCCCATCAAACATTTGTTGTTGGAAAATCCTATCATGTGTACAGGGCATAAGAGTGGTAAGGATGTGGAATTCTCTTCCACAGGCAGTGGTTTCAGCGAGGAGCATCGGAAATTTGAAAAAAACTATTAGATAAGCACCTGAATGACCACAACATACAGGGATATACAGTGTAGTACTGATATAAAATCACACACATAGATTGGACTGGATGGACTTGTATCTTTTTTCAACCTACTATGTAACTATGTAAATAACAAACTATTGTAACACATATCATTTCTACAACATATCATTACCATACCAAGAACTTAAAAATCCCATTCTACAGTAGATCTATTCACAAGCACTCATGACTTGCTATAGCTAATGAAATAAAAGTGGAGCTTAGAAGTGTCTTTAGATGGTGTTGTACTTGCTTCTCTCCCAGCCCTCAGTACAGAACCTCAGGTCAAATTATATTCAGCATTTGTATGAAATATGGCACTCCTTTAGACATAGAAGAAAGGTCAAAATCCCAGTGCAACAAATTTTCTAATGAAACAAACCTCATGAAGCTAACTCTATTATATTTATTTTTGGGTACTTGGTATAATTTACTGCACTATTTGTTCAACTTCTGAGAAGTGTGTAAACATCAAAGAGAATGCTGTGAATGCTATTTTTCTTACAACACAGAACATAAGCACATATTATAGTAAATGCAAATTATCCTAGGTGCTTATTTGGAAACATTTCAACAGCTACAAGGGGACAAGGGGGTGGGGAGGCAGTAACTTCATCATAGAAGTACAGTATGTCAGAATCTGCAATAAAGTTTTCCCAAATCCTTGCAGTTTATTGTTAAATCGGTCTAAGTAAAAGACCATCTCAAAGGAATGTGGCCAGTAATATAACAGGTATTATACTCACCTCTCTCACCTCTCACCTCTCATGATGACCCATGTCTCCCACCTCAACTTTGTCATAGCACTGCAGCCTCCACCAGACGCTCCAGTATTTAACACTTCCAGGAGTGCTGGATGCCCTGCACTGTGGCCCTAAGTCACTACAAGACTCAGCAGCGACATAGGAACCTGAGGATGAAACTCTGTTGAAGCAGGGAAAACAAGCATCTGACACTCCAGGAGGGGCTGACACAGGCTGCAACACTCGAACTGAGGGGAGGAAGGAGACACAGACCACCAAAGAGGTGAGTAAAATATCTGTCCTATTGCAGTGGACCTTCCTAAAGCATGTTAACCTGACCCAGGTGGTCACTTTAATTAGGACCAAAGCATTTCAGGTACAATACATTGACATTTAAATGTATCAGAATGGGCCATACGCTACTTCATTTCTGATTGCATTGGGACTCAATCCAAAAAAGGTTTTTTAGGTTTTTTTTTTTAGTAGTCAGGGTTTTTGATTGCTGTTTGTGTGTTTGCTTGAGAGATTTCTCTTCACTTCTGTTCTTCACTTTCTGTGACCAGATAAGAGGCACAAGAAAATAGGTAAGTATGCACATTTTTCTTACACAGGTTAGTCAGAATATGTGTTATGCCGTATACACACAGGCGGACTTTTCGACCGAACTTGTCCGCCGGAACGAATCCGTCGGACAATCCGACCATGTGTGGGCTTCATTGGACTTCCGATGGACCTTTTCGGTCGAAAATCAGACGGACTTTAGATATGAAACATGTTTCAAATCTTTTCGACGTATTCGAGTCCGGTCGAAAAATCCATTCGTCTGTATGCTAGTCCAAGGGACGAAAACCAACACTAGGGCAGCTATTGACTATCAACTTACTATAGCAACCCTATTTTAGTCTGGTCGTACGTCATTAGGAACGAATCCGTCTGACTTTGGTGTGATCATGTGTAGCCAAGTTCGTTTGTTTGAAAGTCTGTCAGAAGTCCGTCAAAAGTTAGTTGAATGCCCATCGGAAATACCGTCGGACCTTTGATGCCGAAAAGTCCGCCCGTGTGTACACGGCATTAGGAAGGGGGAGGGAGTATTTTTAAGATTGGTAAGTGTTATTACGGCATTATACTATAATTTCTGTTGTATCACCAGGACATTAAGCAATGGGAAAACGTTCAATCACTTACCTCTTTGTTCATAACAAATTTCATTCTAAAATAGCCTCTCCCTTATAAGAATACCAAAAGATGCACAGGGTGGTTTCTGCATATTCTTCCAGCAGCTTTCAGGAGAGTTGGATTGTTACCGCTATGCTGTTCACTGTTCTCCGCACTGGTGGTTCTGACATGAGGAAGCAAAACCATGTCTGCCTCTGCACAGAGACACAGCGCAGAACATGGCATGGTAAGTCATTAATGGTGTAAAGATCAGCTCCAGGGAGATTACAGGCCGTACTGGTAACTAGTGTCTTGCCCTCTGCCTGTCTCTTTTGGGCACAGCGTTTTCAGTTTCTCTTTAGGATGTATTCCTAAAGTGACAACACCTTTTAAAGTTAAACATGAGTATAATGTAGATTGTTTGAGGTTTTGGTTCCGAATATGGGAAAAACACCCTCATAAATAGGCACCACATCCCTAAGCAAAGATTTAAATGGACGTACAAAGGAGAGGGATTTTCACGGTGCAAGTAAACTACACATACGGAAAAGCTGTGTATCTTTTCTCTTTTAAAAAAACAGTTTATTGTTTACACTTAATTAAAATGAAACACATATATTATATAGAATAACAGACATATTCCTTTTAAAATTAAAACAAGGTGGTCAAAGTAGGGAATGACAAAGAAAAAATGTACACTACAGATTCACAGATGGTAGTTATTGCATACTAGCCCGACATGTTTCGCATTGTCGCTTTTTCAAGGGATATGCAACTGTTTAGTGAGTCATCCAACACTTTTAGTAATTCTACGGAAAATAGAAAAAAGAGAAGATTTTGTATACCTACATAGATAGTTTTCAGTATTGATACAACATTAAATACAATGAAAAAGCACGTGTTGTCACTCTGAAGTGTCCATAAAGGCTTACCCCTGAAGTTGACCCTACAAAGTCTCGTCAGAACCGGCATATACAGACCCAACCAAGCAGGACAGCAGGGGGGCTATTAATGCAACCACAGGGAGCAGTAAGGTGAAGCTGTTGTATGAATAGTAAATATTCAGTGTCAAGGAGAATTGTATACAAAGGGTTAATTAGATTAAGAAAAAAATCAATCAATTGACACTTACGCCGAAGGTTAATTAAGGCTGCAACCAAGGATATAGATGGTCATCGGTATTAGTGAAATGATGATTGCAAGGAATATTTGAATGGTGGGTATGTTAAAGCTAGAGAGTTAAATAAAATAAAAGCAAAGGATATTGTTACTACACAGAGGAATACTGAACTGAGTAATTTAGATTATTAAAGTGTTTATGGGCGGGTAGTGGGGGTCTACACATGTAGCATATTGGTATAATTAAGCTCCAATTACAAAGACACGATGTCTTAAAATCTTCTAGCTGTGACAGCAAAGGGTATATATACAGTTATGAATCCATAAGAGTTCGATAAGTAAGTAAGGAAAAGGTAAATGTGTAAATATAGATATAGAGCAGGGTGTGGTGTTCAACACCAATCACTCACCCTGCTAGGATCTTGGCTTGCATCCTCCGGCGCTGGCAGACATAGCTGTCAGATGTGCCGGTTTAAATACTGCTCCCCATCGAGCCGGCGTGTGACGTCGCCGGCTCGATGCGGACGTGATGGCGCCAGTGTGCATGCCCGAGAGACCCCCTGCTGTCCTGCTTGGTTGGGTCTGTATATGCCGGTTCTGACGAGACTTTGTAGGGTCAACTTCAGGGGTAAGCCTTTATGGACACTTCAGAGTGACAACACGTGCTTTTTCATTGTATTTAATGTTGTATCAATACTGAAAACTATCTATGTGTGTATACAAAATCTTCTCTTTTTTCTATTTTCCGTAGAATTACTAAAAGTGTTGGATGACTCACTAAACAGTTGCATATCCCTTGAAAAAGCGACAATGCGAAACATGTCGGGCTAGTATGCAATAACTACCATCTGTGAATCTGTAGTGTACATTTTTTCTTTGTCATTCCCTACTTTGACCACCTTGTTTTAATTTTAAAAGGAATATGTCTGTTACTCTATATAATATATGTGTTTCATTTTAATTAAGTGTAAACAATAAACTGTTTTTTTAAAAGAGAAAAGATACACAGCTTTTCCGTATGTTTAGTTTACTTGCACCGTGAAAATCCCTCTCCTTTGTACGTCCATTTAAATGAGTATAATGTATTTTTATACATTTTATACTTATATCCTACAGATATAACAGAAGAAAGAATGAAGGTATAAAACATAGTTGTTCTAGTACAGATGTTTTACAATTTGTAATAATTATATTTATGTAAGTGATGTTCTTCAATATTGTACTACTTTGCAAGCCCAAAGCATAATTAGGTTAGGTGGTGAAAAAATGTGCTATACAAAAGTGTAACCTGATAGAAAAAAAAAAAAAAAAGCATCTTCTTGCTAAAAAGGTATTCCACAAGATTAAGCATACAACTAGGGAAAATGTAAACTGTGTTTCCCTTAGCAATTATAGGTAATATAATTGAACCTAATTAGGAGCATCAGTTCTTACACTTGTCTAAATACATAGCCCTCTGACATGAATGAGCTTTGTACTTCATTCATATATGCATGGCCGAAAGACAACCTCCAGCAGGTTCAACCATAAGAACCAATACATTTTTCTTTTATGTTGTGTCTGCACAAGTACATTGACATCTGGAATCTGATTTGCTGTGTTCAGTACCTCCACTTCTAGAATCAAGAGTCCCATGACAGAAATAGAAACTTGTTATGATCTTTTTAGTAATGCCTCCCAGTCAAAGCATGAAGCAGAAGTTGTAGAAGAAACAGAGGCTAATTAAGTAACATAGTCATAACATATTACTTGAACTTTTTACAGAACTGATATATCATTTAATTTGATGACTCAAATTATTTATTATTCATACCATGTTCATGAATAGTCTGCATTGTCTTTTTATTTTCGTCACACATGGTTGATGAATTCAAACATCCACTTAATTAATCTTGAAAAACTTAGTTTTGACATCTTTTTGTTTTCTTTGAACCTTGACACTTTTCTCACTACCATTCTTTTCTTTTCCCCTCTTTTCTCTCTGCTGCCCCTGGTGTTGTCTCACGTCCTCCCCCCTCTTCTCTGTCAATGTCACTTCCTGCTATTTTTACCCCTGTAGACCTGTCCGTCAGCCTCCTTGCAGTGATAGTTATTGTGTGTGGCCTGGCCCTGGTGGCAGTTTTTCTCTTTCTCTTTTGGAAGCTGTGGTGGGTGCCCTGGAGGAACAAGGCAGTGTCATCTAACTCGGCAGCAGCACCGCAGAACGTGTCAACCTTCACCGGGTTCGCCAGTGACAAGGAAGCCATGGCAGACAAGCTGAAGGATGCAAGCAACTTGGGCTTCTTGGAGGCAGCTGTTAAAATCAGTCATACATCACCAGATATACCAGCAGAAGTCCAGATGTCCATGAAGGAACACATCATTAAGCGCACAAGAATACAGAGGCAGGCGACTGAGCCAGCTTCTTCTACCAGGTGAGCCTTTGTCATGCATTTAGTAACATTAAAGAAGAAATTTAAGTACTATTTACATCAGAAATGACCACACAAAACAAACCTTTTTGCATTTTCAGAAGTGGTAGAGCCAGGGTATTATTAGAGTTCAAAAGTAAAGGCACAGCTGGACACACTTACAAAAAGGAGTGAACTGCACATAACATCAAAATATAGGTTTACAAGGACATGGTTAAACATGGCCAGAGCTTCTACATACTTCTACATGCTTCTACATATGTATTTTTTACAATACATATTGTATTAGTTTGACACAGTACTCCATAACATGCCTCAAAGTGAGCCTTTTATAAACATTATGTCTGCATAATTAAATTCCTGACATGTCACAATATGCAGCAACAGTATCAAAATAAAAATTGTAGACCCTGGGCTCCAGTCAAGTGCCTTTGGCTAGGCTGGTTATTTACATGCATAGAATATAGATGCAGGTATATCACTTTACATAATCCTGCCCTAGAATACACCTGTTAGCACCATAAAGGTACTGAGTAGTTTCTAGAATTACAAAGCAATGTATGTTTTAACACTGCCTGGTCCATAAAAACATACAGGTGGTAGGAGATGACAACACACAGATTCATACTACAATGACATTTTGAAACATGCTTGTTATAACACCTTGGGAATAAAGGCACCCTAGGTGCTGAAGACTGCAAATAGGGTATGTGCAGGCACCACTAGTCCTTATATTCACATTCTGGAGCATGTTTGGTATCTTAAGGACACTAGCAGGTATAATTTAGGAAACAATAGAATATAAAAGTAATAACATTATGAAGATGACTTGTAGCCCTGAATCTTCCTAAATTATCAATGTCAACATTTTTCAAATTCAGTCTTGTCAATATGTTTTTGGTTTAGTAGGGACAATAATGCAGTGGATGTACTTGGCAATTGATTTCAAAGCAGTAAAAATCAAAATATACAGAGTTACTAAAAAAAAAATCAATAAAAATTCCACATTTTCCACTTTACTTACATTTCCTTTGCTATGTTGCTTCTTTAGGTACATTATCCAAAAACTTCCCATGTCTTTGTGTTCTGGTTTGTGGGTACTCCTCAAAATGATACTGAAGAACATATAGGCTGGTGTAAACACATCAGCGGGCCCACATCCTCTTGGTCCTCTTGTTATGGGTATTTCAGACCCTTATGTCTGGGAAACCAAACTCATGTCCTTAACCACTTGACGACCAGGCTACAGCAATATCAGTGCTGCCTATCAGTGCCAATCAGTGCCCATCAGTGCTGCCAATCAGTGCTGTCTATCAGTGCCCATCAGTGTTGCCTCATCATTGCCCATCAGTGCCACCTCATCAGTAGCCACCAGTACAGTCTATTAGTATCCATCAGTGCTGCCTATTAGTGCCTATACTGTATATACAGTATCTCACAAAAGTAAGTACACCCCTCACATTTTTGTAAATATTTTATTATATCTTTTCATGTGACAACACTGAAGAAATTACACTTTGCTACAATGTAAAGTAGGGATTGTATAGCCTGTATAATAGTGTAAATTTGCTGTCTCCTGAAAATAACGCAACACGCAGCCATTAATGCCTAAACCGTTGGCAACAAGAGCACACCCCTAAGTGAAAATGTCTAAATTGGGCCCAATTAGCCATTTTCCCTCCCTGGTGTCATGTGACTCGTTAGTGTTACAAGGTCTCGGGTGTGAATGGGGAGCAGGTGTGTTAAATTTGGTGTTATCACTCTCTCTCATACTGGTCATTGGAAGTTCAACATGGCACCTCATGGCAAAGAACTCTCTGAGGATATGAAAAAAAGAATTGTGGCTCTACATACAGATGGCCTAGGCTATAAGAAGATTGCCAAGACCCTGAAACTGAGCTGCAGCAAGGTGGCCAAGACCATACAGCAGTTTAACAGGACAGGCTCTACTCAGAACAGGCCTTACCATGGGCGACCAAAGAAGTTGAGTGCACATGCTCAGCGTCATATCCAGAGGTTATCTTTGGGAAATAGACGTATGAGTGCTGCCACCATTGCTGCAGAGGTTGAAGGGGTGGGGGGTCAGCCTGTCAGTGCTCAGACCATATGCCACACACTGCATCAAATTGGTCTGCATGGCTGTCATCCCAGAAGGAAGCCTCTTCTAAAGATAATGCACAAGAAAGCCCGCAAACAGTTTGCTGAAGACAAGCAGACTACTGGATTACTGGAACCATGTCCTGTGGTCTGATGAGCCCAAGATAAAATTATTTGGTTCAGATGGTGTCAAGTGTGTGTGGCGGCAACCAGGTGAGGTGTACAAAGACAAGTGTGTCTTGCCTACAGTCAAACATGGTGGTGGGAGTGTCATGGTCTGGGGCTGCATGAGTTCTGCCAGCACTGTGGAGCTACAGTTGATTGAGGGAACCATTAATGCCAACATGTACTGTGACATACTGAAGCAGAGCATGATCCCCTCCCTTTGGAGACTGGACCGCTGGGCAGTATTCCAACATGATAACGACCCCAAACACACCTCCAAGATGACCACTGCCTTGCTAAAGAAGCTGGCCAAGCATGTCTCCAGGCCTAAACCCTATTAAGCATCTGTGGGACATCTCCAAATGGAAGGTGGAGGAGCGCAAGACGGTTAAGGCAGTGCTGGAAAATAATGGTGGGCACACAAAATTTTGACACTTTGGGCCCAATTTGGACATTTTCACTTAGGGGTGTACTCACTTTTGTTGCCAGCGGTTTAGATATTAATGGGTGTGTTTTGAGTTATTTTGAGGGGACAGCAAATTTACACTGTTTTACAAGCTTTACACTCACTACTTTACATTGTAGCAAAGTGTCTTCAGTGTTGTCACATGACAAGATATAATAAAATATTTACACAAATGTGAAGGGTACACTCACTTTTGTGAGCTACTGTACATATAAATGTATATATATATATTATTTTTTTTTTTAGCATAGGCCCTAGAAAATAAAATGGCGGCCATTGCAATTTTTTATGTCAGACGGTAGGGGACCGACCCTGGCAACCCCTCCCCCAACTTCTAAAAGTGATCCAACAGCCAATCAGCTACTCGGATCACTTTTATCGGAAAGAGCAGAGGCTGCTGAAAATGTTATTGCTGGGATTCTGGCACTCAGCTGCAGCCTAAACCCTGGTATTCCATTTCAAAACCATGACATATTTTTCCAGTTGGGTGGTCTTGAAGTGATTAAGGCCCACAATTTTTTAAAAGAATAATGTTTAAAAAAATGTAAAATTCTCTACAAATTTGTATCAGATTAAATGGATTTCAAGATGTTTGCTTATCATTTATGAAAAACATCTTCTGAATGTCCTCTTTTAGAACCAAGGTCTAATATCCTTAGTTCTAATAGAAGGCAAAGACTTATGCACAGTTAATTAAACTACAGGACCTGCTCTCAGCATATCAGGTAAAAAAGACAAAATGTACTTATTTATCCAATTGTATTCACTGGAATCTGAATCAATCTACAGTTGATTAAAAGGAAGCATTATACCTTAACCTTTCCCTTAAAGTCCAATATTGCCAATGTCCGTTTTTGTCTGGTAATCTAAACAAGCTGACCTGTCAACACACTCTCAGTCACATTAATTTAGTTATGTTCCAGGGAGAATGTTTTAATATTGGTCCTGAGGAAAGCTGTCAGATAACATTAGATGCTATCACGTTGTTCAGGTGTTTTCATGCGATGTACACAAGTGAAAGTGACATATTATCTGTTCAACGATTGCTAAACAAGCTGGATTTCTAATCTTTTTACGTTGTAAGACTATAATTGAATATCTCCTGGAATTTTCTTTTAAATTCCAACCACAGCATTTTGTAGGTTTGAAGTTTAACCAGTTCGTCCATAATGTTTTATATACTGTATATAACACAGTACAAGTTCTCTTATAACACAAGGAAAATGAAGACTGTATGATATGTAACAATATGCTGAATTAGTATAAGGTGGAAGTCAGTTTTTATGGCAGAATGGTTAAGAAAGATAAATAAGACTCTACTAGATTCCCTGACCAAGTTATACTGCCTCATCAAAATATACCCAAATGGCTACCACCAAGATAAGATGAATTTTTATGGCTACTACCAAGACAGGAAGATGCCCTAAGTCACATTGTTTTAAATGGTGTCTGTTCACATCAATGTGATTTGGCACAGAGCCATTTTGGAAAAGGTTTCTGTACTACTTTAACTTGATTCCAGTGTGATTTTGGCTCCAAGGAATATACAAACCATATCGAATTTGCATCAAGGTTGCATCCAAATAGCACTACATATTCATACTGAAAGTTAGATCAAAATTTATCACAGCAGTGAGAACCTAGCCTTAATCAAACACACTGAACACTAAAACAAAAGCACATCTAGATAGGTATTAACACCAATAGAACAGGGATGTAAACCTAAAAATAACCTGTCAGTCCTTTAAGGGCAAGGGTCAATATCAAATGAGAGGATCTGCATTTGAAAACTGATTAGTAAATACATAAATACACAAGAGAGAATATCTGTAGTAATGTGATAGTAATGGTTGCCAGCAGACAACTGAGATAATTCTATTTAAAACAAATCCTAATTCTCTATGATAACCAGTTGTGTTCTGAGGGCACTTAGGGCACTTCAATTTCTTTGTACAATGGGCTTACAAATAGGAACAGGACATCATGCTGTCTTATTTCACATGGGAAAGAAACACATTTTGAAGGGGCATGGCATGAGGGAGACACCACACTGTACCTTTGCCATTGCATAATTTTGCAGCTTTCTAACCCTCGCTCCATCGTTGCACACACTACTGAAGAAAGCCAATCCCTTCCAAATCTGCAAGAAGAGAAAGCAACTGAAAGTAATTCCCAAAATACAGTTTTGTACAACATAGCAATTCAAAATCCATCCCTGTTGAGCACTTGAACACTCATATCACAGAAAAAAAAATCACAAGAGCAAATTATGTATACCATGTATAAAACATCCTTTATGACAGGGAAAAACTATATACTAAGCAAGCATTGTTTAGCAGAAAATCAATGCTATATTTACAATTTAACGACCAGCTTTAACAACCATCATATAAAGCTATGTTCCTATAGTAACAGTCTATCGCTCACAATAAAAACACACAATACTAACAAAACATAATGTACCACAACACAATGTACCCAAGAAACAGGGTGAATATTACAGGTCATCAAGAAACATGCTTTGCAACTTGGCTGTTTTAAAAGTTATACTTTACCCTAACCGGACAAAAAGATTGTGCTATCACATGGGTTATTTTGTTTTTGTATGTGTGTGCATGTAAGCCTAATTTTCTTAATTTATTTCTTTAGCTCATTTCTTGCCAGACCCTGTGGTCCATTTTTAAACTCAGGTGGCCAGGCCATTTTTTCATTGTGTTTCCCTTTTTTTCACTTACAGCGTCAGAGTTTTCTTTTTTCTTTTTAAACCATATCATACATTTTCTGACAGCACAGGACTGACAGAATAAAAAGAAAGTGCTACTGATTTTATAGGTCTCTTAAAGCATGCACATATGTTTAATAAAATTATATTTTTGATAAAAAATAACCTAAAATCATTGTTAGCGTACACAAACACAATATAATTTACTAAATTCCTACTAAATTTGAAAGATAAAACTGTATTGAGTTAATGAATAAATATTTGTATATATTGCCTTTTTGCAAAATGGCAAATATTGGGATTATACAAAACTGTAAATAAGCAGCTTACACTAAAAACATAAACGCAAACTATTCACTAGGTGGGAAACATCTGGGGGAATCAAGGATGGAGAAAGATCTGGGGGTCCTAGTGGAAGACAGACTGAGCAATAGCATGCAATGTCAAGCTGCAGCTACCAAAGCCGACAGAATTTTAGTATGCGTAAAAAAGGGAATATACTCCAGAGATAAAACTTATAATCCTGCCACTTTATAAAACTTTGGTCCAGCCACATCTGGAGTATTCTGTCCAGTTCTGGTCACAAGTCCTCAGAAGGGATGTGCTGGAGCTGGAGGGAGTCCAGAGAAGGGCAACGAAATTAATAAGGGGACTGGAGGACCTCAATTACAAGGAACAACTACAAACACTTAATTTGTTCTCACTGGAGAAGCAACACTTGAGAGGAGATATGATAGAGATTTACAGATACCTCAATGGTGATTCCAACGTGGGAAAAAAATGATTCAGTCTCAGGGAGTATAAGAGGACAGGGGGCCACACAATGAGACTGGAGGAGAAGCAGTTTAACCATAAACTGTGCAAGAGGTTTTTCACTGTCAGGGCAATAAGGATGTGGAACTCTCTTCCTCAAGTGGTGATGGCTGTGGGGAGTATGGATATTTTTAAAAGACTATTGGACGTGCATCTTAAAAAACACAACATACAGGGATATGGGAAACAATTACTGGCACTGACACACGTACATCTACACAGGTTAACCTGGATGTACTATTGTCTTTACTCAACCTTACCTACTATGTAACTATGTAAAAATAGGGTTTATAATTTTTCACCTAAAGCTTTTCGAGTTTGTAAAATAACCCCCCAACCTAAACATTTTCTAGAGCTTTGTAACTTTTGAACACAGGACTGAAAAAAATAAAAAGATAGTGCTACTGATTTTGTAGGTCCTATTATAGTTAGTGCAAATGTTTATCAAAGCGATAAATTCTGTAAAAAATACCCTAAAGTCATTTTGGCATACACACACACATACTATACCTTTCAAAGTTCCTACTAAGGAGAGAAAACTGTTTTGAGTTAATAAATAGCAAAATATTAGCAAATTTTAAATTGTGCCTTAAAAAAAACAAAACACTGTGACATGTTGTATCAATGCACTGCAGCACCTGTGCACAAAGCACACCAGTGTGTGCTCATTATGCGCACTATATTGTGTACCCGCTGGTGTGAATGGGTTATTTGTGTGTTGGTACACCAACACACATAACATGCATTGCCACATTATATATACTGAACATGTGTAAGTTATGTATGTGTGTATTTTGTGTATCGGTGTAGGGGGACTGTTTTAGATCTCAGTCACCTTACTGTACATATTGAACCACTTTTAGAAGAAAGGCAGCAGCTCACTGTAACAAACTCCCAGCTACTAGAGTCTGTTCAGATGTTGGTGCTGCTGCCAAAGTATTCCTTATATTGGTCGCAGCAAAATGGATTAAGCCTAAGGCTACACTCAGGGCCAAAGTACATGTAGTACTTTGTTCCATTTTTCTAGGTGTAATACTTAAATGAAAAAATATTGTGGTGCCCGGATCAACCACACTATTAGTATACAACTATTTAGATAATAAATATAGTAATTAGTATAGTATCAACAACATGGCGCAGTCCATGCGACCAGAAAAACTGCGTATAAGAAAAAAGAAAGGACAAGGCCTTCCAAAGGGGTCGCAGTAACTGAACACTACGGTTGAATTTATTTAAATTTTATTTAGAAAAAACACACACCATAATATCGAATATGACAAAATACCAAAAATAGCGGTCTGAGTATAACCTTCCAAAACATTAAAAAAGACAAGGTTGTCATTTAAAAAGAGGGATCGCAGCTGCACATGCATCCACACAATCAGACATACACACAGCTCAAAAGATGGGAGTTGATTGAAGTATTGTTGATCAATATATTGTATATACTATCGTCCTCCTTCCTAATTAAGCAGTGGTTTGTAGTCATCCCAAACTGAATATATAGCTGTAATTTGATTGAGATGTGGATGCACATGAACAAACAAGTGGGTATAGCCGTCCTAAGTCATTAGTACACAAATTCAACTGTGGCACCTAGGATTAGGGGCTCTCATTTGTCTATTGGAGGTACAGGTGGCTTAATGGTAAAGGCTGCAGTGTCCAGTAAGCAAGGCTGAGGGGGTAAAACTTCTTAAGTGTAATACTCATTTAAAAGTTCACTGATCCATCACAAGTAGGTATGGGGAGGGAGGAACACAGCAGGGGGAATTGGTGTTGTCAGTCCACAGCTAATCAGCAAGTCCAACTGAATGGTAGCAATGTAAAATACTCTCACCCACGTCTGTGTCTCCTCATACCTCCACCGATCCTTTCTGAGCCGACCTCCACTCCTGAAGTCACCGGATTATCCCCCTGGGAAGTTGATCTGAGTGTTGGATCCAGTGTAATCCCCGCCTGTAGCAAGCTCTCAGCTTTTCCATTGCCACTGCCCTAATACACAGTTTGTATTAGTGCCACGACCCCTCCGTCAGCACAAAGATGCTGACATCATGCTGACATGTTTCGTTAGCCAATGACAGCTAACTTCCTCAGAGCAAGGAGGAGCTGAAGATGCTGGCTTAAATAGCTAAATAATTGGCTGCAATATCTTGCCTTGGCCACTAGATTTCATCAAAAATGCTCACTTCCATTCAACTTTCAACATAGGGAGACAAATTAACACTTCAATGAGTACATTTGGCACATGTTTCAAACGGCATGGGGAGAAAAGAGCAAAATTATGAAAAGTGAAAAAGGAAAAAACAATAATGAAAAACAATAACAAAAATCAATAAAAGTTATTAAATAATAATGAAAAAGGAAAATATAAGTAGTAATGATGGGTAATAGCCCCATCATCCTCATTCATTAAATTCAAAACTATTTTTCCAAAAACGGTTGCAAATTGCATTCATTGTTGAGGCCATGTGTAAATAAAGAATTTAAAAATATATTCATATCTTTTCTTTCTGTAAGAACACTGTGTTAAAGTCACCTCTTCTCATAGGCAGATTAAGTACATATATACCCTTTACTTTTAGCCCCTCTGGGTCCCCCCCCCATGGAACTGTGCAAAATGCACCGATAATGGGCGATGGTCAACTTTTTTCTTGATGCTGCCGATGTGCTCGCCAACTCTGACCCAAAGCTGTCTTTTTGTTTTTCCAACATAAATCTTATTGCATGGGCAACTTAACATGTACACTACTACAAATTGTTTGATCTCAAATTCCTTCGTCCCATCAGAGTAGGCAAACCCATCGGTTTTATGCACATATTTGCAGATTCTGCAGTGACCACATGCAAGCATCCCAGCGATCGGCTTAAAATTACTCAACCAGTTTTTATTCTGAGTCCTCTGATACTCAGAATGTACTAATATATCATTCAGATTTCGAGCCCTTTTTGCCGTCATAAGGGGTCTCAACACTACGATATCAGCAATCACAGGGGTTGAACTCAGGATGTGTCAATGTTTTTCTAGAGTGTCTCTTACCTGATTCTATTGTGCCCCAAATTTGGTAATAATCCTCGGGTAAGTTTTTTGGCCTTTTTTAGTTGTTTCATGACTTTGTAGGAGTTTCTCACGTTTACAGTTTTGTGGCTTTGTTCCTAGCCTTCTTAAGAGGTTTATGGGGGTATTCTCGCTCTCTGAAACGCCTGTACATATCATCAGCTTCCTCTGAGAAGTGATTATCTTCGGAGCAATTCCTCCTGATCCTTAGGAACTGTCCCGTAGGAATTCCATGGATCAGTGATTTAGGGTGATGGCTTTGTGCCAGTAGTAAAGTATTTCTTTTCGGTATGTCCATGTGGTAATCTTATTACCAATTCTGGTAAGTTGTAAGTCGAGGAAGGGCAGTGTTGTCTCGTTGTATGTATAGGTGAGTCTAATATTGCTATTGTTTGCGTTAAGCTGGGACAGAAAATCCGTCAATTGTTCTGCAGTACCATTCCACACCACTAGGACATCATCAATGTACCTCAGCCACAGCAGACAGTGGCTGAGGTACATCAAGGGTTTTTACACTACCTCTTCCTCCCAGAGGCCCAGGTGGAGGCACGCGTAGGCCAGAGCCCACGTGCCCCCATACAGGTGCCCCTTTGTTGATGATAATTAATACCCTAGAACTGGAAGTAATTATTATGGAGCATGAATTCTAGCATTTCAGCCACAAATTCATTGTGTGCCCCGAGTAGGGGGTATTCCTGTTCAAGGAAATGTACTGTAGCCTGGATCCCCCACTGATGGGGTATTGAAGTATACAAACTTTCAACATCTATCCCCACCAGCAGTACTCCCTCTGGCATGGACAGATGTACCAGCCTGAGTAGGACATTTCTAGAGTCCCTTACAAAGGACAGTAGATGATTGACCATTTGTTTGATGAGTGAGTCCACATATCGCCCCACGTTTTCCAGGGGGCCCTTTATAGCGGAGACAATTGGTCTCCTGGGGGGCTGCGTCATTGATTTGTGCAGTTTTGGTATAATATAAAACGTTGGGGTGGTAAACTCATTTACTTGGAGATAATCATACTCCTTCTTTGAGAGTAGGTCTGCTTCCAGGCCCAATTTTAATTTTACGTTTAGTGTTTTGACAAGGGTTGGGAATGGGTTCGCGTTGAGCTTCATATATGTAGATTCATCACTTAGTTGTCTTTGGATCTCCTTTTCATAAAGGGTCTCACTCAGTAGGACCACATTCCCGCCCTTGTCATTTATTGTAATCACCAGGTCAGGGGCCTCCTCCAGTTCTTTCAGTGCCTTATGTTCATTACTGGTTAAATTGTGTGGACCTAGCCAGTCCCAATTGATCTTGTGTAGATCCTTTTGGACCAGGTCCAAAAACAATTTACGCCACCTATGTTTTGTTAATGCAGGCATTCATTGTTGATATAATTCTCAAATTAGCTGTTCTCCTAATAGGTTGACTTGTTTCCTCTTCTGATTCGCTATCAATATTCTCCTCCAGTAATGATAGGATTATCCAAGGGGATAATCCGGTGACTTCAGGAGTGGAGCTCGGCTCAGAAAGGATGGGTGGAGGTATGAGGCGACACAGACGTGGGTGAGAGTATTTTACATTGCTACCATTCAGTTGAACTTGCTGATTAGCTGTGAACTGACAACACCAATTCCCTGCTCTGTGTTCCTCCCTCCCCATACCTACTTGTGATGGATCAGTGAAATTTTAAATGAGTATTATACTTAAGAAGTTTTACCCCCTCAGCCTTGCTTACTGGACACTGCAGCCTTTACTATTAAGTCACCTGTGCCTCCAATAGACAAACGAGAGCCCCTAATCCTAGGTGCCACAGTTGAATTTGTGTACTAATGACCTAGGACGGCCTATGCTATACCCACTTGTTTGTTCATGTGCATCCACATCTCAATCAAATAACAGATATATATCCTGTTTGGGATGACCGCAAATCACTGCTTAGTTAGGAAGGAGGACGATAGTATATACAATATATTGATCAACGAAACTTCAATCAACTCCCATCCTTTGAGCTGTGTGTATGTCTGATTGTGTGGATGCATGTGCAGCTGCGATCCCTCTTTTTAAATGACAATGTTGTCTTTTTTAATATTTTGGAAGGTTATACTCAGACTGCTATTTTTGGCATTTTGTCATATTTGATATTATGGTGTGTGTTTTTTCTAAATAAAATTTAACTAAATTCAACCGTAGTGTTTACTGCGACCCCTTTGGAAGGCCTTGTCCTTTCTTTTTTTCTTATAGGTGTAATACTTGCCTTATTTTTTGCCCTGACAGGATTCCTCTATGTTGTGTGGCTGGTCCCCCTAAGATTCTTCTCTTTGGCCCTCTGCCTTCGTGCAGGATGAATAGTCCTGTATTGCACGTGAGGACAGCTAGGGCCTACCCACAACCCAGATCATTAGAGAGAAAAGCTGAGGTCTGGAAGCAGACCTACCCCTAGACATATGAATCATTTAACCCTTGTAGTGTGAGGGGGGACTCACTGCCTAGATATGTTTTTTTATTTATGAGTACAGCTTTACATACAAAAAAGTCAGAGCTTTTTTCAGAAGGGTGAGAATTCAGCATGACATGGATGGGAATAATGAGGGTACAGGAACGTAGGAGGCCAATCAATATGCAAGGTATGCTGTTCATTGTACAACCTTGAAAGTTGACCAGTATGCTTACAGTTTGTCATAAGAACCCATAGTTCCCCTATCCAGACACAATTAACAACTGTAAACTAACATACAGTCCCCTAATCTCTCACCGCTGCCACCAGATGTCAAGTACACACAACCACAGAGATTCACTAACCAAGCAAAGACCTTGTCTGGTGGAGGAAGCAGGGGCAGAGCACTCACTTTTGGAAGATTAAACCAGCAGTGGTACAGCTATTGCAGAATGCAATACAGCTGTATGCCACTGGAGGGAGACTTGCTCAAATTTAGCTTGATGGACACACACAGGCAGATGCAAGTCTTGCACATAATCTGGTGCAATCTAAGGCATGTGAAGCAGACTAGTGATTATCACACAATTCTGAGATTTCCTGAACCATGCTTAAAGTGAAACATCACAAATGTCCAAGCAACATACCTGGGGGTGTCTTAGTCATTTGCGTCTGCTCATCAGCATATCATACAGCAAGAAGAATTTGCCCGCCAAAATACAAAAAATGTGGGAGGTCCCTATAGAAATCCATACCAGACCCTTAATTAAAGCATGCAGTCTGGCTGGCCAGAAAAGGTGGGGGATGAGTACCCATGTTGATGAGAACAAAGGGCCATTTCCCCACAACCCTGGCCAGTGATTGTGGGAGTCTTCAGGTGAAAGGCTTATTAAAATAATAAAGTATCTGTTAAATTCCACTAGTCTATGTCTCAGGCACATATCCAGGGGGGAAGGGTGAAATTCTGATTATTTGAGATAACATTGTGTCACATAAAATGATAAATGAGGATAAATGACATTACATATTAAAACGTCGTAATATCAATCAAAAAGCCATTAAAAATAACAGGAACGAAAATCCATAATACAAAAGAAAAACCATAACCAAAGGTACAAGACAGACCATCCTTTCCTATCCACCTGCATCTAATCACCACCCTAAATATCTACAACAATAGTTGCAATCATGAGCCTAAATTTACAGACATACTCAACATTCTTTTTTCCTACATTGTCTAGACAGAACTTAAAAAAGGAGAAAAAAAATCAGAACACAACAAGATGTAGGACATAGTTAATTTGTAGTTTACATTTAATTTACGCCGAGATATCTTCCTTATAGCTCTATTTTGTTGCATGCTAATAACTCCACTCACGTTGTATCTCATCTTAACACCCATCAGTGCATCAGCCCGATGGCAACAAGTGGACACACCACATAGCTGCTGAGAGCAGGCCTCATATAACCGTTTAGTTTTTCCCTAGGGGTTCTGTACAACCAGGACATTCTATTTTATATCTGTACATAAATCATAATTCATATCTTGGATTCTATTACAGATTAAACATAATCCCTCTGATTTTTAGCAAAATGACAATTGTTTGTACAGACCTCTTCTCCCCTGCTGGGTTTTGCAGCCGACAAGCCTAAAGATTTTTTTTTTTTGAAGGATTGTGTGATGATAGTTTGTTTACCCTTATCTAAGGCCAAAAGCCTACCGGACTTGTGAGAAACTCATTGGCAGCTAGGTGCCATTTTCACAAATGCCCAGACCCACCTGCTGATTTAAATTCCAAATATGAACATTTGTCCACTACTGACCATTGAAATCATTAATCATCTGTGTTAGGAACTCACTTCTATATTTTATTGTCGCACACTGCAGAGTGGATTTTCTCTCTCCCTGTAGAGTGCCCATTCTCATAACATATCTGATCTATTCTTTATTTAACATGCACGTGTGCCCACACTATAACCTTTAATAATTAACATATTCTTAACAAGCAGTAAAAGAACACAGAAAAAACAACAACTTTAAAACAAGCCCAACATGAAAAATACATTTAATGTTGTATTAATGATTAAAATGATACAATATTGAATACTGCAATGATTTGTGCATTTTTGTATCTGCCTGGAGTTCAGTTTTAAGGAGCCACAGAACATATTGACTGTCACAGAATAGATCTTGCTTAAAAAATATTAGCAATAGCTGTTAAATTGGCAACCTTTCCACTGGGGTTGGTCTACCTTGGTATAAGTAAAAGTTAAAGCTCTTCTTATTATTATTATTATACAGGATTTATATATCGTCAACAGTTTGCGCAGCGCTATACAACAGTAGGGCAGACAATACAATTTCAATACAGGAAGAATCAGAGGGCCCTGCTTGTTAGAGCTTACAGTCTAGGAGGGAGGGTCAAGTGATGCAAAAGGGTAATAACTGTGGGGGGTGAGCTGATGAAGAAAATAAAAGAACAGTTGTTAGGTGGAGGCAGGGTAGGCTTCTTTAAAGAGAAAAGTTTTCAGGGATCACCTAAAAGTGGATAGATTTGGAGATAGTCTGACAGATTGGGGTAGGGTATTCCAGAGGATGGGAGAGGCTCGGGAGAATTCCTGGAGGTGAATATGGGAGGTGGTGATGAGTGAGCTAGAGAGCAGGAGGTCTTGGGAGGAGCGAAGAGGATGATTAGGTTGGTATTTTGAGACTAGGTTAGTGATATAGCTGGGGGCAGAGTTGTGGATGGCATTGTAACTTATTGTTAGTATTTTGAATTTAACTCGTTGAGTGAGTGGTAACCAATGGAGGGATTGGCAGAGAGGGGTAGCAGAAGCTGAACGTGTTTGTAAGGTGGATGAGTCTGGCAGCAGTATTTATGATGGACTGAAGTGGGGATAGTCTATTTAAAGGTAAGCCAATGAGGAGGGAGTTGCAGTAGTCAAGGCGAGTGATATGCAGGGAGTGAATTAGGAGCTTTGTGGTTTCATTGGTTAGGAAGGGACGTAGTTTGGAGATGTTGAGGAAGTTGAGGCGGCAAGCTTTGGAAAGGGAGTGGATGTGGGGTCGAAAGGAGAGTTCAGTGTCCAGGATAACACCTAGCACCCTGGCATGTGGGGATGGGTGGATGGTTGTGTTATTGCTCTTAACAGAGAAGTCTGGGGAAGAGGCACATGGGACGTGAGGAAATATTATGAGCTCAGTTTTGGACAAGTTGAGTTTGAGGAATTGGTGTGACATCCAGACGGATATGTCTGTTAGTAAGTTAGTGACACGTGAGGAGACTGACTGAGTGAGTTGAGAGGTGGAGAGATAGATATGGGTGTCGTCGACGTAGAAATGATATTAAAAGCCGTGTAAGGCAATCAGCTGACCCAGGGAAGAGGTGTAGATTGAAAATAAGAGAGGTCCAAGACAGAGGCGTAGCTTGAAGCTTGTGGGCCCTAATGCAAAAGTTGACCTGTGGCCCCCCCACTACTTCCAACGTGCGTGCAGATACATCCACCACACACCAAGATACTCAAAGTGGCTTAAGAGTTTTGAGTTTCCAGAGTTCCTCTTTACATCAGAGGACAGGGAATACTGCTGGAGAATCAGAAGACAGGGATTACCGCTGGAGAATCAGAGGACAGGAATCCCTGGCAGGTCATTAGGTAGAGCTCCTTTCCCATCCCAGCACTATATACAGCTCCCCCCCACACTACACAGGGCTGAAATCACATTCCTTTACACACAGTCTGTCAGTCTTCACAGGTGTATCTGGCTTTTATGTTGCCCTTCTGACCTGTGAAATTCTCTGGTCGGAACGGCAGTGTAGTTGCAGTAGGCAGATACTCCCTGTGCAGATCATGGCTAACTGGCTGTGTTGTAAAGGAAAGTGATTTCAGCCCTGCGGAGGACGAACAGTATAGAGTGCTGTAATAGGAAAGGAGCTCAGCAGCCGGGCATAGCATGCAGTTTGGAGGATGTGGTGAGGGGGCTTTGGGGGGGCACAACTTAGATCTGGGAGGGCAAAGCCATGTGACACAAAATCTGGAGCCTTCAGCCGTTCAGGGGCAACCCGGGGGAGGGGTTAAGGGATTTGTTTTTATTTCTGAAGGTTTCTCTGTCAGTGTTGGCAGATGTTGGGGGAAGGTCACCACCCGGAGGTGTATGTCTTTTCCCCAGTTGTCAGGGAAGTGGGGGAAGTAGACATCCCCGGGTGGGGGGTACAGAGAATCCCAGCTGGTGACTAGGAGACACTGAGCACTGTCATACCTCACCAGTGACATCGGTCTCATCGCGGCTACAGGGCGGCACTCTTCTCCTCTTTCCTCACTGAGCTCGGTTACCATTCCATGTTGCCAGCACACAGCACAGACACTTCCCCATCCTGGGCTGTTCTCACCTCATGCTCCTCTCCATTCAGGAAATGGCTCACAGCTTCTCCCCAGCCAATGGGAACAGAGGGGTGTGGATTGTGGAAGGCAAAGTAGAAGCCCAGTACTGGAGTGTGGCTGTGGGGCCCTAGGGCAGATCGGAGCTGGATTTTGTGGAGGATATGATAATATGACAGGGAGGCTGCAGGGGCCCCCTGGAGCTAGGGGTGGGGTTGCCATTGTGACCCCCACAACCTCTTATGCTATGCCTATGGTCCAAGAACAGAACCTTGGGGGACCCAGATGGAGAAGGGAGGAGAAGAGGAGGAAGTATAATTGTAAGTGACACTGAAGGTGCGTTGGAATAGGTAGGATGAGAGCCACTGAAGCGTGCAGTCACGGAGACCGAGGGAGTAAAGTTTTTTGAGGAGAAGGGGGTGGTCAACCATATCAAACGCAGCCAAAAGGTCCAGAAGTAGGAGTACAGAATGGTGTCTTTTGGTTTCTGCAGTTAGTAAGTCATTTGTGAGTTTTAGAAGAGCAGTTTCTGTGGAGTGTTGAGGGCGAAATCCAGACTGAAGGGGATCAAGAAGGTTATTCTTTATGAGGTGGTCTCTCAGTTGGTTGTAGACCAGGCGATTAAGGAGTTTAGAGGAAAAGGGGAGCAAGGAGATAGGACATAGATTGTTAGGATTGGTAGGTTCCAAGGACAGTTTTTTAAGTATGGGGGTGACTAGTGCATGTTTTAGAGAATTGGGGAAGGTGCCAGAAGAGAGGGAGAAGTTGAAGATATGGGTTAGAGAGTGTAAGATAAAGTCAGAGGATGACCGTAGTATTTGAGAGGGAATGGGGTCCAGGGAACAGATGGTTAGGTGGGTGTTAGAAAGGAATTTAGCGGGGGGCGTGGCTTGGCAGCGGATGTAGTCAGTCGCACGTCTTGTGAGCTCCACCGAAAATCCGCTTAGAAATCCTGCAAATCATTGCTGACCGCCCGAAACTGGCACCAGATTCCCCCCCGGTACACCAGCTACGCTCGCCTGCTCACAGCGATACTCTAGCATGGCTTCAAAACAACCTAGACATGGCTCCACAGCCTGCTCCGCTCCGGACCACGAGGCCCAAGATGGCGGCGTGGCATTAAAGTCGGCTGCAGCGAAACACAGGGAGGCCATGCAGAAGTTTTTCCCCCAGTCTGACATGTGGGACTTACCAGAAATGAACGGCAATGGAGCGGAGAGTCGCAGCGGCTCGCAATCGGAGGCAGATGACACTGTTCCCCTGGAAGATCTGCACGCTGCTCTGCTGCCCTGGGATACAGTGAGTAATCTACCTATGCCCCAAAGATCACATAAGGCCCAAACCTCGAGCTCGCCTGAACAGGAACCACACTGAGGGATATCTTTTCCGCTGTTACATCATGCAATCTCTCTATTACTGCACTTGCATCAGAGGTTAAAGGGATGAAGGCAGAGATGTCTTTCCTGCGTCAGGATATGCAGAAATTAAGGGATCGGACCTCTGCCATTGAGGGACGTATTAGCACCATAGAGGATGAATGGGCCCCCATGCAAAGAGACACACATGCTCAACAGATAATGGTGGCTAAACATGCTGCAAAACTCGATGATTTAGAAAACAGGCTTCGCAGAAATAACGTAAGAGCTGTTGGTATCCCTGAGAAGATGGAGGGCAGGAATCCGGTCGATTTTATTGAAAAGTGGCTGCTGGATAAATTTGGGAAGGACTCATTCTCCCCCATGTTTGCAGTGGAGCGGGTGCATCGGGTTCCGTCTAGGCCCTTGCCCCCGGGCAATCCCCCTAGAGCATTTCTCTTTAAAATGCTCCATTATAGAGACAGAGACATAATTTTGTCAAAAGCCCGTACCTTGGGAGATGCCCTGGTGATTGATAATTCCAAAATATCATTGTTTCCAGACTTTTCAGCTGATGTACAAAAGCAGAGGGCCCAGTTTAATGATATTAAAAAGAGACTCCACTCTCTGGAATTACAATACTCTATGCTCTATCCGGCCCGTCTTCGAGTGGTAGCCAGGGATGAGGTACATTTCTTTGAGAGGCCTGCGATGGTGGTGCAGTGGCTGGACAGAGAGGAAAAATCCTTACGAGAAGATTTGGGCAGACGGCGCAGAAATACCTGAAGATCAACGTTTTTCCCCCTTACCCTCAAATTTTTCTTTTACTTAAGCAATAATGGTGCAACTATTATCCGCTTATAATAGTTCTGGTCACAAGATGGCAATCTTCTTTTCAAGGCCAGGATACCGCTCGCAAAGTTTGTCAGTGGTATTTACGTTTATGCAAGTAAAACAAGGCCTGTTGCCTATTGGCTCTTCAAAGCCGGCTACTGAATTTAGCCCCCCAGTTGCTGGTCCTTCGTGGACATTACAGTTTCTGTTTTTTTCTACTGCTTTCTTTTTGTTTTTTGTTCCCTGGGACTCAGTTAATTCAATGGTCCTGGTATTGCCTAATCTACTCTCTTATGGATCTAAGAATTTACACCAAAGACTGCCCAATGCTCACGGTCTTGCTAGACATTATAATTGTGGTTCTCTGGAGCATTTTCTCTGTGCCTTTTACAGCTTAACCTCATTTACTTATGCTTTAATGTTTTATGGCTAGACAGATAGTGCTTACTAGTTGGAATGTTAGAGGTCTGGGAGACAGGGTGAAACGCCTAGCTGTACTTCATATGCTTCAACGCATGGGATCTTCAGTAGTGTGTCTTCAGGAGACGCATATATCACCTAGTCAAGAATCCCCATTTTCTACCAAATTATTCAGCGTCCAGTTCCACTCTGTCTTCTCTTCCTATGCCAGGGGTGTCAGCATCCTGATAGGTAAAAATGTCAGCTTTACTCATACACTATCGGTTGTTGACCCTTATGGTTGTTATGTTTTTCTAGTGTGCTCATTAGATGGTTTACAATGCATTATAGGAAATATATATATACCGCCCCCTTTTTCGATAGAGGTCGTCAAGACATTGGCCTCCTTTCTCTCACAACACCCGGGGATTCCAGCACTTATTGTTGGAGATTTTAATAATTATTTGGATGCTGAACTAGATAAGATGACCGCAAAAATCCCTTCGGGTGGGATGAGAGGGGGACAAACTTCCTTTGCTCGCCTCATTGTGGAGTTGGGATTGAAGGATGTTTGGAGGATGAGCCACACACAAGTAAAATGTTACTCATGTTTTTCTGCCACACACAAGGGCCTCTCCAGGATTGATCTCGGTCTGGGTAATGATTTGATGCTATCATTAGTAACCTCCACAAAATATGAAGCAAGAACTGTTTCTGATCATTCTCCCCTATGTATAGAGATTCTTACATCGGGTGTCTCCAAGAGGAATTACTGGAAACTCAACCCGTTTTGGTTGTCATTATTTCCTACACCTGACCCTATTTTTGATAATTTAGAATCTTTTATTTAGTTTAATAAACCTTCATCTCGCCCTGGCGTTTTTTGGGACACATTAAAAGCATTCTTGAGAGGTCAATTTATTAAATCTATTAATGCCATTAAGACCGAGACCAAGAGCTGGGAGCAAACTGTCTTGAAAGAGGTTAAGAGGGCTGAATCTGCTTTTATCGAATCCCCCTCAGAAAGCACCGAGAAAACTTTTCTTGAGGCTCAACACATGGCCAACCATCTAGTGTTAACTACTGCGGAAAAGAAAAGGTTTTTTCTTCAACAAAAATATTTTGAAGAGGGAGAAACCACAGGCCATATGCTTGCCATGATGATACGCTCACAAAAAGGCTCATCTCACATAGAAGCAATCACTGGCTCATCAGGCACTTTGGTTTCTTCCCATGCAGAGATATTGTCCACGTTTAGAGATTTCTATGCTGATGTGTACTCCTCTAAGGTCAATCCCACCCTGACAGAAATTAACTCTTTTCTAGATCAATGCCAATTACCGCAGCTCCCGACTCAGGATGTAGCACAGTTGAACGCTCCCCTTAGGGCTGAGGAACTCTTGGAGGCGCTGGAGCTTTCCTCTCCTGGTAAGTCTCCGGGTTCGGATGGCTTGCCGGCGGAGGTATATAAGCACTTCTCTGAAACTTTATTATTACACTTAAAGGAAGTATTTGAAGATGCCAAAAAAATAGGAAGTTTACCTCAATCCATGAATGAAGCTATTATTGTCCTTCTTCTTAAACCTGGTAAAGAGGCCCATCTACCGGACTCTTATAGACCCATATCGTTATTAACAACAGATGTAAAACTTCTAGCAAGGGTGCTGGCCACAAGACTAGCTAAAGTCATCCACAAGGTGGTCCATAAGGGCCAATCCAGGTTTATTCCATCGAGATCCACAGCCCTTAACATAAGACGACTTTTTCTCAACCTCCAGATCCCTGTTGATAATCCAGGCAGAAGAGCAATACTGTCATTAGATGCTGCCAAGGCTTTCGACAATGTTGAATGGCCTTATTTATGGGAAACTTTGAAGCGTTTTGGCTTAGGAGACAATTTCATTCAATGGGTTAAACTGCTGTACTCGGCCCCTACGGCTAGAATTCGCGTAAATGGTGATCTTTCAGATTCGTTTCCCCTTTTAGGGGTACGAGACAGGGGTGTCCACTTTCACCCCTGCTATTTGCATTGGCCCTTGAGCCACTGGCAGAGGTGGTAAGATCCTTACAGTCTATTGTGGGTTTTATCAGAGGACCAGTATCTGATAAGATCTCTCTTTACGCGGACGATACTTTACTTTACCTGGGGAACGTGGAGGCCTCACTTACGAATGTGATGCAGATAATACAGCACTTTGGTTCATTATCGGGATTCTCCATTAGCTGGAGTAAATCCGTCATTCTTCCAGTGGATGAGCCAACGGTTACTCTGCCGGACAGTGCAAGGCCGCTTAAAGTGGTCTCCTCATTTAAATATCTAGGAATACAAGTATCGGTTAACCCAAATAAATACTTAGAGGATAATTTACTACCCCTTTTTAAAAGACTTCAAATGACATGCAATACTTGGTGTAAACTCCCCTTATCAGTAATTGGTAGAATAAATTTAATTAAAATGGTTTGGGGACCTCAACTTTTGTACATTATGCACAATTCTCCACAATGGATACCCCGCAGGTGGTTTAATCGTATTGAGACACTGTTTAGATCCCTAATATGGAGGAAAAAAGTTGCTAGAATAAGTCTTTCCACCTTGCAGTATGGTAAAGATCGGGGAGGAGCTGCGGTTCCCAACCCTAAACTATATTTTTATGCCTCTCAACTACAACACTTGAGTGGTCTTGAGTTGCTGAGTGATTTTGACTCGGTTGAAAGCATGCTGCGAACTGGAACACTAAATACATCAGTGCTGGCGAATTTGAAGGCAGGATTGTTACACTTGCCACAAACGGCCCCCACCATAGTTCTTCTCAAAAAATTATGGTCTACGGTCAAATCTAAATTAAAAATTCTGGGCTTTCTAGCAGAAACCCCTCTGTGGAACAATCCGAATTTAGCAGAAGTTTCTAAATTAGAGGGATTCCAATTGTGGAGGAACGCTGGAATTCATAATATTTCTCAATTATCTCACCAAAACTTTTTAAAATCTTTTATGGAGCTGCAATCGGAATTTGGGCTTCCTAGACATCAATTTTACCGGTACCTTCAGGTACGACATGCTCTTTAGATTCAAGGCTGGTCAGCTGTTCTCTCACTTGTTACTCATCCCCTAATAAATGATATCTTCTTTGGGCAGGAAAAAAAGGGCCTATTATCTCACATTTACTCACATTTGCTTTCAGCTATACAAGACACCACAACTTTACCATGTAGACGTAGATGGATAGAGGACCTGGGGGAGGTGAGTGAAGACACATGGGACATATGCCTTCAGACAGGGCCATTAACTTCTGTATCACAAACGCATAGACTTTCACATTTATTCTTGCTACATAGGGCTTATCGTACACCAATACAACTACATCGATGGGGTAGCAGAGATTCTTTCTTGTGTCCTAAACGTTGTGGAGAGGAGGGGTCACTGATTCATTTGATGTGGCGCTGTCCCAAGTTACATCGTTACTGGGGCGATGTTACCGAGATAATTTCATCGGTATTTCAAATTAGGGTCCCCTTGGATCCCCTGATATGCATTTTAGGAGCGATAGATGAAGAAATATATCCCCCTCCCATTAATATAGCAATAATCAGATTATTATATCTGGCTCGTAAGCTGGTGGCCAGATTCTGGCTATCAGTAAGTGTTCCAACCAAAAAACAATGGATAGAACAGGTAAATTATATCCTTATCAGAGAACATCTAACATATCAGCATAGAAATGCATCTCGGAAATTTAATTCCATATGGCAACCCTGGCTGGACTCCCCGAGATTGGCACCCCCACAACTAATTATGCACAGGATACTTCAAGTTTAAGAGAGTACTGCTTGTCTAACAGGTATAATAATTGGTGTATTCATATTTTGTTTCCATGAGATTGTACCCATTTGTGCAGACCAGGAACAAGGTTTACGGTTAGATGACCAGTTGGTCGTCTGATAGCTGTGTTGGGTTGGAGAACTTTTACTCTCCTACACAACACGGTTTGTTGTTATATTAATGTAAAATTTATTTGATGCCACTGTTGTAACAATCTTTAATTACTTTAAATACACATAGACAAGATGACATTTATTGTTCTGAGGTTACAATATATACTATGTCATTTTTAATGATCGGATGTATGATATGTATTTTGTCTTTAGTGGCTCAATAAAAGAATTTTCTGATTTAAAAAAAAAAGAAAAAAAAAAGAAAGGAATTTAGCAACTTCGTCTATAGTAGCAGGTTTGAATAAGGGGATTGTCAATTGTACCTGTTGACATGGGTGTTAACTGGGGGGAGAGACCTGTAGAGTGGAGTGTCTTATGACACTTTTCTGGCAGAACTACTTTTGCCTAAATCAGGAGGCAAATATTTGAGCCAGTTTTGGTAACATTAACCACGTGTGCCAAATCCAGGTATTTTTAACTACTGACACTTTAAGAGTCGTTTGCTATGGTTGGTGCTGGTGGTAAATAAGACCAGCTCTGAGTTAAAGTACATAGATACTCCAGCACCAGGAGTGGGGCATATCTGTGATGAGATGCTGTCATAATTGTGGAAGCTTCCTGCATAGAGCTTTTTCCCCGACCCCATTCAAATATTAGGCAGAGGATTCTCACACGAAAAGTAAATGTAAACAAAGGAGTCGAAGACAGGAATGATGTCATTATCCATATGTGGAAAAGCTTATATTTGGGAAAGGACTTCAGTCACTGGATGGATGGAGCCTGATGAGGAACTGAGAGACTAGTACCCCATCAGGTCCACCTTACTTTTGGTTGACAGTGCATGACAGCGGGCAGTTTTGGAAGCCAATGTTGGACTCAATAGCCATCAAGGACCCACCCACTGCCGTGCGCTCTCAATCAACAGCAAGGCATACCTGATGGGAAAATAGTCTCTTATATCCCCATCAGATTCTGGCCACCACACTGCAAAATTCCTTGACCATGTGCTGTCAGGGTGATGGCTGTGGTGGCTGAGGAGAGAGCACACTGAAGAAGTGTGGAGGCCAAGTAGAATTCTAAAGGGTTTCTACCACATCCTTTGTCAATTTCCCCCATTGTGTCTAACCTGTTGGTGGTACATTATTCTATCTATATAATTATTTGATAATGGTACGTGTATTGAGCCAGTCAACTCTATTAACAATAATAATTAAATTTATGAATATGTACCAAGCAAGGATAAGTTTAAGGTTAGGTCCAAATACAAGTTTGACAACCGGAAGACAACAAATAGTAGTGTCACTAGCCATGTAAGCAAAGAGGCGGGGTGGTGGTGAAATCACTAACCAAATATGGTCATGGCAATGGACCAAATATGGCCATGGTAGTGGGACCCATGTTGATGTTACTTTTGCTATTGTAATTTGTTTAAATGGTAGAGAATGAGATATGCTACTCCGCACTCAAGTTTAGGGGACCTCCAAACTGTTTTTTGTTTTTTTTTTATGCATTAATACATGCTCTTTGAGGCGGTGCCTATCCCTGGGTTAATAGGCTTAAAAATTTTAGAAAACTGATTTTATAGATCTGGCCACCGTTGACTTTAAGGTCAGATTCAACATCTGAACTTTTCATATGCTCAGCTAAAATCTTCGGCTCATCCCCAGTACCCAAGATTACATTCAGAAAAATGTGGCTTTGCCACTAGACCAACCCTGCTGTTATTGACTTAGTCTGCTCAGTAAAATAGAAAAGACTGAACTATCAACTTCACAGCCTGCTTTTCCACTAATACAAGATGCTGCTATTCTCTGCATAGCAGAATGGTAAATGATAGGACAGAATGTTGAAAAGACAGCATTTAATACCTAATAGAGGTTTAAACTCTTTCACTTTATGCAAAATGTAAAAAAAAATGTTTTAGTTTAGTTGGAGTTCCACTTGTTATGACTGTGAATCTACATCATTTTTATGGCAGAGCTGCACAAAAAATGTAATATATACTTTTTACTGACAATTATAGTTATGTTCAATGGCCATATAATCTGTACACATGGCTGCTCCTTCTCTGTATTGATCACCTTTACTAAACAATCCTATATTTATTAGCATCTCAATCAGAGGGGTGAAAAATAATAACTAATATGAAGGAGAATGCTTAACAAATATGTGATATTAAAATAGGATACTGGTGAATCTTACCATTAGATAAACATGCATGCAGTTAGTGTTTTTATGGCAAAAACGTGCTGCAATGGGATTTCAATGTCTGTGCTTATGAATATATATGTGTTATATATATAGAAAAAGATATCAATGTTACATTATTCATACATTACCACGTGCAGTTTAGTAATATCAGCATTTTCTTATTCATTAATGAAAAACATTTTTTCTACCTTTTTTTGTTAATATAATGGACAGACCAATCTGTGCAATGTATTATACTGCCATCTGCTGTAATTACTATACTGTTTACTATACTTAAAATGTATGTCTTTTGTATAAAAAGTGGAAAGTAGTGGGTACTTTTCCACATCATCTTAGCTTTAGTTCTATCTATAGGATGATCATGGTACTTTATCGTGGGTCTAACCCGTGTTACTAAATGTAAAAAATTCACAATTGCAAGTTTATAAAAAGAGTAGGAAGATACAGTACAGTATAATGCATGAGAAAAAAAAATTAATGACAAATACATTCAAAGCAAATTGAAAAAAAAAAAAAAAAACAATTGATAATTTTCTGGAATTGTCACTTTAATAGTTGCTTAAATATTTCATCTATTTTTTTTAATTTTAAAGGATGCATCATCCATGAGTAAACAAGAGTGGTTTACATGTCTACAAAAATGACATGTGGTATTTATTCCTTTATCACTTGGAACAAAGCATTTGTTTCAGAATTCGGGTGTACAAAATATGTGCATGAATCAGAAATATAATGATAGTCGGTAGGCAGTGCTCAATTTTATAAAGGGTGTACAAAAGGGACTCAATAACAAAGGGTTGTGGTAGGGAGAGTTATATCTATGCTTTGTTTAAATTGTTTGCTTGGTTACTTTTGTAATATAGAGTTATATATGTTTTTTTATAATGGTATTCCATATAATACTGGATCCAACTAGCAGCTGTCCCCCAGTATAATGAATAAAACAACAAATACTTTGTGCCGGGCTTCCATTTATTGTGCTGCACCCTATGTCTCAATTCAAGTTCGGGTACATATGCAATATGCAAAAAAAACTGCTATGAGATTGCAGATAGTTTGAGCAATAATGTTTTGCATGGACTTGCCTGTAAAAAGCGCATTAGAAATGACATTTTTTCATACAGTAAGTGTGGGATCACCTCCTGAGGTCATATTCTTTCATCAGTAGTAGCGATGGGTAAATCTGCTTAGGGTCCATTCTCCACAGGTTTGGTGAATATTGCTCTTACTATTTAGTAAACCCGAACTTAGAGGAAAATCCTATTGAAATATATGGGGGGGGGGGGGTTGGCTGCTGTTAAATTTTGGACATTTGTTGGACTAATAGGCAAAAAAAGCATGTTGGGTTGAGCATGCCATGGGTACCAATGCTAAAAAAAAAAAAATATTACCATACAGCAAGGAGAGTGTCTTTTCATGTGGCTTTGTAAACAAATTTGAAAACACACATATCTTTAGTTAGCATGCTTGAAGGGTGCTGAAAAGCTCTGTGTTGTTACACCATAATATTATTTTTCAGGGACAGTTTCAGAGACACGGTACACAGGATGGGCAAATTTGACCATGGAATTGATTTTTTGTTTGTTTTACGTTAGCATATACAACTGCAGAAACAGAAAGCTTTTCTCCAGTGGATTTAGCAGCAACACATTAATTTTTATCAAATGATAATATATCCACTTTGATTGGCAGATAGAAAAAAATTAGCCAGTAGTTCGCTGAATCTGTCTTTGTTATTGCTGATGCCAAATTGTACTGCTGCTGGCTGATTTCTATCTGACTCTCTTGGCTAAGAATTAAGAGACTGCAAATGGGACAGCTGTGTAAAATTGGCCATCAATCGGACAATGAGGAAAAATAGGTTGAAATATACCCTAGAAAAGGTTAAAGAAAAATGCTGATACCTCAGAGGACACAGTAGTGTAAAACTGGCCAGCAGCAGGACAGTTTGATCCGGGATAATAGGCCAAAAAATGTACTAAAGACAGTCATCAAATCCAGAGACCAAGTGTAAAATTGGCCAACAGCAGAACATTTTTACATTTAAAGGCTAGGCCCAAATTTATTAGAAAGAAAAAACACAGGCTGGGCTTTTACTACAAGAATTAGGATACTGCAGAGGATACAGCCGTGTAACATTTTCTAGCAACAGGACAGGTTTCTTTAGGGATAGTAGGCCTAACTGGTGTATGAAAAACAGTAGAACAGTGGTGCACTGTAAACAAAGGGTACCTCCTTTTGAAAAAAATGCTTTATTGACATAAAATAAAATAAAATAAAATAAAACACTAAATACATTAAAAGCCCAAAATACCACCCCAAAGCAAAAGTCCACTTTTTATTTAACGGGAAGCCTTGTGCAATTAAACCTAAAATAAAAGCCCTGCCAATATAAAATAAAAAAAACAATATACCAGCAAAATAAATAAAAACTCCCAAATACTGCAAAATACAAAGCCTCATTTTTTTAAGGGAAGCCATGCAGCACAAAGAAAAAGTTTGTTCCAGAATGGGACAGAGGCTGAAAGTGATTGCTGATCTCAAATTAATCACAAAATAAAAAACAAAAAAACTCCCAATAATAACAAAAAGCAGCAAAGATGTTGATTGTCCAAAGAGCTAGCAATCAGAATTAAAGTACAGTTTCTTACCTGAAACTAAACTCTTCCTATGCAGTTCATCAGCATTCCCTATGCTTTCCTTAAAACAGCTTCCAATTCACTGACGCTACGGCTGCTCTGTCACCATCCCCCTTATCATGGTGTGCCTGGTTTAATCAGAAGCCTCATTATTGCCCCTTCAAAGCCTGCTGACCTCAGTCAAAGACCAAAGGTTCCCAGTCTCCTCCTGGCTGTTAGTAGACACTGGGAGCATGCTATTTGGTGACAATACTGCTCTTCCTTAGAGAACCGATCTAAGGACCCCAAGGGCAAGAAGTCACGGGCACATCCAGGCTAACACTGGGCCAGTGTATGCATACAATCAAATTTTAGGATTTTTAGATGAAAAAAAAACAAATAACGTAAAGTTTATCTTGTATTGTGGGCTTACCTTACCGCCTTTGTGTTACCCTTCTTGCTGTATCCAGTTGTTATTGCAAACATCTATTATGACAGTGTAATATAATAGTTCTGAGAGGGCTAAGAAAAAAGAAAACATTTGTGTACCATCCATCTATACGCTTAAGAAAACTTAATTGTATTTTAACCCCTTCCCGCCGAGCGTACGCAGATGTGTGTACCCGGCTTTCGGGGGTTATACCAAGATGATGCCCGCAGCTGCAGGCATCATCCCAGTACCGTTGTTTAGAGCCGGCGATCAGCTATCCAAATATAACCATCAATGCGGCTAAAAGCCGCTCGGCTGTTATGCCGGAGGAGTGGATGGGGACGTCCCCCCCCTCCCGCCGCCTCCCGTCACTCTTACGGGCCTCCTGTTCGATCGGGAGGCCCGGTGACGGCTGGGGGCAGGCTGGAAAGAAGCTGTGGGCGGCTTCGTTCCAGCCTTCTAATTGTAAATGCGGAAGCGACGTCATGATGCCACATCCCGTTTACTCGGCTCCCAATGGCTGAATACTTTGACGTGCAAAGGAGGGATCGGGGGTCTTTTAGACCCCGATCCCTCCATAAAAAGTACCTGTCACCACTAATTACTGTCACAAGGGATGTTTACATTCCTTGTGACAGCAATAAAAGTCATCAAATTTTTTTTTTTTTAAACACAATTTTTAAATATATAATTAAATAAAATAAATAAGAATTTTTTATTTTTTTTAAAGCGCCCCCTTCCCCGCGAGCTCACGCAGCAAAGAAAGTGCATATGGAAGTCGCGCCCGCTTATGTAAACGATGTTTAAATCACATATGTGAGGTATCGCCGCGATCGTCAGAGGGAGAGCAATAATTCTAGCAGACCTCATCTGTAAAATTTAAAGCATCCCCTATGGAAATTCTTAGGTACCGTAGTTTGTCGCCATTCCACGAGTGCGTGCAATTATAAAGCGTGACATGTTTGGTATCTATTTACTCGGCGTAACATCATCTTTCACATTATATGAAAAAATTGGGGTAACTTTACTATTTGGATTTTTTAAAATTCATGAAAGTGTCCCTTTTCTCAAAAATTTGCGTTTAAAACACTGCTGCACAAATACCGTGTGATATAAAATATTGCAACAATCTCAATTTTATTCTCTAGATTCTCTGCTAAAAAATATATATATATATATATAATGTTTGGGGGTTCTAAGTAATTTTCTAGCAAAAAATACGGATTTTAACTTGTAAACACCAAATTTCAAAAATAGGCTTAGTCATGAAAGGGTTAAACAAAAATCTTTGGATTTACCATCTGTTTTTAATTTACAGAGGAAATACCAATAAAAGCTTTTAGGTATTTTCTACTTGGACTGTGAGTAATTCTATATATCTTTCCTGTTATACTGATCATCTTTCTGTTTTAATGAGGAAAACCCTGAATGAGACATGATTATTCATCAAACAGAAACCTTGTGAAGTACGCACCATCCAGTATGTACACCTTTTACAGTGCTGCACATATTTTTTGAAATGTTGTGAAATGTTATGTTTTAAAATTAGAGCAACATGCATACTGTGTGTATGTGTATATATATATATATATATATATATATATATATATATATATATATATATATATATATATATATACACACTGTGTACACACACTGTATATATACAGTACTGTTCAAAAGTTTTAGGCAGGTGTAAAACAATGCTGTAAAGTAAGAATGTTTTCACAAATATATATTTTACTTGTTTATTTTTTACCAATTTACAAAAGCAAAGTAAGTAAACAGTAGAAAAATCTAAATCAAAATAATATTTGGTGTGACTACCCTTTGGCTTTAAACGAGACAGTTCTTACACTTGCACACTTTGTACACTTGCACAAAGTCAGGGATTTTTTAGGATTAGAGTCAGGTGCATGGTTAACTAATTATACCAAGCAGGTGCTAATGATTATCAATGTCATATGTAGGCTAAAACACAGTCATTAACTGAAACAGATACAGCTGTGTAGCAGGCCTCAATCTGGGTGAGGAACAGCCAAACTCTGCTACTAAATTGAGGTTGTCATGTCACAGGTCATACACCATTGAAAGACAGCAACAAGACAAAAGGTATTTATACTGCTTCAGAAGGGTCTCTGCCAGGCAAAGATATCAAAGCAGACTGGGGTTTCAAGATGTGCTCTTTTGAAGAAGCACATGGAAACAATGAGAACTGTAAAGGCAGTGGTTGGCCAAGGAAACTTAGTGCAGCAGATGAAAGACAGATTATGTTTACTTCCTATCAACATCAGAAGATATCCAGAAGTGCCATCAGCACAGAACTGGTGGAAACCAGTGAGACCCAGGCACACCCATCTACTGTCTGGAGAAGTCTGGCCAGAAGTGGTCTTCATGAGACAATTTCGACCCAAAAGCCAAACCTCCGACATGGAAACATGGCTGCTCACTGATTGGTTGCTAGAGGTTACAGCACATCATCTCCTCTCTGCAGGGGGGCATTATATACATATGAATGCCGTTTTTATTTACATATCAATGCCGCCGGCTGCAGCTATTTACTTATGATTGCCGCCGCTATTTACATAGGAATGGCGGTTATTTACATGTAAACACAGGGTCTGCAGGTGAGTCATCCGTACACAACAATAGGGCAGAGCTGGGCAGCATTAGTACCAGCACTTCACATTGAGATATGGGGACACAAAACGGGACTAAAACTTCAAGGGAATTTAAACTGGGATAGTTGGCAAGTATGAGGCAGCTGCTTTGGGCCCCACAACAATGACAGGGCCCAGGGCAGCTGCCCCTTTTGCCCTGCCTTAAAGACGGCCCTGCACCCGGCCACTAATGCTGGTGTTATAAAGTGAAAACTGCCTTGCTGCACATTAAGATGCTTTTCTGCCCACTAAATTCACTAAATCTTGGATGTTTAGTTTCATAGTGTCACCTGAGGTTGAACTCCTTGTTCACAGCAACACCTGCATGGAAAATTAGGTATATTGGCTTGCCGAGGTGTTCTTTGAAAGGATTATTCTGCCCAAATGTCTTGGAACACTTAGCATTCAACATCCACCTTTCTGTGATTTTTTGGTATTGTGATTTGCGGAAGAAAAAAGAATATAACTATAATATAACTATTATTACAATGATTTGACTCATAACTAGAATTTTACTAATTGTCTCTAGTAATTGCATGGTATGTCTTTTTGGATTTTACTGATCCTGGCTTGTACCAGGTGGCTGAGGATGTTATGATCGTGACTGTCACTGCACCTCTGGACCCCTTTACATTACACAGCCCCGCACCTCTGGTTCCTTTTACATTACACAATTTCCTGCACCTCTGGACCCCTTTACATTACACAGCCCTATCACCTCTGGACCCCTTTACATTGCACAGCCCCCGCACCTCTGGACCCCTTTAAATTACACATACCCCCTCACCTCTGGACCCCTTTACATAACACAGCCCCGCACCTCTGGTTCCCTTTACATTACACATCCCCCTGCACCTCTGGACCCCTTTACATTGCACATCCCCCGCACCTCTGGACCCCTTTACACCTACCCCTGCACCTCTGGACCCCTTTACACATACCCCTGCACCTCTGGACACATTTACATTACACAGCCCCCGCACCTCTGGTTCCCTTTACATTACACAGCCCCCTGCACCACTTGACCCCTTTACATTACACAGTCCTGCACCTCTGAACCTCTTTACATTACACAGCCCCAATACCTCTGAACCCCTTTACATTACACAGCCCCCTGCATATTACACAGCCCCCTGCACATTACACAGCCCCCCGCCCACCCCCCTGCATATTACACAGCCCTCCCCGCATATTACACAGCCCCCCTACACACATCCCCTGCATATTACACAGTCACCCACAGCTCTGCCCTTTCCTACTTTTCCCAATGCAGAGAGGGAGACAGAGCAGAGCGGAGCAGGGAGCAGGAAGCTGAATCAGAACACGGGAGAGACATACAGCAGCGCTAATAAGACAGGGGGAGCTTCCGGAGTTAATTTTTCATATTAACAAGCTGGTGATTGGTTGCTAGGAACACCTAGCAACCAGTCACCTGGAAAGTTAACTCCGGAAGCTCCTGCTGTCTTATCGGTGCTGCTGTCTGTCTCTCCCGTGTTCTCATTCACCTTCTTGCTCCCTGCTCTGCTCTTACTTAAAATGTCCACGGGCTGGGTGCACGTGAATTTATCACATGCACTGATGGGCCGGATATTAAGTGGCATCGGGTCGGACATTTAGCGGCATCAGGCCGGGTGTGGCCCAAGGGCCGTAGGTTGCCAACCCCTGTCAAAGAGATATAATAAAATGCTTGATAGTTTATTTAACAGACCATAATGGAAAAAATAGGATACAGTATCTCACAAAAGTGAGTGTACCCCTCGCATTTTTGTAAATATTTTATTCTAACTTTTCATGTGACAACACTGAAGAAAGCACAATTTGCTACAATGTAAAGTAGTGAGTGTTCAGCTTGTATAACATTGTAAATTTACTGTCCCCTCAAAATAACTCAACACACAGCCATTAATGTCTAAACCGCTGGCAACAAAAGTGAGTACACCCCTAAGTGAAGATGTCCAAATCGGGCCCAATTAGCCATTTTCCCTCCCTGGTGTTATGTGACTTGTTAGTATTACAAGGTCTCAGTTGTGAGAAGCAAGTATGTTAAATTTGGTGTTATTGCTCTCACTCTCTCATACTGGTTATGGGAAATTCAGCATGGTACCTTATGGCAAAGAACTCTGAGGATCTGAAAAAAAGAATTGTTGCTCTACATAAAGATGGCCTAGGCTATAAGAAGATTGCCAAGACCCTGAAACTAAGCTGCAGCCAAGACCATACAGTGGTTTAACAGGACAGGTTCTACTCAGAACAGGCCTCGTCATGGTCGACCAAAGAAGTTGAGTGCACATGCTCAGCGTCATATCCAGAGCTTGTCTTTGGGAAATAGACCTATGAGTGCTGCCAGCATTGCTTCAAAGGTTGAAGGGGTGGGGGGGTCAGCCTGTCAGGTGTTCAGACCATATGCTGCACGCTGCATCAAATTGGTCTGCATGGCTGTCATTACAGAAGGAAGCCTCTTGTAAAGATGATGCACAAGAAAGTCCGCAAACAGTGTGCTGAAGACAAGCAGACTAAGGACATGGATTACTGGAACCATAAAGTACAAAAACATACTTATTAACTCCATCCTCTACTTTTTTTAATCCATTTTTGTCAATAATATTTTACCATTAAGTTTTAAGCTACACGGGTTCCCAAGTTGTAAGAGCAAATTTTAGTAATCATGATGTTAATTAGGGATGAGCCAAACACCCAGCCCCCCCCCCCCCCCGTTTCAGTTTGCGGCAGAACATGCGAACAGACAAAAAATTTGTGCGAACACCATTAAAGTCTAAGGGACTCGAACGTGAGAAATCGAAAGTGCTAATTTTAAAAGCTAATATGCAAGTTATTGTCATTAAAAGTGTTTGGGGACCCGGGTCCTGCCCCAGGGGACATGTATCAATGCAAAAAAAGTTTTAAAAACAGCCGTTTTTTCAGGAGCAGTGATTTTAATAATGCTTAAAGTGAAACAATAAAAGTGAAATATTCCTTTAAATATCATGCATGGGGGGGGGACTATAGTATGCCTGTAAAGTGGCGCATTTTTCCCGTGTTTAGAACAGTCCCTGCACAAAATGACATTTCTAAAGGAATAAAAGTCATTTAAAACTGCTTGCGGCTGTAATGTAATGTTGCCCCCCAAGCCCAGTACCGAGTCAAACCCTTCAGGTCTGGTATGGACATTAAGGGGAACCCCACGCCAAAAAAAAAAAAAAAAGGCATGGGGGTCCCCCTCAAAATCCATACTAGACCCTTCAGGTCTAGTATGGATTTTAAGGGGAACCTCGTGCCAAAATTTTTTAAAAAAAGGCGTGGGGGTCCCCCTCAAAATCCATACCAGACCTGAAATGTTATGGATTTTAAGGGGAACCCCGCGCCAAAAAAAAAATGGCGTGGGGTCCCCCCAAAAATCCATAGCAGACCCTTATCCGAGCACACAACCTGGCAGGCCGCAGAAAAAGAGGGGGGGACGAGAGAGCTCCCCACCTCCTGAACCATACCAGGCCACATGCCCTGAACATTGGGAGGGTGCTTAGGGGTCCCCCCAAAGCACCTTGTCCCCATGTTGATGGGGACAAGGGCCTCATCCCCACAACCCTTGCCCGGTGGTTGTGGGGGTCTGCGGGTGGGGGATTATCGGAATATGAAAGCCCCCTTTAACAAGGGGACCCCCAGATCCCTGCCCCCCCTGTGTGAAATGGTAAGGGGGTACAAAAGAAGAAAGAAGATGGAAAGAAGAAGCATTTAACCAGTTGCCGACCGCCGCACGACGATGTACGTTGGCAGAGCGGCACGGGCAGACAGAAGGACTTACAGGTACGTCCTTGCCTGCCCGCGGGTGGGGGGTCCAATCGGACCCCCCCCGGTGCCTGCGGCGGTCGGCAAATCCTCCCCGGCGATCGGTGGTGAGGGGGAGGCCATCTATTTGTGGCCCTCCCCTATCGATCGCTCCTGGACAATCAAATCATTTCCCTGCCTCTATATTGTACACAGAGGCAGAGGAAATGATGTCATCTCTCCTCGTCTCTGCATTTTCCGTTCCGGCGCCAAGGAGAGAAGACTGTAATGTGAGTGCACAACACACACACACGCAGTAGAACATGCCAGGCACACATTACACCCCCGATCCCCCCCGATTACCCCCCGATCCCCCCCCAATCACCCTTCTCCCCTCCCTGTCACACTGACACAAAGCAGGTTTTTTTTTTTCTGATTACTGCATGGTGTCAGTTTGTGACAGTTGGAAGTGGTAGGGCAGTTAGTATTAGCCCCTTTAGGTCTAGGGTACCCCCCTAATGCCCCCTAATAAAGTTTTAACCCCTTGATCACCCCCTGTTGCCAGTGTCGCTAAGCGATCATTTTTCTGATCGCTGTATTAGTGTCGCTGGTGACGCTAGTTAGGGACGTAAATATTTAGGTTCGCCGTCAGCGTTTTATAGCGACAGGGACCCCCATATACTACCTAAAAAAGGTTTTAACCCCTTCATTGCCCCCTAGTTAACCCTTTCACCACTGATCACCGTATAACTGTTACGGGTGACGCTGGTTAGTTCGTTTACTTTTTATAGTGTCAGGGCACCAGCCGTTTATTACCAAATAAAGGTTTAGCCCCCTGATCGCCCGGCGGTGATATGCGTCGCCCCAGGCAACGTCAGGTTAGCGCCAGTACCGCTAACACCCACGCACGCAGCATACGCCTCCCTTAGTGGTATAGTATCTGAACAGATCAATATCTGATCTGATCAGATCTATACTAGTGTCCCCAGCAGTTTAGGGTTCCCAAAAACGCACGCAGTGTTAGCGGGATCAGCCCAGATACCTGCTAGCACCTGCGTTTTGCCCCTCCGCCCGGCCCAGCCCAGCCCACCCAAGTGCAGTATCGATCGATCACTGTCACTTACAAAACACTAAACGCATAACTGCAGCGTTCGCAGAGTCAGGCCTGATCCCTGCGATCGCTAACAGTTTTTTTGGTAGCGTTTTGGTGAACTGGCAAGCACCAGCCCCAAGCAGCGTCAAGTTAGCACCAGTACCGCTAACACCCACCGTACACCTCCCTTAGTGGTGTAGTATCTGAACGGATCAATATCTGATCCGATCAGATCTATACTAGCGTCCCCAGCAGTTTAGGGCTCCCAAAAACGCAGTGTTAGCGGGATCAGCCCAGATACCTGCTAGCACCTGCGTTTTGGCCCTCCGCCCGGCCCAGCCCACCCAAGTGCAGTATCGATCGATCACTGTCACTTACAAAACACTAAACACATAACTGCAGCATTCGCAGAGTCAGTCCTGATCCCTGCGATCGCTAACAGTTTTTTTGGTAGCTTTTTATTGAACTGGCAAGCACCAGTGGCCTAGTACACCTCGGTCGTAGTCAAATCCGCACTGCAGTAACACTTGGTGACGTGGCGAGTCCCATAAGTGCAGTTCAAGCTGGTGAGGTGGCAAACACAAGTAGTGTCCCGCTGCCACCAAGAAGACAAACACAGGCCGTCGTGCCCATAATGCCCTTCCTGCTGCATTCGCCAATCCTAATTGGGAACCCACCGCTTCTGCAGCGCCTGTACTTCCCCCATTCACATCCCCAACCAAATCAGTCGGCTGCATGAGAGGCATTTTCTTTATGTCCTCCCGAGTACCCCTACCCAACTAACCCCCCCAAAAAAGATGTTGTGTCTGCAGCAAGCGCGGATATAGACGTGACACCCGCTATTATTGTCCCTCCTGTCCTGACAATCCTGGTCTTTGCATTGGTGAATTTTTTGAACGCTAATATGCACTAGTTGAGTATTAGTGTAGGGTACAGCATTGCACAGACTAGGCACACTTTCACAGGGTCTCCCAAGATGCCATCGCATTTTGAGAGACCCGAACCTAGAACCGGTTACAGTTACAAAAGAAAGTGTAAAAAAAAAAAAAAAAACACAAACAAAAATATAAAATAAAAAAAAATAGTTGTCGTTTTATTGTTCTCTCTCTCTCTATTCTCTCTATTGTTCTGCTCTTTTTTACTGTATTCTATTCTGCAATGTTTTATTGTTATTATGTTTTATCATGTTTGCTTTTCAGGTATGCAATTTTTTATACTTTACCGTTTACTGTGCTTTATTGTTAACCATTTTTTTGTCTTCAGGTACGCCATTCACGACTTTGAGTGGTTATACCAGAATGATGCCTGCAGGTTTAGGTATCATCTTGGTATCATTCTTTTCAGCCAGCTGAATGCAGCCGGTGATTCAGCCAGCTGACCATAGAGCTGATCAGAGACCAGAGTGGCTCCAAACATCTCTATGGCCTATGAGCATTTTATGACTTAGATTTCGCCGGATGTAAATAGCGCCATTGGGAAATTGGGGAAGCATTTTATCACACCGATCTTGGAGTGGTCAGATGCTTTGAGGGCAGAGGAGAAATCTAGGGTCTAATAGACCCCAATTTTTTCAAAAAAGAGTACCTGTCACTACCTATTGCTATCATAGGGGATATTTACATTCCCTGAGATAAAAATAAAAATGATTTAAAAAAAATTGAAAGGAACAGTTTAAAAATAAGATTAAAAAAGCAAAAAAATAATAAAGAAAAAAAAAAAAAGCACCCCTGTCCCCCCCTGCTCTCGCGCTAAGGCGAACGCAAGCGTCGGTCTGGCGTCAAATGTAAACAGCAATTGCACCATGCATGTGAGGTATCACCACGAAGGTCAGATCGAGGGCAGTAATTTTAGCAGTAGACCTCCTCTGTAAATCTGAAGTGGTAACCTGTAAAGGCTTTTAAAGGCTTTTAAAAATGTATTTATTTTGTTGCCACTGCACGTTTGTGCGCAATTTTAAAGCATGTCATGTTTGGTATCCATGTACTCGGCCTAAGATCATCTTTTTTATTTAATCAAACATTTGGGCAATATAGTGTGTTTTAGTGCATTAAAATTTAAAAAAGTGTGTTTTTTCCCCAAAAAATGCGTTTGAAAAATCGCTGTGCAAATACTGTGTGAAAAAAAAAATGAAACACCCACCATTTTAATCTGTAGGGCATTTGCTTTAAAAAAATATATAATGTTTGGGGGTTCACAGTAATTTTCTTGCAAAAAAAAAAAAATTTTCATGTAATCAAAAAGTGTCAGAAAGGGCTTTGTCTTCAAGTGGTTAGAAGAGTGGGTGATGTGTGACATAAGCTTCTAAATGTTGTGCATAAAATGCCAGGACAGTTCAAACCCCCTCCCAAATGACCCCATTTTGGAAAGTAGACACCCCAAGCTATTTGCTGAGAGGCATGTCGAGTCCATGGAATATTTTATATTGTGACACAAGTTGCAGGAAAGAGACAAATTTTTTTTTTTTTTTGCACAAAGTTGTCACTAAATGATATATTGCTCAAACATGCCATGGGAATATGTGAAATTACACCCCAAAATACATTCTGTTGCTTCTTCTGAGTATGGGGATACCACATGTGTGGGACTTTTTGGGAGCCTAGCCGCGCACGGGACCCCGAAAACCAAGCACCGCCTTCAGGCTTTCTAAGGGCGTACATTTTTGATTTCACTCTTCACTGCCTATCACAGTTTCGGAGGCCATGGAATGCCCAGGTGGCACAAACCCCCCCCCAAATGACCCCATTTTGGAAAGTAGACACCCCAAGCTATTTGCTGAGCGGTATAGTAAGTATTTTGCAGACCTCACTTTTTGTCACAACGTTTTGAAAATTGAAAAAAAAAAATTTTTTCTTGTCTTTCTTCATTTTCAAAAACAAATGAGAGCTGCAAATTACTCACCATGCCTCTCAGCAAATAGCTTGGGGTGTCTACTTTCCAAGCTATTTGCTGAGCGGTATAGTAAGTATTTTGCAGACCTCACTTTTTGTCACAACGTTTTGAAAATTGAAAAAAAAAAATTTTTTCTTGTCTTTCTTCATTTTCAAAAACAAATGAGAGCTGCAAATTACTCACCATGCCTCTCAGCAAATAGCTTGGGGTGTCTACTTTCCAAAATGGGGTCATTTGGGGGGGGGGTTTGTGCCACCTGGGCATTCCATGGCCTCCGAAACTGTGATAGGCAGTGAAGAGTGAAATCAAAAATTTACACCCTTAGAAATCCTGAAGGCGGTGATTGGTTTTCGGGGCCCCGTACGCGGCTAGGCTCCTAAAAAGTCCCACACATGTGGTATCCCCATACTCAGGAGAAGCAGCTAAATGTATTTTGGGGTGCAATTCCACATATGCCCATGGCCTGTGTGAGCAATATAGCATTTAGTGACAACTTTGTGCAAAAAAAAAAAAAAAAAAATTGTCACTTTCCCGCAACTTGTGTCAAAATATAAAATATTCCATGGACTCAACATGCCTCTCAGCAAATAGCTTGGGGTGTCTACTTTCCAAAATGGGGTCATTTTGGGGGGGTTTATGCCATCTGGGCATTTTATGGCCTTCAAAACTGTGATAGGTAGTGAGGAGTAAAATCAAACATTTACGCCCTTAGAAATCCTGAAGGCAGTGATTGGTTTTCGGGGCCCCGTACGCGGTTAGGCTGACAAAAAGTCCCACACATGTGGTATCCCCATACTCAGGAGAAGCAGCTAAATGTATATTGGGGTGCAATTCCACATATGCCCATGGCCTGTGTGAGCAATATATCATTTAGTGACAACTTTTTGTAATTTTTTTTTTTTTTGTCATTATTCAATCACTTGGGACAAAAAAAATGAATATTCAATGGGCTCAACATGCCTCTCAGTAATTTCCTTGGGGTGTCTACTTTCCAAAATGGGGTCATTTGTGGGGGTTTTGTACTGCCCTGCCTTCAGCACCTCAAGAAACGACATAGGCAGTCATAAATTAAAGGCTGTGTAAATTCCAGAAAATGTACTCTAGTTTGTAGGCGCTATAACTTTTGCGCAAAACAATAAATATATACTTATTGACATTTTTTTACCAAAGACATGTGGCCGAATACATTTTGGCCTAAATGTATGACTAAAATTGAGTTTATTGGATTTTTTTAGAACAAAAAGTAGAAAATATCATTTTTTTCCAAAATTTTCAGTCTTTTTCCGTGTATAGCGCAAAAAATAAAAACGGCAGAGTTGATCAAATACCATCAAAAGAAAGCTCTATGTGTGGGAAGAAAAGGACGCAAATTTCGTTTGGGTACAGCATTGCATGACCGTGCAATTAACAGTTAAAGCGACGCAGTGACAAATTGTAAAAAGTGCTCTGGTCAGGAAGGGGGTAAATCCTTCCGGGGCTGAAGTGGTTAAATAAAGGAATTGTCAAAAACTGTCTCTTGTCATTTTTAAAATTTTTGACACTTTTTTTGTGAAATGGTAGGGGTACAAAAGTACCCCCTTACCATTTCACACGGGGGGGCCAGAATCTAGTGGTCCCCTTGCTTAAGGGGGCTTCCAGATTCCGATAAGCCCCCCGCCTGCAAACCCCTACAACCACCGGGCAAGGGTTGTGGGGATGAGGCCATTGTCCCCATCAACAAAATCAAAATGGGGACAAGGTGCTTTGAGGGGGACCCCAAAGCACCCTCCCAATGTTGAGGGCATGTGGGCTGGTACAGTTCAGGAGGGGGGGTGCTCTCTCGTCCCCCCGTCTTTTCCTGAGGCCTGCCAGGTTGCGTGTTAGGCTAAGGGTCAGGTATGGATTTTTGGGGGGACCCCACGCCATTTTTTTTTAATTTTGGCGCGGGGTTCCCCTTAATATCCATACCAGACCTGAAGGGCCTGGTATGGAATTTAGGGGGACCCCAACGCCATTTTTTTTTCAAATTTTGGATCGAGGTTCCCCTGTGGGGAAATCCCATGCCGTTTTTTTCAATGAACTTTTATGTGTATTGTCGGACCGACAATTCATTAATAGCCGCAAGTAGTTTTAAATGACTTTTTTTCCTTTGGAATGTCATTTTGCTGTCAGACTGTTCTAAACAAGGGAAACATGCGCCCCTTTACAGGCATACTATAGACACCCCCCAGGTACGAAATTTAAAGGAATATTACACTTTTATTGTTTCACTTTAAGCATTATTAAAATCACTGCTTCCGAAAAAACAGACGTTTTTAAAAAAAAATTTTTCATTGATCCATGTCCCCTGGGGCAAGATCCAAGTCCCCAAACACTTTTTATGACAATAACTTGCATATAAGCCTTTGAAATTAGCACTTTTGATTATTCATGTTCGAGTCCCATAGACTTTAACGGTGTTCACGTGCTCGAACAAATTTTTTGCATGTTCTTGTGCGAACCGAACAGGGGGGTGTTCGGCTCATCCCTAGTGGAGACATCCTTTTCCCATTTGAACTCTTACAAAAGAGAATTTCCCTTCCTAGGGGTAGATTTCCTCTCACTTCCTGTTGTCTCCCTCCGTTTCTAAGTAGGAGTCGTTTGAAAGTCGGATGTTTGAAAATAGGGGACCGCCTGTATATACTATACGGCCTGCCCTATACACTCTGCGGAAAATTGGGCCTTAGGTGTTGGTGGTACCGGAAGACTGTAAACCCTCACAGTTACTCTTGGTGGGCGCTGGAACGGGCCCTGCTGTGAAATATTATATCAAGATTTGAAATTACACGCCCCTGTTAAACAGGGGCATAAAAATTTGGCCTTAGGGGGTGGTGGTGGTGGTGGCACAACATTGTAAAGCCTAATAGATTCTTTTGTTGAGCACAGGAACAGGCCCTGCTGTGAAATATTAGATCAAAAATTGTAATTAGGCGCCCCTGTTAAACAGGGGCATAAAAATTGGGCCTTAGGCGGTGGTAATGGTGGCACAACACTGTAAAGCCTCACAGATACTTTTGTTGAGCGCAGGAACAGGGGCATAAAAATTGATCCTAATACCGTGTACACACGGGTGGACATCAAAGGACAGACGGTCTTTCCGACGGACTTTCGACGGACTTTTGACGGGCTTCCGACAGACTTTCGAACGAACGGACTTGGCCACACACGATCACACCAAAGTCCGACGGATTTGTACGTGATGACGTACGACCGGACTAAAATAAGGAAGTAGATAGCCAGTAGCTAATAGCTGCCCTAGCGTCGGTTTTCGTCCGTCGGACTAGCATACAGACGAACTGATTTTTTGACCGGACTTGAGCGGACGTGTTTCAAATCTAAAGTCCGTCTTATTTTCGACCGAAAAGGTCTGTCGGAAGTCCAATGAAGCCCACACACAGTCGGATTGTTCCACGGATTCGTTCCGGTGGACGAGTTTGGTCGAAAAGTCCACCTGTGTGTACACGGCATTAGGCAGTGGTGGTGGTGGTGGCACAACACTGTAAAGCCTCACAGATATTTTTGCTGAGCGCAGGAACAGGCCCTGCTGTGAAATATTAGATCAAAAATTGTAATTACGCGCCCCTGTTAAACAGGGGCATAAAAATTGGGCCTTAGGCTGTGGTGGTGGTGGCACAACACTGTAAAGCCTCACAGATACTTTTGTTGAGCGCAGGAACAGGCCCTGCTGTGAAATATTAGATCAAAAATTGTAAATACATGCCCCTGTTAAACAGGGGCAGAAAAATTGGGCCTTGGGCAGTGGTGGTGGTGCCCTGAACCAAAAATATTCCTAGAAGCTATCATCATGAAGATTGAGGAGGAATAGGATAGTCACTCAGCATAATAGGATAGTCACTCAGCAAAGGCAATCTTCAAGGGAACCCACATCCATAGAAATATCAATCGGTTACATCAGCATCAGGTGCTTGGTAGCTGGTGATCCAAGAAAGAACGCTGGATGCAGGAGAGGCTAGTAGCTCAATTGCAATTTGAGCAGGCTCTGGTCAGTGGTCCATCTTCAAGACCCAGTAACCCAGTGGATGTTCTGGTGGAAAGGTCTCCAAGTCTGATCTTGCCCCTAGATATACCTGCACCATGTAATTCAGATGCTTGGCGATGGTTGCTGGAACCGATCAGACCTGGGCGCTGAGGACTGAAGAATTGTCTGAAGGCCACCTTCTCCACTGCTCTTTCTGTGACTGAACGAAGCCTCAGCAACACGTTGTCCAGCACCAGGAAATTGTAACATCCAAGGCTCTGGAAACGCATTGCACAAACCTTTCTGCAAGGCCTCCCGAAGATGTTTCATCCTCTTCCCTCTGCAAAGGATGGATAAGTTCTGCAATCTTACCCTTGTAATGTGGATCAAGAAGGGTTTCCAGCCAGTAATGATCCCACTCCTTGATACCACAAATGCTAGGGTCCTTTCGCAGGCTTTGCAGGATCCAGGAGGCCATGCAGCGTAAGTTTGCAGAGGCATTCAATCCTGAGTCCTCTGGATCACTAAGGATCACATGATCCTCAACCACCTCCCAGCCAACGTACAACTCCATGGATTTCTGGGGACTGCAAACGATCCCTTGAAGGCGGCTGCTGATGCTGAGTGTTATCCTCCACCTCCATGCTGACACAATCCTCCTCCTCCTCTTCTTCTTCCTGTGTGATCGGCGGACCTGCAGGAATACTAGTATCTGGATAAAGGGGGCCTTGAGAGGTAAGGAAGCCCTCCTCTTCCTCCGCTGTTCTGCCTCAAATTCCCTGTCCATTATTCCACGAAGCATGTGCTCCAACAGGAAGACAAGAGGGACAGTATCACTGATGCATGCACTGTCACTGCTCACCATCCTCGTGGCCTCCTCAAATGGTGACAAGTGACAAGACAGTGCATGCATCCTTGATCAGTAGCCACTGGCGTGGCGAAAAAAAGCCAAGCTCCCTTGACCCTGTCCTGGTGCCATACTCACACAGGTACTCATTGATGACCCTCTGCATGAGCAGCCACTGCAGCATTTCCAACGTTGAGTTCCACCTAGTGGGCATGTCACAAATGAGGCGGTTCTTGGGCAGGTTGCATTCTCTTTGAATGTCAGCCAGCTGAGCACTGGCATTATATGACCGATGGAAATGACAACAGACTTTCCTGGCCTGCCTCAGGAGATACTGTAAGCCAGGGTACCTGCTCAAGAACCACTGCACCACCAAATTCAGGACGTGAGCCAAACAGGGAGCATGAGTCAAGTGTCCCTGTCAGAGGGCGGAGAGGAGGTTGGTGCCATTGTCGCATACAACCATTGCTGGCTGAAGCTGGCGTGGCGTCAACCACCTCTGAGCCTGCCCCTGCAGAGCTGACAGAATCTCTGCCCCAGTGTGGCTCCTGTCCCCTAAGCAGACCAACTCATGCACTGCATGGCATCTTTTTGCTTGTGTAATCCCTTGAATGCCTAGGGAGAACCACTCGTTCAGAGGAGAAATCTACAGAGGAAGAGGCCATAGAGGAAGAAGAGGAGGAAGGGGTGGAGGAGAGAGCTGTGGCAGAATCACCAGTAGCATTTTGGAGGCGTGGAGGTGGAACAAGCTCCAACAATACTGAACCCTGTCCTGCATCCTTCCCAGCTGGCAGCAGAGTTACCCAGTGTGCCATGAAAGAAAGGTAACATCCCTGTCCATGCCTGCTGGACCATGAGTCATCAGTAATATGCACCTTACTGCTGACCGCCCTGTCCAACGAGGCCAAGACATTGCCTTCCACATGCTGGTAGAGAGCCGAAATGGCCTTCCGTGAAAAGAAATGGCGTTTGGGAACCTGCCACTGAGGTACCGCACAAAATGGGGCAGAGTCTACCAGCTGAAAAGGCAGCGGTTGTAGTGCTAGCAATTTGTACACCACCAGAAAAGTAGTAGCAACTGCACTAGGGGTGCACGGTACTGTGTACACCAACTGAAGTGTAATATCAACTATGGGTGTACTGTATGTATTGTGTACTGTGTACACCACCAGAAAAGTAGTAGCAACTGCACTAGGGGTGCACGGTACTGTGTACACCAACAGAAGTGTAATAACAACTATGGGTGTACCATATGTATTGTGTACTGTGTACACCACCAGAAAAGTAGTAGCAACTACACTAGGGTGCACGGTACTGTGTACACCAACAGAAGTGTAATAACAACTATGGGTGTACTGCATTGTGTACACCACCAGAAAAGTAATAGCAACTGCACTAGGGGTGCATGGTACAGTGTACACTAATAGAAGTGTAATAACAACTATGGGTGTACTGCATTATGTACACCACCAGAAAAGTAGAAGCAACTGCACTAGGGGTGAACGGTATTGTGTACACCACCAGAAGTCTAATAACAACTATGGGTGCACTGTATGTATTGTGTACTGTATTGTGTACACCACCAGAAAAGTAGTAGCAACTGCACTAGGGGTGCATGGTATTGTGTACACCACCAGAAGTCTAATAACAACTTTGGGTGCACTGTATGTATTGTGTATTGTGTACTGTATTGTGTACACCACCAGAAATGTAGTAGCAACTACACTAGGGGTGCACGGTACTGTGTACACCAACAGAAGTGTAATAACAACTATGGGTGTACTGCATTGTGTACACCACCAGAAAAGTAATAGCAAATGCACTAGGGGTGCACGGTACTGTGTACACCAACAGAAGTGTAATAACAACTATGGGTGTACTGCATTGTGTATACCACCAGAAAAGTAGTAGCAACTGCACTAGGGGTGCATGGTACTGTGTACACTAACAGAAGTGTAATAACGACTATGGGTGTACTGTATGTATTGTGTACTATGTATACCACCAGAAAAGTAGTAGCAAGTGCACTAGGGGTGCATGGTACTGTGTACACCAACAGAAGGGTAATAACAACTATGGGCGTACTGTATGTATTGTGTACTGTGTACACCACCAGAAAAGTAGTAGCAAGTGCACTAGGGGTGCACTGTACTGTGTACACCAACAGAAGTGTAATAACAACTGTGGGTGTACTGTATGTATTGTGTACTGTGTACACCACCAGAAAAGTAGTAGCAAGTGCACTAGGGGTGCACAGTACTATGTACCCCAACATCAGTGTAATAACAACTATGGGTGCACTGTATGTATTGTGTACACCACCAGGAAAGCAGTAGCAACTGCACTAGGGGTGCACGGTACTGTGTACACCAACTGAAGTGTAATATCAACTATGGGTGTACTGTATGTATTGTGTACTGTGTACACCACCAGAAAAGTAGTAGCAACTGCACTAGGGGTGCACGGTACTGTGTACACAACAGAAGTGTAATAACAACTATGGGTGTGCTGCATTGTGTACACCACCAGAAAAGTAATAGCAACTGCACTAGGGGTGCATGGTACAGTGTACACTAATAGAAGTGTAATAACAACTATGGGTGTACTGC